>OY292366.1:10060000-10737500 GCA_958496195.1 Timandra comae | reverse complement strand
ACTGTTCGGTTGATAAAGTCTACTAAACATTCTGCAGTAAGTATGAACTAGCAAGTTGTACTTATCCTCAATACAAACTAGTGTGTCGTTGTGTGTGTACGAATGCAATAAATAGCGGGCGCCATGTCAAATCCTTCGCCATTTTGGGACGATTGGGAGTCACTATGGTGACCATTATTTGATGGGATTTTGAGACAATATAATTATGGAAAGTTGGTATAAAAACGAAGAGCTCATTTAGTTTCATGAAGTCGGATAAAAAATAAGTTCAAAATAGGTTAAAATATTGGTCTCCAAGTTCCTTTCTTCTCGGGATTAATAAAAAATTACTGCAAGACATAATCAAAAGAATTGTTTGAAACCAAATTTTGTAATTCATTATTTCCTTAATGATCGATAAAATTTTTAGTGATTTATGCTTTTGTATAAAATTGACTAAAAATTGCCTGCACATTTTACTATTTGATATATCCTTCTATAAGCTCTCCCCTTTTCTAAATATACTTCGAAAGCAAACCAAATAAACGAACACAAATGCAACCACTGTAATATCCTATATAATATCCCATCTGTCTAGTAGCGAATTCCCCAATTGTTCCGACAGTGGTCCAAGATTCATGTCCCGGCGTAGGCAGCCATTATGGTCATCCTTACAACGCGTACAATTTATAGGACATGTTGACTGCGTTTGGAATATACAAACGGAACCACTAAATCATTGTATGTATACATTTTGTTGGGATTTTCACTCGAATATCAAAGTAGCGTTAGAAACTGAGTGCATGAACAAATGTGTCGGTTAGTTACACAATTGAACTGATTTATGTAATTTTGTTTGTTGAGTTTTAAGTTGAGTGTGGGTGAGATTTTGCTGTGAAAGGTTTAGCTTACTCACTGATGATATTAGAACAGTGAAACGGAATATGCGTATTGCGTCTTAATGTATGTATGGACCTTTACAAGGCTACTGATAATGCCATATCTGTGGTCGAGTTCTGGTCCTCAGAAATATGAGTCGACACGCAAAGAAGAAGAATGTATGTAGGTTATCTCAAACCCAACTGTACCTTTGTTTATAAATATAAAACAAACATACATCACTCAACCCAGGATTTAACTATGACAAGCAGGTGCGCTTACCACTAAACCTCAGAGACGTAACAAAGGTTAGAAACTGTTTTTAAAAGTCTGCTTTGTCTTATGATATAAAAAATATCCCGTGAAACATCCATTTGACCTTTAACTTTATTCTCCAACATATCTATTACGATAACCCACCCATTAAGTCTTAAATAATACCCTTATTAATAAGGTTTCAACTTTACCTAAATACCTTATAATTATAATAAAATATTATTTAACAAAGATCTTTAATAACTTCCCGTGTTACAAACTCTAAATTCTCCTGTTTCGTTATCGCGTTGAATGAAACACGAGGATTTCAAAACTTTACGTAAGTATTAATAATTTGTTCCATTTTAAGGCTGAGGACAAACGAGCGTAATTCTTCGAGTTGTTACTTTTAAAATAAGTCGCGTAATTTACGCTGCATTCGGTGATATACAAAAGCCTTGTTTGTATCACACTGCGTCGCAAAATGAGTTGTCTGCTGTCTCACGCGCGTCATATCAACCGAGTTTTGGCTGGGATGAGGCACGGAGCTTGCACAAAGACCCGTTACGGATAGCTGTGCAATTGAAATTACGTCTTTGTTTCAGTTGAACGTCAATTTTGCGAGTCATTTTACTCTACTTCATCATCAGTCAGCCTCAGACCACTGCTGGACATATGCCTCTCCCAATTTATGACACTGAGCCCGATCTTCTGCTCTTTTTTGCCACGCTACTTACAACTCAAACTAGAATAAGTTAATAAAAAAAACCTTTTTAAAAACAAGCTTTATTGCATTGTCACGGGACTTAAAAAAGTATGCCTTTCAGCTCAATCGGATAACCAGAAGTGGTCGAAAAATGGCTTGCAACATTTGATTACAGACAACAGGGCAGGTCTAACTAAAAAAGGCTTGTACAATGATAGCCTAACCAAATTTTAACGTGAATTATACAACTCATATAACACGGCTCACAGCTCAAAAAATAAAATATAATAAAATTAAAATCCATTTATTGCTTAAATTAGGTACATAGATAAATACGCTCGTTCGTCCTCTCCCTTATTTTTATAACGTAGGAGTTATTAAAGGTATACTTTGTTGATGATTAAAATTTGTTAAACTTTGTTCCAGGTTCGGTACCGGGTTTTGTTTCACCGTGGTATACGCTGCTCTGCTGACGAAGACCAACAGGATCTCACGCATCTTCAACGCTAGCAAGCATTCGGCCAAACGACCTATATTGATATCTCCGAGCTCACAGCTTGCTATTTGCGCTGGATTAATTTCTATACAGGTATGACATTTATCTTTAGTTTATCATATTTGTAGAGGACAGAATATACAAAATTCAAAATTCAAATTATATTTATTATCAAGGATTGATACAGTCACTTATAATCGTCAAAACTTAAACTAAATTGATTTGATTGTTAGTTCACTACGCGCCCACTACTGAGAAGAACTAACAAGAAACTCAGTGGGGTTGTCTTTTTTTAACCGACTTCCAAAAAAACAGGAGGAGGTTCTCTATTCGACGTGTATATATTTTTTTTTTTTTTTGTGTGTTTGTTACGCGATTTCTTTGCAATCATGAATGGAGCATTTTAAAATTCTTGTTTCATTAGAAAGCGGATATTCGCGAAGTGGTCCCATGTCAAGGAAATCAGGATCTGATGATGGGATCCAGAAAAATCGAGGAAAAACCCGCAACAATGTAGGCTGGGGTGTCGATTGACATTATTTAAAGTAAAACTACCTGTGACCCGTGGTTTTGCTCGCGATATTCTTGATACCATAAGAATTTCTGGATGAAAATTTTTTGGCTGTATTTTTTCGTATTTAATTCAAATGCTGTTCACAATTCATGGGTTTTAGATATAAAAATGTCCTGTTTTTTAATTCGTTAACACACACTGAAATAAACCCGAACCTACAAATTTTTTTAAAAATGTTTTTTTATACTATTATAGGTACCTATTACACATATATCTTCAGAGCGTTTTCATAAAACTTTAAGTAAAAAAATATATTTAGATATTACAAACAAACACTGCACCAGATTAGATTGTATATATTATTTTAATTAATAAATAGACAGTATAAATGTCATCCTCTATTTTCGTTTTTATTTTGACTTTGGTTAATTTTCTAAAAAGTTCTTATGCCTTTGTGGTTATAAAGAAGTTTTGTAATAAAATGGTGGTTTAATTGGGATGATGAAGTTAAAAAGAAGTAATAAAATGCAGGGTTGTGTTAGATTATGAATCATGAGTAACATCAGCTCATGGGACAGGATTCAAGCGGTACCCGTTGAGGTTGAACTGCTCGACACTTATAGAGCAGCGAAAAAATCCCTGCAAGAGGTTGTCACCGACTCCAAAAGTAACTAATTATAAATTGTAAATATGTATTAATAATATCGTTTATTTTCAATTATTTTCTTACTTTTTAGTGCTGAAGTCGGTTTTTTATTTTTTTAAATTAACTTTATTGTTGTGATTGTATTCACAAAATAAAAATATGTGTACATAATGAAAATAATAAGAGATATAAAACTATCATTATTTTATTCTTTTATACTGCGCTATCATTCTTTTATTATTTTATTAACGACTCTATCAAAAAGTGTAATTTTAGGGAGTGGTTTTTTTTTATACCGCCTAGATACTTTTTTAGATTTTTATCACAACATATTGTATTATCATGATCTGATATTTTTTTTACTTATAACTATTATTTTTACTAAATAATCATTATGAAGATTAATTTTTTATCCAAATCCGCCTTGAGAATCTTTCGACTATATTTCCCTTCCAATCTGTAATATTCTAAGTTGTATTAGGTACAAGCGTTAAAGCGCTAGTTAGGCCATTAACGCCAAATGCTAGCCGCAAATCGCTTACTATCTGCTACTTAGTAACTCGTGCTCTATTTAAATTTAATTCAATGCTATTATTATAAATGGTAATCACTGAGTCTTGAGTCTGACCTTTGACTAGTTTTAGCTAAATTTCGTTTTTGATATTGAATCTTAGGATTTAACATAACATAGTATCATCTCATTATAGTAACTGACCCCTAAGTTCGAAACGTGTATCTAGATTATCAGAACAGAAACTACGCACACACTCATTCACACATACACACCCAGACGGATGGCAGTCGGGCAAGGTGACCACTCTGTTAATTATATTTTTGACTAGCTGTGCCCCGCAGTTTCACCCGCGTAGTACCCGTTCCCGTGTTCCCGGCAATTATTCGATTTTTTCTTACCTTTTAAACCTTCCCTAGACCTCCACGAAACATTTCAAGACCAAGATAAGATAAATCCGTTCAGCCGTTCTCGAGTTTTAGCGAGACTAACGAACAGCAATTGATTTTTATATATATAGATTAGGAAACAATTGTGAGATTAGCTTATTATAAGGGACCTTTATAGTTTGCAAGTGCTCTCCCGTGGTTTCACCCAAGTAGTCTTCATTTCCGTGAGAATACGATAAAATATAGCTTATGTTAATCGCTGACAATATAGCTTTCCAGGCGAAGAATTATTTTAATCTCAAATTTTGCGCACTAGTTTTTGAGTAATATAGTAACAAACATACAAACTTTTGCTCTTTATAATACTAGTATAGGTCCATATAATAAAACCACATTTCGTTTTACTCGTATAATTTACGAGATAAACCGTGATTTGTGCGTTGTATTATCTCCACAATGCGTTGACATAACGTCGGACAATACAAATCACAAGTCACGGTCACACATATCGTAAACTACAAACGAGTATAATATAATACCTACAGATAATACGGGGTATATTATGTAAACGATATTATTTAACATAGAATAGTAATAGTATGTACTAACTGTGTGTAACTTTGCAAATTCGCTTTGGCTACTTGGGCTTTTTAACTTTGTTTTAATTTATTTTTTTATGTTTGGTGTACTTAATTTCTTTTTTTTTTTGTATTATTATTTATTTGTCTATTTTTGCCTGTATTATTAGTTTGTTTTTTTTTTGGTTCGTGCGTGAGTCACTGATGGTCCTATTTGAAAATCAGCGCCACAGCATTCTGTTGTGGCTTTTTGCTGAAATAGCGACCATTTTTGGCCCACGCAGACATGTATTAGTCTGCTTTTCTTCTCTATTATTTATTGTGTATGTATCTTTTTCTGTTATTTAAATTTTTCTTTTATTATTTTTTTTGTTTATTGTGTTTGCTTGTGCGACTTTTGTATGTTTGCGTGAGTTAAGAAAGAAAGAAAAGGTATTTATTCTTTTCTTTCTTTCTTTCTTTCTTTTCTACTAAAGCTTCTGCGAATTACTGATAAGTAGGTATCTGATTGCTATACCTAAAGTCCCGGATTCTGCCTGATGCTGTCGGATACTGTCGGATACCCATCAAATGATAATAAATACAAAAGGCCGTTACCAAAATTTCCTTTAAGAAGCTTTTCCTTTAAGAAGCTTTTCATTTCATGATCGTTTCGTTTTTACCAAAAAATATCGCAGTAGGTACGTACAAAGAACCTAGAGATAGGCTTACGACATCTATGAGTACATAATAGCTATATCTACACAGTATTAAAATAATATTTCTGTCTATACATAACACCATAGTTGGTTGCACACAAAATTGATAGAAACAAAAATTCCTCTGACCTTCAACCTTTACAGAGAGATAAAGCAAAAATACGACACAGGAAAAATCAATCTCAGTTTATTATTATAGGGAAAAATATCAAAGAATAATATGTACATGGAACCACGCCGTGTCACACATTATCAGATATAATCATTGTTATCTGACTTTTACATGGATTGACATCCAAATCTTATTATGTGAGTAGGAATAGGTTTGGACGAAGCCAGCACTGGTACTGGCAGCTACACTGGCCAACGCTGACTTGTGGCTTGAGGCTAATCTATATCATTATATAAAAGGCTTTGTCCTGAATGACTGATGGATCAACGCACAGCCTAAACCGCTGATCGTAGAGACCTGAAACTTGGAGGGTGTGTTATTTGTATTACGTAGGCGTCCGATAAGAAGGGATTTTTGAAAATTCCTCCTCTAAAGGGGTGAAAAGGGGTTGCAAAGTTTGTATGGGACAACGTGATTCCGTGGTCTGATTAAGTTCAAACTTGGCATAAATGTTCTTCAAAAATATTAATTAAATATGTGATACTCATTTTTCTTAAAATCATCACCTAACATGATTAAAAAGGGGTAAAAAGTTATTTTGGGGTTGATTTGCGTCGAAATTGATATCAATACTCCTTTGACATGTGTTTCAATTTGTAATTTGACAGCTGAATGTCAAAATGGCGGACTAAAAGAAAATGACGGAAAATGAGGCAGCGTACAAACTATATGTAAATAAAAAAATACCGTATTTGTACTTATTAATAGATATTTATCAATATTCTTCACCCCGCATTATAAATCTAGACATTAATTTAAAGAACTATTTCAAATATCAAATCTGTAGGTGAAGTAGTTTTTTCATAAAATGTACCAACAAATTGTTGCGTTACAAGGGCTTCGCTTTGCTCGCCCTAATTAGATATTTTACTCATAATTTGATTTCTGCTTATCATATCGTAAGACATTTTCGATCTAAAATATTACTATACGAAAATTATTATTCATGTGCGATTTATCGATTTTAGCTTTATGGTATGAAATTAGTTAAGTCGAGCAGGGTTTTTTTATAACTAAATCACCCACTTATTATAGATACTTAGATTCGCTTAATTATAATCCAGAATCTTTCCAGAATTTTTCGCAGAATCTAAATCACTTTCTAATATTGTAGAACGCCGATTAACCGAATCGCCAATTATCCGAATCCGTCCTAAGTTACTATGCAATGTACCTCTATTAATTGTTGTGATTTATTATATTTTGTATTTTCGTCAAGGCCCGCTGGGATTGCAACTTAAATATAAATAAATAAAATAAAATAACTTACTCTGATCGAGATGTAGATAATGTAGAACTGTGTTTGTTAAACTTATTATAGTTTATTCAATGTGTGGCATCGTTTTTAGAGTTCCGTTCCCAAAGGGTAAAAACGGAAACATATTACTTCACTGTCCGACCGTCCGTCTGTCACCAGACTATCTCAAGAACCATGGACATTGGACGTATGGTATGAGAGAATGATGCATATTCAAGGTCAAGAACGGTGATAGCTAAAGCTACACTTGAAATTTTCACAGATGATGTATTTCTATTCTATTGCCGCTATAGGAAAAAATACATAAAATAAAATATATATTTAAGCGGGGCTTCTCAATACAACAAACGTGTTTTTTTGGTACGGAAAAATTCGTGCGCGAGTCCAGCTATGTGCAGTCTATGTGCGATAATCCGAATCGACCCCGGTCCCAATTAATTCAGATAATCAGCATTCTACTGAATATGTATTGTGTTATGAAACGCCGACTCTTCCGAAGAAAAGATGAAATAATGGGATGGAAGTGGTAGTCGGGTGGAAGGGGTAGTGGCGTGGAAGTGGAGTGGATGCGGGATAGGCGTTGAAGTGGTAGAGATGGGGAAATGGGATTAGTGTGGAAGTAGGACGGTGAGATATAGAGCGTCGGTGGCGTAGGGGTTAAGGCCTTTGACTTTCGATCGGAAGGTGCCTGGTTGGAAACCTACCACGTACCAATGTGTTTTAAATCATCATTACCAGTTCATTGATCTCCCTACCGAGGGTACAAGACCAGAAATAAGTAATGATGAGTAATGTGGAAGTGTGAGCGGTGTGGAAGATGTATTAGTGTGGAAGGGGACTGGGGTGGAAGAGGTAGTGGCGTGGAAGTGATATTAAGGGGTCAGCATCAGCTACCTAAGGAGGGGCTAGGGCCTGTCCTGAATCATATCTAATAGGGGTATTTTAATTATGTAGGCACATAAAATATTAATGTTTACCTAATTTATATGTCACTAGCGGCGCCCCGCGGTTTCACCCGCGTAGTTCCCGTTCCCGTAGGAATATGGGGATAAAATTATGCTAAAAACCTTCCCACTAAATCTATTAAAATAAACCGCATCAATCCGTTGCGTAGTTTCAAAGATCTAAGCATACATAGGGACATCAGGACAGAGAAAGCGACTTCGTTTTATACTACATTACGTATTGATAACGAATAATATAGGCGTGTTTATTGTATAATTTTAATCTCGACTGCCTGACCTACATATTGATTAAAGTTATTTTATTACATCGATATTTAGCGTTAGCCCAAAATAACTATTCTACGCGCACGAAGTCGCGGGGCAGAAGCTAGTATCTCATATAAACAGTTTTTAAAACAAGCCAGCGCTGGTCAGTGTTAGTTGCCAGCACTGGCGAGAGTAAAGTACCGGCTTGTTTATTTTCAAGCCAATCATCTCCGCCCGCGTGCCTCAGTAACGACGCGTATTTGTTTAGTAGATAGTCGTATATATCTGTTGTTAAAACTATAAAACGTTTTCATCTAGTTGTCAGATCGGTGAAATTCCATGTTCCACTTTATACTAAAGACGCATCAATTAAGCAACACGGGTCAGGCCAGCGCTGGCTAGACCAACCACTTTTGCCAGCGTCACTTACGGCTTAGTATAAACATTGCTTAATGGCACACAAGGGCACTAGACTGTAAAAATATATAATACGTAGCGAATTTGTTCGCGTATTACAGTAAACTACCTATTATAGGCGAACAAAAGATTCTTAACTTTGGTTGTTAGAGATAATTATGTACACATTGTAGGAAAAGACTTGGTTATTACAAGACTGGTTTTAGATTAGGTTTTTGTTAGTAAATATAAAATATGATGATAAAATAAGCGTGAATTTTATGAACATTATTTTTGTTTTATATTATTAGACTTAATTTAGCTGATGTTTTCACAATAATGTAAGGACTACATTGTGAAAACTTACTTAATCTGAAGTAAGATAGTCACTTGTTTTAAACAACCACTTCTTAACGATCTAGTAGCTTGTGTAATACTCTCGACTTCGAAGTCGGAAGTACCGGGTTCCGTTCCTGAGTCTAGCGAAGCACGTTTACTACTTTCCAAAGATAGTTCTGAACACACATTAAGCTAACATGGTCATTATGCCGCAGTGAGAGAAACGTTAATTCGCAGTAAGATTTTATAAACCTATACTAAAGACTTTGGGAACTGATTAATGATACTATTTGTAACGGTATGAATGTATATGAATGAGTGTGTGCGTAGTTTCTGATACCCTATATACCGCTAATAGTAATAAGTTATATATGACCCCTATTTAGGGGTCAGTTGATAACGTAAGATGGTGCAGTGAATGACTTATATAATTACTAGCTGCGCCCCGCAGTTTCACACGCGTAGTTCCCGTTCCCGTTCCCGTAGGAATTTCGGGATGAAAAATAGATGTTGGCCGATTCTCAGACCTACTGAATATGCTCACAAAATTTCATGAGAATCGGTCAAGCCGTTTCGGAGGAGTGATTAAGATTTAAGTAACAAATTATATTCACGGGTTAATTTTGACCTTATTGAAGTTTTATTTATAACAGCTGTGTCCTGCGGTCTGACCTGCGTTAAATTTTAACCCCCTTGGGGGTTGAAGTTTGAAACATCCTTCCTTAGTAGCCTTCGTCATATGAGGAATACGTGAGCGAAGTTTCTAGCCCTAAGGGTTTCGGTTTTGCGTTGATCTATCAATCATCGCTTTTGCCCTTTATATAGGTATTATATCCTTACTAGTATTATAAATGTGAAAGTAACTCTGTCCGTCTGATACCGTTTCACGGCTAAACTACTGAACCGATTGACTTGAAATTTGACACAGGGGTAGCTTATGGTCCGGGAAAGGACATATGCATGTTTTAACCCGAAATTCCCACGGGATCGGGAACTATGCGGGTAAAACTGCGGGGTACACCTAGTACATAGATATATTTAATTAAATATGATACAATCACATTTTAAATACGTCATTTAAAGCGTCAGATAAAAGGTAATGCTCACTATGGTATTGCCCACCAAGGGTATCTTTAATTTGACGCTGACTGTACCAATCTTCCTAACAGAATTCCTCTTTCCAGGTACTCATAGTGGTAGTATGGATGATAGTAGCACCAGCCAAGGCAATGTTCCACTATCCCACCAGAGAAGACAACATGCTCGTCTGTGACTCGTACGTCGACGCATCTTATATGATAGCGTTCTTCTATCCAATCGTGCTGATATTGGTGTGTACGGTGTATGCAGTGCTGACGAGGAAGATTCCAGAAGCTTTTAACGAGAGCAAGCATATTGGTAAGTGTTTTGGCTTTTTTTATTTAAAAGTTAATATTAAATACATATTTTTTTTAATTAAAAAACGTTTTGTGTTAATGGAATGGTTTGATGACAGTGTCATGCCCCGGAATTCTAATCAATGGTTGCAGGTTCGATTCCCGTGACGAAAAATAACAGGGTATCGTGGTCAGTAACATCGCATTAAAAATATTTTTGACCCAAACAGCAGCTTGGTAAAGTTACCAAGTTACTTATATTAAAACTTACCAAGTTACTAATATGAAAATTTAACAGACATTACCAAGTGGTAATGTCGGTTAAATTTTCATATAAGGTAGAAAAATGTGTAGGTACTTAATTCAAAATGCTTGTCGATGTGTGGATGTCAAAATGCGTAGTTTTTAAGTAAGAACCAGAAACTACAAAAAAATGTTAAAGTGATTGATTACATTATGTAAAACGATCCGTATACAAAATCTGATGTATTTACTAACAAAATATAAACTTACTTTCCCTAACAGAATTTCTTAATTCATTCCTGCCAAAATTTTCTAAGCATCTCCTTAAAAACTTACCTAACAAAAGCCCAGCTACTTACAAAGTTTAATACATCAAGTAGTCTTCAAGATTTTGTATAAATTCAATGGGTTGTATTCAGCATTATTACTTAAATAAGCTTGTTAGTACCTAAAATTATATTTATAGATTTATTTTTATACCGTACTAGCGGCGCCCCGCGGTTTTACCCGCGTAGCTCCCGTTCCTGTAAGAAGTTGGAGATAAAATTATGCTAAACACTTTTCTATTGAATCACTCTATCTATTAAAACAAACTGCATCAAAATCCGTTGCCTAGTTTTAAAGATCTAAGCATACATAGGGACATAGGGACAGAGAAAGCGACTTTGTTTTATACTATGTAGTGATACCTATTGATTCAAGTGAGAAAAGAGTTTACGGATGTATCATTCTCGGTCTATTTATATTTCTTTATATTCTATACCAGCTGTGCCCCGCGGTTTCACCCGCATAGTACCCGTTCCCGTGTTCCCGGCAATTATTCTTTTATACCTTCCCTAGACCACCACGAACATTTCAAGACCAAGATAAGGTAAATCCGTTCAGCCGCTCACGAGTTTTAGCGAGACTAACGAACAGCAATTTAATTTTATATTCTATATTACAATTAAACATCCGAACGCATCACACTTCGTCTTCTAATTTAATTTGAAATTGATGCAAAGCTTTTACATTCAGTAAAAACGTACTTCGAAATGATAGAAAACACCAAGACAAACATTTGTGCAAACTAACGTTTATCTTGTATAGGTATTGAAACATACAACATAGAAGGCAAGGCCATTAACAACTACATCACTTGGTTTTTCAATATTTTTTTAGTTATAATAATGAATAATAATCTATATCTATATATATAAAAATCAATTGCTGTTCGTTAATCTCGCTAAAACTCGAGAACGGCTGAACGGATTTATCTTATCTTAGTCT
Source organism: Timandra comae (assembly GCA_958496195.1). Classification (NCBI taxonomy): domain Eukaryota; kingdom Metazoa; phylum Arthropoda; class Insecta; order Lepidoptera; family Geometridae; genus Timandra; species Timandra comae. The sequence continues at coordinate 10,725,585 of OY292366.1, read as the reverse complement.
TTAAATGTTCGTGGAGGTCTAGGGAAGGTTTAAAAGGTGAGAAAAATTCGAATAATTGCCGGGAACACGGGAACGGGCTCTACGCGGGTGAAACCGCGGGGCACAGCTAGTAATAACTAAAAAAAAATATTGAATTTTTAATCCTTCTTTGAGACTTAAACGCTTCCTCTTCTTCTCATACTTAAAATTGAATTAAGCTCCTAATTCATATCCCAAAAATAAACGCCAATCTAAGTTTGACCACCCAAATAATCAACCATTTTATTCCACACATTTTCGTAAATTACCAATCAACGTATCTGAACCAATTACCTAATATTGATTGGCCGTTAATTGGTATTCTAAACATACTTAGAATCTAGTAATACCAGACTACGTTCTATAAATATGTATTTAGTTGGTATCTAGTGACGCCAGACTATGTATTATAAATATACTAGCGGCGCCCTGCGGATTAACCCGCGTGGTTCCCGTTTCCGTAGGAATATGGGGATAAAATTATGCTAAAAACCTTCCCACTGAATCACTCTATCTATTAAAACAAACCGCATCAAAATCCGTTGCGTAGTTTTAAAGATCTAAGCATACATAGGGACATAGGGATAGAGAAAGCGACTTTGTTTTATACTACATATGTACTAGATAATTAGTTGGTATCTAGTAATAGCAGACTATCCTATAATATTATAAATGCGAAAGTAACTCTGTATGTCTGTCTGTCTGTCTGTCTGTTACCTTTTCACGGCTAAACTACTGAACCGATTGACTGAAATTTGGTACAGGGGTAGCTTATGGTCCGGGAAAGAACATAGGCTACGTTTTATTCCGAAATTCCCACGGGATCGGGAACTACGCGGGTGAAACTGCGGGGCGCTGTTAGTGTACTATAAATATGTATTTAGTTGGTATCTAGTGATGCCAGACTATGTACTATACTAGAATACTTAGTTTAGAGTATGTTTAGCAAACAATGGCATGCGGAGGCCGGCACAGAGCGATATTACCGATGAATCTGGTTACGTAGGGCGCTGCAAAGTGGATTGGGTAATAGCCGTAGCAAATTGTATGTGATTTAAATAAATTGTTAAACGGGTAATGGAATGGGAATTTTAATAGATAATGTCTTTGGTGTTTTAGAGGTTTTAGTTGAAGGCATTGTTTAGTTTTCTTGATATTTCGCAATAGTTCTGTCTGTTTAAAAAAAAAGAACAATAAAGCCTCTTGATGTTGTTTAAATAGATATCCTTATACTCTTTATATTTCAAAAATGAAAACTTTTAACTGTCGATATCAAAATCCGTAAATTTTACTAGTGTTACACATCATCAACACTAATATTATAAAGAGGAAAGATTTGATTGTTTGTCTGTTTGTAACGTATGTAATAAGTAGGCTCCGAAACTACTGAACCGATTTAAAAAAAATCTTTCACTAATGGAAAGCTAATTTATCAGTGAGTAGGCTATATTTTATCCCCGTATTCCCACGGGAACGGAAACATATAAAATATATAGATAATCACCATGCAAGAATTTTCATAAATTTATCCTTTATAACCCCTTGAAAAAGCATACGAAAACTAACCAATAGATACGAAATATTTTAGGTCTTAAACTGAGCAAATGACCATTGACCATAATCGTAACCTATAGGTACACCACATCCCTCTAAGATCCATCCAATCAATATTAGAATATCAATTCTTAACATCCTCGCATGGTTGTTAGCTTCTGCACCGATTGTGGAGCCGCATTGTGCTCCGACAATAGAACGTCATAACCTCGATTCAAACTGCTTCTAGATTCTGATGTATTGTTGGGATAATAATGTGGTAGACTGTCTATAATATGAAGCTACGAAAGCCTAATGGCTTCAGCACATGCTTGCTTGAGGTCCCAGATTTAATACCTGCGTCTTTATTTTTGATATTTATAAACATAGCAATCCTGAGGTACCCCGTCCAATTCCTAGGTTTCTTTTCACACACGCCTTGGGGGTCTAGTGGTATATAGATTCATTTTTCGATATTTTCTAAACCATGACTTGGGTTTAGGATCGTTGACGTGCAAAGAGCGAGCGTGGTGATTAACGATTCCTCCTCTCTGTAAAATAGCATAAGTAAGAGATGTTTTGCAGTCACATAGTCTGATACTTAACTATTTATAGCTTCGTAGTTTTGCCCAAATTCCCACTCATCTGTCGGAATAATGGGATTAAAAAGTAGCCTGTATTTCGCTCCAAAAAATGGTGTACCTTCTTTTTAATTCTCTTTGAAATTGGATGAGCTGTGAGAAAGAAACAGAATTTTAAAAATGCTTGCCTTATTTTTGACTACGTGTTGTTAACGTAAGACACGTTAACAACGAGCTTTCACTAAACTCGAGAAGACTTGAGTGATTTTAATTAGTAGTGATTCTTCCTACTATGCTAAAGGTTTTAGGTCTGATTCTTGCTCAAGACATATCTATATTTATAAAAGAAAGTCGTGTTAGTTACACTATTTATAACTCAAGATCAGCTAAACTCATTTGGCTGAAAATTGGTGAGGAGGTAGCTTAGAACCAGGAGAAGGACATAGGATACTTTTTATCCTGAAATTCCCACGGGACCTGGAACTACACGAGTGAAACCGCGGGGCACAGCTAGTGATAGATATTGGTGTGTTTCTGCATGTGCAATGTGCATTAAGTATCTGCAGACGCCAGGATCTTCTTATTAAGGATTCTTCTTAATAAGGCCACTGATAGTTTTATATCGGTGGAAAAGGTCTGGTCCTCGAAAATATGAGTCGAAGTGCAAAGAAGATGTTTTAATTTTATTATTAGACGAAACGTACGTCATTATATATAAGTATGCAAAACAACGGGATGTTAGTACGTACTTATTTAAGTCGATTCCCTGTCTGAAATAGTCAGGGAATTGACTTAAATAAGTACGTACTAACATCCCGTTGTTTTACATACTTATAAGATGCTTTAAGTTTTCTAACAATGCACAACAAAAGTAAGATTAATACTATTATTATATGGGTTAATCGCTTGACATAACTAGTTAGTTAAAAATACATTATGTATACAGGATATTATCTTAAATAACCACAGGGTCGCATTAAGGGTTTACTGTAATTGAGCTGCGGATCTTAATAAATTAACTGTAATAATCCAAGCGGAAGAACCACATAATTAAACTGCAAATAATTATAATTTATAGGCAGGTTTAAGTTCATAAAGGATAATGTTTTTCCTAGTCCTATGGGAATTCTTTTAAAGCTTACCTTATACTTTATGGAAAGTTATAGAGAACATTAAATATTTTTAAAACGGGTATGGGAGCTCATGTAATGGACATCGTACTAATCTATGGATGAGTCTAAATTAACTACTTAACATGTTTTAAAACTTAAGATATCTAACACTTCAACATAATTATAAACACTAGCGGCGTCTCGCAGTTTCACCCGCGTGGTTCCCGTTCCCGTAGAAATACGGGGATAAAATATAGCCTATATTACTCAAGGTGAATGTATCTTTCTAATGTTGAAAGAATTTTTGAATTCGGTTCAGTAGTTTCGGAGCCAATCATTACAAACAAATCTTTTCTCTATAGAATCTCTCTAATATATAAAATTCTCGTGTCACAGTTTTCGTTGCCATACTCCTCCGAAACGGCTTGTCCGATTCTCATGAAATTTTGTGAGCATATTCAGTAGGTCTGAGAATCGGCCAACATCTATTTATCATCCCGAAATTCCTACGGGAACGGGAACGGGAACTACGCGTGTGCGTGGCGCAGCTAGTATTAGTATAGATATTAAACATGTTTAATAACAACGTTACATGTTTATTACAAAATCTAGACTCTTTTTTTGTCCTATTCAATTAGTCTTGCTAAAACTAAATAATAACTAAAATAAATGGACATAACAAGTTACATACAAAATCTTAATCTTAATGTAATGTAATCTACATAACATAGATAAAACTTTAAGTAAGTAAGTAGTTTTACATAAAACTTCTTATAAGTACTTACTTATTGTAATAATAGGGATGTCGACTGGGTAAACGAATTAGTCCGTCAGATAGATTTCGAAAAAATATTTTTTTTAAATTAATTATAATTTTATTAAATTAATTAAACTGACTTAGTTATAATCCAATAAAGTTCAGGAGTGGGGGCTTGTGACGATAACTCTTGGTAAAAAAATTATGTAGCTGTGACGTCACACGAGTTTTCTATGCACTATATCGTCTTAATTATTTGTTTGTATCAAAAAAGAGAAAATACGTGTCCAATATTTTTGCGAAATCTATCTGACGGACTAATTCGATTTTTTTAGTCGACATCCCTATTATACAGCAATGGAATTAATAGGCCATTATTACGACTTATAAGGATCTAGTTTGTGTAACTAGAGTCCTTTACGTAGTAGAGACATTAAAAGGGACATTAAACAACATTATAACTACGGATTACCACTATTAAAATATGAATACTTACCAAAGAAAGTCTCAGCTATCTTTTAATAAATATACTAGCTATGCCTTGCGGTTTCACCCGCATTTTCTCTTTACCGTGGGCACACCGGGATAAAATATAGCCTATGTTACTCAGGGTGTAAAGCTTTCTAATGATGAAAGAATATTTTAAATAGGCACAGTAGTTTTTATCCGGCTTCCAAAAAGGAGGAGGTTCGGTCGGTATGTTTTTTTTTATGTATGTACACCGATTTCTCCGTCAATTCTGAACCGAATTATTCGTTACAAACATACACACAAAAATACAAATCTTTCCTCTTTATAATATTAGTGTAGATGTAGATATTAAGACGGTTGTTATATTAAACCAATGGGCAATGAAGGCAGTTACAAGATTACACATTATGACAACGTTTCGTTTATTAAAAGGTTAACTTAATGGCCGTTTCTCGTCCGTTATGACCACTTGCCACTAAATAGGTGTAATAAACTTTATCCATTTTTGGGTAACTACTGTTTATTAACTCGAGGAGATTCCGAATTTGATATCTTATATTCAATTAGGTTGAGTTATTGCTCATACAGTAAAAGTGATGGCTTAACCTGAGTTTTGGTGGGGCTGGTTTCATTTATTATTGTATTGGGTTAGGTATAATTATTTTTTTATAGTTCACTAGCTGTACAGTTTTTTTTTAATTGCAATAACTTTGTTTTAGTCAAGGATTTTTATATTTTAAATTGGATATCTATTTCAAAAAAGTATATGCAAAAAAATACTATTCCAAATCGCTCATGGCCCAGTGCTACCCGCGGATCACTCGTGATTTGTGCGGTTAAGCAACGTCTAGCACCGTCATGACTGTGATGGGTCATTAATATAAATTACTTTTTATTTCATGAGCGTTTCTGTGCTTCAGAGGGCATGTTAAGCCGTCGGCCCCGGTTGTCGTACTTACATCATCGACAATCGTTACGGGTAGAGCCCTCAAAAGTCTAACATTTGGTTTAACCAAAAAATGTCGTATAGTCCTCTGGGTTGTGAAGGTCTGATGGCAGTCGCTTTACGTAAAATACTGACATTCCGCCAAATCTGGTTAAACTGAAAAACCGACCCCAAAATAGATATGGGATAAAGGTTCGGAAAAAGAGAGAGAGAGAGATATATACAAAAAAAATACTAAGATCCTTTGATGAGGTAATAGATACATCCATCTAAATGAAGTATCAATCTTAACTAGCTTTCCCAGTGGTTGTACCCGCGTTCAAACTTGAAATCAAACTTCAGTTTGCTCAACGCTCTAGCTGAATTCAATCTGAATTAAACTAAGTATACAGACAAATAATGAGGTCGCAAGTTTGCAGGATTAATCAAAGTTTACGACTGTTATATCCTGTTTTGGATATACCACACGGGGCGTTTGTGCCGGGGCGTTAATGCGTCGTGTAGACCGGGCCTTAGTTAGACTAATAGTTATTGGGTTAATATCGTTGTACGGAAACATACACGTCTTCTGTTTAGGAAAATTAATACAGTTAAGAACAATGTGTAGTTTGAGCTGAAGGGTTTTAGAAGGATGATTTTGAGGACTTTAAGGAAGGTGTAGGTTCTTTTAAGTTAAGTTAAGAAGAATAACCTAGGCACTGTTTCTTTTGCTCTTTCCCAATTCGTGGTTGATAGATTCTCAAAAGTTTTCTTTTGTAACTTACTTGCAACATAAAGAAATAATCTCAAAGTAAAAAAAATAGAGTCCTCACACACAATAACTTGTTAACAACAAAACTAAAAGCACTTAAAACTCTTTATAGCACGTCCAATGTGTAACAAAATTTAGTGAGACAAGGACGGCAATAAAACTAAACTTTTCCTCTTCTTTTCGCAGTTGAGAACTGGAAACTTTAATGTCTTGTTTGCAGGTTTCACCATGTACACCACCTGTGTCATCTGGCTCGATTTCGTCACATGAGTAGGTAAACCGTACAGAGACAAAGCTTCTTAAGAACGTGCGAATTGTTACGTATATTGGCAGGATTGTCAAGTAACAAAAGTACTCGTAAATACTGGTATTCATAGAGCAACCGACAAAGGAAAATGTAAATCTTGAAATTAAGTAGGTATTTATAAATTACTAGCTGTGTCCCGCGTATATCACAATCTCGTGGGAATCCTTTCTTAGCTGGATGCCTACGTCATAACATCTACCTGCATGCCTTTCAGCCCGATCCATCCAGTGGTTTGGGCTGTGCGTTGATAGATCACTATGTCAGTCAGTCAATCCTTTGAGTTATATTATATACATATTATATTTAGGTATTTTGTTTCATTTAGATACTAAAAGAAGAAAAAAACGAGTGTCACCCTCACATTGTCAACTTTTTGTACCAGCGCGAGTGTTTGTAGCAGTGCAACCGATTCGCACGGTTGTATGAAGCTTTGACTCTGTACGCTTTATCTACTCATTGATGTGTTTTCGCGCCTACTTTCGGTGCAGCTTTTCACAGTTGAAAACTGGCAAAGTTTAATGTCTTGTGTGAATGAGTGTGTGCGTAATTTTTGATACCCTAGATACAGGTTACAAACTTAGTTAGGGGTCAGTTACTATAATGAGATGATGTAGTGAATGATTATGTTATGTTTGCAGGTTTCACCATGTACACCACCTGTGTCATTTGGCTCGCGTTCGTGCCTCTGTACTTCGGCACAGCGAGTCATGTCCCTCTGAGGGTGACTAGCATGGCGGTCACCATATCATTGAGTGCTAGCGTCACTTTAGTGTGCCTGTTCTCACCTAAGGTAAGGATTCTGTGGGTAAATATTATGAGAGGTGTTGGTTAGCTCTAGATAGACTACAAGTATATAGACAACCGAATGTTTTTTACTAATGAAGCTAATCTAGCATTTAAGTTTTCGATAGCTGAGCTATGGATCTTGCTTATTTAGAGTAGTTGGTTCTCCTCGGCTCTGAGCTCTCTTCCCAGCTAAGTCAATTTTTTTTAATGATTATGTATATACTTAAACGTAGGCAAAAACAAGTAATAAACATAAGTTTGTACCCTTTATTACGTGTACTAAACCAAGCCTAAAACACAGAATAATTAATAGTACTGGTACCTAAAACTAATACCCATCTAATAATTTCCCAGGCACATAATACACAATCCATTCAAGTAACACCTAAACTTCGTCACTAAAAGGGTTGCTAATACTACCTTCTTATTAATAATACATTGTATTGTCCACAGTTGTATATAATCCTGATTAGGCCGGAGAGGAACGTGCGACAGAGCATTATGCCGGTCCGGTACAGTCGCAAGCCCCCGGCCGCTCAACCACCGCCTGTCGCTACACTTAACAAGAGTAAGTACTTACTTGCTATACTAATGGACTAATGTTTACGCTACCTAAGATTAGTTATTCTATGTTTAAAATGTATCTACCTGAGTAGGGATTACTTGAGTGTCTAATTTCGAGTAGCTATTAAGTTAACGTTTTATTATTTGAAGGAGTTAATATTTTTGAGTAATCATAATAAAATTGACGATCCAAATGGTAAAACAAAAGATTGCTGGTTCGATTCCCGTGCCAAGGAAATATTTGTGTGATCAACAGATGTTGATTTCCTTGACCCATGATACAGGTACCTATTAAACAAAGTTAGGGATCAGATGCTACAGAAAGAGAGAGAAATGATATAGAGATTGATGGATTTAATTCAGTATATTCTCGTGTTAAAAAGAAAAATTTTACGTATCTAGGCAATACGATTCAACATTACGTATTTCAAATAAGAAAATTCTTGAAATATCTTTCGGTTTTGTCCATCAATCTGTCTGTCTGTCACAGAAGATATATTAACTTTATGTTAGAACAATATTAATACTTTGAGTTAACTTATTGACAACTTTTGAGTAATCACTTTTAGTTTCTAGATATATGAATTTAAATTTTGACCTTTAATTTATGAGTTTTGTGCGGTTTGTAGTAATTATTTACTTAATGAGAATTAGTTTAAAGCATATTTAAAGGTAAGTATTTTTAAACGGAAGTTTTTTTTTATAATAATTTTTAAAATTGGTCTCGTAAAAATATTATATTACACTGTTATATGCCATAACAAAACCTAGCAGAATTGAAAAATAGATTCCTATAGTTGTTGAAAGTAAAAAGTTGACGGAAACTTGAAAACTAAAACTTTAAATCTTTCCCAGAACCGATATGTGCTGACAAAGAAACCCAAACGGACGCAGCCGACTTCAAGTTGCTCAACGGTCAAACATTGCTTGACAAAGGGGACAAGCAGGAAGAAAACCTTTCGAAGGATTCTAGAAAAGACGAGAAGAAAGAAAACAACAACGTCAACAACACACACGTTGACAAATCGGAAACGTTATAGCACAGACATTCGTCGAAATCCCTTAACGAAGTGTGGACTCGGAATACTAAACTAAATGTTAAGAAAAAAAGTTGTTCGTGCAAGTTAAGGGAAAGGAAACCCGTTATAGTTTAAAATTGAAGACTCAATGTTTACTCAAAAGTGTTTACTCAAAAAGTGTTTACTTAAATTAAGTGATTTAGTTAAGGCTGGTAGGACGTTTGACGTCACTTCTGTTCATTGTACAGGCTTTAAATTTTAACTTATTTAAAAGTACATAATAATATATAGATGCAATACAATTTAAGATAATGCTTATGTTCAAAATCTTATATTCTAATAAATATAAGTATTATTATCAAAAGATATTAAGTGTAATATAAAGATAAAGAACGCTTCCTTTTAGATACATAAGAATGTGTATATAGAAAAATGTATAAGTACTTATAAGTTATATAAACTCTCATATTACTCATTATATCTAGTCACTTTGTAATTAATTACTTATACACCCTTATTTTGAAATGATGGGACTTATTAAAATCAGAATATCTGTAGCAGTAACTGAATCCATATATCCAATAAAAATATCAAAAATGATAGTCAATTACTTATCTTTAAAAAATACTAAATAAATGTCGTATTACCAGACGGCACACTAGCTATCAAGTATTCTGTGACGGCTCGGGTCGATGACCGCGCTCAGCTGTGTATCGCAGCGCTCGCCGGTTGTTCGGTGTAGAATAACAATAAAATTCGGCGGGATTTTGAAAAACTTTGACTTATCATAACTTTTTAAATAAAAGCAAAAGAAAAAAACTAACTTCACTATTATATTGTTAACCCTAATTTACATTAGCTGTGAGATAAGGTATCGCAATTTCAAAATAAGGGTGTATACTTCAAATGAATGTACATAACGAAAATAAAAGACATAATAGTGATGTTTCTGTATATAAAAATGTATCTGCTATTTATATTATACTCGGTATATAAGATGTAATATTAATGCTTATATATTTTAAGTTTATGTTAGTAGTGATATTTAATATATACAGGTAGAGCTTTGAGCCAGGATGGTACAGACGCATTATATACAAATAAGTATATATTTTAAACTTATGTAGAGAATATAACTTAAATATATAGTAAGTATGTAAAATATTATATAAAAACTGTTATGGATAGTTTTTATATGTTATTAAAACTAAATTTTAAAATTGTTATAATTAAGGTATAAATCCTATTTATAATAATATAAGTAAGATTGCACGTATATTACATTCCATATAATATGACATCATATATCACGTAGTTAATGTTATTTAATATTTTATTCAGGATTATTCAAGATCGAAATAATCATCGAATTTTGATTTATTTTTTAATAAATTTAACGATTTTAATATTTAAATCTACTATTAATAGTAATAAAGTTAACTTGGTAAAAAAATATTGATAAAATTCATCCATAAGGTTCAAAAGCGTGACCGTATCTCTTTAATTTCTCAATTATAACAATTTATTTGTTAATTTTGTATTAATTTCTTCAATTCATTCATTCTTGTCATTGTAAGATTAGGAATCACTTAATAAATAAAAAAATAATTACATTAAGTATAAAATAATACTAGTACTTACTTAAATTAAATTTCAAAAATCATGTTCTAGATAAGTACCTATTCTAAAATATTATAATATTACAGTTAATATAATATATATTCACATTGAGAACGCGTAATATTAGAGTAATATAATGTCTCTACCATCTTGCTCTTCCTGTCTATATTGACTAATAATAATTTTAAAATACTCAATAATAACTCTTTAAAATGTAAAATGCAATGAATTTAAAATATTTCAAAAAATAAAAGTTTTAATGTTGATTTTTGTATTATTTGTTTCCCAATATTATTTTTATTTTTTATTAAGACGATTGAAACCTGTCCTTTTTGTAAAATGATTTGACTCCAACGACCAACGACCATTTATTCGGCTCAGCACACCTTAGCAGCACACTAGCCTGCTGAACCAAAAGCCATAAGTTCGATTCCTGAGTCACGCCATTGCCAAAGCCGCTAGACTAGACGAACGAAATGTACCTTATATTATATATTAAAATGGTGGGTGCCTAAGATTTCACCGAACATCTAGTAATCTTACCTTTTTAATTGATCGATGCAGCTAATTTAAAATATGTCTGACGTAAACACGACGTTCAGAGACCGATTACTATCAAGTGAAGTCTTCGATTGATTAATGATAAAATACGGGAAGATTAGACACCCTCAACCGCTGAAACGTCCAACGAAACTTGACCTCACCTTCCCATAAAATTAATTCAATTATACCCAAGGAAAGAGGTCAGGATAATTGGTCAATGTAAGACCTTTGAAAATCAGGTTAATTCATCATTTCGTGTGATTAGTGTGAGAACTAAATCAGAGTAAGATGGATGGGTTCTGAATGTTATGAGGATAATCTTATTTTTTGGGTATTTGCAGTTAGCAAACATGGCATTACTTTAAAATAAGTAAGTAAGTACATTATTATAAGTCTGTACCTACTTAATTATAGTAAGTAATTGTTAAGTTAATTGAGATATATAAGTAAGTACCTTCCATTGCTACAAGATCAAGATACACCTAGTACAATCAATATTTTAGTTGCAAAAAACTGAAAATAACTTGGTGATTTGCTACTTATCTACAAAATCTGGGGGCACGGCAGTGCCCCCCGCCAAGTCGAGCGCGAAGCAAACACTGCCGTACCATCCTTTACAGGAACCATTTCGCCGCATTTTCAGGCCCCTATTTGAGAACCTCTGGATAAGACCAGAACGCTGAAATTTTCGTCATCTAGTAAACTATAATCACATACTTAAAATTAAAAAAATCAAGTCTGTAGGTCATTTAGTTCCGAAGTTAAGCGAAAGCAAAGTTTCGCATTTATGACAGACACTCACTCACTCACTCACTCACTCACTCACTCACTCACTCATGATCATCAAAATAGAACTAGTACTTCCCATAAACCTAGAGAGCTGAAATTTGGTACAGAGGTAGGGTTTAATGGCCACATAAAGGGAAAACTATAAAAACTAGGATAATCGAACGGGAACGGGAATTATACGGGATCGGGAACGGGAATAGTAACTCAAGAACGGCTGAACTGATTTGGCTGAAAATTGGTGGGAAGGTAGCTTAGAACCAGGAAAAGGACATAGCATACCTTTGATCCCGAAATTCCCACGGGATTGGGAACGGGAATTTATAACTCAAGAACGACTGAATTGATTTGGCTGAAAAGTGGTGAGGAGGTAGCTTAAGACCAGGAAAAGGACATAGCATACTTTTATTCCAGAAATTCCCACAGGATTGGGAACGGTAATTTATAACTCAAGAAAGACTAAATTGATTTGGTTGAAAAGTGGTGAGGAGGTAGCTTAAAACCAGGAAAAGGACATAGCATACTTTTATTCCAGAAATTCCCACGGGATTAGGAACGAGAATTTATAACTCAAGATCGGCTGAATTGATTTGGCTGAAAATTGGTGGGAAGGTAGCTTAGAACCAGAAAAAGGACATAGGAGACCTTTGATCCCGAAATTCCCACGGGAATGGGAACTGGAATTTATAACTCAAGAACGGCTGAATTGATTTGGCTAAAAATTGGTGAGGAGGTAGCTTAGAAGTAGGAAAAGCACACAGGATACTTTTTATCCCGAATTTCCTACGGGAACGGGAACTACGCGGGTGAAACCGTGAGGCGCTGCTAGTGTAATAATAAAATACTACTTTCAAAAAAGAAATAAATGTGTCAAATAAGAAAATCTAATAAAATAAATCAATATGACCACGTTCAACAAAAAGAAATGAAATCCCACCAAAAACATTCTGTAAAAAACTAGCCAAGTCTCGATGGAGCTGCTTGTTTATCTCTAAAAAGTAATGAAATCTAGACAAACTTGTGCCAAGTCTAAGGTTCCTTACTGCGATTTCTTTATTATTATAGTTAATGTTGTGTGACTTGGCCGTTGAAAATTGTTTAAAACGTCAGTAGTGGGTACAAGTCAATTTTGTTTACACGTAATGTTATAACATTATTAAAATACGCAGCTTCATCAAGCCTACAATTGACTGGATATTAAATCAACGTTTTTCAAGTGGCAATTTTCTATCGTCAATGGGTAGCGGTTCTGGCGACAGATTGGTGCAATAGTGTCTTGGAGCACCTAGTTTTGTACCCTTGTGTACATGTGTACCCTTCAACGGCCAAGTCACACAACATTAACTATAATAATAAAGAAATCGCAGTAAGGAACCTTAGACTTGGCACAAGTTTGTCTAGATTTCATTACTTTTTAGAGATAAACAAGCAGCTCCATCGAGACTTGGCTAGTTTTTTACAGAATGTTTTTGGTGGGATCTTATTTACTTGAAAACTTTTATTTCAAAATTCGCGCCATTAATTGTAACCACGGAGGACTGAACGTTATCTATAAGGAAAATATCTGTCAATGTTAATTTTGACGTTGCTACATGTGAGATCCGGACGAAAAGTCAACCCCTAAACGTCAATGTCAATGTCATTCCCTCATTGTTTTGTTTGCAAAATGCAAATACCGGGTCAGTTGTTGATAAAAATAATTTAATTTATAATAACATTCAAAAGGTGATAGTAGTTAGAAATCAAAGGTAATTACCAAAACATTATTGTACCAAGTTCATTCATACAAACAGATCACTCTAAATTCAGTTCTACCCTGCTTTTAGTTCAATTATAATAATGGAAGATGAACAGCTAGAAATAATACGAGAGGCGAGCAGGAATACATTACAACTGCATAGAAGAAAACACAAAGATGAAGAAGCTGACACTCGCAGATGTATTGATACATCGCAGTAAGTTTTAACCTCTTTTAGCAACTATAAACTATTCTTTAGACGTCGAAAAATAAATAAAAGTAAATAAATAAGTCTTATCCTGAATTTTATGTAAATTATTCCCTTTACATTCATACAATGTCTTTTCTATGAACGAATGAAAACCTCGTGAAAATTAGTATAGTTTTCAACAACTGTCTAGGTTAAACCTTATATTTTAATGGTTAGACAACAACACAAATGATAACTAGAATATTACTTATGTCTTCGAAAATTTTATAGAGATCTCAAGTCCTAACTAAAATATTTCAGTTCATCACAAACAGAAGTGATTGAAATATCAAATAAGTTGAAAACAAAATCTCCTATCTCAGCCGCTGAACTGCAGTCATTGAAAAATGCACTTTATGAAGACGCCAATAAGATTGAAATTGTCCTCAACATACATGGGGCTTTGAGAGGACTTGTTAGAGAGTTAACAGGTATGTAATTGAAAGCCAAGGGGTTTTTTAATGATCTTGCTAGTTTTGCATGGTTATGGATTTTGTACAAACATTTGTTGTATGAACTTGTCCGTGAGTCTGGTCTGGATGTTTTCTATATGAACCAAGTATGAATTAAAAACAGTTAATGTGTATCTATCATCCAGTATCTATAGAACAAAGTTTGCTTAGTTTAGGACTAGGTGGCATGATACATCTAAACTGATACATTCTTATATTAATCAAACAGGAGTTTTTACAAATATTAGTCTTTGAGATTTTAGACTAAGGGCCTGTTTCACAACCTTCAAGTAAAGTTAGTTTTGTCTCTTTCTAACTTTATGACAAAGACAAAACTTGTGAGTAGTTACTCGGAATGTTACTTGAAGATGGTGAAATAGGTCCTAAGCCTAAAATAATCACTGGAGCTGATCAAAGGGCCTAATTTATAGACGTCTAATTATAGTGTAGCTATAGGTACTGCCCACTAGAAAGTACAAAATAGTAGATACAAAGGTAAGTAATATAAGGTAGCACTGGTTTTCACCTCTCTAACTTCTTTTTTCATAACCCTTTTCAGGTAATGACATAAACAAGCAGTGTGCGGCTGCAGGGTGTCTGTGTAACCTCTCTCTCGGAGACCCAAAGGCTTGCATGGTGGTCGCTAAAGCGGCCGGAGCTTATCTGATATCTGCATTGGATTCATTGACACTGGATTTGGCTGTAAGTGTTCAGTGTTGGTATTTTGTTTATTACAGTTTTAACGTAACCAAATGTTACATTAAAAAAACTTCTATAAGTTAATAATTAATATGACATTAAGAAATGGTTAACTAATTTGATGTGCCTTCTTTTCTGTCTGTTTATTTATTTGAATTTAATCAATTGATTTGAGATATATGATCAGATATCTCAAATCAATTGATTGATTTGATCAATCAAAAAAAAAACAACTCATAACAGAATGCTATTAGTTTAGGCTTTTATTATCCTACTAGCGGTGCCCCGTAGTTCCCGTTCCCGTAGGAATATCGGGATAAAATTATGCTAAAAACCATCCCACTAGATCAATTTATCTATTAAAACAAACCACATCAAAATCCGTTGCGTAGTTTTAAACATTTAAGCATACATAGGGACAGAGAAAGCGACTTTGTTTTATACTTTGTAGTGAAGTTTAACCTATGTATTTTACCACCTTTCCGTTCAGACCACAAGCGCTTGGACATTAGGCAACCTATCCTCCTGTCAACAAGTTGCTTCCGTCCTCGTAGCTCAGGGGGCTATCAGCAAATTGACAGACATGCTGTTGTTGAAGGGAGAACGATCTGACGCTGCTGTGTACAGTTTGACCAGGATTGTGTACTCTATGGGAGATGAGTTAAGGTTTGTTTTTGACTAATTATTTTAACTTATGATAAGAGAGAAATAGGGTGTGTTTAGCAAAAGTAATTCATGAGTAATCTAAATTTCATGTTCTGACTTTTTGACATAAACACTCTGTCCACAATATGTTGTCATAATATATTGTTTATGTGTCAAACTTGACATATCACTAAGGGCCTATTTCACGATCTTCAAGTACAGTTTCTCACCAAGTAAAGTGAGTTCTGTCTCTTTCTTACTTTATGTCAAGACAAAACATGTGAGTTCTCGGAATGTTACTTGAAGATGGTGAAATAGGCCCTAAGATAAAATGGCGACAACTTAGCTCAGAAAGTCAGACCATCTAACTTAAGTTACTCAGGACTACTTTTAAATTAAATAAGAGTTATATTTCATCTTTCAGCTCGGAACATCTCCTCAAAATCACAGAAGCTGTATCTTCCGCTGAGCTCAACAAAGACACCTGTCAACTATTATTCTATCTGTCATGTTCTAAAGAGTTTGTATACTCACAAGAAGGCACATACAAGGTAGTTAACAGACTTTACCTTACTTTAAACGAAATTACAAACATAAATCAACATACAATTACTAATATAAAATGTTCAGAACTAGACTATTTATTAAGAATACTAGCTAATATAAATTGTGAAAATCTTTATAAAGAATTATTAAGTTATTTTGTCAAACAAAATGTAGTTGGTAAGTTGAAATGTTTCATGGAATCGGAACTAAGTAGTGTATGTTTGTGGTTGGTCGGTAATATGTATAATTTGTGCGGGGCTCATGTGTTTTTTGAAATGTTGTTTAGTTAGTTAAGGTTTTTGGATGATTAAATGTATATTTTTTAATGTATTTAGTCTTATTAGTGGTGGGAAGAAAGATGTTGTTATGTGTATTGATATTATTGGTTTGTGTTTTTTTTTCGTTTTAAGGTATATGTTGGTAGCCGACTGCAGACCACACGTCGCCGGGCCACTACTGGTTTGTATGTATTTCTATAAAATCACATTCGTAGTGGGCGACATGAAGCTAGCTTCGCGTCGCCGAGCAGCAGACGGCGAAGTGTCAGGATGACGTTAGGCGGCAACGTGTGGTCTGCTGCTGCTGTCTGCAGTCGGCTACCAACTTATACCTTTACTACATTTTGAATCCTCAGTACCAAATAATTCTTGACAGTTCAATAAATCTCTGATAACTAACAAAACTAAATCTTAATCGGTTCAAACGTTTTGTATATGTCAGGGTTAAAAAATACGGTCAGAATCAACTTTTCCTTCACCATAATCGGGTATCTATACTAATATTATAAAGAGGAAAGATTTGTTTGTTTGTTTGTATGTAACGAATAGGCTCCGAAACTACTGAACCGATTTCAATAATTCTTTCACCATTAGAAAGCTACATTCACCCTGAATAACATAGGCTATATTTTATCCCCGTATTCCCACGGGAACGGGAACCACGCGGGTGAAACCGCGGGGCGCTGCTAGTAGTAAATAAAACAAACCACATATACTTTGCATAAATATTTTATTATATCAATAATTATTATAATAATCAATAATAATAGATAATAATTTAATAGATTAATAATGGATAAGGCTACGAATATAGCATTTTAATACTTTACATGACTCCCACGATATAGCATATAGGTCGCCATCACTTGCTCGATACTAAACGTTAGTATAAAGATTTTATATCGACGTGCTAGAGGTGAAGTGTAGTAACTGTTATTTTGGTGATTTTGTGTCTTTGAATGTTACATCATCGACTATCGTTACGAGTTGTTACAACTGTCTAAAAGACTTGCGAGGCCATAAGTGCGTGCAAACCCACTGAGCCATTTGAATTCAATTCCATCTCCAATCCAAAAGGCCAGTGCAAAAATTATTCATCAATGGCTTAAAGAGATCCAATGCCTTTAGTTACACGAGGCCATTATTGCATTGGCACAGTGGTTTTTTTAAAAATTGGCTTGGTGTAAATGGCCCATAATCAGGATAATATGTTTTGGCTACGCAGCTGTTACTTTTTTAATATATTCAAGTTCCCTACCCTCATAGCAATCGATATATAAATCATTACTTCATTAACCTCAATGTATATTCTGATTTGCTATTACAAATTTATTAATAATGCCTACCTAAATATTGTACCTACACTAAATGGAATAATTATTTGAAACAGCAAATCATTCAGTCTCATTTCGATTTGTTTTTTGTTTGTTTGTTTGTTTGTTTGTAATCAATTATTATAAATATCTTATTTTTTTGGTATATGAAATCCTTTTTCAAAACTCCTCCTTAAATTGACTATCTAAATGAACGGACATTGCATTTTTATCATAATCGGTGTCATCTATTATCGGATTTAAAAACTACTTAAATCGATTATTGCTTTTCATTTATTGAATACATCTACCTAAATATTAATGCATTATTGTTTCCCAATGAACAACGCACCAAGCAAGATGGCGACCAAGTATTATTATTATTAATAAGACAAACAAAATGCTAATTGGCAGTTATTTATCGGTATTGAAATCACTTTGCTCTTACGAGGTCAAAAAGAGAAGCTACTTTAAAGGTGCTATTTCCCTGACACGGATCTATGCGGAACGACCGTCAGTTGACCAATCAGAGGGCTTCAAATCCCAGAACTCAAAATCTCTCAAAGATTTCAAGCACTGTGATTGGCTAATTCAAGGTTCGCTCCTCCCAGTTCCACGTCAGTGAAACCGCACCTGACAAATATCAAATTCAAGGAGGTACTACAAAACAAACAATTTAAAAACCGACTATTTTAAAAGTTCGTCATACGTCCTTTTTAAATGGAATGAAAAGAATGAGACGGAACTGTTTGAAAGGCGCGCTTGTAAAAACGTTTCGTACTTATACAATACAATGTTACTCATCAATATTTCAATAAGTTATAAGTATTTGAGATTACATTTGATAATTATGAATGAGTAAATTGTATATTATTACAATATCAAATATAAATATCGACGATTGTAAGTAAAATATTTCAAATTAGATATGAATTGGTGTTGTATTTCTAAATTATTGCAGTTATCACATTTTACCTTACAAGTGTCGATGGGATACGGCACTGCGTATCAACAATTACGAATTGACTTTGGCTTGAGTCGTCCTAAACAGACAAACAGACTTATTTAGTTTGTTTTAGCAACTTACACCACTGAACCTATCAATATTATTGCTATTCACCTACGATTTATACTAGAACTTTCATAATAATATCAGCGTTTATCGTAGTTAGCAAAAGGCGGAAAAATTAGAAGTTGCTAAAACAAAAGACTATTTATTAATTCGTGAACTTGTGGTACTAAAATTGCATACTTATTTTAAAACCTCTATTAATATAAGGAGTTCTATAAAACATTACAGGATGTGATTAAATTTTTAAATAGATTGAAAAATAAATATGCCAACTTTATTCCGTGTTGGTACTTTATCATAATAGCCGTAAGGCTTAAAGTCGTTTAGCAATGAGTCACGTGGTCACATTGATTGTGAATCTAGAATACAATAAAAACACTTGCAAAAAATAACACTTCTGAAAATTCTCGAACTGAATTTATAGTTTATCAAAACATGGATATAAATTGCGTTTTGTCATCATCAGCTTGTATGTCCCAAAGGGCTCGAGCCTACCCTAGGGCGATCAGGCCTAAATAAAAACACTTAAAATTCTTGACGTTTCAAGCATCAAGCTCCATCTGTGGACTATTTTCTGTGTATTTCTTTTTTTAAACGAAATGTATGTTAGAATCCACAATCACTGGGACCACGTTACACCGATAGTTTTAGTAACACAACCGAGTTATGTGTGATCTGCGTGCTTACGGTGTCGGCGTGGTCTCGTGCGCCCGTTCGCGTCTGTAGTCTGCCCATTTGTAGTTGACACTGGAAGTATAAATAGGAATTATTCAGCAAATATCTTGGGATAAAGGTCCTTCATCCTGCGATAACAAGGTTCAAAATCGCTTAGATTTGATTTCCTTAGGTGCAAGCCACATAATAAAGTCGTCCGTGCCATGCCCGCACCTGACGCCATTTATATGTGTGCCTTACGCAGACGTCGTAGGCGAATGTCATGTCAGTTGACTGCACGATCATGCACTACGTTCTGAATGCAGTTATTTGTGTCTAAAATCGGTGCCGGTTCTCATAATAACGAGCCGAGCCCCTAAAAGTCTAACATTTGGCTTTGCAAAAAAAAAAAAATTTTATCGCCCTCTGGGCTGTAGAGATCTGAGGGCAGTCGCTTCACGTCAAATACTGGCATACCACCGAAATTCAGTTTAAATTAGAAACCGACCCCAGTTAACATGGGAATAGAGGTTCGGAAAAAGAAGGAATAGGCGAATCACCAAGCTTGCTCAATACAAATTAATATGTGTTATATAAACATGTTAGTAAAGAAAATGCACAACAAGACAGTTATATGTTAGTTTGTTAGTAATTAAAAATAAATAAACAGTAATCTCACCGTCACAATGCGGTATGAGTTTAGTGACAACGATTTTCAACTCTGGGTACATCGAATTAGAGTTCACATTGCGCTTGTCAAATATATTCGGTAATGTATTCGTATAATTCGGACTTAATCGGCATTCTGAAAATTAATGGATTGTTTATTTAGATACTGGCTTGTTGCGTAGTTTCTCGCTAAATAATGCTTCTGATTTTTTTTGTCAACTAAACGGACTTCAGTTTCAAGAACATTTAGAAAAATGCCGACTACGTAGACCATCTTTATAAAATTACCAAGATCTTAGTCGTCTAAGCACGCCAAGTGTAGTTTGGGAATAACTCTAGACGCGTTTGGTAGTCCGTGACTGGACGTGCGGGGAGTGAATGTTTGTATTGACCGCTAGCGATTTCTATATGGAATGGTGCACAAACTCGCGACCTCGATACTGCCTAATTAAGTTCTACACTAAATTATATTTTTTCTCTGTTATTTCAAAACAATTAAATTAGATTAAATACGTTATTGTTTTATTGTTACCTGTCGGTTGTTCTTCAGGAGTCTTCACGTTGACGACGTCACCGTTGGCGTGTTGTTGAGGTTTCTTGTTCTTATTCTCGTATCCATTCGCTCTTGGCCGTGTATGATCTGGAATTACATATTTGGACTTAATATATGTATGTATTGACATAAGTCAGTCATATTTTCTTATTTGATTAGTAGTAGTAATGGTAAATAATGTATACTAACTATTGGCATACACTGTGGAGCGATGTATCTGCTGCCCGGAGAGCTCGGGCAGTGTGAGGGGCCGCCGGGTGCTGCGACCGCGACCCGCCATGTTGTACTCCCTGGAAACATTGGCACGCAGATACTCATTATGACGAAGAACAATTAATAAACCGCGGACAAATCAGGCGTATACAAGATTTAACGAAGGTTAAGAGTGCATTTCCACTGATGCGGAGTGGTCCGTGAGTAGGCCAATCACAGTGCTCGAAATCTTGGAGTCAATGCTACACAGTAGCAGCTCCGTGTGAGTGGAAACGCATCCTACACAGGCTAAACAGCTATGAATGGTTGTACCACGGATAAGCAATACTACCCGTGGTACCAGTTTGACAAATAATGCAGTTGGGGTTGGGACATCCATAATATTGCTTACCCGTGGCACAACCAGTTAGACATAGCTGTTGGACCACGGCACGGGTCAGTAGCGGATACTGCTAGTTGTTACCTTCTGGAAAGCTCTTAATAAAAGACATAATATGGGTATTGTACAATTTTAGCAATGTAAAGTGCAATAGTGTCAAAATCGCTCTATATACTCACTCTCTAACAGGTTCCCTCCAGAAGTCGGGCGTGTGTACCGGGGGGAAGTGGTAGTTGTTCTGATACCCATAGCCGTCGAGCGCGGTCGCGCGCAAACTCGCGTGCAAAGAGTTCTTCATACACTGCAACTGTGAGCCGACTCTTTGTTAGATATACCCTCAATATAATTAAAAGAAAAAAAAAATTGTATCTAACTGAACTTTTACACCTAAGAAATTACCACTAGGAGTAATCTCAATGAAAAATATATGGGTATTATTTATAATCACGTCTATAAAGTGCAATAGTATAGAAACAAAAATAAACAGTGTGAATTAATACGCAGCAATACAAAGAAGGGATAAATAATTTGTGCTTGTTTAACTTATTTATCCGATCTAAGTAGTTCAACAAGGTGCGATGTTTTGCAACTGCTGCGTGGCTTCACACATGCTCTCAACAACATTAAAACATCAACACAAACACATCTAATTTGAAAACATTCTAAACAAGAAACAGTGCAATAATGCAATTAATTTAGTTAAACTACGAACGCCGCGCCCGTAATATTTTGCTAACAGACAAACTACTTATTTTAACAGCGGATCTTCATTATTGACAACGGACCGATGATTTTGACAACGGATCAACAATATTGACTGCGGATCAAAAAGTTTGACAGCGGATCAACGGTTTTCACAACGGATGAACGATTTTGACTACGGATCTAAATTTGAATCAACGTATATAACGCGTGGAGGATGTGGGGTGGTGTATGGGAGCGCGTGTGACGCCAGCACTGCTTGCGTCGACGTACGTGTGCGTGTCTGGCGGCCGCGCCGTCGTACAGGAGGTTCGTGACCCCGGCGGTGGGCGCCAGCTGTACCTCTCTGCGGCGGCGCTCCGCGTCGGCGCGCAGGCGCCGCACCAGCGCCTCCGCCTCCGCCAGCCGCACGCGCAGCGCGCCGCGCGACTCCGCGCCCGCGCCGCCACCCTCCTCGCCGGACGACCCGCCCTCGCCGCAACCACTGCACTTTTCTTTGGGTTGGATTTCTAATTCGCGTAATTTTCTGGAATATTAGGTTAGTATTGAAACTTACTATTCATGACTTATTGTATCTAAACTACTGACATCATCTTCAGCTTAAGAGGCTGGAGCTACACTGAGTGAGTGATCAGGCCTTAGCCCATCATGCTAGCCATGTTCTGGTTGTTCGACTTCACAACAAACACTTTTGTAAGTGGTGGAACACCTTTCGGATGAAATCTTCATCGATGCTCTCTCTGACAGTTCTTTACCCAAGTTTCTTCACTTGTATCTACAAAGTAATACTCACTCTACTTGCGCATCGACTAATCTCTGTAGCTGCAGCGCGCGTGCCTCGGCTGCGCGCGCTTCGCTGCGTGCCGCGGCGGCTTCCTTCTCCAGACGGCTTACTTCGCGTTTCAACTTGGCTTCCTAGATATTTGAAACGGAATTTTAGTCTGTTTTAGTTGTGGAGATTGTTCCTTACATACAATGCTCAAGTAATCTTATCGGTAATAATGTTATGTAAGGGTATATTTACTTGTATTCTTTCTAAGGTACTATGCTGCTCTTTCTTTATTATGTCGTTGTGTGGTTGCTTTGGTTGACAGTTTGTTTAAGAGTAACACCCAACCAAGTACTCACGTCATATGTACAACGTTGTTTTAGCCAGTAAGGCTAATTACACCATTAATTATGTAAGAGTAATTAAACTTTAAATTTACAAAAAATTGCGTGCATATAATTAGAAAATAACCGCAATAAATTATTGAAATTAACTTGCAATTTTACTAATTCCTTCAAGTAAACATAGGTATTATTTAATTACCAACACACACTTTATATTACGTGATGGTAACAAATTAAATCAAAATGCACAAACCTCGCTATTTTCGGCATCCTCGATGACCGGAGTTACGTTTTTAGTTGACGACTCTTTATTGAAAATTAATTGGAACTGCAAATCTGGAACAGATGAAACGGTTTATGAGTCTATAAATATAACATTTGTTTATTTTAAGTCAATATCTAAATTATTAATCGGCAGAATAATTTTTGCATTTAAATAATGAGTTGAGAATGATGAACAAAGACTATATTTATAAAGAAAGCACATTGCACACTTATTCCCGAATTAAATTAGGAAGATACTTCAAACCATTTTTTTTGTGTATAAAACTTTCTGTAACTCGGAAAGAAAAGAAATGAGAGCCGATTACAAAACCTGAATCATGACGATATCCAAAATGACTCTTTCTAGTATATAAAATTCTCGTGTCACAGTTTTCGTTGCCATACTCCTCCGAACCGGCTTGACCGATTCTCATGAAATTTTGTGAGCATATTCAGTAGGTCTGAGAATCGGCCAACATCTATTTTTCATCCCGAAATTCCTACGGGAACGGGAACTACGCGTGTGAAACCGCGGGGCGCAGCTAGTTTGATATAAATTTTCATTAAGTAGGAAATTGGAAAGGGAAAATCTCAGTACAATTCTCATTTCCCCAGATACTTGAATGCAATTCGATAACAAAACGGGCGGTGCAATGCCTCTGTTTCTCATTGACTCATAAATGTCAAGTTACGCAGTTCTGTTGCGACATCCTGCAGATGTGCCATTGTGTCCTTTATGTACAATGATTGTGTATTTACATTACAATCACGTTCGTTTGTAATGATTGTTTATTACCTTCTTTTTTGCTTTATTTTTATTGCAATACCTATTATACAGAGTTACTAAAACTCTGTTAATTAACTAATAGTGTGGTTACTACCATCTGTAGTTATTCAAGAGAATTAGTTATATTATTTGTATTACTACTGCAACACATTTCTCATACATAAACTTTGGGATGTTATGTGACACAAATAATTATACTATGCATCACATAAGCGAGAGGAACTTGGTAATAATTACTTATCTTATCATAGAAATCATCAAGGTTTGAAAGGCCTAGTCTGGTTTTTCTTGAGCATATAGATCTTGGATTACGGTAAAGATGACCACGCTGGCTAAGGCTAAGTGCGGGTTGATGACTTCACACACAACCTTAGAGTTTCTTCGCAGGTGTGTGCAGGTTTATTCACAATATTTCCCTTCACCGTAAGAGCGTCGAGCATAGTAAATTAATTAACTCCTTTATATGTAATATTAATAAACTATAATCGTCACCTCTGTTCCTCTCCCTCAAAGCCTCGATCTCGTTGTGGAGGCCGCTCAGCATCAGCCGGTGCTGTTCCTGGAGGAACCGGACGCTGTGCTCCAGGTGCGAGACCCTGGCGGCCGCATCGCCGGCGATGATGAACCCACTACCTGCCGCGTCTGGGGGAGACTTCTTTACCTGGGGCAGGTGAGGAATACACATTTTAATACTATGTGAAAATTTGCGTAGTTTCTGATACAGGGAATAAACTTAATTAGAAATCAATTGCTGTAAGTAATAAATAAATGCGATGTGAAACGTCTTGAGACGAATCCTATTAATATTATAAAGCCGAATGTTTGTGGGTGTGGATGTTTAAATGTGTAGATATTTGTTCCTTTTCACGAAAAACTACTGAATAGATTTTAATGAAATTTGGCAGATGTTCCTTATACTTAGGAATAACACTTTTTATCCCAAAATTCCCACGGAATAAGGTTCCACTCGGGTAAAACCGCGGGGCACAGCTAGTAATATAATATGTACTAAAAAGTGTGATCCGTTAGAAGAAACGGATCAACATATACGGGGTGTGACACGATCGAGAGTGTTATCTTCAAGACTTGTTTAAACGTATACTATTATAACCTACTCTAATGGAAATAGTTTTCCTAGCACCCTATAAAATTAAAGCCCGGTCAATCGAAGCTTAGGCATCGTGAGATTCAGCAATTCGTAGACTATAACTTTTATATTTGCTTTTGCATAATTAAAGATCTAAGTCTAGTAAACATTAATAGAAATACTATATTAAAAAGACATTTTTTTATAAAATACTAGCTGTGCCCCGCGGTTTCACTCGCGTAGGTCCCGTTCGCGTAATAATTCCGGGATAAAACATAGCCTTTGTTCTTCCCCGGACCATAAGCTACCCCTGTTCCAAATTTCAAGTCAATCGGTTCAATAGTTTAGCCGTGAAAAGGTAACAGACAGACAGAGTTACTTTCGCGTTTATAATATTAGTAGGGATGTTACAGAAAACTGTGACTTTATTTATTTTAAATCGGACATTATAGACACGACTTGAATCTTAAACTCAACAATTTGTAAATTAGATTTTTGCCTATATTCTATCTTTTCTATTTATAAAAGTTCAGGGACTAGTTATTTTTAACTATAACTGTAAAAGTATTGATTGTCAAATATAACTTTTATTATACTTATACAAATAAGTAAGTACATACTTAAATAATTAACATTGTAAAGGTCGTGATGCAAAATGTAATGTTTACGATAGTGTTGTGCACTGTTTTGGTGTTCATCTCTAATAATAGTCGTATTTCTGTTTAGATATTATTAGGTCTATCCAGAGCTGGATGCGCCGCGAGATTTTGGACACGTCATGGTCTTACTTTTATAAGTGTAGAGATTTTTGTATAGTTTCTGATAGCCTAGATACAGGTATTGAACTGGGTAGAGAAGATACAGTTGCTAATATTAAGATTGCTTGATTAACTTTTAGAAAAGGTAGGTAATGGATACTTATTGTTTTTTTTTGTATTATGTGATGTGTTAATTTGGATGATAAAAATAGTAATACATTTGTGGATTTTAGTTAGATGACATAAAAAATAATCAGCGAAAAATATTATTTGTTCAAATCCAAATAAGTATATTTTTTTTGTAGCTGCTTCATTTAAATTCGGTCACTAACATTTCTTTTAACTATTTTAGATAACAATAAAATTACAATATCTTTCTCAGATCAAGAGTGAAGTCAAGGCAAGCACAAAGAAAGGTAGAAACTACGTACTTATCTAGCTAGAGTAGCTACATACCTACATAGTAAGTATAAATACTATTAACAACCATAACAATGGTAAATCTAAATATAAATAAACTCGTTATAAAGATTCTCAATTTGGATAAACAAAGGAAAGAAACCTACTAAAAGAATAAGTAAATATTTTTGATTCTCATAAAAAAAATCATTCAAGAAATAATATTAGCATCAAACACGCTACCCCACCGTTGAAAGGGACAATTTCGACTCCTAATCCGATATCGATTTGCCGCGTAACCTAACCTTGAACGGGAGTAATAGTACGGACATCTTACTCCTACGTACTGTTTGTATATAGATTTTTATTCATAGTATTGAAGAGTCTTTGGTACTTATCCTATTTTGATTTTAACCGCATTTATCATCAGTTTATAAGTGGATTTTGACCAAAAAAATCGATACTTAGATAGGGGAGTTTGCTGAGCGCAGTACCTATATGCTTTTCTTCCTATTTATACAGGAACATAATTACAAATTATAATCTGCTTTAAATCTCATTAATATGGGAGTATAAATGCAAGTAACATCGCAGCTCTGCACTAAACAATTAACATAATTGGGTTCGTGGAGGTAAACGATGGGAAACTCCAAAGGTAACAATGACTTCCCATAATGTCAATGACCGATTCCGATCCTTTGTGATCCGTACGATATTTGTGAGATAAAAACTGCATTTGGGGAGTGCATTACGGAGTTTGTATAATGTTGCAGTGCAAGATTAGGAAAGCTAATTAGTTAATGAGAGGAGAAGTGGGTTTTCGGTGAATTGAGTGGTTGTTTCATTGTAAATATTGACTTACTTGTAGTTTGGCGAAGGGGGCGGCAGGCACAAGCACTTTCGAAGCCATTTGCACTATTATTTAAGCCACAAACGAGAATAACAGGACGTAAGCCGCGACCGAGTGAACCTCCTTTGTTGTGTGCCGGCTCGCAGTTCGCACGTCCGACCGATGATAAATCCCAAGCATTTGTGCACGGTGAACTCGGCAACACGACCTTGCCCACTTTGTGTAATAATTAAAAATAAACTGCACTTCTAAATCGAAAACACCGATACCTAACTATGAGGTAGAGTGCTAGCTGCTAGCAAACCGGGGGCATCGCACTGACGACCTTGAACTACTGAACTGGTGGTAAATTGACATTAAAACACACACTTTTAGTTGTTTTTGCGGTGTATTTTTGTGGATTTTTCTTGTTTTTTGTGTGTGCTGCGGACGGGCGGGCTGGTGGTTTAGCGGGGCAGGTGCAGGGCGGGCGGCACGGGGGGGTGCGAGGCGGGGGGTGGGGGGGTGCAGTGTCTATCGATCGCGCCGCGCGCACAGGTTCCCCGCGCTGACTCACGGGCCTCGCTGTCACAAGCCAGCGGTGGCTCCGTGCCAACCGACGAACCTCGTGTCACTACACCTGATAATAGCTTTATGTTCATAGATAAATATGGGTTTATAATATCTATCTTATTAAAACATACGAAAAAAGTATTATGAAATATTTTGGTACATTTTTTGGAGCTCAGCGTTTCCCCATTGAAAATTTGAAATTCCCATAATTAGGTCGTTCCCACGTACATAGGTATAGACCATTGATATTGTAGAAGATTCCCAGATAAATATGGCATCAATCTGAAACAAAATACCTACTTACATACTTATTCTAAGATCACTTTCACTACCATTTTTGGGGCTTTCCCTTCCCCATTAATAAACAATGTTCAATATAAATTACTTGGTACGTACCTACCAATGAATATTAAAACAGGTCCGCGACCTCTATGGAATCGTGCTTGACCTAAGTTTACCTTCAAAGGTATTTTATTTTTAGTTGAATCGACGTTCATGTTTCGTAGTTCATACGAATAGATAGTCCTACTAATATTATAAAGCCGAATGTTTGTGAGTGTGGATGTTTGGATGTGTGGATGCTTGTTCCTCTTTCACGCAAAAACTACTGAATTGATTTGAATGAAATTTGGTACAGATGTTCCTCATACCTAGGAATAACACATAGGATACCCAAAATTCCTACGAAATAAGGTTCCACGCGGGGAACAGCTAGTATAGATATAAAAATGTAGGAAAAAAAGTAATGTTGACTTGAATTGTTAGAATGAACACTCTTTTATGCAATAACGTGCTCTCATTAATATTATAACTGGGTATCGCGGTTTTTGCTCCGTTTAGCATATAATTTTAAGAAAGATTTTTGTGTTTTATTTGTTTTTCCTTTGTGTGATTCTGCTAACTAAGAGTATATCCTTCTTAGTTCAATACATAATGATGTTATTCGGCTTAAGGACGTTATGGCTTCGGTAACTAAATTGGCTAGAGCCGTGCTAGGTACGGTTCGGTACGGTATTGCGTTTAAATCCCAGTTGAGATGAAAATGTCCATGGTATTTACCTAAAACACTATAAAAACGTAATCCCAACAATACATCTTTTGCCAGATAACATAAGGCTCCTTCAAGACGAGAGATAACAAATAAGAGTTATTTTCAAGACCCACATAAGGCTAAAGAGGTTTACCGAGGATAAATTACATGTAGTATTATAAAACCCATTATATGTTGTAATATAAAAACGTTTCCCCTATCCCCAATCTACTGCAAGCAACGATAACATGAAAACGGTCGTACATCCTACTTCCTAATATTATAAACGCGAAAGTTTGTAAAAATGGTTGTGAGGAGTGGATGTATGTTTGTGACTCTTTCACGCAAAAACTATTGAGCCGATTTAGACGAAATTTGGGACAAATATTCCCTATAACTAGTAATAACACATAGGTAATTTTCATCCCAAAAATCCCGCGGGATAAAGTTCCACGTGGGTAAAACCGCGGGGCACAGCTAGTAAATACACACATCAAAAGTGTCTAGGGATCAACATATATTTTTGCAATAACTTTTCTCCTGATTGATATTAATTAAAATTTTCTTTAAGGATTCATCAAATAAAGTGTTTTCGTTTGTCACAGTAACGATAAACCAAGTCACCTTTGCATTAATAAAGAAATTTGCCATTTTCCTAATAAAGGGATTTTTGACATTTGAACCACTAACATTAAAGTTCGAAAAAAAGACTGAAATAACAGTTTTCTTTAAAATTTTATTGGGTAACTTAAACAATTAATAATCCGTGTTTCTACCGCGAACACTAACAACACAAGAACATCGGTTTGGCATACTCAAAATGAGTTCATCCAAATCACGCTGTGGAATGGCCGCCCATGTTCGTTGCAACAACAAAAAAAGGTCTTCTTGCGACTGGATACCCTCCATATTCGGCAGAGCTCTTCTCTGTAGCATATCCCATGCATGCTCAATCGGGTTCAAGTCTGGCGACTGAGCAGGCCAGGGCAGGACATTGATGTTAGCTGCGGCGAGAGTCTGTCTTACAACTCTTGCGGTGTGCGGTCGTGCATTATCATGCATTAACTGAAATAAGGGACCGATTTGCACTTGTAGAGGAACGATGACGTCTGATACAATCGTCTCAGCATAAAGGACAATGGGCAGATTTGTATGGAGTGTGTCCCAAGTGCTGTAGCACTTCGTGTGATACATCATTCGATAGCTATCCTTAAGAGGAACAAATGATTCTTCGGGAGTGAAGCCGAATTCCCCGGCAGAAAAAAGTTACAGCCATTAAAAAAAAAAATATGCCTACTTTATGCAAGGAGTTCTAAGTGCTGTAGCACTTAGTGTGGTACATCATCCGATAGGTATCGTTAAGAAGAACAAATGACTCTACGGAAGTGAAGCCGAATTCCCCGGCAGAAAAAAGTTACAGCCATTTAAACAAATATATATGGCTACTTTATGCAAGGAGTTCTAAGTGCTGTAGCACTTAGTGTGGTACATCATTCGATAGGTATCGTTAAGAAAAATAAATGACTCTACGGAAGTAAAGCCGAATTCCCCGGCAGAAAAAAGTTACACACTAAGTGCTACAGCACTTAGAACTCCTTGCATAAAGTAGCCATATATATTTGTTTAAATGGCTGTAACTTTTTTCTGCCGGGGAATTCGGCTTCACTTCCGTAGAGTCATTTGTTCTTCTTAACGATACCTATCGGATGATGTACCACACTAAGTGCTACAGCACTTAGAACTCCTTGCATAAAGTAGGCATATTTTTTTTTTAATGGCTGTAACTTTTTTCTGCCGGGGAATTCGGCTTCACTCCCGAAGAATCATTTGTTCCTCTTAAGGATAGCTATCGAATGATGTATCACACTAAGTGCTACAGCACTTAGAACTCCTTGCATAAAGTAGCCATATAAATTTTTTTAAATGGCTGTAACTTTTTTCTGCCGGGGAATTCGGCTTCACTCCCGTAGAGTCATTTGTTCCTCTTAACGATAGCTATCGAATGATGTATCACACTAAGTGCTACAGCACTTAGAACTCCTTGCATAAAGTAGCCATATACATTTTTTTAAATGGCTGTAACTTTTTTCTGCCGGGGAATTCGGCTTCACTCCCGTAGAGTCATTTGTTCCTTTTAACGATAGCTATCGAATGATGTATCACACTAAGTGCTACAGCACTTAGAACTCCTTGCATAAAGTAGCCATATACATTTTTTTTAAATGGCTGTAACTTTTTTCTGCCGGGGAATTCAGCTTCCTTCCCGTAGAGTCATTTGTTCCTCTTAACGATACCTATCGAATGATATACCACACTAAGTGCTACAGCACTTGGAACTCCTTGCATAAAGTAGACATTTTTTTTTTTAAATGGCTGTAACTTTTTTCTGCTGGGGAATTCGGCTTCACTCCCGTAGAGTCATTTGTTCTTCTTAACGATACCTATCGAATGATGTATCACACGAAGTGCTACAGCACTTGGGACGTTTTGCCCAATATCCTGAGGTTGCCTCTGATCCAAATCAACTCAGTTCTTCCGCCGATCCAAATACCCGCCCATACCATGATGGTTCCACCACTATAAGGATGGACTTCCTGGCAGGATTTTAATCGCTGTTGGCGTCCAGGGGTTCTCCAGTGTCGTATACGTCTTGTATCCGGTCTCATACCAAAACGAGACTCATCAGAAAAGCACACGAAACGCCATTGTTCTTCTGCCCAATTTCTGTGTTCAAGAGCCCATTGATATCGAATCCTACGATTGTGCATTGCTATAGGTGGTACCCGTAGCGGTCTTCGGGAATGAAGGTTCACTTCATGCAAGCGGTTTCTGACTGTTTGGTCGCTAATTAAGTTCCCTGAAGAGTGATGAAGCCGCACGGCTAACATCATGGCGGTTATTGTTGGAGCTCTTCGAGTTAAGATTTGAATGTATCGGTCTTGTCTCCGTGTGGTGCAGCGATACCGTCCTCCATGGCGCTCAGCCACAGTACCAGTGCTTCGGTAACGTGTCCAAAGTCGACTGATAACACTCTGACTTGTATTCAGAGCTAAAGCCACAGTACGTTGCCGGGAACCAGCTTCTATCATTCCCACGGCTCTGAGCATTTTTTCCCTGCTTAAATGACGTCGCCGCTCCATAATAACGTTGGTTTTAATCAGTAGTAGGGAAACAGTAGCACTAATAATGTCTTCAATGCGTTGTATGTTTTTATAGGGAAAATATTGACAGCTTATTTTCATCTTTTACTCGAATTTGATTCACAGTTCCTGATTCAAATTATGAAATGCACCAAAAAGGATCCATATAAATTTATAAAATCATAAATTTATTACAAAGCCACATCTCAATCTCAAGAAATCCGCATAAAAATGCTTGATCCCTAGACACTTTTGATGTGTGTATTATAAACGCGAAAGTTTTTAAAAAGGGATGTCTGGATCTATGTTTGTGACTCTTTCACACAAAAACTACTGAACCGATTTAGCTGAAATTTGGTACAGATGTCCCCTATAACTAGGAATAACACACAGTATACTTTTTATCCCAAAAATCCCACGGGATTGGGATTTATGCGGGTAAAACCACGGAGCGCTGCTATACAAAAATATTCCTGAATCTCCCAACGACTCCCCATGATAAATTATTCATAACTCCGACCCAATTTCATGCGAGTACTCCCGGCAGACTATGTAACTAATTGTACTTAAATTTTATATGAATACAGTATAATTTTGTATAACGAGTGAGTGCTTTTTTGGCTTGAATGAGAATGAAATGCGTTCAACTATGAACAACTTATGCATGTAAGGTATATTATACACCAGTGAGCCTAATCTTCGGGTCTTCATCCCGAAAAGGTTCAGAAAGCGATTATGATTATGTTAGAACTCTGCTTGTCAGTAATTCTAACACTACCAAAAAGTGCTTCAAGAATAGCCTTTATTTTGACGATATAGCAATTCTATAAGTGAAAGTTGTTGAATGTATTTGAAAGTTTTTCAAATACATTCAGTAATTTCAAAGATTACTCCCACATAAACAGAATACGGAAAATTTAAAACGTGACTAGTAAACATTGAAAAGTTAATTAGGAACAGTTTTCATTTGGAAAGTTTTCAGATAACGACAATTAACTGAAAGTAGAATAACTATAAATAAATATAATTGTTTGTGCGGGCGTTAACTATTGTTTTTCATGATTACCTATGTGTCATTGTAGACTGTAATTAATGTATTTATATAGAAAAGTTTCTATGATATACTTTGCTTTTATACATATCACTACATAGTATAAAACAAAGTCGCTTTCTCTGTCCCTATGTATGCTTAGATCTTTAAAACTGCGCAACGGATTTTGATGCGGTTTGTTTAAATAGATAGAGTGATTCAGTGGGAAGGTTTTTAGCATAATTGTATCCCCATATTCCTACGGGAACGGGAACTACGGGGGTGAAACCGCGGGGCGCCGCTAGTATGAAATGAAACTGAATAGAATCAAATTTTCAAAAATATAAATATCAAAGCTGGTGCGATAAGAAACCGTAAAGGTATTATTTGCTAAATTAAACACTAAACTAGTAGGAAACAAAGGCATTTATCGAAGAAAGGCTTATATAGAACAGCTTCATCTCGCAGTTTTACTCGCATAGTTTCTGATCCCGTGGGAATTTCGGGATAAAACATATCCTTTCCTGGACCACAAACTACCCCTGTATCAAAATTTCAAGTCAATCGGTTCAGTAGTTTAGCCGTGAAAAGGTAACAGACAAACAGGCAAGAGTTACTTTCGCATTTATAATATTATACATACATAGTTAGGATTAGGATAACAACACGCTTTTGACTAATAAGAGCGAGCGGAGCTATCTAGAGCTAAATGACTAGAAGTAAATATAGGAAGACTCCTTGACATTATATACTACCTCTTAACACCAAAAGCGAGATTAGCAAGGATTTTTCCTGAACAAGGAAGTAAATATAATCTTACTTAATAGATAATAACTGTTACCTTGTTTATCCACACTAGGAAACTATAGATACAACGAGTACAACAGAGTGTCAAGGTTTGTGCCCTTTGGGTTTTATTGCGTCGAAAAATCTGATACATAACGTAAGTTAGCAACTAAGTTGGTACAGTTAACCCTGAAGCATCAATTGTTTCCAGGTAGCAAATGTTTGGAAACATTTCTCCCAGAAATTTGTCGAGAAGCAAAGCGAAGACACATTTGCAATGTATGGGGACAATAATTGTTTCTCACCACATTTGTTGCTTGGAAACAATTTGCTGCTTCGGTGTGCGGCCTGGATTAGCGTGAGATAAAAGGTGAGCATTATCAAGCGGGGGGTACATTTTTTCTGACGCTGACTGTACCTAAGTACATATCTTTCAAAATGTAACTAACTGGAAGTCGGTATAAATAATCATGATTAAATAGATATCAAGGCACCCCAAAACGGAGCTTACGTTTTAAGCCCGCTTAAAAATAGTTGACCTAAATATTTACAAATATAAATAGAGAATGAAAATCAATTTTGTACCGACATTTACACCAATTTAGATTTTGGTCTTTAAAACCCACTGAAGGTCAAAATTCTCTCCCTCATCCTGAAAGTAAAGTAAGGAATAATGGAACGCATGTTGGCGATGCCAAATCCGGACCATGGTACATGGAACTAAGAAGACATGCATCGCTAGACCCAGGTATTGAACCTGTGACCTCAAGAACATGCCACTAAGCTGCCCGAGAAGTTACTCATTGCGAGCTATAAAGTTTCATAGTAATATGGTTGTCTGTTAGTAGATGTATAAGGTCGATACAAGGTTGAATTACTGCGTTCTGAGATTGAGTGCATCGGGTTATTATATCGAGTTGTACGGTTTTGAAAGGAGGGTTATGAGTTTTGTTTGTTGGATTGCTTGGAAGCTACATTTGGGAAAAGGTTTTAACGTTTGACCTGTGTCTAAGGTACATATCAGAAACTACGCTCATGCTTCACAGATCGGTTTAAACTTAGAATAATGCTCGCTATATAAATATTTGGATCACAAAATTATTGATCTAGCACAAAAATCGAACTCTGATAATTTTGATAATTTTCTCCTGGCATATTTGAACGATATAGTAGTAAGTAGATAGGGTTGGTATTTTTCCTCAAGCTTAGTGAAAACTTTTCATATCTTAACTGTTCCCTAACTAGGTTTTTTACCTGTAAGAATAAATTCATACCGACCTTTTCAAATTCCTCATCTTCGATGTTGGACAAAGTCAAGATGGCCGTTCTGCTCCACTGCGGGAAGTGTCGCGCCGGCGGAACGGAGGGTAGTCGCGGCGCCCCCATGCCCTGCACCGGTCTGGCACTGAATAACATTCTAACACTCAACATCCAAACAAAATTACAATTTAATAACTCCTATCACAACCACATAAAACCTAGATTGGCGTGTGATTAAAATTATAATTGTATATTGTTTAAAATCAACATGTTTATGGTCTATATGTGGTGTATTTCATGTCCTGCTATAATTTACTTGTGACGTGTAACTTTAACATGTAATATTCGCTTTAAAAGCATCAGGAATTCAATTTAAGTAATGATTTGTAGCGCGTTATTTTAAAATCATTATTGTAATTACGAGGCCAACAAAATGCCACATGGTGTTGTTTATTCACAAAATGCGTTGCCTAGCAACGCGGGATACAAACTTTACAACGAACTATTTTACCGGCATTTATTAATTGCATCTAACTATTCATAGTTAATTCTATTTACCTACACGAGAAAGGAAAAATGTGTATTTTTGTTGTGTGTTTACGCGTACTTAAACGTGTCCTTCACTTAAATAGATAAATAGTTTAATTAAGGGGATGATCAAATAAAAACTTTTTGATTGAAACTCTTTTGAACCAAAAAGTTTTCATAAACATTTGTGGTTGTCAAAAATTGTTTTGTTTGTCAACAAATAGCGTCTCCAGTGTCTTTTTAACAAAATAGTAATAGTTATTTGTTTGTGAATTTGTAGTTATTGTGTAAAAAAGGATATATTTTTTCAATATGGAAACGACGACGTGCTTACGCGGTTTCTCGTTCATGCCAGAGAATTTCAATGTTAAAGATTTACAGGTCAGTCACAAAACCAATGGTAAAAGACCTTAAAACCATTGGTTTTAAGGTTAAAGTACTCTATCTCTACTTCGTTGTAGGTCTTCTACCAATATTTGTTGGTTTCACAAATGTGTGATGGTGTTTTAAGGGGTGTTCTAGGGGTTCATGGTAAGACTATAGATCTCCGGTACATGAATTTTATAATGCTGTTTATTTAGGGGTGTTTTAGGTCTCATTATAACCCATATAAACTGTTTTTATAGTAAAGAAACGCATTATAAATTAATTACGACAAAAATAAAATGGTATGGAAATACGTGAAAAATCAAGTAATTTTGACAGATATTGCCATAAATCACAGATTTTGTTGTAAAATCATAGAGACCACAGAATATAGAGCCTTTCGATTTACATCGTTCAGCCACTCAATTCGTTCACATATACAATAATTTTCTTTTAATTTCTTAAATAACTCCGTAAATATATTTTTTAGCGCTTCGCTGGCCGCTGCCGCGGCACGCTCGCTACGCTCGCTTGGCTCGCGCGTTGTGTGGTCGCAGTTCTAACATAACCTAACCAAAATGTTGACCTATTTTTGTCTATGTATGATTTGACAACTCAATCTCTCGTTCAGTTCTTGTTTAGTCTATTGAGGATATCTGTCAACAAAAAGTTTGTACCGAAGATCTATAACGCACCCGGGTTCATTCTATTCCATTATTTTAAACTGTTTTTAGAGCGGGGAAATATGTTTTAAATTTATTACAATAAAATACTACGATGAATGTATGGGAACAACATTACGATAGGTATCACCTAAGTATTTCAAGCGTTTTGTCAAATCATATATTTTTTTAAACGAAACCTATAAAAATTGTATTTTTTTGCTCGCTATTTTTAGCCTAGACCTATTTCAATGAAACTTGTTGTCTTATGGTGTTACGTTTCGTTTCTGACATTTCTATATATGATTTGACAACTTTCACGTGCGAAAACTATCAAAAGTTTGTTTCGTTTCATACATTTTCAATATTTTATTTTACGTATAACGTATCTTCCAAATAAACAACATCATTAAATACAGGCACATCTATAGCATCTGGACATCTATAGCGTACCCACTCAGTGGTCGAGTTCGAGGTTCGATTCCCGCGTGGAGTAAACAATATTTTATCTCTGGGTGTGTGTATCAATGTGTGTGAAGTTCTAGTTCCATGATACAGGTAATCGGAGATATATAGTTATTTCTTCCGTGCAGGTGGTGAACCCTGTTAGGGGTCAGTCGCTACCTATAAGAACATGATATAGTATTCGATTGTTTTGTTTGTGTAAAATAAAACAGCGTGGCTTTTGAAAGGTCATCCAATCGATACCCCTTCAATGATATCAGAAACCATATTGCAACTCATTATTTATTTCAAATTCTGAGAGCATACTAAAGTGAGCGTTACCAAGGAAGGGGGGAGGTACCATTACTCTGAAGCTGACTGTTCTTAAAGAAACTTTTTCCCAGCAGCAGGTTATAAAAGAAATATAAATCTAGTAATAATAAACATAGATTATCTATTCCAGTACATTGAGGGTTCAGAATTGGAGCGGACGTGGAAAGCGAACTGCCGGCAGCGCATCAAGGAGCAGGAGCAGAAAATATGGGATGAGTTCGTGATGGAGGAAGAAAAGGATGTCGTTAAGACTTGTCACAGTATGTATCTAATCACATTCCAGTACATTGAGGGGTCAGAGCTGGAGCGCACTGCCAGCAGGAAGGAAGTTCCTTTTTACTTTGAGAAAATACGTAGAAACGCATACCCACTGTGACTTACGTGAGATATCCCAGGAAGTAATATGGGGCTTACAATGCTTTCTTTCTCCGTTACGTGGAGATGCCGCAGAATCCCGGTGCCGGTGGATTTCTAGCACGCCACATTTCTAAAGACATTTGGTATTTCAAGCGCTTTTCTTCATGTCAATTCTAAATACAACCTTAACTAAACGTCATAAGGTTTAAAATTGTCTGTGTGCAGGTGATCCATACCAATTCATCCATGAGCTGCCGGAGGATCGTCTCAAAGAACTATTGGATGAAGAGCTGCAGAAGAACAAGAAGATAGTCGAGAAAGAGCCTGACATTGTTGTATGTTTATATTTAACTTTTTAATCGTATCTAAGTCTGTTTATTACAATAAGGGAGTTAAAGATAACGGCTTTTTTATCCAGAATAAGCTTGCACTTTAACTAACTTGGCTTGCCCGGTTGAATCCGTACAATTCGACTAAGCGGGCAGACTATGCTTGCAGTCGGCTTTTCCAAACATATCAGCTAAACTAAATTTAGCATTGTAATGCTGGCTAATGGCTTATGATTCTTCCTCCCTCTGGGCCACACGGAACACCGCGGGTTCGACCTGGTCTTATATAAATCATCCCTTACGCTCTTCAGTCTTATTAGCGTTAAAGGATTAAAAGAATTAAACCAAGTAAAACTTATGAGACTATGGCCGGGGATACAGTCTGGTTTAGGTTCAACCAGCGAGACCTTCGACGCTAATAAGGCAGCTGCAGTTTATATCCCCTCTCCCTTCTCCTCCCAGGAACCAGAAGTTCCACCTGTTGAGGAGGAACCCCCGCCACAGCACACGGTCACCTTCGCCGAGGACATCGAGAAAGATGACTCGGACGTGTTCCAGATATTTGAGGATGACGTTTCAGGTGAGATATATTGTTTTCTTATGTTGTATTTTTTTATCGAAAATTAAATGGTTCGGTTTCTGGAATGTTGTAGTTTTTATTTTTATGAAAAATTGACGACGAGTGTGGTAGACTAAATCCGAAAATATAAGGTATAGAAATGCTGAAGGATGTCATCTTTTTCGCTTATAGTTTATCATTTTTCGCTTATGTAAACTCACACTTAAAGGGGTACATGTCATGTTGAAGAGAAAAGGACACTTTCTACCGTTGTCAAGCTTTGCTTAGTATAGGATAGATGGCGCTGTATGCTATTACAATATGACCGGTTATACAATACTAGACTAAACTTATACCTATGTTCTTCGGCTTCGAAGCGAAAGAATAATAAACAAAAAAAATATTTTTACTCATTTTATATTTTTCTAGGTCCCGAAGAAGAAATAATCGCAGAAATCGACAAGGACAGTCATTGTACAGTGCGCGAGAAAGAAAGCGAAGAAAATATACCGGTTGTGTACGACACGATATGTAGTATGTGTATTTTAAACTATTTCTTTATTTGTTAATGTATTTAAAGGGAAAACCAACCGTTTGTGTTGATTAACTTACTGGAAACTAACTTAAAGTTGGTTTACAGCACAACATAAATCAACCAATAAATTTTCTGTATATTACCTCGGAAAGGACAAAACACAGTTTTTAGGCCCCATTTTTCCAATTTGGCGGCGCTACCGGCAAAGATACGAGGTGGCAAAGTTCAAATTCAGAAAGAGCACGTCAAAGTAAAATTTTGAAATTCTATTTCAGATAAATCGATAGAAAATGTTGCGAGTGAAATCGAGAGCAACATCTATTGGGCTAAAATAAAGGATCTCCGGCTCAAGATTAACGATGAAATATTGACTGCAATGTGAGTTTTATTTCTATTTTATATAAGTACCAAAATATTAAAATATACATATATAATTTATAAGTATTTAAGAAATAATTAAAAAAACTTAGGTATTACAGATTGTTTTTTAGAAGATGTTTTTATTTCTGCACTGCTCTATATACATAGGTACAGTACATACAGTTGTACTATAGCTAACGTTCGTTACGCTCACCTCCTAAGTCCCAAGTGATGTGGGTGACTTATTACGTTCATCTGTAAGTCTCGTATAAAAAAATCATTAACACAATTACAAACATTAGTTAAAGCAGGCAATATCTTCCGCCGGCGTAGCGGATGTGCCGCTTACCGTTGCGCCGGCACTCAGCGCCCGGCGATGTCGCCCCCGGGGGGTTAGTGGGTACTTGGGTAGGACCTCCACCGCACCATCTTGGTGGAGGGTGAGTCCCATATACCCCGCTGCTTCGGCACGGGGATGTGTCAACGCATTTCCCCCAGGACAACAAAAAAAGGTACAGAATATCTTCTATTAAGCGTAGTTATTATGTCGTATGTATGTGTGCAGTTCCCTGCTGGACTGCCTGGAGGTGTTCTCCCTGGAGCGCGCGGCGCTGGCGGGCGTGCGGCGCCGCGCCGCGCAGTTCGCCGGCACCTTCCAGCGCAACCGCCTCTACCCGCTGCATCGACAGGTACACACGTTACGGAAAATTTTGAAAATGTATAAGACGAGGCCGCTTACCTCCTACACTTTTAAAGAGAGGGTCCCACGAAGCGTCGGCTTGTCCTGCCGCTGCCTAGTCCAGACACGACCCGTTTTATGCCAGCAAAACGGGTTGTGCTAATATTTACTACTCCCCCTTAATGGGCAGATGTCGGACATCCGCCGCGCGCTGTCCCGCGGCGGGCCGTTCGGGCGCCACACGCGGCTGCAGGCGCTCATGGCGCGCCTCGTCTCGCTGCACCACAACATACTCACCGCATTCCAGGTACACCTAATTGTATACTCAAATGTACAGTCAGCATCAGAAAAAAGGGATAGAACATAATATTTACTTTTACTTTGACTAATATTATGTCGCCATAGTCACTGTAGTCGGCGTCATTCAGATAAAAGATTCCACCCTTGGTTGGCAAAACCAGTGATCATCACCAAGGGGAATACCTTTTATCTGACGCTAAATGTACTTACAACTAATATGTATAACATTTAACCCCATTCCACATAACTTGGTTTTTGGAACTGTAAAACTGAGGGGCGCAGCTAGTTCCACATACGATATCCTCCATCAGGAAGATGATAATGTTCTATCTCCTCGTCCAGGTCCTGTGCCGCGCGTTCGAGCAGACGTTCTGGCTGACGGACACGACGGCGTGCGCGCGCGCGCTGCTCGCCACCGCAAGAGACGCGCATCTCGACCAGGACGTGTGTAACTTGGAGTATAACGATGTATGTACATACTGCCTTGTGTATTAACATAATTCACTACATCATCTCATTATAGTAACTGAACCCTAAGTTTGAAACTTGTATCTAAGGTATTAGAAACTACGCACTTTGATATATTTACATAACATAATCAATCACTACATCATCTCATTATAGTAGAAACCCCTAGCTAAGTTTATAACTTGTATCAGAAACTACGCACACTCATTCACAGACACACCTAGACCGAGACAAAAATTTGTGGTCCACACAAATATTCACCCTGCACGGAAATCGAACCAGTAGTAGTAGCAGTACGGCATGGTGACTACTCTGCCATCTACAGTCGTCGTATAATTGTGCTACAACCTTATCCAACCGGGCGGAAAAAATTGGAACTAATACTGTCATTTTGCTTAAAATGTCATTTGTATTTTTTTTTCAATAGACTGACAATCAAAAATGCAAAACATGTATACGTTCTTATAACCCTTTTTAATTGTTCCAGCCCATGTTGGAATCGTGTGACAAGCTGGAAGTTGCAATCAACGATTACACTCAACGGGTTGTCAAGTTTTTTGATGCTGAAGTAAGACAAATATTTTAAGTACCTACTTACTACTTTTTACATTCCGTCTTATTTTTAATATTGGTTCATCTGGTTTTTTATTTCAGAGTTTGTCACCATCCCATGCGAAGTTGAAATCGAGAAAGAAAAGTGCCGCCAGCAAGACCAAATCTAGTAAGTATACAACGCCATCTAGTGGTGTGACGAAACAACATTAACCTTAAACATTTCAACTCGCATAAGAGAAAACTATTTATTATTTTTCTTTTCTTAAAAAGTTTTATTATACATAAATAAACAAAAGAATTTAAAAACTAGACGTGCACCAGCACCTCCTCACGATGCGTGCCGTGTCCAAAATCACTTCTGTATCTGCCCCTTGACACAACCGTCGAGCAAAAGCCTCATAAGATGTTCGAAGCTAGGTATTATTATGAAGATAGTCGTTAGTGCAAAGGCACTAACGACTATCTTCATAATAATACCTAGCAGCGCCAGCGCCCCGTGGGTTTACCCGCGTAATTCCCACTCCCATGAAGAATGCGGGAATAAAATTGTGATAGAAACAAACTTCCTCTTAAATCACTCTATCTATTAAACAAACCGCATCAAAATCCGTTTCGTAGTTTTAAAGATCTAAGCATACTTAGGGACAGACAGCGGGAAGCGACTTTGTTTTACACTAGTGATAGTGATTATTCAATCAACATCCTATATAGCAATAATCTAAGTAAATAAGTATTTTACTGATTATATTGTTACTTGCAGACTTAGACAACACAGATCCGAAACTGTCAATGTATTCGATTGACATTAACCGTCTACATCACACCAAGTCTACGAGCTCCAAAGATAATGCCTCCAGGTAAATATAATTTCTTACACTTTCCGTGAACCAACAATCAAAATACTTACGATTGCATTGTTTACAAAAATAACAAAAAAAAACTGGCATTATGTACAGTTTACATATTTACAAATAAGAATAAGTTTTTAATATACGGCTAATGATACTAACATGTTTTTTACAGCGGAACGTCGAAAATGCGAATACCAATCATTGACGTGAACATTACCAAGAAGAAAAAAGGAGAGCAATCACCGAAAAGCGCTAAAAAGTAAATATTATACGCCTTCCTGTAGTCCATTACTTAGTATTTGTAATTTGGAATGATAATATAGGATGTGATTTTTAAGCAAGTGGTATGATTCGGTACCTCAACTATACATAGTATTTTTTCTATGGAATATACATCTTATTTCGGTCTCACACAATCACACACAATGTGACTATGTATTACTATTTCATGAATTGATATGTTAAAACATGATAATATTATAATGTCCAGAAGCCGCCGTCCATTGATGCGAGCGCCGATCGGCCGCCGTCGAATTATAGCGCCGAAGGAACAGGAAATCACTACCATGGTGCAAGCTCTTGAAACTGTGAGCAACTCATTTTATACCTCCATTTATCGCGGCTTTACCCGCATAGTTCCCGATCCTCTGGGAATTTTGGGATAAAACATAGCCTATGTCCTTCCCCGGACTATAAGTTACCCCTGTACCAAATGTCAAGTCAATTGGTTCAGTAGTTTAGCCGTCAAAAGGTAACAGACTGACAGACAGAGTTACTTTCGCATTTATAAAATAAGTAAGGATATATTAAACAATTCTGGAACAAAAGCGCTTTTGAATAAATTCATGCTCGGCTCGTCGTCGTCGTTCGTCTACCATAGACCTCTGCCTTAATAGTTAAATCTACCTGTTAACCTATAAGCCCATAATTTTGTATTGTTGTCCGCAGTGCACTTCGTCGTACATCTCGCGGCCTCCGAGTCCTTTGTCGATTCTTTCACATACTCCACGGTAAGACCACGCATGTGTTATACATTATTTATTCGTTTTAAGTTAATTGTTTTCACTTCAATAAAAAACATATGTATTATTAATCAAGTAAATTGTTTCACAGGAAAACGCCTCGTTCTCTAGAACCTCTTATGCGGAGTCCTATGTCAAGAGCACGTAATCCAAATCTTAGAGCGCGTAAAATGCAAAACGTTGCAGCCAAAGTTGAGAGTCCGGCCAAACGGGCCCCGAGACCCCTAAAAGTTGTTGAACAGAACAAAATGAACAACTTTGTACCTAAAGATGCTGACAAAACTGTCAAACCAGTTGAGCAATTTTGTAACGATCCACATGAACAGGACAATATAAACAGTGCAAACAGTGACAAAATGAACAATGACAAAATGAACAATGACAAAATGAACAATGACAACATGAACAATGACAAGATGACCAATGACATTGACAATATGAGTGTCAAAGATACTGCCAGTAATACAAAGGAGACGGGAACACCAAACGGTGGTACAGGAGATGACAGTACGAAACCGTCTACTCCAAAACCTGAAGAGAAATCGGCAAGGACAGAAAAAGACAAATCTAAGGTAAGTTTTTGTCTCTTTTTAGTTTTCTGTAGTTAGCTTTTGGATATTCCTGGCTTTTTAGGCTAAAATTCGATTTTTTTAGAGATATATATATGATTGATATCGAAATAACGTTTTCTAAAAATGGTCTAATGTATTTTCACTCTTATGGTTAAAGTTATAAGGTCTTTTTTCGATCGAAAGGTACCTTGAATTGCTCTATGTTATACATTAGCACAATATTATCTAGCAGAAACTCGTTCATGGCATACTTTCAGAAAATAAAACAAACCATTTAATAGAAACAAAAATATTTTATTGTAACTCATATTTAAAAAAGCATAAAAATATATTATTATTTAGCACATCAATAAACTTTTTCATTAAAATATAAATAATAAAATCTCAAAATGCATCACAGCACTAGGTAAGAAAACATTTAATGAAATATTTACATCATAAAGAAAATATTTTAAAAGCAAAAATATTTAAAAAGTTACTCGAAAATAGAGTCCTCTAGAACAAAATGTCAAAGTCAAACTAATTGACATTTAAATGACAGATGTCATTTCAAGTATTTTTTGACATAATAATTGCAATTACGTATTAATTAAAAAATAATGACTACAATAATATGTTCATATTATTTCATAATGTCATATGATTGCTTTTAAAGAAACGTGCTTTTTGCGAATGTAAATACTACTTGTACTGTACTATTCAAAA
This sequence comes from Timandra comae, assembly GCA_958496195.1. Taxonomy (NCBI): domain Eukaryota; kingdom Metazoa; phylum Arthropoda; class Insecta; order Lepidoptera; family Geometridae; genus Timandra; species Timandra comae. The sequence goes on along the minus strand of OY292366.1, from coordinate 10,680,947 downwards.
TATGTAGTACAATTAGCAAGATTCAAGCAAATAGTTTACCTTCTAAGCCAAAAAATTGAAGCGATTTTATTCTAGCACCTTATATCTTAGAAACGAATAAGACAGAAAAACATATCTTATAAGAAAACAAAAATTTAACAATTGTACGAATTTGACATTTGTAGCTTAAATTAACTTTTACAATGTACTCGATGGGTAAACTAAAACACTAAATAAGTAATTGTGTGTGTTCATAGTATGTTTAATTAATAATTATGTAATGTGTGCGTGGTTGTATGTTTGTGTGTTTAAGCGCATTTGCCGCAGAGTGGTTTGTTGTCCATCACGGAGAAGGTCGAGTCTGTCACTGGATTTCTGCATTTCTGTAAAAGAAATATAAAACTTTGAAACCTCCTTACACTTTAATCTTCTCACTTGTGTGACTGTGTATGTACAGCCAGCCTCAAATGATAATAAAAAAGTAAGGGAGCAGGTTGGCTTCCTGACCTTTCCCTCGCCATTTGAAACGCCGATATTTTGTCAGTAATGTCAGTGTGACATTTTCCCACCCCGTCGGCGCCATCTTCCCGAGTAAGACAGTAGACTTTACCGCTACAAATACTCCCGAATGGATATCAGCTGGTATATCAAGGCTTTAGCCAAAGCAAACGCTCCTCATCGCTATATTCGTGATTGATGACAACTTATTGGATTATAAGGGCGTTGTTTTGATATAACAAATGTGTCTAAGCAACAAAAATTTGTTGGTGAAATCCCCATGCATTTGTCGAGAAGCATTATGTGTCTTCGGTGTGCGGACCATGTAGGTAAATGTACATATGGAGGCAATATTTGTTTCTCGCCAAATCTGTTGCCTGGAAACATTTTGCTGTTTCGATGTGCGGCCTGGTTGAGAGTAAAACATGTATGTATATTTACCATGCAAGTAAAGCAATCGCGATGCCACTTGGCGTCGAGCGCGATGATGGCCTTGTCGACGATGGGGGAGGCGCACCCCTTGCAGCGCGCCGCGAACTTGTCCGCGTAGCACGACGAGCAGTACGGTCTGCCGGCCTGGAAATAGGAGGGGAGATTGGTGATAGGAAAGTGGTCAATAAGCTTGCTGGTTAGGTAAAAATCGCTTGATAATTTTCTTTGCCTTGTAAGTTTTGGATTCAATGGCTTCAATCTCTGATATCAGACGATACAAGCAGTGTGTGCTTACAAAATTAAACGATATCCTCCACACCTCCTTGCGCATAGATGTCCATTAATAAGTGAGCTCCATAAAATCAGTCTAATAAAATTTGTTCTTATATGAAGAGGTTTGACACGATGACTGATTAAAAATCGAGTGAAAGATTAAAATATTGTGGCCACTTCCTTAAAGAGGACAGAAAAAGATAATAAAGAATACTAGTATTACAAAAGAAGAGTATTTCACACATTACCTGTTCCATAAACCCGCCCCCGCCGAGCTCCTTCCTGCAGACGCCGCAGACGAAGTGGTGCGCGTGCCACGACACGCCCAGCGCTTGGATCACGCGCTGCAAACACAAACAACATACATTATTATAAGGATTCAATGAAACCTTTGCGCAGCAGTGGAATGATAAGAGATAAAACACCATTTCATATACCTAAGCTGGTTTTCTAGCCTGTAATGCACCAGCATAGAAATACTTGGGAATAAAGTGTACTTTATGGAAATCTTATTATCCTAAAAGTTGTGAATTTGATGAAAGAATCATGATTGAGTAGGTACTGTCTCCCAATCGGCATTTAAATAAACATATTAAATTATTAAATCATCGTTTAGTAGGTAATAATTATAATTAATTTTATTCGAATGGAAAGTACTAGATGGGCCTCTATATAAAATGACGTAGTTATAACCGCAACAACTATAATTATAGGAAATTTTTAAATATACATATTAAGGAAAAGCCTAAAATAGCTATGACTATAAATAATAATAATTTTATTTTAACATTAGCAACACCATACATACAGATACAAACATTAGTCACGCGAATTTATCCCATATTGTAACGCAATAGGAACTATAAGGAGAATGTTATTTTTTCTATAATGATGTCACCAATGACAATGGATCTCTCTTGTTTTTGCTTTGATTCCTTTGTCTCATAATAATTGTCGGTACGAACGCACGTACAGGAATACTATAAGATTTATGTATGTATACAATGACTATTAGACTATTATTAGAATTGTCGAGACATCCCTGTTTAGACTACGGTGAAAAATTAAATATGTCTAGTCTACACTATGTCAAAAAGTCCCTAGCTAGACAATGGGTTTGTTCGGCCGACCAAAAGACTTGAGTATCTAAGTTAGATGGTCTGGCTTTCTGAGTGCAGTGGGTTTCGGACTAGACAAGCTGTCAAACTTGTTTATGTTGATTGATTGTTTATGTGTCAGAATTGACAGAACACTAAGGTAAAATGTCGACAACTTAGGTCAGTAAATTAGAATTTGACTTAGATATTGCGGACCTTCTTCGGGCGATTGTCTATCTTTATTTTTATAACCAGACTACTAATGTCCTTCTGTGATAGACTACTTTATGTGCATATATCTAAATTAGTAAGTAGTTCCTAAAATGGACGCGTTAAAACTCTGCCTCAATAATATTATATTGAGGCATTAACATCATTACACACTAAAAATTACTCTTAAACGAGCCACATTTAGCTAAGTTATATTTCAAATATCTTAAGCTGCGTTTGGTTTAGATTTGACCTAACCTCGCCTCCCATGACCATAATAATTATGACATAATTATACTCCTGTCCAGTACACGACGTGTGTATTTTGTAAATGAACTTTCGCACGAGAAACCGGCCATATATGGTGCGGAACTGACCGAGTGCCTCTGAGAGTCTGAGCTCTGACTCATGTGTGATACGACATTACTGTTTTACTATATTGTTTATGGGCTTATTTCGTTTGTTTATTGGTCTTTCGAAATTGTTTTTTTGTACTTCACGATTATTACTAAGAATTTACCCACTTTCAATTTTTACAAAGGTTTCCTATAGTATTACAATTGGTACCTATCTCTGTACTAAACTGTCGGTGTTTAAATAATATATGTTTGATTGATTCCCCGCGGTAGCATTGACGTATTCCTTCTGAGAATAAGATAATAAGAAATTTCATAAATTAACTCCTTAAAAAACTCGAAAAACAGGTAATAAATAACACACAACATATTAAAAAAAGTTAAAAAGTAACAGTTGACAAAAAACATTGAAGCATAGATTTTTCAAATTCATAATATTAGTTAGGATGTATGTATAATGATTTACGTACCTATATCATACATAAGTATATATTTGTATGTACATGATACATAAGTTTAAGTATGTATTTGTATGTGAACATACTAATTATATTTACCATAATAATGAGTTGCATCACAATGTTTACAATCACTATTGCCGTTACATGTCCCCTTATGTCAACAACTTTATGTAAACACATAATTACTATATGTAGTACATATCAACTACTATATGTACTTACTCTGTATGCAACTACTAAGTACTATGTACAGTCAGCGTCATAAATAGGTACCTCCTTGGTAATGCTCACTTGGTATTTTGGTATGGCCAACCAAGGGATGTACCTTTTATCAGACGCTCAGCCCCCCTAGCATGACTGTGAGTGCTAAAATATATAGGTAGACACCACGAAATAATATCGATTTCGCGAGCATGACCAAATGAATTATGGCGTGGTACGATTTGATAAAATTAAATATGGCGGCTATATTTATTATATTTTGACAGTTGGATGTCAATAAATAGCTATATCGATTTCGCGAGCATGAAAAAATGTCATAAAATTAATCACGTGGTAAAATTCAATATGGCGGGTATTTTTATCAAATTTTGACAGTTAGATGTCAATAAATCGCTGTATCTATCGCGTTTTCGAAGTCACGCTAGCCTAGCTGACTGAACTCTGTATACACTACACTTAATTGGAGATAATTCGCTAATTGACATATAATATCACTTGTAATTATCTACCTAGAATAAATGGTCGAACAATTTAAAGTCCTTTATAACTGTCATCCGGACACACCTATGTGTGTATAATGACATAAATGACTAATTCAATTTAAAGTAATTTATTCTGTATGCTTCAAATCATTTATTCTGTTTGAGTCTCAAGAAAACACTTACTAACATCAAAAAATTTACTTAAAATGACAATAATCGTTGTATTACTCGTATAAGGATTTTTCTGCAGGGATATGCATACTTTCCCTAATAACAATCCCTCTTATTAATAAGCAAGGAATAACAATGGTTATATAATATAGATAATTTATGAACTCTCTTTATATTTCTACTAACTACTAGGGATGTTATTACAAACAAAATTGTGCCCCAACATTGCAACTTGACAATAGGACGATGATGTATGATGCAACCCATAAACATCATTTTATTTTACTAAACAAACTAATATAATAAAGCTGTGCCCGCGGTTTTACCCGCGTGGAACCTTATCCCGTGGGAATTTTGGGATAAAAAGTCCTGTGTTATTCCTAGGTATATAGAACATCTGTACCAAAATCCATTCAGTAGTTTTTGCGTGAAAGAGGAACAAACATCCACACATCCATAGGATCCACACTCATAAACATTCGGCTATATAATATTAGTAGGATATAGTTACTTTTATTTGCCGAGTGTAAAATTAGCTAATGTATGTTATTTTGAAACTTTTATCTATTCTTTATCAGTTCAGTTTAATTGTATTAATAGTTTTTGATTACAAAACCTTGGATTATTTCTAACCTTGGTTTAAATCCTGTGATAGTAAAATAAATAAAACTATTTGTATTAGTCAGAGTTATGTACTATTGATAACAATATTCGATAATATTATTTATTGATGTATTATTACAGGAACTGAATGAGTTTAGTCAGGCTATGTTCATAGATTACTATTCCAGTATTTTCTGATATTCAGTCCAAAATCAATTAATTACTTATAATAGACTTTTAGTAATCTATAATCTCGAGGAGAAAGATTCTTGTCAATGTTTCCTTGCGACTCAAACTGTATGAATTTGAAAAACAACAACTCCTAAATTGAGTGAGTAGACACAAAAGTTACTAACGTCAGTGATAGGGTCCCCACAGCCGTGGCACCGCGGGCTGTGGTGCACGGTGAAGCACGGCACACAGTGCACGGAGCCCTCGTGCTGGTGGAACTTGGCGCCGTCGATGGGCTTGCGGCACGTGTTGCACGTGAAGTGCTCTGGGTGCCATTTCTTGTTTAGGGCTGTTACTATCTGGAATGGAAAGAAAGAATAAATTCACTTTTATATCGACGAATCAATTGCCAGTGTGGTCTCTGGAGAATATTAATATTATAAGAATAGATACGGGTTGCAGTTGGTTTATTAAGATGAAAGGTTAAATTAATATCCAGTCGTATTATATTTATAATATCGTATTTATCCAGTCACAGTTTCTTGCCGATTCTTCTCGGCTGATTTTTACCTAAAAATACTGTCATGACATTATAAAGTAGCCATTAAACGAACCGGTGATTAATAATACCTTTTCCATTACTGAAGAAAAGATTCACCAAAAAGCTCACACATAATAGCGCGTTTGTTTCGGAATCCATCATCACACATCCAGGAATACCGTATGACTCATCACCCGAGCCAAACTGTATCCCTCACCTTGACCGGAGACCTTGACTGGACGTTACCACTTAATTATCTCAGAGGCCATTGTTTAACCATTGCATTGCGGTTTAAAAATATATTATTTCAGTACATTGAACCTTGTTTTTTGCGTTTTAGTTAACTGTGTGTCATAGTTGTGATGAGATAATTGATTGGGATAACGTGCTGTCAAGGATTGATGGATTTTGGTCAGGTTTGTGACCGAACTATTTTCATTTAAATATAACCGAATATGAATATGAAACAGATATTAAATTACATCGTACTAAAGATTATCTAGTCCCAGACTAAGCAAGGGTTGTCATATTTGTGATACTATAGAACAGACAAACATAATTTAAGTACATTTGTAAATACAGCCTCAAAACATTACAAATCTTTGTCTTGAAAGGGAGTCGGAAGTTTTTGGCATAGCAGACCGTGTCACACAATTTTCCAAACATGTTTGTAATATGATAATACGCGAGCGTGGTGATTATGCCTTTTCCTCTTCACTGTACTATTTCATCAGTGAGAGACAAGTCTTTAGTGGTAGATCTTCCAGCCTGATACTTAGTTATTTGTTGCATTATATTACAAGGTATTTGTTTGATATACTTACATAATCAAAATAATAACATTCCAACAAATGTATTCTCAACGTTTGTCTTAATTAGAGAACATTTATCAATCGCCATTCCATACACAATTGCCAGTGGACATACGACATACCAACACAATATTTAAATTGTCTATCAATTAATATAAATTACAGTATTAAAGGAAAATGACCACTATGTTACATTGCGTATGATTTTCCTCGTATCAATTTATATTTATTGACAGTATTTATCTATATTTTTACCCTGAAATTCTGGACATAAGTTCGATACACTTTTAAACTTTCGCGATCGGAATTCATCGTTGCATAATTTACGAAAAGACTTCAGTCTTCTCGTGACCACGATCGGTGTAACCCGGTCGAAACGTCGAGGTAAATAATAATTATGTTTTTACGCGATTAAGGGCTGATTTTTCCATCGCCAGATAACTTTATTCGACACTACACATCGAAATAGGACTAATAAAAACGGATTCAATTCGCGATTTTCATTTTTGATTGACATTTCGCATTATTTACAGACTTATCTGTAATCACGAGATTTACAAAGAAAAAAAAATATACGCGGTTAAATTGTTTTACGTTTCGGATTCTTTACAGATTTTGCTTTAAATTTAGTTTTGCACAGAAAAATAAAACGCGATTAAAATCCCTCTAATTTTCTTGAAAACTGTGTATTGATTGGTAAGAATAGCGGCCAATAGCTATGTTGTAATACCTATAAATACCGGCCGATAAAACTGCACTCAACGCTGAAATTATTTGCAGAATTTACGACATTGTAGCTGATACGGTATTAACATTATTATTACAATATCTGTAGATATTTGTGAGATAACTGAGCTTATGAACAAGTGGTATTTTATTATTATATCGTCATTATGATAGAGTTTTAGGGATGCGAAGACGAAGTCAATAATGTTTTGTTGAGAGGAGAACTCGATCTCAGTTGGTTTAGAGCAGTTGCAGCTGTTTTTTAGTTTATGGTCCTGGGTTCAAGTCCTAGTTGGGATGAAAATTTTAAACGTATTTTTCAACACATTTTTCATGTCCTATACGTGCGTGTCCCTACACCTGCACACACGCGAGGACCTTTACAAGGCCACTGATAGTGCCATATCGGTGGCCGAATTCTGGTCCTCAAAAATATGAGTCGACACGCAAAGAATAAGAACACCTATAGTATTATTAGTTAAAACTCCATACCCTTCCATTAATGACGAGGTTGCAGCTACTGCAGACTGCTGGTGCTTCCTCTTTGGTTGACTGCAACAAAATAATTCATCATCAGTTTAATAAAACACAAACATTTTCGTACTAATCTAGTTTACTAGCTTTGATTAGATTCACATTTGGTTCTCAATTTAAACCGGAATGTTTCTGCATCTATTAATTTCCTCATCGTCCTTATATTTTTTACTTATTTCTTCATTAGCTGTGCCCCGCGGCTTCACCCGCGTAGTTCCCGTTCCCGTGGGAATTTCGGGATAAAACGTAGCCTATGTTCTTTCCCGGACCATAAGCTACCCCTGTACCAAATTTCAAGTCAATCGGTTCAGTAGTTTAGCCGTGAAAAGGTAACAGACAGAGTTACTTCACATTTATAATATTAGTTAGGATGATTCGATACAAAGATAAAGATACACGCTCAAAAGTGGTTCCACATAAAATTCGATCTTAATTAAATCAATAAAGGTCCCCCCCTTCCCCTCATTCCTTTAAAACACTTCCCTCTCCCGTACCCCACTCAAAATATCTCCTAATTTTATTATCACCACGTAATCTTATCAATAAAACCACTTTATAATACCATATCCATGCACACTGCGTCCGATAAGCGATCGATTCGATAGGATGACATCATCTACATACTACTACATAGTCTGTGGCCGTTGTTATCCCTATATGGAAAACTGAACGTATGTAACGTTTAATAAATAATTTCCTGTTTGTTATATACTTATGCTAGCGACGCCACGCGGTTTTAACCGCGTAGTTCGCGTTCCCGTGAGAGTGCGGGGATAAAATTATACTGAAAACCTTCCTCTTGAATCACTCTATCTATTACTGAAACCTGCATCAAAATCCGTTGCGTAGTTTTATAGATCTAAAGCATACATAGAGACAGACAAACAGCGACTTTTCTACTATGTAGTGATATTTATATGTATCTATGAGTATAATATTCTTTTTTTATTTAGACCTTTTTGTTTGAACACTCATTTGGTGATGGTGATTTTTATTAATGGTTCGAATCCTTGTAAGTCTCATTTTTTTAGTTTTAATGCTAATGTCGTGTTTATTTTTTTATCCTTTTTGTAGTAGAAATTGTTTTGTTGCTAAACGTGAATTGTGTTATTGAGAACTAGCTGCGCCCTGCGGTTTTACCCGCGTAAATCCCAATCGAAGAATTTCGGGATAAAAATTATCCTATGTGTTATTCATAGTTATAAGGAACATCTGTGCCAAATTTAATCCAAATCGATTCAGTAGTTTCTGCGTGAAAGAGTAACAAACATACAAACTTTCTCATTTATTATATTAGTAGTCTATTATATAAGAGTTATTTTTAGATTTAGTATTACTAATAATGAGATGCTAATTCAGAGCAGGTTAGTGGCCTATTTTCCTTTTAAATTTGTACCTATATATATATATTTTTTACCTTAAATAATGATTAAAGTAATGGTATCCGACACAGAATTTTATTCTGAAAGCCAATTACAATATTATTTTTGTGCTTTTTTCTTTAATAGAGATTGTCCAACGGTTCATTTTTATCATCCTTATGTACAGTCAGCGTCAAATAAAAGTTATACCTTGAATACTAAAGTGAGCATTACCAAGGAGGGTACCTTACCTTTTATCCAACACTGACTGTACTACGGTAAAAATTCATACTATCCGCGTGACTTGCCTTACTTCCAACATTACGAATTTGGTAACGCCACTTAAATAATTTGATACAGATTATGATTAATCTGGCCAATTTACGAGGAAACTAGTAGGTGGGACTGCCCACGCCCACTGTACCCACCATGTGGGACGATGCTTTGATATTTTTTATATTGATAACATCAAGTTTAAAGAGATATTGATTTAAATGAGTAAGCTTTATAAAAGTAGCGGGTTTTGCCTTCTTTTGAGAATGGGTAATGGTTCTCATTACTCGTACGTGATTTAAAAGAGGTATGTAGTTCCAAATTTGGATGTATATTTTCATGTTGGTCTCTTGTAACTCCGTTATTTAAGAACTTTTTTTTTATCTTAAAGGATATTAAAAAAGGTTTTTTAATGTATTGCAGACGGTGTTTTTTTCTGGATTTCGTCGTATGATCCAATAGAAAATCATTAAAAAAAAATTGAATATCTGAAAATTTTAATCCACTTTTAACGCTGACTGTAAAATTAGCTTGCCCTTCACCAGAGTTCAAAGAATGTCATCAAAATTAAAAATAAACCATTCTATTTTAAAAGACAAAACAATAGTCCAATAAAATCACAGTTGGTTCAAATGTTGGCTCTAGAATGACAAATATTTGTAAACATTGCGCTCGTATAGTTGCTAGTTAAGTGATTTCAATGAAAGCTCGTTGTTGTATTGGTGCCAACCTTGGCGAGCGGAGAGACCTTCGTAATTAATCATGACTGTACATCTTGTTTGTTTATAGGGCTTCTATTTGTTGAATACTAACTGGACACTGGGATTTTATATGCGTTATTGAATGTCTAGTGTTTCTAAAAGTTTTTTGGATATTAAGTTTTTCCCTAAAATATAAATCGTTTTACGAAAAAAAATACAAGGCCATTTAAGGTGAAATTGTACTACAGATTTAAGCAAATATTCAAAACACATTAGATACTATTTATCTCAAAACTGGAATGGATTGAAAATCTTAGATAAAACTTTTAAGCACACTCCCGCTATTTCTATATGTGTGTCCATTAACAGAGGTTGTCTGGAAGAGATCGCTTCTAGCGATAAGACCGCCTTTGTATGTACCAACTTGTTTGTAACTATTCTGTTTTTCTGTTATTTTTCTTGTGTGTTTGTATGTACAATAAAGTATTTCTATCTATCTATAAAACTTATAAAAAAACTCTTTCAATTACTAATACACACATCAAAAGTGTCTAGGGATCAAGCATTTTTATGCGGATTTCTTGAGATTGAGATGTGGCTTTGTAATAAATTTATGATTTTATAAATTTATATGGATCCTTTTTGGTGCATTTCATAATTTGAATCAGGAACTGTGAATCAAATTCGAGTAAAAGATGAAAATCAGCTGTCAATATTTTCCCTATAAAAACATACAACGCATTGAAGACATTATTAGTGCTACTGTTTCCCTACTACTGATTAAAACCAACGTTATTATGGAGCGGCGACGTCATTTAAGCAGGGAAGAAATGCTCAGAGCCGTGGGAATGATAGAAGCTGGTTCCCGGCAACGTACTGTGGCTTTAGCTCTGAATACAAGTCAGAGTGTTATCAGTCGACTTTGGACACGTTACCGAAGCACTGGTACCGTGGCTGAGCGCCATGGAGGACGGTATCGCTGCACCACACGGAGACAAGACCGATACATTCAAATCTTAACTCGAAGAGCTCCAACAATAACCGCCATGATGTTAGCCGTGCGGCTTCATCACTCTTCAGGGAACTTAATTAGCGACCAAACAGTCAGAAACCGCTTGCATGAAGTGAACCTTCATTCCCGAAGACCGCTACGGGTACCACCTATAGCAATGCACAATCGTAGGATTCGATATCAATGGGCTCTTGAACACAGAAATTGGGCAGAAGAACAATGGCGTTTCGTGTGCTTTTCTGATGAGTCTAGTTTTGGTATGAGACCGGATACAAGACGTATACGACACTGGAGAACCCCTGGACGCCAACAGCGATTAAAATCCTGCCAGGAAGTCCATCCTTATAGTGGTGGAACCATCATGGTATGGGCGGGTATTTGGATCGGCGGAAGAACTGAGTTGATTTGGATCAGAGGCAACCTCAACGCTCATATTTATGCTGAGACGATTGTATCAGACGTCATCGTTCCTCTACAAGTGCAAATCGGTCCCTTATTTCAGTTAATGCATGATAATGCACGACCGCACACCGCAAGAGTTGTAAGACAGACTCTCGCCGCAGCTAACATCAATGTCCTGCCCTGGCCTGCTCAGTCGCCAGACTTGAACCCGATTGAGCATGCATGGGATATGCTACAGAGAAGAGCTCTGCCGAATATGGAGGGTATCCAGTCGCAAGAAGACCTTTTTTTGTTGTTGCAACGAACATGGGCGGCCATTCCACAGCGTGATTTGGATGAACTCATTTTGAGTATGCCAAACCGATGTTCTTGTGTTGTTAGTGTTCGCGGTAGAAACACGGATTATTAATTGTTTAAGTTACCCAATAAAATTTTAAAGAAAACTGTTATTTCAGTCTTTTTTTCGAACTTTAATGTTAGTGGTTCAAATGTCAAAAATCCCTTTATTAGGAAAATGGCAAATTTCTTTATTAATGCAAAGGTGACTTGGTTTATCGTTACTGTGACAAACGAAAACACTTTATTTGATGAATCCTTAAAGAAAATTTTAATTAATATCAATCAGGAGAAAAGTTATTGCAAAAATATATGTTGATCCCTAGACACTTTTGATGTGTGTATATGTTGTATAAAAAACTCCAATGAGATCATTTACTAATGGTTTAACACTTGTTATCCCATTACAAGATGGGCTGTTAAGTAATAATTAATTAGACCACTTAATATTAAGACATTATAATTTATATTATAATGTGTGTGCGCAGGTGCTAATGATTTGAATCTGATTGGTGTGAATAGTGTGCCAGTCCAATGTTTGAGATGATTAGTTACGCACCTTGTGAGCTGTTAGGTTTATAAATTAATGTACTTATTAATGATTAGGAACGTTAATATTAATCCTAACTAATATTACAAATGCAAACGTAACTCTGTCTGTCTGTCTGTCTGTTACCTTTTCACGGCTAAACTACTGGACTGATTGACTTGAAATTTGGTACAGGGGTAGCTTGTAGTCCGGGAAAGAACATAGGCTACGTTTTATCCCGAAATTCTCACGGGATCGGGAACTACACGGGTGAAACCGCGGGGCACAGCTAGTATTTAATATACTAGCGGCGCCTCGCGGCTTAACTCACGTTAGCTCCACTCCTATTGATCTCAGCGTGATATACATAATACATATATTTTATGCTATACTAGCCGTGCCCCGCGGTTTTCCCGCGTAGTTCCCGATCCCGTGGGAATTTTGGAATAAAACGTAGCCTATGTTCTTTCCCGGACCATTAGTTACCCCTGTACCAAATTTCAAGTTAATCGATTTAGTAGTTTAGCCGTGAAAAGGTAACAGACAGACAGACAGAGTTACTTTCGCATTTATAATATTAGTTAGGACTAGTTAAGATAGCCTTCCTCGAGATACGGACTAACTAGCACTGTAATATATTTTCAAATCGGATCAGTAGTTCCTGAGATTAGCGCGTTCAAACCAATAGACAAACAATGTCTTCAGCATTATAACACAGTGAGAAAGAATACGCGTAAAAACCACGCTTGGTAAATGAGTGTGGGTGATCCCAAACCCGAGCTAATTTTTTTCCCTAATCCCTCCATCTGTCTCTGTTCCTAGCCAGCTCCTCCGAGCTTAATAAATATTATGTTCACATAAAGTTTTTACATAAAAATATATATCTATACTAATATTATAAAGAGGAAAGATTTGTTTGTTTGTTTGTAATGAATAGGCTCCGAAACTACTGGACCGATTTCAAAAATTCTTTCACTAATGGAAAGCTAATTTATCAGTGCGTGACATAGGCTATATTTTATCCCCGTAATCCCACGGCAACGGGAACTACGCGGGTGAAACCGCGGGGAGCTACTAGTTTTTAATATATGTAATCCCCTGGCAAGTGTCTGTCCCTGTCAGTATGACCGCGTTAATCTGATAGCCATAAACCGATTTGAGTGCAGTTTATACTGTTATGACCCGCATTACTCCAGATACATTTTTGGATATCAAAATAACTGTATCAGGTAACACTGACCTGGGGCGCTAATATCTGTACGTACACGTTTATTAATCATCTAACTGGGCCCCGCGGTTTTACCCGCATAGTTCCCAATCCCGTGGCAATTTCGGGATAAAACACGTATGTCCTTCCCCGGACCATAAGCCACCCCTGTACCTAATTTCAAGTCAATCGGTTCAGTAGTTAAGCCGTGAAAAGGTAATACTCGTAGAAAGACAAAAGACAGAGTTAATTTCGTATTTATAATATTAGTAAGGATTACAGTGTGTTAGTCTTAATAAAATTCTAATATAACTTCTAGGCCTTTACGTAGGTATAAAACCTACGAGATAAACAACAACATACATCTAACCACACACCTACCTATAACACAAAATTTAACCCATTTTCCAAAATAACCAACTTTATAATCCGTTTACAAAAATATATTTATTTCTGTGATATGTGACTAATATACCACTATTTATTTTTGTCTCCCATACACATATAAACATACTGTTTGTTTGTCCCAATATTTACACCTGTGCTATAATTTTAAAATTTGTGACCGACTGGACCTAGTTATTTAGGTCAGGTAATAAAATCGCGAAGATTATGGAAGGTGTAACAGGTAATTTTCACCTGTCTTGTTATTTTACTTATTTAATGTATTCATAATAAGTATTGAGACACTTTTATTAGTAAGAAATGTTAATTAAAGAGTAAATTTAAAAAGCCTTTTTGTATCTTATTATTTTTAAAGTTATATGTCAATTAATTTAAAGGTCCTTGGCGTTCATTAAGTCTTTCCATATGACCCAAACTGAAAACTTTATTTTGAACTTCGTAAATATGTAAACATAATCAACTACTTTGCATCTAACACATAAAAAAATATAAATCAAGTTAATATTTAAAACTCTAGTAAGAAAAATAGGAAATGTATTTATTTCACTGCGCCAAAATAAATGAAATATTTCCAAATGTAAAGATCAAAGGAAAATACCAATAATTAATAATGTTTTCGACCAACAATGTTATCAGCCGTTTGTAATAAGTGAATTGGAGCCGATAAGGGCCCGATACCGTGATACTTATCGATATTATTAATTTATTTTTGCCGTACATACTTTGTATTTGTAGCAGTGATATGTAGTATTTTTAAGTGGGAAAGTCCCGTCTAAATTGGTTCAGCTAAATGGTTATAACCAATTCGTAAACATGTGTTGATGGTAAGAAAAGTGATTCTATAGTAAAATTGTATAAATCCGAAAGGAGAATAGGCGTCTCGTCCTATATGTTGTAACACTTTGCATGCTACTTCATTTGAAAACTTTCGATCTACAGCTACTTGTATGGGCTGAAGTCTGTATCTCGTGCAAGGAAACCGTTAGAGCGGATTAACTGACTCCATGAGGTGTCGTCCTGTCACGTGTAACACTTTGTGATCTGGACTCACTCATTTGATATGATACAATTGAAAACTATTCACTGTAACGACATTTTCATACAAACTTATGTTGTCATTGATATACAGACAATTAATTTATAACGTAACGATTCCCAACCATCCTGACATTGACTATTACCGTGCAGTAGTGCAATAGTGTCGATTGCGTAGTCAGCGATAACCCAAACACTGAAATAGTCAGGAGTGGGCGGCATTGTGCTGAGCACCGGCCTCGGTCTCCAGAATTTATACAGACACGTTCTAGTGGTGGGAGAGGTACGGATTTTGAGGAAAAAATAGGATTTATGAAGATTTTTCTATAAGTGTTTATGTAGCTTTTTGCTCCACTTAACTAGTAGATAAACATATGTCTCTCGGGTCTAATAGAAGAAGATATATCTCCAGAATTTATACAGACACGCTCTGGTGATGGCAACTTTACAGTCTTTGGGGGAAAACATGTGTTTTCTACAGTATTTTTTACCAATTTCCCGTGACATTCGATAATAATGGGACATTGTAACAGTTTTTGAGAGAAACATAGAGATTTTTTAATATTTTTCTGTTAATGTTGACGTTATTGTGAAACTTTTCGTACCTCTTTACTCGAATATGAGCAGAAAGCGGTATAGCTAAGTGCATGTTTGACCACGCGCTGTGTAGAGTTCTGTAGAAAAATCTTCTTCTACATAACAATCCATTTAAGATTTTTTCAAAGATTTCATTTTAAAACTAACTTTAGTCGTTAATTCCTTTAAATTTCAGTACCAATAGGTATACATTTCATTAACGAGGAATAACAACAGTATAGTTAGTTCGCGTTTCCTCCCATTCATGTATTTATTCATTCTAAGAATGAATATGGGGATTAACGTCAATTAATTATACCTACGTTACTTAATCCTCTTCAATTAATAAGAGGACATGACTGCATGCTGCATAATGTAGTGTGAAAATTCTGCCTTCAAAAATAAACAATTTAATTTTTCCTAAAATTGTTCCCATCACTACAGACTGATTCTATTTTTTATTGTTGCCACTAAATTAAAACTTTCTCCACGATTCCAAGAATATTGTAGTCGACCGGTGTGACATGGAATGGCCACTTGATATATATTCACACTTCGGTTTATAAATACTATTTTAGTTTCTGGCATCAAATCAGTATTACAATTTGTATTATTTGTTAATAACAATACTGATGGCTCGTTTGAGTTTTGGATAATTCTGTGTGGAAAGATGATTGTGTTTAGAGTTTATTATTTTGGAAACAAATCCTTGGTATCCTTTGAGCTCTACTCGGCTTTTGTTAGAAAGTACTAGTTTTATATAAAAGCTGAATTCGTGGAAATCTGAACAGATGCGTAGACATCTCTATTCCCTTACAAAACTAATGTTTTCTATGGACAAAATGCTGAATTGGGCTTTATAACAAAGGCACTAGGTAACCACCAAGAACTAGCCAAATTATGAGTGAAATTATCCCTACTAATATTATAAATGCGAAAGTAACTCTGTCTGTCTCTCTGTTACCTTTTCACGGCTAAACTACTGAACCGATTGACTTGAAATTTTGTACAGGGGTAGCTTATGATCCGGGAAAGAACATAGGCTTGTAGACATGTTTTATCCCGAAATTCCCACGGGATCGGGAACTACGCGGGTGAACAGCTAGTAACATATAAAAACTAACTAGAATTCACATTAAACTCTTTTTCTTCCCACTAGCTCGGAAAGTATGTTTTTAATCCTCGATATCTGGGGGTAAAAGTCGATTTTAATCTCAAGAGTGGAAAGTATCGGGGTCGCTGTGACAGCCCGTGCAGGACCCAAGGCATTTTCGATAACTGGGAGTAAAAGTCGTTTTTGCGCTCTAGAGGTTAAAGTAAATTTGAATTTAGAACATCGTGTGCACTAAGTGTGATGATGTTTTGGATTCACAAACCATAATACAACTTTTTTTTTATTTAAAATTCAAACTCAGAACCCTCTTGGTGTACAAGACTTTTGTATTTTTTAAATTGCCTTGCGCGTGATATTTTCTTTTCATTTAATATTGTGATTGTTTTATGTTTCCATTTAGTAATTTCCTCGCTGAGGGGGGATGAAAAATAATATGTTGCACTCGAGTGCAAACAATTTTTTAACCTTGTGCTTCTTTGAGTCCCTCGCTGGCTCGGTCCTCAACTGGAGCCCCGGTTAAAAAGCAACTTTGCACTCTTGTATAACAAATAACTATTACAGTCCATATTAAAAACATAAATTATACAGCATTGTATACAAATTACACAAACAGATAAACGTATACTCGTACTCTTTTTTCCCTTTTTCCGAACCTTTATCCCATGTCTATTTGGGGTCGGTTTTCAGTTTTTAACCAGATTTGGCGGAATGTCAGTATTTTACGTGAAGCGACTGCCATCAGACCTTCACAACCCAGAGGGCTATACGACATTCTTGGTTAAACTGAATGTTAGACTTTTGAGGGCTCTAACTACCCGTAACGACTGTCGATGATGTTCGTACGACAACCGGGACCGACGGCTTTACGTGCCCTCCGAAGCACGGAAACGCTCATGAAATTAAAAGTCATTTTTAGTAATGACCCATCACAGTCATGACGGTGCCAGACGTTGCTTAACCGCACGGATCACAAGTGATCCGCGGGTAGCACTGGGCCATGAGCGCTTCTAAACGTATACTCGTACATCCCAAATAATATACTGACATCTATGTACTAAATAATCTGCATTATTAAATGTTACAAACTTTCGTAACATTGTTAAATCTCGTAAACATCTTTTCACGGTCACTGTGAGATGGTAACTATTCATGTTCTAACTAACATTGTATGTTACATTCGATGATCATTTGTTTATTATCTGTTGGTGACAAGCGATTTTATCTAATTTTTACGTTTATTTAAAATGATAGATTGTTTGTTACGCATAGATGTAACCGCTGAAAGTCTTAGTTCATGGATAGATACTTTCAGCTATCACAAAAAAAAGGTATTTGTCTGACCTAAGCAGATTTATTCAACCGATTTTCATGTTTTGAATACACGTTAGGGATCCGCGGAAACAGGAAAACTGGTTTAAATGCTAGTACTTATCTAATAAAAATATTAAATGAGAATTAAGTAACAAAATATAATTAGGCAATATAGTTTATTTAGGAAACTAAACGTATCTACGGTATAGTCAATATGAGTTATTCTCTTTCGTTGCTAGCTGTACACATTAAAATACACATACGATAACAAATATCTCGTCTCCGCGTCTATGAGTAACTAACGTAAATAATATTAACTAACATTTGTGACTCACGGCTTTGAATATTGTCAATAATAAATTATAATTAATATCTCATTATGATGGAAACCTTGACTCTATAATAATTTTGTTAATAACTGCGCCGTTTTGTGAAGTTTATATGTTTCTTTCATTTTCATTTTTAATTACGCTCGTTGCATACATCTGTTTGGTATATTAATACACTAGCGCAAAACCCAATTCCGTACAAATTTGAAAAAGTATACGAAAGCTTTTATCATAAAACATCCTACTAATATTATAAAGCCGAATGTTTGTGAGTGTGAATATTTGTTCCTCTTTCACGCAAAAACTACTGAATGGATTTTAATGAAATTTGGTACATTTGGTACAGATGTTCCTCATACCTAGGAATAACACATTGGATATTTTTATCCCAAAATTCCCACGGGATAAGATTCCATGCGGGTAAAACCGCGGGGCACAGCTAGTTATTTTTTAAGAGTCCAGTATTTATCTTTTTTGATTATTTTCAAGCCAAACTTAGTCACGTAAAATAAAATGAATCACTTTTTGCGGAATATTTAAACTCATTTAGAATTATCTGCAGAAAATTGACTCACAAGCTGTTATCTGTTTATTGCAGTTTTGTTTTTTTACACGTGCGTGTCTTAGTTATTAATTTTAGTTATAATAACTTCGATTTTTATTATTTTATTTATTTAATTACTAGCAGCGCCCCGCGGTTTCACTCGCGTAGTTCCCATACCCGTGGGAATACAGGGATAAACTATAGTGCTATAAACCTCACGGAGCCCGAGACCTTTCCAACGAATGCAAAACCGTGGAAATCGGTTCTGGACTTATAGCGTCAGGAAGGAAAACCCGATTTATTTTTATATAGTAGATTTATAGTACTTCGATGTCTAAAGAAAAAGTGAAGCCCTTCTTTAAGTGCCACAACATTATTATTTGATTACTTAGTGTGTTATATTTTGGTTGACCCCGCTATTTTAACTGAGTTATTTGTCCTTAAAGTATGTCAATAATACAGATAGTAAATACACATAAACAATGATCTCATTAATATTTTTGTATATTTTTCTTTGCACTGATATGGATTTCAACAACAATAAATGAAGCCAAGTTCAAAGGATCACTTTATAATATCACAAAAATATACACCCCTATTTTGAATTCAAGATACTTAAACAGTAGGTATAATAGAGAAGTAAGTTTTTTCTTTTGCTACTGCTACAGATATTCTGATTTTAATAAGTCCCGTAATTTTAAAATTGGGGTGTATAGTGTATAGACCGTGTGTGTGTGAATGAGTGTGTGCGTAGTTCCTGATCTGAGGGGTCAGTTACTATAATGAGATGATGTAGTGAATGATTATGTTATACGTGGATGTTACATAGTATAAACAATAAATTCCTAAAAAATAACTGTGTTCAGACACAGGTGAATTATTATGTTGTTTTTAACACGTTGTTCTATTACACATCCCGGGTCGTGGGTGAGAATGTTTATAAATTCTACTGGAGTTATCTAAGAGAAGAAAATTAATACTTTTTTTCGTAATTTTATAAAGTTTGCGTTGAAAAAGAAGGAAGAAGACTACATGAAAATGAGTGAAATTATTGGAAGAAGACATAAAAAACTAACTAACGTCGCGACCTAATGCCCTACTGTCAAAATACAATACTAAAATGGAATATCACATTAGATTTATTACATTATACAGAACATCTCCAATCTCCATGTATGTTTAAGATAATATAAGTAGTAGTATGTTTCAGAAATACATACCATGATTAAAATAAACAATATCATAAAATCTGATTGTGATAATCGGATTCATAACCTCAGTGCGCTGGACATAAGTAATGTTATTTATTTATTTTAAGAAAGCTTACGGACTAATAACGACATATGTATAAATAAAGGTTTTAAAATAACAAAAATTGCCTATGACACAAATTAATAAAAACATAAGAAATTGCACTTAGAAATTAGCTACATAGAAAGTTTATTTTTTTATAAAAGACTTGTTTTTTAACAATACTACCAATTTTGTAATACATATTTGAGTACTATTAGGTCACTATTCATAAGAATAAAATTCCAGTATATTATGCAAAAACTATTTTTTCTGAAGTAAACAAACTAGTCCATTACACTAATCAACCTAGCCTAGAACCAACCTAACCTACTTAATTCATTTCACCTAATTCTTGCCCCGCCCGTGACAACACATTACTTAAATCAACTGGATCGTAAAATTGTTAGAAATTCTTAGAAAATATTTATTTTTTTGTTTTGTTATTGTAATTTGTATTACATTTTAATATAGAGACTACCAATTAGTTTAGTTTTTTGAGAATTTTACGTGTGACATGTTAGGGAAAAGTTTACTAATATTATAAATGTTTCTGTATATTTGTTTGATCTGCCTATTTCGTGTGAAAACTGTTTTTGTGTGGAAATATTTCGAGAGTCATTACAGGCTGAATTCGTTAGTAATAAATACAACAAAGCTGTCCTATCCAAAATCGGCATCCTATGGGCTCTACCTCTAACTTATCGCGAAAAGTATTCAGACTAGCCACGATTTCTTCACATATACAAAGTTACACTATCCAATACTGGTATTGGGGTAATTTATATGGGTTATACTGGTATAACCCATTTACTATCCCAACTTTCCGGGATAAAAACCACAAAAAGTAGTGTATAATATATCACAAAACTATTCCAACCCCGCTCAACCTTGAGGAACATCTGCAATGTGTCCTACGCGATGCATCTCTATCGAACTGAATGTAAACAGATGGTTACACCGATAAAAGTCTAGATTAACTCGCGAGTTAGTGCTCCTAGAATATCTAGAATTTATTGGGTTGTTTATCGTCTTTTGAAAATTACCGGGGAAATATTTTGTACGTCAACGCACGGTGGAAATTTGGTTTTTAAACAATACTAAACAACAGGTACAGTTACTTACAGAAAAATAGCAAAAGTCTATAATACTAAGGGCCTATTTCACGACCTTCAAGTAAAGTTACTCACCAAGTAAGGTTACTTTTGTCGCTCTTACTTTATATCAAGTGACAAAGACAAAACATGTGAGTGAGTACTCGGAACGTTACCTGATGATGGTGAAATAGGCCCTATACAAAATATTTAAGTGAAAAAATTAGAAAAATATATTTGGTTCTAATTATGTCAAATAGTTTTTCCCGCGTAGACTTGATAACGTAGTGCCTGTTAAACTCTACCTTTGTATAATGGTGAAAATAAAGAAGTAGAGTTTGTTTGTTGTTGTAATCACTACATGGTATAAAACAAAGTCGCTTTCTCTGTCCCAATGTATGCTTAGATCTTTAAAACTACGCAACGGATTTTGATGCGGTTTGTTTTAATAGATAGAGTGATTCAGTGGGAAGGTTTTTAGCACAATTTTATCCCCATATTTCTACGAGAACGGGAACTACGCGGGTGAAACCGCTGGGCGTCGCTAGTAAATAATAATTTGAATTTAATGTAATGGTTATGGTAAATTTCGTTTTGTATAAATATGTACTTATTTCTAAACTTATCATATTATGTTATGTATTTAAAATTACTACCAAATAGTTGTGATTTTTGACGGTCAGTTTACTATTGATCATTACTACTGTAAAATATTGTAATTAAATAGTAAATAAAATGTATAAGTACCTATTATAAAATACAAAGTTGTTTTTATTCCATTTGTTTGTATTTTCTCATGATTTAAAACAAACTCTTGATGCATACCAAATGTATGAGTTAATGAGCTACTCTACGCATACCAAATCAAAGAATAACATTTTTATAATGTTGTGCATTTTATTTGTAATTAAAAATATAAAACTAGATGAAAAAAGTAACCAATGAAAAATAAAATTTTGAAAAGTGAAATATCAAAAGAAAATTTAAAAATTATCGAAATTATTTTCCATGAAAAAATGCGTTTTGATATATTTAATCAGATGAAAAATCAGTCGTAAAATCTAAAGTAAAAAATAAGAACATAAAAAAACAAAAAAGTGTAACTTTTTAAAAGTTTTCAAAACCATTTTCCAAAAAAAACGCAGTGACTACAAAAAACAATCTCTACCTCACTTTAAAACACTACATACATACCTATTCTTAAATTAATTTAAAACACTTTCCATTTAACCTAAAATTAAAACAAAAAAAAATATAAACTTACCATAATTCAATCTGACAAGACCAACTTTTATGAAACGTGTGCGCGGTTCGACCGTGGTTCGCGAACTGACTCGTCGACACTGACATTAGCTTAGGGGACTCGTTATCTCGCATGACGTAACTGGTGCATACTGTTTGTTTGGTCAATGTGGACCTGAGGTTGTTTGGTCAAAGAAATTAGTTTAATATGGGAAGAAAAGTGAATGAGTACGTAGTTTCTGATACCCTAGAGTCCCTAGACACAAGTTTCGAACTTAGTTAGGGGTCAGTTACTATAATGAGATGATGTAGCGAATGATTTTGTTATTAAGAAAAAGTAGAGAAATTTTGGTGTGGTAAGTGTAGTTTTTTAATGTTTCAAAAGTACAAACCCTTGGTTTTCTTCTCTTCGTGATATCTAGTGATCCTTTAAAGGCCGGCAATACACTTCTGAATTACAAGTGTCCATGGATGACAATAATTACTTACCAAAATATACATTGTGGCTCTTAGTTCCAAGCTTTACTTATAATCTGATGATCCTCGATCCTTTTCCCCTTAAGTCATAAAAAATCCGATTTCAGACAGAGTTTCTAGCGGATTCTTGTCGGCGGATTATGATTTCCTAATTGGTGTAGTTTCTCAGTGTTAACGATGTGATATGATCTGTGACGTAAAGTTAATCCTGTAATTATTCCATGTAGCTGAATTAATAGGCATTGGCCAGCTTTTACTCAAGATATTCTTTTTAATAAGAGTAGGAAAATTAAGATTTTTTAAAAGCATTCCCTAAAATAATATAAGCAGTTGAAAGTTTAATGTTGTAGTTGAGAAGTCACGGTCACACTACTTGTTAATATTTAAGCGGCGATTGTTCTCGGCTGATGTAATGTCCAAATCAGTGGTTGATTCAGAGTGTTTACGGAAAGAAGGCATACCCTGTAATGGTTGCTTTTAATATTTTATTGTCACATGATGACATGATATTAAGTGGCTTTATTCATTAATTTTAAAGCTCCTTAGCGTTTTTAGTGCTTCTTTGGAGACTAAATTAAATAAGTAAATTATTTTGAATTTCGATTGTATTCAAACATGTTTCAATGTCATGTTTTTAGGATACCCTTCTAAACAAGAATATTTCTAAAAGTTTATAGTTTTCATTCATTAATTTTATCGTTTATTTTGTACCCTAATTTTAAATTTTGTTCCAGAACTCACCTCGTTACGATGTCACCAGGCTTCTAAAGCAATTGTGCAACGTAGATGCACCTGTGTGAGTACATTTTCAATCATTAATATTAGACTTTAATACAGTTTAGAATAGCTAGACTACAACTGTGTTATTTAATATGTTTGATTCCCGTTAGAGACAAAGTTTTCTGTGCATTATCATATTTGTTTGTTAGGTTTTGGTGATTTTCTTTCTATGTACAAGTATGTACAAAAAGTGTATGTACTATCTAATATCTATACTTAGCTTATATATACAAGCTTTGTAGAATTCGGGACTAGATGGCGATCTCCTCTTGTCTTCCTAACCAAATAACCGTTTACATACAAAAATCAAAACCTAACATTATCATCCACGATACAATTACCTCAACACTGGTAGTCGTGCCGTGTGAACCGAACACCGTCTACAAATAGACAGGCGATTGTTTACACCGGCCCCGTGCTGCGGAATTATTAGTTTGGCCCGCGTGTGAAATGTGCTGGATGGTTCTTAATGGGATTTGGAAAGACCTTTATGGTTTGAATATTCTTACGACTGTGTAGTTGATAATTGCTGTGAATTGGCAAGCTGAATGCCGAGGACGAGGGACTGCCGACTGGCGACTGGATATGCAGGACAAAGACATCATCATCTCACCGATGAGTGAGATATAGGCACAACAAAAATTACGAAAATCATAAAAAAGAATTTATCTATTGGTGCAGTCGTTTATTAGTTACAAAAGTTTATATATTCTCACATTTATTTAAGTTTATAAATATACAATAAATCATTCATGTCACTAAAAACGTAACAAAATGTATTGCACTTTTTGAATACATTTTATTTACTGTCTATTAAAAAACAAAATAATTTTCATAACTTTTAAACTAGTTCAATTAGTTTTTACCATCTAAATTCCTAGATTTACCTTCCTTCCTCCATAGTCAAAAAAATATATAATCATCGGAAATTACGAATTCATAGAATGATAATACACACGTAAAATTTCAATAGTAACGGGCGCAAACTGTTCACCTCTCGTTCTAATTATAGTGCTTGGTGAGAGATGGCAATATAATGGAGTGTTAGAATTTACACCCACTGAGTCTGGTTTGGTTCGATGACTAATTGTGATTTGAAGAGATTTTTTTGGAGATTTTTATTTTTTCTTGTCTTCCAGATGTTTGTTTTTTACTAAATATGCATACCATAATAATATATCGCTGCTTTCCTTGTTTTATTAATTATTAAAGTAACTGCTTCAAAATGTTCAAAATATGCGTACAAAATTTTCATCTTAGCTGTGATCTTTGATCTCAGGATCATCTCTAAATGCAGCAATACTAATAACCAGCTCAGGTACCAGGGTCCTCCACATTCTCCGTATTCCATCTGGTTTAACTATTGAATGTATAGAAAAAGAATTATTTAAGAGCTATTTATTGTAATCCTTCTTAAGGCCCATTTTTATTACTCCTTTTATAAAACGTATCAGAAACTATACACATAACTAGCAGCGCCCCGCGGCTTCACCCGCGTAGTTCCCGTTCCCGTGGGAATTTTGGGATTAAAAGTATCCTATGTGTTATTCTGATGTATAAGCAAGATTATTGTAAAGTTTCATTAAAATCCATTCAGTAGTTTTTGCGTGAAAGAGTAACAAACATCCATACATACAAACTTTCGCCTTTATAATATTAGTAGGATAAGTAATCTTCAGTACGCGATACAGAGAAACTGCGCATACACACAAATATTTATCGCAGTACCAAAACAAATATTTGTGTATCACTTAAACATTTACATCTGCGAAATCAATTTACTATATCTAATTAATAGCTTCATCATACCACAAAAGTCATGTCACCATAACAGACCATATATCCAAATCACAGATTAACTAGTTAACGATTAACCTGTGTTAATGACTCGACGCTACTCATTCACACCGCCCACGCGTACTCACAAACAAACAGACACACTTTGTATGGCGATATGACTAATTACGTCGAGATGAACAGGGGTTGACAACATTTTGTGATGGTTAATCTATTTGGCTTATTATGGGTGTGTGACTGTGTGACTAAAGTTTGACGCAGATGCTGTCTTTTTTCGTTTTTTTATTTAATTTCTATGTTTATATGTTTTTGCATTGTTTTTATTTTAACTTACTTGCTTTCATATTCAATGGATTTCTAATTGACTGTTTGTTTATCTCGATATCTTATTATACATGCGACTGAGTTTTGTTCGTGTGAAAAATCGAAAATAACTTTTCCCAGTAATCATATCAAGGTATTATCACTTTAATACAAAGTTCAACGAAATGTTAAAGCTGTTTTTGAGAATGTTGATTACGAATCAATAAATATTTTGCTCCTCGTAGAATATAAATAAGGTATTTTGATTAAAAGTACTGAACTACCAAATAAAACTTGTTTATATCGTTCTTCTTAAAATAATAAAGAGTAGTAGGCTATAATCCTGGCATATTATAGCCTACACTATAAACAGTATTTTTTACAGTCAGGAATCTGATTTACAATTTTAAAACAAGAATGTTGATTTTTTATATATTACTAAGTACTGTAACCAACTGTTGTGAACCCCTGACATCTACTACAATCAAGCGAGGTGGTGACTTTATTTGGTGTCTGTTTCGGATCTAATTCATTATTGTTTTATTGCAACCTTTTTTGGGTTATACTTGTTAGTCATTTACCTACCTCGGGAACCTCTTCTGAACTCGTTTTAATATACGGGTTTTATATAATTATTATTTTTATGATTACAATCGCCTGCCCATTGTCTTATCATTCAGGAGTCAGGTAATATGATAAGTTATATGGCATATGACCCCTTAATAGATTCATTATCTGTATCTAGGGTATCATCAACTATACATGCATGCATTCATGCACAGACCCAGCCCGACACAAATATTTTTGGATCAAACATTTGAGGTGGATTTTCCCATTACCAACCAACTCATTATCGACATAATTAATGTGTTGTAAATTGTAATTTGATACCTTTTTCCTACCTTTATTTGTTGAATAAGCTGCTCACTCAGTAGTGTGACTAACATGATGAAGGAAAGTCTGAGTGAATATAGAACTGAGACCTTATAAGCCGAAAAAAATGGGCATATGACTCACACTCTGTTTTCTATAGGTCATGTCATGTCACTTTAATAATACAAACATTTATTACGTATTTTTGTAATCCCTACTTGTCGTAACTAATATTATAAATGCGAAAATAACTCTGTCTGTCTGTTAGGATTTAAATTGGTTCCTCAAACTACCTTTCATAAGTCTTTAAATCCAAATATTGCCAGAAACAATAATCCAATGTTCACATACTTACACTTAATCACAATTTCTTGTATCTACTCACATGCATACATATGTTTCTGTTTATCTGTTGATAAAGTGATTGTGATAAGTGCAGTGCATTTCTTAAACTATAAACTTGATCTTTTATTATTATTGAATATAATCTGCATCTGGCTGACCTAAAAGTGCTCGTTTTAATTAAAAGAAAGGTTTATTTTTCGTGTTGCAAGTCTATTTATATAGCCTTTATGAAAATTACTGTCCAAAATCCTGGAGAGTTCTGTTCGTTAGTTTTTGGCACAGTATCTTCATAAAATATGTTTTATTGAAGTTTTTATACGCATCATCACCATTATCCCAGTCCACAACTGTATATGTAGGTCTATTGGCATTACCAATATTTATCTGTACATTGCATAAGTCACTTGAGCTGCCTACAACTTCAAATCTTCTATGTCATAATGTTTCCTAAATCTCATTTGTTTCTCAAAATCTATGCATCAGTTTTGAGTATTTATTACTTATCTTCTGTTCGTATATTACGCAGTTTTAATGAGATATCAATTAATTCATACATAGTTATATATTTGGTGTTGTTGTCTTTATACGAGTATATCATTTTGTTCTTCGAAACATCATAATTATAGTATATCTTCGTATTTAATGTTATCATAATCTAATCGAAGCAGTTCGTAAACCTTATGATATATAACAAGTATGCGCTTACAAATATTTTCTTTATTGCGTAATTTTTAATGTCGAGAATTTTCTGTTATTATTCAAGGGAATCTTCCGGTTTTGCCTGGTCAGATTCCGTTCCAAACTCTGTATCTTTGTAATATTAGTAAAGATATTGTTACTTATAGTAATAGTATTGGCCTACACGTTTTCCTTAGCCTCAGCTCTAAGACCACTCTTTATTTTATCATCTTCCGCCCACCGAGGGGCTCGAGTCTACCGGAATAAGAGCTATTAGTGAGAAAGGATACATCTCCAGGAACATTATGAAAACAAATAATATAAATCGCTTGATCCAGGAATCCATCCTGGGACCTCTCTTTAACAAACCAGTGCATGTTCCACTAGACTGGCGAGGTATCACGTAATATTACGGTATCGAATCCTTTCAGAGCATGAGGTTATGGCCACGTACACCCATTGTGTTGCGGCCCCTTGGATGAATGCAGTGAGTGCCTATGTGTTTATGGTATCAGATATGATATGTAGCTATAGGTAGGTAAATATGACCTCCATGGTCAAGTAGGACTACCAAGGTGCGAGCCTGAGGTCTTATAAGTAACTTGTTGTGACTGGTTTTACCTACGTTTTATCTTTTCAAAATATAAATTTCACCAGCATCAACTTCAAGAACACACATTCTGCAGGAGGAAGGTAGGAACTGTAGGAGCTTCAAAATATGTCAAGAATCGCATTAAATATTTCTGAATTATTAACAATAGTTTTTGTTGGAAGAAGATTCATTTTGTTATCCTTCTTCTTCTATCGTCAGTTGAAACTTATACCCGTTAGCAAAAGCCAGTATAAACTACTACCAATTAGGTAGTAAATAAGTAATTTATAATATAATTGTTTGTTTATTATCACTTGTCTAGGACTCACGTAGAGTTAGCTCATCACAAGTGTTGATACATTGAGGTGCTAATGTGTTTATAGAAATCAGTGTGTGATGCATTTCAACAGGGTTGAGAAGGATAAGTACTACCTACATGAGATCATCCTGGCCCTCCGTTTTATTGTCCAGTCTTTCATTCTCAATAAAATTTTGTTACAGTACTTTTCATGGAAAATATGCATGTCTGCTAATTTCCAAACATGATCTGGATATAAAATCACCAACAGGCGTTGCGCAAGTTTGATAATTACTACTATTTCTCCTCATTGTCACTGTACTAATTTCATTAATGAGAGAGATGCCTGCTATGGGATCTTTATGAACCGCTACTGAAATGAAAACTTTCAATAGTGAAGATTCCAAGGATTTGAACACTACCTAATGCTGTTCAAAATACAATGCATTTAATAAACTAAGTACGTGCACTAAATATAGATTAAAAGTATGAAGTCATCGCTTATATCCCATTTCCCAGTAGATAGAATTTCACATGCTATACTAGGGTGCCTATAATTTTCTTAAAATATTATTTGTGCCTTCACTTTTTAATATAGCAAATCTTTGCTCGGCATATAAATGCTTGTAATAATTCAAGATTGTTTTAAATAAGATTTGGTATTTTTACTTCAATTTAAAATAGTAAGTATAAGCTTACAATGGCAATGGTCATAATTGACATTAATATAGATAACCATATTTTTTATACAAAAAAAAGTTTTGTAACTGATAAAATATGTATTAACATAAAGCCGTTAATTATCTCAAGTATAATTATTGAAACTTCGCATTACATTAACATTACTATATGATGGTAACCCTACAGTGCCTGGTGGTACAAGGTATATAACTCCTGTAAAATTCCACCTACTTCCCACACCGATACTTTATTGGTCGAAGGCCAAGGTCACAGGTTCGATGTCGTGACTCGCACCTCTTCATCATTGCCTTTGTTTTGCCATAAAGATTGATATCTAGGTTTGTTTTTAATCTAGTCTCTGTAAAGTGTGCCATTAGGTAACATTACGTTAATGATGACTATTTATTTATAGATATTAAGTAGATTCAGAATTTCTGAGGTTCGATTTTTGGACCCACATTATTGATTGTGTATAAGAAAGGTACCGGGAATTTTTAATTTCATTTCTTTTTAACGTAGGTCTCATACGTAGATAATTTAGCCAGGCGGAAGATCAGAGTTTCAATTTCAGCATTTTTTTATTTAGGAGTACTATTATTAGGACAACCAAGGGATTTTGCACTCAAATAAAAAAAAAAAACTAATTGGTACTGTACCAGGATTACGAGATTAGATCATCACTGCAAATCTTACCATCGCATCATCTCTACACATCATCAATAGTCATTCTAAATGAATCCAACCAATAAAATTAAGACAACAACTCCATCCAGGAGTAAATTGGTATCATCGGACCAAACAAACAGTGTTAGGTAACAAGATAAACGCCGCCTAATGCAGTTTGATTGAATCGACCTCGTGTTTATGATGTCACTGCGTTTACTTCAATCACTTTTATGGGCTCTTCAAATCACATTTTTCAGGCTATTTAGATGGTACTGTTAAGGAGAGATATTTTTAACTGTTAGTCACGATACTACAATCCGTTGTTTACTTGATTTTATAAGCAATTTAGTCTTGATTTGGGTAACAATGCTATATTCAACTATGCAAGTTTATTAATCTTCGTGAGCTGTACTATTTATGTGTTAAATACATACATTTATTATTACGTGGCTGCAAGTAAGATGCACCAACAAAATTCTGCTTAGCGTATATAACTACTAATGAAAGTATAATCAACTTATACGTGTCACAGATGTGACTTAAACTGGACGATCTCATCTAAATTACATTTCTTTATTAATTTTGTATCACAATCTTCTATTTCACTACATACTCCACTCAACCCCACGCTGCGTTATGACATTAAAAATGTTGTCATTCGACATTGAAAAATGTCTGTTTTATGTATCGTCTAGACGTCGCGTCGCGCGAGGGTTGGACCCTCCCTGCAACGTCCAAATATTACGTCACTGTTTGTCCTTTGTGTCATCATTATGATAGAAAGCTGTAGATAATATCAATATGTGATACATCCCTACTACGAACAATAATAATTTGGCAAACGGATCTACAACTTCACTAAGTATAATTGGAATTTTATGTCAGCACTAGGTGTTTACAAATGTATGAGATACTAAAACTGACCTGATGCTGAAAAGGCGACTACCACAGCATAGACAGTTGCTTCATCGCTTCAAGCAAATAAAATCTGAAATAGGTATTCTTGTTATAACAGGACTAAGTCAGAACGTGTATCTGGGTCCAAAAACGCGCAGCTGCACTGTATCAACGGAGGCAGCCCGCGGCAACCTAGTACACCGCAACTGTTACGGGTAAGATATCACGGAAATTAGTTAGTAGACAATAAAGTTATTTTTAAAAAAAACTAGCTTAGACCGATCTAAGATTAGATTGAAAACTGTTTATATGGCCATGGTGGTTGAATAAACATATTCAACCACCATGGCCGTATATATAAACAGTTTTCAAAGATAGATTACAAGTTCGATGTCATAAAAGAAATAATACACAAAAAGAAACAGTAAAATCTAGGCTAGGAACATTCCAAATTATTTAAAAAAGTGACCATCTTTCTCAAAGATCCTAGAAGAAACGATCCAGAAGAAGGCTCCCCGTTCGATGTACCCGAAACCAGTGACCAAAGACCTGGTGGACCGGTACCGGCTGACGTTTAACATCCCCTCGTCGACCACCGACAAGCTGTATCAATACCGCACCAAGTTTGTGCAGCACATGCTGACGAGTCCGCTGTACGCGAACAGCGCGGTCGGGAAGCCTTGGAAGATGATTGGCAGGTCAGTTGTTTAATGTTTTTAGTTCAATTGTGACTATGGTTTAGAAATAAATTTTGATTCCGTTTTGTATCTAAGATGGTTTTTAGTGTATTATGCTTTAATATCTTGTTTTTAACACAACCCAAAAAATCTTATTAATATTATGTATACATGTCCATTTAACATTATTTTTATTCACTTTCCTATTTTCATTTGGATAATTCATTCCATAGCATTGAGCTTTGATTTCTTTAATACTATCTTCTTCAAATTAAGTTGTAACCATATAGCTTTATACATCTAGTAGTTTCCTTATGATTTTATTTTTCACCCCGCCTATGTGTTATTTTTAGTAACTCTTATTCAATGAAAATTATCTCTATTTCAGTGTATCCGATCAAATAATTGACGATATCCTGATTAAATGCACTCGAGACATGCAAATAGAGGAGTTAATAAGAGAACTGTATCGCTCTGAGACAAACTGACTTTGTATATTTGTGTAATTTTTAGTCGATTTAGACGTTGTTGAAATACATTTTTATTCGTCACTACTGATTTTTATTGTTAGTTAGTAAATAGACTAGTAATAGTGAGTTATGCTGAATCTGTTTTAAACTATTGTCTCTCATTGAAATAAAACACTTGAACGGATTTTTGTCGTGGTTGTATTTTATTTTAAATTTTCTGACGTTTCGGATTCTTTACATTTATAATGTAAATCAAAATACAACCACGACAAAAATCCGTTTAAGTGTTTTATTTCAATGTGTAGTGTTCGTGTAAATCAAAGATATCAATATATTGTATCTCATTTTCACACAAGTCTTTAGCTGCTCCTTTATTTTATTTGTATGCCTTTGTTTCTTTTACTTCCTTAATTTCTTTGCCTATCTTAGCACAGAGCTCAGAGTTTCACTATTCCTAATTTTGAATGCTTAAATTAGGTGGGTCATTGTAAGTTTTTTGGAAGCTAAATAAAATCGGTTTTATTCCGTAACAATTTATTTTCTCAGTCCTTTATAACAATAATACTTTCTTTACAACTTAATGGCACTGAACATTTATTAATTCGATTACATTCGCGTAAAAATCCTTGAATGCGAATGACTCACATGAAAAGCAGTTTTTGAACTTTTCTTCTGAAGCATCCTAAGGAACTTTTTATGCATTTTCATTTATCTATCGAATATTTATCTCTGCAGTTTTACTTACTTTATTATTTTACATAAAACTTAACGTTACAATGAATGAATCACAAACTATTTTTGTAACTTAACTTTTAACTCACTTTTATTAACATTAAAATAGTTCCGTCTTAAATAAGGCACTTAATCATACGACTAGGCTTTACACCCGATTTAAAACAATTAAACAATTCATTTCTACAAGCAACAACATTCATACATCATCGTCTTTATTAAAACTTAGTTTAAATGAATTTAACACTTCACCGAATTTATCTCTCTGTCGCTTCAGTGTGTCATTTTTGTCCATTTTTGGTAGTTTTGGTATGCTCTCAGTACTGGATGCATCTGTTTGGTAAGACTCCTCAGGTGTAGGAGGGTTAGACTTCATCAGTCTTGGTTTTAATAATTGTGGACCTCCGGCTGCGAATATATTCTCTAATTTAGACTTTAAATCTGCTTTACTTAGGCTATTGTCTTCATCTACTGATTCTTCTTTAGTTTCTACATCTTCCTTGCTTGTCTCTGTTTTATCTTCAGACTCGACTGCTTGAACTCCAACTGGACGTAGATTCTGAGCAGCGTCTTTCGCAATTATCTCGCTTTTCAAAGCTTCAAATAGTGGTGATCTCTCTCTATTGATAGAAAAGTCGTTATTCTCAACAACGTTTCCTGTAGAATGTGATCGCTTTCTTGGTTCGTCTTCATCAGAAGAATTTGAAGTTATTTTGTTCTGAAATATGTTATTTAACTTAGACATGAAGTGGATTTGTCTATCACTACCAAATGTAATATTCCCATCTCCTAAGGAATTGTTAGAAGTGACACTATCACGAGGTTTATTTTCCTCGGCAACGTCATCATTTGATGAAGATCTTGCATGTTTAGAAGCGATTGTGTAAGATTTTTTAAAATTTACATTCTTAAAATAGTTTTCGTCCATCGGCGGGGGTTCAGGAATATGTGGAATTTCTTCTTTAGACTCTTCAAGGGATTCGCATAAAACATTCCTATCTATCGTATCTGAATATCCTGACTCATCTGTTCTCGAATTAGTTTCACTATCATTAAATGCGGTTACGTTTTCGTGATCGTCCATATAATTTTCTTCAAGAATTTCATCTTGGTCTTCTTTATAACTCTTTTCTTCTTCTTCGTATACTTTTGGTAAATCTTCTCTGTGTACTTGCGCTATAACATCATATTTAGATAACCCATGATTACCTAAAGATGCATCAGAGCCTGCGTCAGATAGTTCACTCAAAGATTTTCGGTGTTCTAAATTTCCTTTTTCACTACTAACGACTTCATCATTATTCTGTTCTTTGAGAATAATCATCTCTTCATATGAATCTTCTTCCGCTTGAAGCACTTGATCGAGTAAATCGATTATTTTTGCTTCTTTTTCTTCATTATTTTCGATGTAAGCTTGATGTATTGTGATTTCTTCTGTTTTCTGAATTTCTGGTACATAACTTCTGACAACTTTATCTTTTATTTCTTTCTGTATCTCTTCCTCAGTCTGTATGTCTCCTTCCTTGATGTGAGTGATGGTATCGGGGGGTGTGGGAGATTCGACTATGATCTGGATGGCTGGTTTCCCGTTCTGATTCACACGGGCAAGATTCGTCGTATTACTGTTTGTTTCTGTTTTCTCTCGTCTTTTACAGCAAAGTGAGCATGTATATGTTATGATACCTGAAATGAAGACATAAGTACATATTTTTTATAATTAAAATAATAATTAAAAAAAAACACAAGTAATTTATAAATATATTACCAGCTGCCAACCAGATTCCAGCTCTGATCCAAGTCTGCACATTAATGAAGACCATCAGGTGAATGTTGGCGTAGATACTTAGACATGGCACCAACGGCACTAGGGGAGTCTGAAATAAATGAAACAAATAGGATAATGGAGCTTTTTATGAAAATTTGTGTATTTTCTAGAATTATCTTCAATGTGTATGAGAGATCATTTATTTTATCCTTAAAGACCTGATCTGATCCACCTAAACCTTAGGTTTATTACCTGTATCTATCCTAGATAACGGAAATTACGCGTCACACAATCCATATAACCAGGACTAATAGCAGGTAATATCCAAATAGCAGGATAAATAAAGTACCTTAAACCTGGTCTCCTCCTTTATCTGTGGTTGCAAGCTCATGACGATCATCAGCACGAAAGCTACCCCATGAAGCACACCAATAGGAATCACGGGGTAGACTAGCGACGTCGATAGTACGGCGATGGCTATACAACTAGCAACTGAAAATTTAAAAAAAACATACAATTTTATTAGTTCGAGAATCTCTTCTAAGCTACACTTGAGAGCAAAGAAATCGCACAACTGCTCAATTTTCGTTTCAATGTTGTTTTTTTTAAAACATGCTTTTATTTTTATTCCCGTTTATATACGAAATTGATGTGCACACTATCAGCTTTTAGATAACACCTTAAGCTAATCCATAACCCTTAAATTCATTACAGTAAAGCTAAAAGAAAAATTGGATCGGAAATCACTCGTTTCAGGTAGTGCTAATTGAGCGACTAAGAGCGGGTATAAAAGGTGAAGGGTTAGGTGAAACTGCATCATCTGCATATCAAATCGTAGCTTGTAAAGTCAGCTATAGAACACGTCCACATTCGAAACAAGAAAATGGATACCCCATCAGAAATATCAGGTCAAGTGGTTGCGCTAATTGAACCTGGCCATAACCAGATTCAAATAGCCAGACAGTTGAATTTAAGCCAAAACGCTGTTCGGCGAGTATATCAGCGTTATCAAGAGGGTCGAAGCTTTAGTCGCCGATGAGGTTCTGGCCAAAAAAGCACAGCATCGGAGCGTGATGACCATTTTTTTGTGCCCTCATTATTAAGAAATCGCCAGTTGAATGCTGTTAAGCTCTGTCAGCAAGTCCAGGAAGTGAGAGAAGTTAAAATTATGCGGTGGGAAGTTAGAAGAAGACTAGCCGAAGGAGGTCTGACAACGCACAGATCAGCTATCACTCCAGAATTGACCACAGGTCACCGACAAGTACGACTACAGTTCGCTCGAGAACATTTGAATTGGACGATGGACCAATGGACAGCGGTACTGTACTCTGACGAGTGCAGGATGTCTCCATGGCAACGACGGACATGAAGGAGGCTACCAAAGACCAAATGAGCGATTTGCCCCGTGTTGCATCTCAAAACGCGTCTCGTACGGCGCATAGCTCAAATCAATGTTCTCGAGCAAACTGTAGTCGTGCTTGTCGGTGATCTATGGTCAATTCTGGAGCGATAGCTGATCTGAGCGCTATCAGACCTGCTTTGGCTAGTCTTCTTCTAACTGTCCACCGGATAATGTCAACTTCTCTCACTTCCTGGAGTTGCTGACAGAGCTTAACAGCATTCAACCGGCAATTTCTTAATGACGAGGTCACAAAAAAATGGTCATCATGCACCGATGCTGTGCGTTTTTGGCCAGGACCTCATCGGAGACTAAAGCTACGACTCTCTTGATAACGCTGATATACTCGCCGAACAGCGTTTTGGCTTAAATTCAACTGTCTGGCTATTTGAATCTGGTTATGGCCAGGTTCAATTAGCGCAACCACTTGACCTGATATTTCTGATGGGGTATCCATTTTCTTGTTTCGAATGTGGACGTGTTCTATAGCTGACTTTACAAGCTACGATTTGATATGCAGATGATGCAGTTTCACCTAACCCTTCACCTTTTATACCCGCTCTTAGTCGCTCAATTAGCACTACCTGAAACGAGTGATTTCCGATCCAATTGTTCTTTTGGCTTTACTGTAATGAATTTAAGGGTTATGGATTAGCCTAAGGTGTTATCTGAAAGCTGATAGTGTGCACTTCAATTCAGTATATAAACGGGAATAAAAATAAAAGCATGTTTAAAAAAAATCATCCTTGAAACGAAAATTGAGCAGGTGTGCGATTTCTTTGCTCTCAAGTGTATTTTTTATTTATTAAAAGCATTTTTTTAATGTTGGTTTCCAATATTTATGACAATGTTTCTACCAAAATCTATTTGTAGGAATCGAAGAAGACTTCGAATTAAAATATCACTAAAAACACAAATTTTTGCAACTAATTAAGTAATAATCATTAAGTAATTAAGTTATAATAATTGATTCGCGTACGATCCGTCAACACGAGCAGTTGTGTCGCAATGGCTGCCTCAATGTATTGACCGAATCATCGTTTTTGCACTTCTATTAAAATGGCGAGTGCAAAGCGAATTGAAACTCCTTCCACCGAGGACCAGGGCGGATTTGACATCAAGACCTTACTGCAAGACTTCTCTTTGCTGAAGGCTGAAGTCACCGTTTTGAAAACTAAGTTGGAGATATCAGAACGCGTAGTTGCCGAACTCAAGACCGAGCTCGCGGCATTGTGCAACAGTGGCAAGCCAGTGACGTCGATTTCACCGCGGTCAGCACATAACGTGTGTGTGCGGCGCGGTGCAAGGAATGCGAATACTTCACCAGTCAGCATTTTTACTAATGCATGCGCGACTGGCAACAGCGTTGCACAGGTTAATGAACGCCCGGCCCCGATGACCTCGATCGCCGCGGCGTGTGCACCGACACCCGTGCCAGCTGCGTCCTCTTCTGCAACACGTGTCCCAAAGCAGAAGAGCTACGCGCAAGTGTCTCGCCCACCACCCGGGGTTAAGTGCGTGGTGGCTCCGAAGAAACCCGTCAATGCAGCGAAGAGAGTCGACGTAGATGGCTTCACACTGGTGGAGAAGAAACGTCGACCGAAGCCGTCTCGCAACCGACGTGGTACCGCCGACGCCACAGCATCTGAGGTCACTCTCCGTGTTGTGGAGCCCACAGTTTCCTTGTATATATCCAGGTTGGACCCCAACACTACAGGTGAAGAGGTCCTGGGGTATGTTAAGCAGAGGGTCTGTTTTTGGACCAAAGAACCGATCCGGCTCAACCTGAGGCGCCTCGAGTCAACGAGGGGCACGTCCTTCAAATCCTACGTACTTCAAGTGCCAGCGAAATACAAGGACATGTTCCTCAATCCCGACTTTTGGCCCACAGGAGTAGTATACCGCCGCTATAGGGAGGCGATCCA
Source organism: Timandra comae (assembly GCA_958496195.1). NCBI lineage: Eukaryota > Metazoa > Arthropoda > Insecta > Lepidoptera > Geometridae > Timandra > Timandra comae. The sequence goes on along the minus strand of OY292366.1, from coordinate 10,643,263 downwards.
GAAGAAAACTCCCTAAACTATGTATTTTATTTATATAATTTATACATATGTTAGTTTGTAAGGTATTTATGTAATTAGTTTGTATGATATTTTATATGTGCGCGTGGTTTGAGAGCCCTTACCTTGCCGTAACACAGTTTTTAACTAGCACGGGAGGTAAGGTCTTGATAATTGCGCCAAATATAATGTATTGTGTCAAATTTATATATAATAAATTGAATTGAATTGAATCGTGTGTGGCGGGTATGATTTGATTTGTATTCCACCAACCCATGAGTGCCCTTATTTAAATTGTGAGCGCTTAGTTCCTTATTATTAATGATTGACGTACTTACTAAACAAAACTAAACACACGTATATGACTCTGGCTGATGCAAGAGTCGGGAATTTTCCCAAACCTATTATTTGTTTAAAATACTTTGGTTGACCCGGAGTGTAGTCTGAACGGTATCTGGAATAAAATATTAGAATAGGTTTTTAATATAAGTGATTATTTAAGAATTGTGGAATTTAAAGTGATTACTACATACCTTAAAACAATAACGCTTATTGAAATGATGGTGTAGGAGAAGAGGGTTCCGATACACATCATCAGGATCAGAGACTTCAATTCGAACAGACCCGCGAGAGTCGCTGAAATGATAAAATACAAAAAGACCTTTCTTAATTAACCTATTTTGTTATATTGCATGGTGAAACTCATTAAATACATTCATGACATGATAGACATACTAGGTAATTTGAATTGCTTTCAAAACTTGTATCGACCAAAATATTCTCTGGATAAAACGAAAATCTGAAAAAACAAAACCCTTACCAATAATAACAGTAGCAAACGCAGTAGCCCAGGCGGGTGACTGGCGCCTGGTGAGCTTGGAGAACAGGCTGATGAAGAACCCGTCTGAGGACATGCTGTACAGGATCCGGGGTAAGGGGAACATGGCTCCGAATACCCTGGAACAAGTAGGCAAGCAATAAGAAAAGATATATTCTCATAATGAAACAAAAATGTTGGGGGGCATTTACTGTCAAAATTGACCCGAAATTAATTTAATTAAAACGGTAACGGGTGTCGACCCAGTTTATGGTAATATAAAATACACACATCAAAAGTGTCTAGGGATCAACATATATTTTTGCAATAACTTTTCTCCTGATTGATATTAATTAAAATTTTCTTTAAGGATTCATCAAATAAAGTGTTTTCGTTTGTCACAGTAACGATAAACCAAGTCACCTTTGCATTAATAAAGAAATTTGCCATTTTCCTAATAAAGGGATTTTTGACATTTGAACCACTAACATTAAAGTTCGAAAAAAAGACTGAAATAACAGTTTTCTTTAAAATTTTATTGGGTAACTTAAACAATTAATAATCCGTGTTTCTACCGCGAACACTAACAACACAAGAACATCGGTTTGGCATACTCAAAATGAGTTCATCCAAATCACGCTGTGGAATGGCCGCCCATGTTCGTTGCAACAACAAAAAAAGGTCTTCTTGCGACTGGATACCCTCCATATTCGGCAGAGCTCTTCTCTGTAGCATATCCCATGCATGCTCAATCGGGTTCAAGTCTGGCGACTGAGCAGGCCAGGGCAGGACATTGATGTTAGCTGCGGCGAGAGTCTGTCTTACAACTCTTGCGGTGTGCGGTCGTGCATTATCATGCATTAACTGAAATAAGGGACCGATTTGCACTTGTAGAGGAACGATGACGTCTGATACAATCGTCTCAGCATAAATTTGAGCGTTGAGGTTGCCTCTGATCCAAATCAACTCAGTTCTTCCGCCGATCCAAATACCCGCCCATACCATGATGGTTCCACCACTATAAGGATGGACTTCCTGGCAGGATTTTAATCGCTGTTGGCGTCCAGGGGTTCTCCAGTGTCGTATACGTCTTGTATCCGGTCTCATACCAAAACGAGACTCATCAGAAAAGCACACGAAACGCCATTGTTCTTCTGCCCAATTTCTGTGTTCAAGAGCCCATTGATATCGAATCCTACGATTGTGCATTGCTATAGGTGGTACCCGTAGCGGTCTTCGGGAATGAAGGTTCACTTCATGCAAGCGGTTTCTGACTGTTTGGTCGCTAATTAAGTTCCCTGAAGAGTGATGAAGCCGCACGGCTAACATCATGGCGGTTATTGTTGGAGCTCTTCGAGTTAAGATTTGAATGTATCGGTCTTGTCTCCGTGTGGTGCAGCGATACCGTCCTCCATGGCGCTCAGCCACGGTACCAGTGCTTCGGTAACGTGTCCAAAGTCGACTGATAACACTCTGACTTGTATTCAGAGCTAAAGCCACAGTACGTTGCCGGGAACCAGCTTCTATCATTCCCACGGCTCTGAGCATTTCTTCCCTGCTTAAATGACGTCGCCGCTCCATAATAACGTTGGTTTTAATCAGTAGTAGGGAAACAGTAGCACTAATAATGTCTTCAATGCGTTGTATGTTTTTATAGGGAAAATATTGACAGCTGATTTTCATCTTTTACTCGAATTTGATTCACAGTTCCTGATTCAAATTATGAAATGCACCAAAAAGGATCCATATAAATTTATAAAATCATAAATTTATTACAAAGCCACATCTTAATCTCAAGAAATCCGCATAAAAATGCTTGATCCCTAGACACTTTTGATGTGTGTAAATGAAAAGTAAATAAAAACGACGGATAACCCAATCTTTTACACATTATTTCGTTATTAATTTCTTAACTATGTATTTACCCTGCATATAAAGCGAAGAGTGTTCCAATGGACACAATCCACCTGGCCCATTCCCACTCCAAGAATGTGAACACTGCAGCCACCGCATTGAATGTATTCTGAAAAACAACAACAAAATTAGTAAAGTATTGGAGTCTAAGATCTGGAAGCCAAAAGCCTTTCTCTTTCTCAATGATCACCACGTTTGCGTGTCTGTGTAATCCCGAGAAATAATTGGGCAGAAAGAATAAAGGATTTCACACAGAGATCACAGTGATGAATTTGGCAGAAAACTAAATTTTGAGCAGCAGAATCAAAAAAATTTTTTTTTTAATTTACTCTACTATAGGTATATTATTTGAACCTTACCTGTACGTAATAAGGTACTATCATGGTGACTATAATAGCAATGGAGACGTTAATTACGAGCAGCCCCAAAATTACCAATACTATCGTTATTGGTATCACACGACGGGGATCTCGAACCTGGAACATACAAAAAGAAATCATCTTGTAAATACTATTATTAATAGTAAATTTATCTTACATTCATGAACTTGAATAATTTTTATGCGAAAAAAGAGATTGATATTCACAATCAACAATTTGTAGCACACGAGTAGTTTGGGTCCCAAAATCACTTAAATAACAAATAAAACATAGTTCGCAAAAAGTAAGAAATAGAACAAACGAGAGATAAAAAAAAGTAGTTTAGTGTGGGAGATGGAGGATAAATAAAGATAAATAATGATACTTACCTTTAATCCTTAAAAACTATCAATTTAGAATATTTGTAACTCATATACCTAAACTATGAACTCTATCATTTTATCATAATCAAAGAAATCTTAACTCACCTCTTCACCAGCAGCACAAACGCTGTCAAACCCGACAAACGCGTAGAAACACACAGCGGCGCCGGTGAACGTGCCCCAGATGCCGTACGGGAAGAAACCACCCACGCCGAACCCTGTGGGGACTTCTTGGGGCGGTATGGACCAGTGCTTTGAGTCGGCTGGAAGATGATTAATTATTTTGTAAGTTCGGACGAAAGAAGTACGAAGGTCAACAAGGTTACTTATCAAATAGTACACAATTGTTGATGAAAAATAATGTATTAGAAAATAAATAAACTTTTAGCCCTAAACTTATTAAAACTAAAGAACCTAAGGTAAACTTTTGGTTTGAAGATAAATCAATTTGCAAAGTTAATGCCCAAGTCAAGCCTTTACTGATGATGATATAAAATGCGAAGAACGCACGTAATAATTACAATAAAACTAATTAGGCAAATAAATCCAAAATCTTTAAAAATTAGGCACCACTCAAAATAATACAACAAACTGACCTGCAAAAGATCCAGCTGCTACAACGAGCACAGCGACAGCCATACTGAACAACACAAATATGTTGTTGACAGTCACCGCCCCCCGAGTGCCAAACATCAACAATACTGGAACAACAATCACAATTGTCAACAAAACAATACCGAAACAGATATTTGATTCCATTGAATTTCTGAACTTGGTGGGTAAAAGAAAGGTAGCGTAACCTTAGTAGAGGTATAGAGATGTTATGACTAGAATTTAAAGAAAGGTATTTAATAGCGAACGTTCGCATTACTAACAACTGTGTTCAACCTGTTTTGTCGCTGTTAACAAAGGGTATCCATGGGTTATCCTTTTAATAAGGCTAAGAAGTACAACTAACCAAAAAGGTCTGGGTGTGTGTGCGAATGTGTGCGTAGTTTCTGATATCCAAGATACCAGTCACGAACTTAGTTATGGGTCAGTTACTGTAATGATATGATGTGGTGAATGATTATGCTATGTTAATACAAAATATACCAAAAAATATTCTCACCTCCTACAACTAAAACGACAGCACATGCAAAGAAGTCGAAGTGCGGTGCTATGAACTCGTGATGGAGCGGTGCGACAGACTGGAACCAGCTGGACATGGAGTAGTTCACGATGTGGTCCATGTGCATGCTCACACCTCTCGCCAAACTTGCTGCTCCTGTAACAGGTGTGGGATTGAAGATAGATATCCTTACAATATGCGACAGTTATAGGACTCCCACACTCCATAGTAAATATTTGCGAACTTGCACTTATAACCTAATATGCGTGGTATCGTATCGCGCCGCAGTTGTGTGAGGGATAAAGTTAAACCCGAACAATCAGAAATGGGATAAAGTAAGAGAAAAGAAGAAAAAGAGTAGGACATTTTAAACTTGTAATTCAAAAATTTTGTTTGTCTCTCGAATACATATGGAAATAAATAAATGAATTCTCGCGTCTGTCCCTGCACCGAGTCAATGCAACACTGAGACTTCAAAGTTACCCAGGCTGTGTATAAGTAGTAAAGATTTTGGTCAATCTGTAACAAACCTACTGAATTCAAATGTCCAGAGAATCGGTATCTACTAGCTAGTCAAACGTGCTACATCATAGGCCGTAACATCGCCTAAGGTGCTCCTTCACCGGGAGCATTCGCGTGTAATGTAATGTTACAGATTCGTCTTTGAGCATTACATTACAATTAATAAATTACAATGAGCGCGTTGTAATTCTCGGTTCTACTCCTTCACTGATGTAATGCTAAATATGTAACGATACATTACACGCGAATGCTCCCGGTGAAGGAGCACTTTAACATCAGGCAACTAGCAGTCAAACGCAAGCCAGTCTTGAAATAATATAACAAACTTACCAAACAGCCCCTCGACTATATTCCCCCAGCCGATAATGAACGCGACCACCTCACCGAGCGCCACATACGTGTATGTGTACGCCGCTCCCGCTCTCGGTATTCTGGACGCGAACTCCCCGTAGCATAGACCTGGAAATTATAGAATAGATGGTTTAATACATGATAGAATAGATGATATCGTTGCAATAATACTAGTTTTAGGTGACCCGGCAAACGTTGGCTTGCCGTTATCATCAGCCTGTATACGTCCATTATTGGACACAGGCCTCTTCCAACTCGCACCAATGTGCTTTGTCGGCGGCACGCCGCATCCACTCTCTCCCGGCTACCCTGCGCAGATCATCGCAGAGCAGAGAAGAACCATGGTTCTCCTTTTATGCCGTATTTTAAATATTTTTGGGATGGGTGTCACTTATCAGTTATCATTTAGGAGTAGATATGTACACACAAAGATTTATGAAGAGACGTTTAAGCTGTTTCGGAGGAAATCACTGTGACACGAGACTGTTAAATAAATAACTAGTTATAATTTTATGTACTAAATATTAATAAGTAAAAAAATAATTAAGAACATATTTAGATAACCATACATTGGGGAAACACTACTAATTAAAATGTTTGTTTTTGTAAATTGCATAATACGATTAAATGACGATAATTTAACAATAATTAAAAATAAGATAAGCTAGTCCCGTAACGTAAGATAACTTGAAATTTCCACGTGAATCTAAAACCAGTGATAAAATACTCAAATAATTCTTAAAGGTGGCTATTGACGAGTCAGTTGAACTGATCAGTCCAGACATAAAACTGTGCGTCACTCCAAAAGTTTTATTCCAACTAGATTTCTCCATTGGAATCCCGAGATTGACAACCATTTTTGGATGGACAGATCAACTGATCAGCTAAACTGACTCGTCAATAGCCACCTTTAAAGAAAACGTAAAAGAATGATGAAATGCCTCGTTTATTAAATTACTAAGGTACATACGTTAATCTGAATGTTATTTATATGAATCAACGTACTGATATCGATCAATAATATTAATAAACAAATGATACTTAGATAAAATAGATATTGAAAAATTCCGTGTAAATAGACTTTCATAAGTGTTTATTAGTCATTTTGGTACAGTCAGTAACTTGAAATTCTGTTACTAGGATTTTAAAAGCTACAGGAAAAGTTAAAGAATATCACAACATAATTACTTGAACATCCTAATTCAGGGTAGGCTCGAGCCCCTCGGTGGGGACATTATATGAGCTGATGATGATGATGAATTACTAGATCAATATCTCTCTACCATATTTGTTATTCATTTGTTATTCATATTGTAAGATATCATAGCTAAATCAATTGCCATGTAACTAGGGTATCAAAAACTACGCACACACCACACGCAAACCAAGGTAAACTTTTGTTTATTACACAAATACGAGTATTAACCTCGTTTGGTAATTTAATCGATTAGAATTAAATTCATTCACTTTCCATAAGGGTTTTAGTACTCTGATCTTATTTTGATCTGTACTAAAAGTTACGAGTACTATCTTCAGGATCTCATCGGTCGGAAGGTTACTCGAGTAGTAGTCGAAGTAGTGATGCTGTATAAGTTAAAAATAAAAAATGAATTTCAAACAAAACCAGAATGATAAATGATAATTTAATTAAACTTATGTGATAATCTTTTATCAGATTTCAAAATATTTATATATTTATTTCGGTTTTACCAAAATAACATTTTACAAGATATAATTTAGATTTCAAACCTTAATTTACCCAACTATACTGCCATCTCGGTCTGGGTGTGTGTGTGAATGTGTGTGTCCGTAGTTTCTGATACCCTAGATACAAGTTTCGAAATTGTTAGGGGTCAGTTACTATAATGAGATGATGGAGTGAATGATTATGTTATGTTATTTATGCTAATACACGTAACTTACCAGCCATCATGGCCGCGAAAGCCGCTATGATGAAGGAGAGGACTATCGATGGTCCAGCCATGCGCAGAGCGACGTGCCCGGTGAGCAGGTACACGCCCACGCCCAGGGTGCTGCCCACACCCAGGGCGGTTACGTCCCAGCGGGTCAGGCATCTGGGGAAATGAGGTGGAAATATAGGTACAGATATTTAGGAATTGATAGATAGTACGACACTTTAGTGGCACCAAAAAAGTTTCTAATCATTATCATCAGCACATATCTATGTCCCCACCGAGGGGCTCGAGCGTACCCTGCATGAGGGCGATGGACGATGGACAACCTAACATAAAGGTGTTTTTAATCAAATCAGTAATTCCCAAGATTAAAGCGTGCTAACAAAAGCACTGCCTAAATTTAGGCATCATGTTTTCTACCTTTATTTCCGGCATGTTTAAATTAGCTTATGTAAAAAATTACAAATTAAGAATCATATATTTTGTCCTCCTTTCCTTGATGTTCTCTATTTGCCTCTTCTTAAGGTTGTTCTGTAATCACTAATCAGTTATAAATACGGCCGAACACTGACTTCCAAAACACAGGTTCTCCTAGTTTGGAACTCAGGGTTTACACACTGAATTTGTACTCTTACTCTAAGTAATGCTATAAAAAATTGTAATCCACCTAAAACCTGAATAAAGACATTTTTCAACACACTTGCTCATAAAGGGGCTCTTATTTGTGCAAAAACAGTTGAATAATGACACGTTTTATTCACTAGTGAGTTATAGATTGTTTTTTAAATTGCTTTGTTTTTAAAAAAGTTTCGACACCAAAAAAATGGGTCCATACATTTTAAAAACAAACTTCAACTACACACATCAAAAGTGTCTAGGGATCAAGCATTTTTATGCGGATTTCTTGAGATTGAGATGTGGCTTTGTAATAAATTTATGATTTTATAAATTTATATGGATCCTTTTTTGTGCATTTCATAATTTGAATCAGGAACTGTGAATCAAATTCGAGTAAAAGATGAAAATCAGCTGTCAATATTTTCCCTATAAAAACATACAACGCATTGAAGACATTATTAGTGCTACTGTTTCCCTACTACTGATTAAAACCAACGTTATTATGGAGCGGCGACGTCATTTAAGCAGGGAAGAAATGCTCAGAGCCGTGGGAATGATAGAAGCTGGTTCCCGGCAACGTACTGTGGCTTTAGCTCTGAATACAAGTCAGAGTGTTATCAGTCGACTTTGGACACGTTACCGAAGCACTGGTACCGTGGCTGAGCGCCATGGAGGACGGTATCGCTGCACCACACGGAGACAAGACCGATACATTCAAATCTTAACTCGAAGAGCTCCAACAATAACCGCCATGATGTTAGCCGTGCGGCTTCATCACTCTTCAGGGAACTTAATTAGCGACCAAACAGTCAGAAACCGCTTGCATGAAGTGAACCTTCATTCCCGAAGACCGCTACGGGTACCACCTATAGCAATGCACAATCGTAGGATTCGATATCAATGGGCTCTTGAACACAGAAATTGGGCAGAAGAACAATGGCGTTTCGTGTGCTTTTCTGATGAGTCTCGTTTTGGTATGAGACCGGATACAAGACGTATACGACACTGGAGAACCCCTGGACGCCAACAGCGATTAAAATCCTGCCAGGAAGTCCATCCTTATAGTGGTGGAACCATCATGGTATGGGCGGGTATTTGGATCGGCGGAAGAACTGAGTTGATTTGGATCAGAGGCAACCTCAACGCTCAAATTTATGCTGAGACGATTGTATCAGACGTCATCGTTCCTCTACAAGTGCAAATCGGTCCCTTATTTCAGTTAATGCATGATAATGCACGACCGCACACCGCAAGAGTTGTAAGACAGACTCTCGCCGCAGCTAACATCAATGTCCTGCCCTGGCCTGCTCAGTCGCCAGACTTGAACCCGATTGAGCATGCATGGGATATGCTACAGAGAAGAGCTCTGCCGAATATGGAGGGTATCCAGTCGCAAGAAGACCTTTTTTTGTTGTTGCAACGAACATGGGCGGCCATTCCACAGCGTGATTTGGATGAACTCATTTTGAGTATGCCAAACCGATGTTCTTGTGTTGTTAGTGTTCGCGGTAGAAACACGGATTATTAATTGTTTAAGTTACCCAATAAAATTTTAAAGAAAACTGTTATTTCAGTCTTTTTTTCGAACTTTAATGTTAGTGGTTCAAATGTCAAAAATCCCTTTATTAGGAAAATGGCAAATTTCTTTATTAATGCAAAGGTGACTTGGTTTATCGTTACTGTGACAAACGAAAACACTTTATTTGATGAATCCTTAAAGAAAATTTTAATTAATATCAATCAGGAGAAAAGTTATTGCAAAAATATATGTTGATCCCTAGACACTTTTGATGTGTGTATGTTGCCTTACTTTTGGTAGGTCTATGGTCGATTCCATTCATTCATTCATTCGTTTTTTTTTTTAAATAAGTAAGTATATTATTTTAGTCTTTGACGATCACCATTGTTGTGTTGGATGCGCGCGAATAGAAAAACTGTTTATTTATTAGCGAAAAATTATAATTTCTTCGCAAATGTGTTGAAAAACGTTGTATGGTACACGCGAGTATTGATGATTACTATCCTCGGCTGTCTTCAGACCCTCGCCTGACGGCTCGGGCCTCAATAGCGCCTCGGAAGTAATCACCAACTTACCTCGCTTGTACCATAAATAACTATTATTTTATTTTATTAATCTAAATTGAAACTCAAACCAAAGACCCTTGTTAAGATCCTAATCTCGCCTGTCTCTCGCAGCTATACTATCGTACCTTTTGAAGTTGGTGTCCTCGGCTAATCTCGGCTCGTAAGGCTTCCTCCTGAACAGTGTTCTGCGGAGCGCCCGCCACGTCCCCCCTGCCATTTGATTGTCATTTACTCATCTGGACAGCTCCAGGGTGATACTAGAATAAAACAATAAGTTATTACGAACATGTTACTGAAAAGTTAATATGTAAAATGATAAACATAATATCAATTTGAGAGGCCATGCCTTGTCGTAACACAGTTTCAACTAGCATCAAGTGTATTATTATTGTAGCAAATGAATTTTAATAAATAATTTTGATTGCATTTGATTGAAATTTATAAAACCGATTACTGAAAAAAAACATAAAAATTAAAAACAGACTTCTGGAAAAAGTCTTGCTACCTCGTAATAAATGTAAAGAGCTCCACTAATATGATTTTTGAAAATTTTCGAACTAAATAACTTTATTAAACTGATGTGGCACCATTCAAAAGAAAGGCAAAAAAAACTATTTTTATACTTCATCAAGTAATAAATATGAAAATACACAACCGTAATAAGAACCTCCTCCTGCTTTTTGAAATAAATATAAGTAATCAGTAAAAACCTAAAACAAACAAACAGCGTACGTAAAACCAAATATTGAAAACCAAATCCCAATACCAAACAGTGAGTTAAAACAGTTAAAATTCAAGTTAAATAGAACCGCACATTTGTCTCTAATCTTAGTTTATCTACCAAATGATTCCGCGGTAATCTCGGCGTTATCTCGGGGTAACCTTACGTTCCTATGTATTACACAATACACACCTACTAGGTATATAATATATAGTTTTATACGATTCACGTACGATGTAGTATGTAGTATTGATGAAAGATAATGCAAGAAGTGTGATAAAAATGTTGTTTATGAAATACTAGAAGCGCCTCGCGGTTTCACCCGCGTAGTTCCTGTTCCCGTAGGAATATAGGGATAAAATTATGCTAAAAACCTTCCCACTGAATCACTCTATCTATTAAAACAAACCGCATCAAAATCCATTGCGTAGTTTTAAAGATCGAAGCATACATAGGGACAGAGAAAGCGACTTTGTTTTATACTATGTAGTGATGTATGTCTATGAGAAAAAAAAGAGTCGTATTGTAGGTGTGAAATAACAAAACAATTTTTGAGTAAAGAGCCTTATGTTGAGCTGTAATGGTTGAGATCACGGTTGATTTAATTCCGAAGTTTTCTTTACAAATTTAGGGGAAATCTATAGAGGACGTTTTGGGGAGGCAACATTTTTGGGGGGTAATTTAGTACAGCAGGTTTTTAAAATGGCTTTAGTGAGACATTTTAAATACTAGAGATCTGAGATTCAGATTCTGACTTCTAAAGACATAGGTAATCAAACTCTGCTCATCAATTCATTTACAATATCATATTAGGGTACAGACAACTTATTTATTTATTTACTTATTTGTGTGTGCGTAGTTTCTGATACCCTAGATACAAGCTTCGAGCTTAGAGGTCAGTTACTATAATGAGATGATGTAGTGAATGATTATGATTTGCAGATTAATTAAAAATATAACTTTAATAAAACCAAGTAAATTTTGGATACAATAATGTAAACACAGATAAATAAGAAAGTCTAGGTAACGTTAGTCAATGTTTACTTGACAAAGTTCCTAGAATTAAATAAGAGGATATTAATACAGGTGGTTATTAGTAATACTCTACTATACACGTTAATAACAATGCAATTATTACAAAGACTTCTAATAAGTCACCAACTTCTTAACACATCATCAAATTAATTCGAGGATAACGTGGTGGGTTACACATTCACTAATCTATACTAATATTATAAAGAGGAAAGATTTGTTTGTTTGTTTGTTTGTAATGAATAGGCTCCGAAACTACTGGACCGATTTCAAAAATTCTTTCACTAATGGAAAGCTATTTTATCAGTGCGTGACATAGGCTATATTTTATCCCCGTAATCCCACGGGAACGGGAACTACGCGGGTGAAACCGCGGGGAGCTACTAGTATTGTATATTTATGCATTTTATTTTGTACTCTTACTGTGTAACTGTTTGTTATCCCTATGTAATAAATAATAAAAAAAATAGCTCTAAAATAGCTGTACCCGCGGTTTGACCCACAGATAAAACTGAGGGAGTTAGCAGCAGCATCTATAAATTCTTTTTTGTGTTTCAAATTTGATTTGGAAACTGCTTCTTTTAAAAACAAGACAGCGTATTTGTTAGTAGAAATACCCTTGCAACCCTGCGGATCCTGAAAGAAAGAAAGAAAGAAAACCTTTATTCAGACACCGATACAGAGAAAAAAAAAACAAGGATTCGTAACTGGGCTATCTATCGGCTTCAGCCTTCTGACGGAGTCATAATCGCCGGAGCCATAGTTGGAGGGCCATAATTTACCTTTTTATAATTACGAGTAGGTATGCAGAATTTCCTATGAGTCTTAACTAGATATTGCAAGGAAGCACTTTTTTTAATATAGCTTAAGGTGTTCGTAGACAGTCTCTTAAAATAAATTAATTAAATAAAAACCACAGCGGAATCTATTTAGTTAGTTGAATGATAAAGACTTTTAAAATACTTAGAGGTTCTTTTTGGTTTTCAAACTGTGTAATTCCTAAATGTAGTAGGTAATTATAAAAAGTCTCTCAACAACACGGAATTATCTATGTCAGTGGTGGGCAAACTTTCTTAATGGGGGGCCAGAAACTCCAGAAAGTTTAAAAAACGGACGTGAGTCGGAATTATGGGAAATATAGAAAAAAACACAGTTTAAAACAGTCCATATGTTTGACTATGTTTTCTTCTAGATGTGGATTAGTGTGGTCTAGAATCTAGACGAGGCGAGGTATTTTGGTTATGTTTTATACGGGCATAGAAAGGGCGTTAAACTAGCATGGTTTGTTTAAAGATTAAGAGCAAATTAATACCTTGCAGAGCCACGACGTATACATAGTACAGGTAATGATAAATAAATAACGTATCTTTTACACTCTCTTTCACAAGTATTATAAGAAAGAGACCTAATATAGTCTAAACATTGCTCAAATATTTTAAATTGTCTACAAAATACACAAAAATTTTGTAACTAATCATTAAAACATCATTACTTACAAACAACACTTACCAAACACAGCGTTAACTTCTCCACATTAGTTGTTAACAAACTGGTTCTCAAATTCCAATAAAATTAACTATTTTTGTTCAAAAAATGTATTGTCTACTTTAATTATAATTATAGAACAATTTGATGAAGGTGTGCGACGGAATAGGTCTCTACGAGAGCCGCCGAGTGACTAAATGATAACAAAGAGGTACTCTGATTAGATAAAATTGTAATCGAAAGATCTTTTTCACTTGTTTAACGTTGTTCGAGCTCGCTATGAAAATTGCTGCATAATCTTTTACAGTTTTGTGTGTTTTGAGATAAATTTAACTATGAAACAGGGTTTGGTTTGTGATTCATATCAATTGTGATTTTACGTTTTTCGTTGAAGAATTTTTTGTATTTTTTACGTAACTATTTTTTGGAAGATGTATGTATGTATAAGTAGATCTTTAAATACATACTTATACTAACATATTATACTTAATGTTTATTTACAGAACTATTTATTATCTATTACTAGTTATTCCCTGCGGCTCTACCCGCGTAATGTTCGTATCCTTTTGGCTTTTCCTATTTTTCGTTTCTTCAAATCAATCCATTATTGATGTTAACAAAACACAAAACAAATCATTCGAATAACTTTATACAGAGACACATCAAAAATATCACCCCTCTATTTCCATGGGGGTATAAACATGCCACGTTAAAAAGAACAAAAATGTATGGTTATCACTGATTCATAAAATTATTAAAAATCAATAATTTCGTATATTTTTAGGGTATATCGACCTTTTACGATATCACTATTGATACAAATTCTTGGTATGCTATAATACTATACCTTATTCATAAATAATAATCAATACATTATAAGCATTATAATTTATTTGTTATTTTATTAGCGTTGTGATTACGTCTATTTCTCCTCGCTATTATAATATTCACTGTAAGAGGGGGGCTTTTAGTCTGCAGAAGAAACTTATCCATACGTAATTGTCATTGAAAGGCAAAATAAAATTAAGTCCGCAATAAAAGAACAAAATATTTCTTATTGCTATAAAATGCTTAATTAAAACATATTTTTAAATTAAGGAATTAAGTATGTTCTAAATCTTACAACCTTTTTTAGTATAAAACTAGCTTCTCTATGGTTTTACGTCGTGAATTCCAATTTTTGTTGGAATTTTATGTATAGAACTTTCGCCTTTATAAATGTAAGTAAGTAATTCTTTATTTTTGTGAAGTATACATTTTCAACCATCAATTTATTTCCATAATTTGTTACATTATATCAAGTCTACCTCCCGTGCCAGTTAGATACTATTACATCAAGAGAAACATACAAAGTCAGGGCGTAGCTAGTGAATGCCAAAGTAGATTATAAAGCGTACTAATTCGCATGTTAGCGGTCGTGTGGGAGTGTGACTGACTGCCCGTTATCAGATATCGTTTAATGATTTGATTAGTATTTGTTTATTATCAACGTGAACGCCATAACTACAGACCATGTTTGTTACGTTTTTTACATACAATAGGCTAGCACTTCACTATCACTACATAGCATAAAACAAAGTCGCCTTCTCTGTCCCTATGTACCTATGCTTAGATCTTTAAAACTACGCCACGGATTTTGATGCGGTTTCCAGTAGTAGATAGAGTAATTGAAGAGGAAGGTTTTAGCATAATTTTATTCTCACATTCCCACGGGAACGGGAACTACGTGAATGAAACCGCGGGGTGCCGCTAGTTGATAAATAAATAAAACTACTTCAAGGGACTTTTGTCGTCTTTATAACTTACCAAACTGTTACTGTGATCAAGGAATCATGTAAAGAATTCGAAACGTCAGATAATGTAAAAGACAACCCACCAAAAACATTCTGTAAAAAACTAGCCAAGTCTCGATGGATCTGCTTGTTTATCTCTAAAAAGTAATGAAATCTAGACAGACTCGTGCCAAGTCTAAGGGTCCTTACTGAGATTTCTTTATTATTATAGTTAATGTTGTGTGACTTGGCCGTTGAACATTGTTTAAAACGTTAGTAGTGGGTACACGTCAATTTTGTTTACACGTAATGTTATAACATTATTAAAATACGCAGCTTTATCAAGCCCACAATTGACTGGATATTGAATTAACATTTTTCAAGAGGCAATTTTCTATCGTCAATGGGTAGGTTCTGTTTTTTTTAAGATTGGTGCAATAGCGTCATGGAGCTCCTAGTTTTGTACCCTTGTGTACATACATGTGTACCCTTCAACAGCCAAGTTACACAACATTAACTATAATAATAAAGAAATCTCAGTAAGGACCCTTAGACTTGGCACGAGTCTGTCTAGATTTCATTACTTTTTAGAGATAAACAAGCAGATCCATCCAGACTTGGCTAGTTTTTTACAGAATGTTTTTGGTGGGATTTCATTTCTTTTTGTTAAAACTTGTTTATATTAATTTATTTTATTAGATTTTCTTATTTGACACATTTTTTTCTTTTTAGGAGTAGTATTTTATTAATAAGCGCCCCGCGGTTTCACCCGCGTAGTTCTCGTTCGCTTTTCCGTGGGAATTTCGAGATAAAAAGTATCCTATGTGCTTTTCCTGGTTTTAAGCTACCTCCCCACAAATTGTCAGCCAAATCAGTTCAGCTGTTCTAGAATTATAATTCCCGTTCCCATTCCCGTGGGAATTTCGGGATTAAAAGTATTCTATGTTCTTGTCTTGGTTCTAAGCTACCTCCCCACCAATTTTCAGCCAAATCAATTCAGCTGTTCTTGATTTTTAAATTCCCGTTCCCAATCCCGTGGGAATTTCGGGATTAAAGGTATTCTATGTCCTTTTCCTGGTTCTAAGCCAACTCCCCACCAATTTTCAGCTAAATCAGTTCAGCCGTTCTTGAGTAATAAATTCCCGTTCCCATTCCCGTGGGAATTTCGGGATTAAAGTATTCTATATTCTTGTCCTGGTTCTAAGCTTCCTCCCCACCAATTTTCAGCTAAATAAATTCAGCCGTTCTTGATTTTTAAATTCCCGTTCCCAATCCCGTGGGAATTTCGGGATTAAAGGTATTCTATGTCCTTTTCCTGGTTCTAAGCTACCTCCCCACCAATTTTCAGCCAAATCAGTTCAGCCGTTCTTGAGTTACAATTCCCGTTCCCGTTCCCGTATAATTCCCGTTCCCGTTCGATTATCCTAGTTTTTATAGTTTTCCCTTTATGTGGCCATTAAACCCTAACTCTGTACCAAATTTCAGCTCTCTAGGTTTATGGGAAGTACTAGTTCTATTTTGATGATCATGAGTGAGTGAGTGAGTGAGTGAGTGAGTGAGTGTCTGTCATAAATACGAAACTTTGCTTTCGCTTAACTTCGGAACTAAATGACCTACAGACTTGAAATTTTATTTTAAGTATGTGATAGTATAGCTTACTGGATGACGAAAATTTCAGCGTTCTAGGCTTATCCAGAGGTTCTCAAATAGGGGCCTGAAAATGCGGCGAAATGGTTCCTGTAAAGGATGGTACGGCAGTGTTTGCTTCGCGCTCGACTTGGCGGGGGGCACTGCCGTGCCCCCAGATAATTATAACCACGTCAAAAATCCGTTAAAATAGTTTTAGTAGGCTGGCTACTGACTGTAACTCGCCTGATGAAAAGCGATGATACAGCCTAAGATGGAGCGTGCTCGCATAGAAGATACCGATTCACTCGTGACTTAAAAATACCCAGATTATATGTATCAAGGAATAGAGAAGCTAGCAGAGAGTTCCACACTCTCGCTGTTCGCGTGATGCAGATGGATGCAAAACCCTTCGTGTAAGTTTATTGTATATTTCTTTATATCGATTTCTTAAAACTAACTAGATAAATAGACATATCTTTATATCATCTTATCTTATATAGATCTTCTGGTGATGTTATCTATATGTTGTTTAAATCAAATTCGCTTCTCTTGGTTTTGTTGTTTGGTTGTGTGAGTATGAATTAATGCAGGTGAAAACGAAAAGAAGTTACACATTATTTAAATGTTTTTTCTTCCCTATTAGGTACGATTATTTGGGGGACCTATTTCAGATACGTATAGTATTAGGGATATGGCTGTACATCAATTCCATTTATCTCAAAGAAAATTTTATAAAATGTGCGCGATGGTTAAGAATATAGTTTTTTGTCAATGTAATTTTAAATAAAACTTAATCCATAATTGCCATATTTTAATTTAAAATCAATGAGTACCTACTGATGCCTTCTAAAAATCATTGAGCAATTCACAAATACATATTTAGTTAGCGCCTTTACAAAAGTATTCTGCAAGTAATCTGTAAAACATTGCTATTGCAATTATTCAATGTAATAAAGAGCTTACTATAAAATGATCATATTTTTTTTAATGTAACGTCTTTTTATGTGTATCCTATATTAAACTGTTTATTTTTATCTCGAAATTCTTCACGTTCGAGGCAGGCTCTTTGCAGTGGGTATTATGATAATGATGTATCTACCTGTGATGGTGATGATGTACATAAATAAGATCCCAAATCCCAATGCAGGGCAAAAGGCCTCTCTCTTTAGTCAGTAAATATAATGAGACAGAATAAACGTTATTACCACGCTTAGCCAAAGCAATACTTAATTTTCACCGTTAGTTATCCTAATCTGTACCTACAAAGGCCACCGTTATTGACTGACTGGTCTATCAACAAACATCATCACACATTTCAAATCACTGTTCGGTTACCGTTGAAATTTGGCATGCAGATTGTTATCATGACGTAGGCATCCACTTATACTTGTAGAAAAAAGAAAAGACGTAGTTTAAACTACGAGGCCCAACAATATTTTAACTTACCGTTATATATATTGTATAGATATCATTAAATATTCAATCAGGAAGCTCAATACCTATTCTAATGGGAAGTTGTGTGATGTAACATATTGAATATATTACCGACACATACATACCCAGTTACCTACTGGGTTACCTAATCTACTGACACAGTTTATGTGATAGGTAGATGAAAGTATTTATTATGTATTTATTTGTTTAGTTTGATTAATGCAATCGCAAACAAATTATATAAAAAGTAAATTAGGTACCTATAAATACGTATTAGAATTGGTCCAAGTAGGTAAACGCAGACTAGCTGATCCTTCCACCACGACTCAACGGCAAATAACTTGCCGTGCGTGTCCCTACACCTGCACACGCGAGGACCTTTACAAGGCCACTGATAGTGCCATATCGGTGGCAGAGTTCTGGTCCTCAAAAATAAGAGTCGACACGCAAAGAAGAAGAAGATTGGTCCCATTGCAAAGCCAATTTATATACTCGTATGATGACTCTCGAGGTGGTCACCTGATGGGGCGCAACACGCCTTCCCATTACAGACACAGTGTACAACACTGTACTGCGCTCTTAACCCCGAGACATCAGTAAGTACCAGTATAAGTAAGTCTCGTGTGCCCAGTAATTTCACTGACTACGTTACCCTTCAAACTGGAACACAGTAATGTTTTCGCACTACTGTTCGGTACAGACTATGTGGCATTAACGATTCTTGCAAGATTTCTACTACCTGGTAATATTTACCGGGTTTATCACACGAGATCGTAAGCCATTTGATCGACGCCAAATGATCGAAGTGCCATATGAACGAAACGCTTTCGCACATTTGGCCTTTCGATCAAATGGCCCTTCGGCCAAATGGCGTTTCGTTCATATGGCACTTCGATCATGTTATGACATATTTACCTGGTGGCCTCTTTCACATTGGTGTTATCTAGGAGGAATCGTTGCTAATCACACACAAGATAAATTACTTTATTGATCTCAAACCCCTGTCATATTTAGGAAATCGGAAACATACAATCTCGAGCCAGAAATTATACCAGGACCTTTGTAGTTTCAAATCAAATCAAAATTGCTGCGCCCTATTCACAGGATCCATGTATATATTATTGTGAAATATAATATTATGTGGATGCAATAAATAAATAAATAAGTTATCGAGACATTACCTCCCGTGCTAGTTAAAAACTGTAAACTGTAAAGTTTCAAAAGCTTTTGAGAACAAAATTGTATTAAATTATAGTAAAACTCTACTATAACATTGGAATTTCAAATGTCGGTTTCCTGCCCTTGTTTTAATACTTTGATACATACTAATTGTTTTGGTATTTGTTTGATAATAATGGAAAATTAATTTCATAAATAAAACTAAAAGTGTAAGTAAATTTTATTCATTAAACTCTTAATTATACTGTAATTAAGACATTAAATTATCACTTACCCTACTTTGTAATGTAAAACATTTTCTATTTGGTATCAAGTTTTCCAATAAGGATTGTATCGACAATGTGCCTACCCACATCACATTACTACAAGTTCATTACACGCACTGGGCACGAAGGAAGTTCCGTATTTTAAAAGTCATGGATAAATCTAAAATAATATAGTTTTATTACTTTATCAGTGGTGTAATCTCACAGCTTCATACCAAAAAACGTGTTACAAATCAATTTTTCAACACACTTGCTCATAAAGGAGCTCTTATTTGTGCAAAAACAGTTAAATAATGACACGCTTGAATCACTAGTAAGTTATAGATTGTTTTTTTAAATTGCTTTCATTTTAAAAAAGTTTCGATACCAAAAAAATTGTGTCCATACATTTTAAAAACAAACTTCAACTATGTTTCCTTACTTTTGGTAGGTCTATGGTCGATTCCATTCATTCATTCATTCGATTTTTTTTAAATAAGTGTATTCTTTTAGTCTTTGGCCGATCACCATTGTTGTGTTGGATGCGCGCGAATAGAAAAACTGTTTATTTATTAGCGGAAAATTATAATTTCTTCGCAAATGTGTTGAAAAACGTTGTATGGTACACGCGTGTATTGATGATTACTATCCTCGGCTATCTTCAGACCCTCGCCTGACGGCTCGGGCCTCAATAGCGCCTCGGAAGTAATCACCAACTTACCTCGCTTGTACCATAAATAACTATTATTATGGATAGGAATCTACAATTCGAAACAACAGAATTCAAAAATCTATAAAAAACAAAAATTGAATAATAAAATCAATTTAAATAAATTGAATACCATTGCCCAAAAAGAAGTCTAATGTTTTTTTAATCTTTGATGTAACTCATCCCATGTTGATTTATACAGGCATAAACAATTATTAACATAATCCGCTTGCTTCACGGTTCACAAGTAAAAAAATAACCTAATAATATTATCAATCGATATAAGTTAATTACTAACTAATAACTATAACAAATTCACAATAACCGCGGCGTGCATTCGACCCAGTGCGTTGACAAACGTTCTCTTCTCAACACATTGAGGTTAGCTATTTAGTGGTGGTTGTGAATGCGCGCGCGCCGGTCGCTAACGCAATCGAATGGCAATACGTGAATTGAGTGGTTTTTAATTATTTTTTATCTATTTATTTGAGTGATTCTGTGATTGTTTTGTTTTTTATTTGAATTTGGAAGGTGAGTTTTGTTTTTTAATATTTTATTTTTGAAGGCTAACTAGTTCTTTTTTTAATTTTTACGGGTTTTGTAGCTTGTAATTTTGTCTGAAATTATTTGTATTTTTGCGAGGTTTTTGTTCGTTAAAGTGATTTTTGCATATTTTGCATTAAATCTCGTTTCTATTTTTCTTTAATCTCAAGAAGGAGGTCTTAGGGAATTGCAGAAAAATAATCTCTCACGTTGATACATTTTCTTGATTTTACGATAAGTAAATAGTTAAGTACTTTACTTAATAGATAGCTACTAGTTACTATAATAATGTAATTATTCAACTAAGTAATCAAATTATTAGAAGATATGTATTTTAGTTATGGTTAGTATTTAAAAAAAGAATTAAAAACCCTGCAAAAGGGCACAGGAACAACATAAAAACACTTTCTATCCCTTCGATTCGCAAAATCTAACGCAATACTTATTTATATTTTAGTAATTTCCTAATGTCCAATTATTTATCAATCTACCTATTTTAATGTATGGTAACTCAATACAAATTTGGTAGCACGGTAATTATTAGTGATAGGAAGGAAGAAAGGAAGGAAGTCAATATACCTAGGTATTACCTGTACCAGCGACCCTGATTTACCACGAGTTAAAATTTCCTCTAGGTTTCCCAAAAAAAACTTTCCTCGTTTAGATAACGAATGCCACAAAAATATCTCCAATTTGACGACCTCGATGGCAGAGTGGTCACCATGCCGGACTGCCATTCGTAAGGTTGCGGATTCGATTCCCGTGCGGGGTGAATATTTGTGTGAACCACAAATGTTTGTCTCGGTGTGTGTGTGTGTGAATGAGTGTGTGCGTAGTTTCTGATACCCTAGATACAAGTTTCGAGCTTAGTTAGGGATCAGTTACTGTAATGAGATAATGTAATGAATTCCATATGAAGGTAACATACCTACGCTAAATAATTTGGTGCAGTCGTTTAGAAGTACTTACATACGTACATTTCATAGATTGAACATTGCACCACAAGACATTTTTTTTTTTCTTTTCTTTTTTTGTGTAAGTATTTTATTGTGAAGATGTTGTTGAAGTGTTTGAATAAATAAATAAAATGCACTTTTCACCCCCTTTAAAAAGTGCATACATACCTTAAAAGTATATAATAGGTTAGTCTGTATATTCTGTTAGTCATTTCTTCCCAAAATTTGATCCTTGTAAACGACACGATCAGGTCGTGCGATAATAATTAATAGGTACGGTGTGTATTTTTGAAACCAACTGGTTCGATTCCGCTAGGTTTTTAGCTCTAAAAATGCTTATTGATTTTTCAAAAATTCAATGAAGCAGTATATCACAGCCTCTTGAAATATTCACGATGCATTTTTTTCCATATAAATACATACTTACAAAGTGAGCTAAGTACATACCTGTAAATAATTTATTACAATTACCTACATACTTATTTATTACTAAGTAACAAAACAGATTTTTATTTACAAACTCAACAATGCTGTTTATTTAATTAAAAATATTAATAAATAAAACATACATAGGTATGTTTGTTTACGACCATATATTTATTTTAAAAACATATTTTGCATACAGTGTTAGTAACTCAATGAAAGAAATCTTTAAGTATTTTATTTATATTTGGAAAAACATGTTTCAGTCGCTCCACGTAAAATGCTTACGGATATATCGTCAATACTAAACTCAAATAGACAACAAAAATGTTTAATGTTTCTATAAAAACTACATCTCAAAGAACATATAATTCTTAAATTCTTTGATAGGTAGGAAGTCGTCTAAAATTGTAATTTATTTGCAAATTCTAAACAATTCTACATTATAAACTAACCGGTTTGCTTTTATCAAATATAATTAAGTAAGTACATATTTAGTTTATTAGACCCGTTATTTTAATTATATTATTGTTGCTTTATCATTCTTAAACGTTTTTGAATTGTACATTAATTTTATTTTTCGATGTCTCGTATCACTGTAACATTTTGTATTGAGGCCGAGAAATGTTCTTTCTTTAAACCATCTGCTATAATATAACATCACAAATAAAAGCCTTAGTCAATGCCTCAAAGTAAGTACACATACCCCTTTTTTGTCGCGGGGAAAATGCATTTCATTGCATACGCCCGAAGTCTTAGAAGGAAAGCGAATCTGCGCAATTATGTAAGGCTTTCCCCGTCAAAAGGGCGAGGTCTAACCATTTCAAGCCCAGCGGTTTTCCCTCCACGCGTTTACCAGATATATGGCGTGACCCAGATACAATAATACTAGCTGTGGCCCCGGTTTTAACCGCGTGAAACCTTATCCCGTGGGAATTTTGGGATAAAAAGTATCCTATGTGTTATTCCTATGTATGAGGAACATCTGTACCAAATTTCATTAAAATCCATTCAGTAGTTTTTGCGTGAAAGAGGAACAAACATCCATACATACAAACTTTCGCATTTTTAATATTAGTAGGATGACAAGCATTTACTATGTGTGAACTGAAAAGAAATTCTTCGTCCGAAACTTTATTCCATACTTATCTAATCAGTTTATACATAAGTATACTAGCGGCGACCCGCGGTTCAACCCGCGTTTCTCCTCTCCTATAGATCTCAGCGTGATGTTATATAGCCTATAGCCTTCGTCCCTTCCCCTGTAACAAACTTTTCAGCTTTATAATATTAGTATAGATTTGAAAGGACAATGGGCAGATTTTTATGGAGTGTGTCCCAAGTGCTGTAGCACTTCGTGTGATGGAATTCGGGGAATTCGGCTTCACTCCCGTAGAATCATTTGTTCCTCTTAACGATAGCTACCGAATGATGTATCACACGAAGTGCTACAGCACTTGGGACGTTTTGCCCAATATCCAAAATTCTCCTCCTGAAAAGGAATGTGTAATTAAAATACATAGGTACTTATAGGTAGTATAAGTTGTTCTATTATTATATTTATAATTTTATCTCCTTTCGTAATGTATTCATATACATAAGACCGTCTCAAAAATTAAAACTGGTTCCATGCATAAAATTGTGTTAATTAAATAACTTATTTATTTGAACACAAATGAATACCGTTTCTAATATGAATACAGCAAATAGAAATATAAACCGAAAAACCTTGAATAACCAGAATAGGTCTAAATAAATGTATTATTTAATTAGCTATTTATCAAAAAGTTTTTACACCAACCGGTTTTTTATATACATTTTAATAAACATACTTGTTATGTACTTACTTACAATGTATAACACCAAAATTATACTTTACTAGCTGTGCCGCTGTGTGTAGCGGTTTATCCCGTACTAAACTCAATCCTGAAAGTGTTAAAACTATCCTATTTGGCAATTCAGGCAATAATCTAGTAAATGTGTACCATCACTGAATTATTAATAAAGAACTACTACTACTTCTATATTTTTCGTTTCATCATTTAAAGGCGCGAACCCACCGCCACGCACGCTACGGCACACGGTTACGCGACGCTGCCATAGAGGCTGAAACCAACCGAAGTACACGCACACGCTACGCACGAAAATGGGTGGGGGCTACGCTATGTTGAGCTATAGCCCCCGTGTGTTGACACACGAATATGTACAGTCATGGTAAGAAATGGTTCGTCACCTTAAGATCTATTTTCGTTTGCTCAGTATAAGTGTTAATAACATCAATACAAAAATGTTCAATTTGAAACGTTCCTATTCACGCATACAGAGCTGACAGTATCTTGCGGTCTTGTAGTTGTTGAACGTGCTTTGGGTTTTAATTTGTTAGTGATGGGGTCCCAAGGAGGTGGCATCTTCCTTATTGAAATTATGTATATTTTTAATTTCAATGGCCTCACGTATCATCCTGGTTAGATGTCTGTATTCTTTGGCGAGGATTTGGGGATTATCAAACCTTAGGTAATGGTTGGGTTTGTCCAGAGTGTGTTCAATTTTATAAACACTTGACAGGTCTTAGAAATTGGTTTATTTTCCTCGGCGGTTTGAAGTATGTCTTGATGGACGCTCGCCTCAGAATGTTTCCAATTTTGTTAGTGACTCCTTTTAGGTATGGTAAGACAGCAGGTTGTCGCTCGACCGTCGCGTCGCTGGCTTGATGCGACATCTGTGACGGGACTGCGGTACTGGTAGTTTGATGTCCCTCAGTACTCTCTTGACATGTTGAAGTTTGTCTCGCAAGTGTTATTTGTTACATTTTATAGTGTTATACAGGGATAGTCCCCGGATTGTGCATCCTTTACACAAGATTAAATACTTATGTCAAAGGGCTTCCGTGTGTTGGCTTTGGCCCCATACTAGCCTTCCAAAAGACCGAGACTCCTTTATAGTCCCGTGAAAGGAAAATACATTAATAAAATTAATCTAATTAAGAAGGAAACATATTGTAACACGTATATTTAAGCAAGTGTAAATTTTGCTAACTATATGCGAAAGCATGTAGTAAATATTTAAAATTTGTATTTTAAATAGTTGTTATAATTTGTATTTTATATGCACAAACAGTTGTGTTCCGAATAAAATTAAATAAAAAAGAAACCAAAATATACAAGTCGAATAAAGAACCTCTTCCTATTTTTTGGAAGTCGGTTTAAAAGGCAATTAAAATCTCTTTCCTAAAATGAACTTTAATGTCATTGTGATTAAATAGACCACGAAGGTACGTGTCCGTCTCCATGGCACAAAGAATAAATAGGAACAGAGAGGCAGCTTTCTACAAGGGCATGAATCGAATGCACTATTACTACTATTTTTTATATTTATCATTTAAATATACAATAATGTTACGTAGTATGAAAAAGGTCATAGATTTTCTTGTAAATACATAATTTGTTTTATTTTATTTTCAAGATATACTCATTAATTTTACGTTTTTGTTTACTGGTATCTATGACAACCTGTATTGGTTTGACTGATTGTCATAGAATACTTTTTTATAATATAATAGAACAATTATGCACGTTCTTACGAAGCTGTCTATCTGTTTCTTTCTCTTTGATCTGTGGTGATACACGCGTGTACTTCGGTGGAAACGGCAACACACACGCAGCTGAGCTACGCGTAGCTGAGCGGCGTAGCCGTGGACATAGCGCAGCGGTGGGTTCGCGGCTTAGAGATGATATTTCAATTGTATGGAAACGCGCCGCGTGGCCGTGTGCAGCGTGCGTAGCGTGCGTGGCGGTGGGTTCGCTCCCTTATGCACAAAAAATGTTGCACAGAAATTGAACCTCAGTACAACCTTTGGCGTATTGGACTTCCAACATCATCACTTGGTCGTCATTAATATCTTATTTATTTTACATAACACATTTGTACTATGTTAAGTTCTTCTTTCAAGGTCTTCAAGTATAGTTCCGAGTAAGGTACTCACCAAGGAAAATGAGATTTGTCTCTCTCTTACTTTATGTCAAGTGACAAAGACAAAACTTGTGAGTAGCTATCCCATACTTTATCAGCAACTGGTGAACAGGCCCTTAGCGTAGTTTAACCAATCTAGGTAATCATATAATGTTAACCTAGGTCAATAAAACCATTAAATATCACTCGAGCGATCACTACGTTCACCTGCGTTTCGTCACAAGTCACAAATAACCAATTTTAATTGTAAACGTAAAATAAATTGAATTTTTTCAAGCAAAAACTTGACAAATAGTACTTAAATGAGGTAATTTTAATGCTAAGTGTAGCCTGAACTTTTGGTATTGTTCTTATTATTTGATTAAGTATCTCAATTAGCGATGGTGAGCTTGTTCACCTTATTTGATTGTAATAATGTAGATTAGTACTTAGCACGTATGTACCTACTAACTATAATAGAGATTACAATATGATGATAAGGGCCCAAACTTATGCCCTCAAGTAAAGCTAACGCAATCCTGGTAAGTGACTTGGGATATTATTGACTCCTTTTAATGAGAACTACATACTTTCATTGTGTCACAAATTACTTATTTAAACTAATAAGTACTTATTATCCTACTAATATTATAAAGGCGAAAGTTTGTATGTATGGATGTTTGTTACTCTTTCACGCAAAAACTACTGAATGGATTTTAATGAAACTTTACAATAATCTTGCTTATACATCAGAATAACACATAGGATACTTTTTATCCCAAAATTCCCACGGGAACAGGAACTACGCGGGTGAAGCCGCGGGGCGCTGCTAGTAACTAATACTTCTATTCTACTACTGACCAATTTAAGCTGAGAAAAAACTGCTTTTAAAGGATAAACCGAATGACTACGTAACACTATTTGCTACGCGAAATCAAATATCGTTTAACGATATATAATTAACGTGATACGTTAATTTAATATACGTGTACGTTTGCAGGCGATTATAATTAGTTATGTTTCTATAGTGTAGTTGTTATGTTAATTTCGTTATGTTCATTTAGTTTAGCATTAAATATGACTTCTGCTAGGTTAGCATGACTTCGAAAACGCGATAGATACAGTGATTTATTGACATCCAACTGTCAAAATTTGATAAAAATGCCCGCCATATTTAATTTTACCACATGATTAATTTTATGACATTAGGTCATGCTCGCGAAATCGAGCTATTTATTGACATCCAACTGTCAAAATATAATAAATATAGCCGCCATATTTAATTTTATCAAATCGTACTACGCCATATTAATTTGGTCATGCTCGCGAAATCGATATTATTTCGTGGTGTCTATATCATTTATCAGGCACAGTCATGCTAGGCAGACAGATATCTCCAATCAATCCATCACTCTATCATCTTCATGAACTAACCCCTAACTTATAACCTGTAGTTACCTAAGAAGTTAAGAAATGAGCAATAGGAATCAGGATTTTATCACTTTATAATACGTGCTTGGTAATGAAACCTACAGCCTCCCGAAGTTTTAATCGAAACAAACTGGAAATATTCACTCGAAATTTTTAAACATTGAAATGGTTTTCGTGCTTAGGAGTTGAAGTTGACATTGTTTGTCGCATTCGCTAGTTTGACTTCAGAACTAATTTATTTTATTGCCATACCAAAACTAAAATTGACACTATAAAATTAATATAGCCTAACAACACTAAAGTTCAAACATTTTATTATTATAAGACAAAGTAACAAACAAAACTTGGACCACAATATTAGTGTTATTAAACAGGTTGATTTCGACCATATGACGCAATTCCCAGGTATATAATATTGCCAATGTTGATATGTTTAATACCATCCCGTTCCACATTTAGAATTTTATTACTTTTTACGCAACTTCTTCTTGAAGAGAGATAAGTTTTATATTACACTAGCGGCCCGCCCCGGCTTCGCACGGGTCCAATTTTCCCGTTGATTTTTCGTGTTTTTTTTTTACATAAGAACCTTCTCCTGATAATAACAAATACAACAAAAAGGAATTAGTGAAATCGGCCCAGCCATTCACGCGTGATGCCGTGACCAAGGAAAACGGGATTCATTTTTACACGCTTTTTATTAGCTTCACCTGTATGTTTGTATGTTTGTTTGTAACCGACTTCTTTGGGCGGTATTTTGACCCACTTTAAACGGCCAGATTTCGTTCAAACTTTGTAGATTTATTGAGGACCGATGACAATACACTAATTTGATAAAATTATTCCATTTTTCAATTTGCAAAATATGATGCTTCGCATCATGAGTCGTGCAATAGTACGCATTTTTTTAAATAAAATTTTTTTTTTTTTTATTCACACTATTATTAATTTATATTCATTGAAATTTTTAACACTATTTTCTTAATTTAAATTCATTAAAATTTATTTTCTATTTTTTAGTTCGGTTTTCTATAAAAAGCGTGTTTTTTAGTTTTTTTAAACTATAATTTTTATATATATAGATTGTAGTAAACTTAAGTACATTTAGGTGTGTGACTGTAATATCCCGTTCTTAGACAAAAGCTTTTTTTCACTGATGGCGATGGAAGATATTAGTATCGTGAAAGTAGGATATAACTTATATAATACCACCGACTATGACCGACGAGATATAGGAAAACTAATAGGACTAATGACGTTATTTATCAAAAACTATAGGGACCTTCAGGGACCTTCCATTTTTCCTTCACTTCGTGCTCTTAAAGTTTAGCTAATATGTTACTAAGTCTTATAAAACTACATAAGTACTTCATTCAAATTCTTTATTATTGTTTATCAAGTAGCTTAATTATTGTTTTAATCAAATAACTTGTTGATTGGTTACGTCAGTCAAAACCGAGACGACTTTACGTGCCCTTCGAAGTATGAATCTTATACGCAAGATCAAACATTGATGTGAATTTTAACGTTATATAAATTACATAGGTATGTATATAGAAAAAAAATATTAATTTTCTTATTTCCCACAGAGTGGCCCACAACTACAAAAAATGCGTTATGTTACACACTTTGTGGGAATATCTTGATGCAATACTAGATATTAATTGATTGCTACTACTTCAACCAAACATTATTATTGTAATTGATTCAAGGATAAAAGATTGTAGTTATTGAACAACTAAATGTGTGGCCTTCGATCTTTATAAATAAACTATTTATGTATTGTATTGATATCTTTGATTTACACTAACACTACACATTGAAATAAAACACTTAAACGGATTTTTGTTGTGATCACGGGTTCTGTAAAGAATCCGAAACGTCAGAAAATGTAAAACAAAATACAACCACGACAAAAATCCGTTTAAAGTGTTTTATTTCAATGTTTATGTAATGGTTTATCTGTTTTGTAATCGTGTAAAAATTTTGGAAAATAATAATTTAAATGGGATCACACTGAAGACATTATGTGGGTGAAATCGCGAAAATTATTTTTAAAGTAATTACTTAGTTGATGCTTACAATTTAAGCCATCAATCACTGAAAACTCCTTCAAAATCAACCTTGCCAGCCACCCCTTAAATTCTATTATACACTTTCTTGGGATATAGATAGATCTTATGAATAAATACAAGACCTATTGACAACACAAACAAACACGGTCTTTTTTATATTGTGTATATTAAATAGGAATTACATAACAAAATATGAATTGAAATGCATCCACGTGTCTCGCGCGTGTACTATCAAGTAGTCGGACACCAAGGCTGGTGCTTGCGAAATAACATTTCATTCTCAGTTACATTGACATAGTTGAAGAAAAATAATTATTGATACGTACTTCGAGTACTTTAAGTGGGAATTATTGGCTGTTCAGTGCTCGGAAGATAATTCAAATTGAATGTTTGTTTTGTTTACAGCTTTTTAAACAGTATTTTGAATGCTATTTTATACTGCAGTGATAAAATTAAACCAAAAATCTTTCTCTTGAACCACTCTATCTATTAAAGAAAACCGCTTCAAAATTGTTTGTGTAATTTTAAAGGTATAGGCATACTAAGGGACAGACAGTAAGCGACTTTGTTTTATACTACATTATGTAGTGATAGTGATTTGACAGACGAAAAATTAGAAAAACGTGGAAAAAGCCGTATTTTTTATTTTGTCCATCATAAACTAAATACTCATACTAAACACATTAATAATCTCATCTACATACCATCAAAGATACTTGTAATAATCAAATTAATTTCACAGTCGTCGCGTGGCGTTACCAAAACATTGATAAGAAACCGTTAACTTCCAAAACAATACAGTCGGTCTTGGTTGTGCCGTATGACGTGTGTTTCTTAGATTTCCTGTGTTTTTAATACTTGAAATGTCTGAATGTATTGAAGAAGAAGGCGTATTTCTTGCATTATAATATGTCATTTAATTCTTATACTTACATATTTGTTGGGTTGGTTTATTTTAAACTAGCGGCGCCCCGCTGTTTCACCCGCGTAGTTCCCGTTCCCGTAGGAATATGGGGATAAAATGCTAAAACCCTACCCACTGAATCACTCTATCTATGAAAACAAACCGCATCAAAATCCGTTGCGTAGTTTTAAAGATCTAAGCATACCTATGTATGCTTAGATCTTTAAAACTACGGACATAAGGACATAGGGACAGAGAAAGCGAATTTGTTTTATACTATGTAGTGATAAATATTTCTGTACTTATATGTATATATTTGTTATAATATTTTGAGAACAGTTTGATCAAAAAAATAAATGATATTGAAAACAAAAAATTCTCATAAATAATTTAAAAAATCCACGTTTATTTCCATTGTAAAATTTCAATTTTATCGCCTTTTATGTAAAAGGAGAAATCAAACAAAGAAAGTTGTAAACGTTTACGAGTCCGCTAAAATATAATAAAATATATGTTTGTAAGGTTTACTGTTATATCGAGTTCTCAATATATTTAGAATCCTTCGATTTAGAAAGTAGTTATGTTAATGATCGGCTGACGTTGCTAAATGTATGGGCCTTCGGACTGACAGGATTGAGGGATCAGCTTGTCACTAAGGGAAAGTCATTTGCCATGTGGCAGAGTGGCAAGCATAAGGTTGTGGGTTTGATTCCCTTGATACGTAATATGATGTCCCGCGGTTTCACCTGCATAGTCCCAGCTCCTAAAAATCTAAAAACCTTTCCCTTGAATCACTATCTATTAAAGAAAACCGCTTCAAAATCGGTTGCGTAGTTTAAAGATCTAAGCATACATAGGGACAGACAGCAAGCGACTTTGTTTTAAACTATGCAGGTATTGATAGTGATTCATAATATTTGGACATGTGATTAATTTCTTCTATTGTATTAGTACATGATTAGAACTATTGTTATCAATTAGACCTCCCAGATGAAAATAAATATCATTGTTTTACACCTCCATCCTTGGTTGGATTACGTTTCAATGTACGATACGTTTGCAAGCATGTTGTAAAGTTGTAATGTCATTAAATTCATTAAATATGGCCAATTTTCATATCTTCAGAACGGATTTTCATCCCAAGTTGAGGTTAGTCTTCTTTTTACAAAGAAAAATCTTTGTGACGATAAAAGTAAGACGAAGGGCATGAATAAAATGGGAGTTTACAGGTAGTTATTTCGCAATTCCGTAGTTTAAGTCAATTTTATAAGCTGCAGCGCGTGTCAGTGATTTCAATCCAGAGCCAGAGCAGATTTGTCGACCTACAAATTGAACCCATTGAAAGCTTTTAAAAACAGGTATTTAAAATACACAACCAGAGAAGGTTATCATTTTTATGCCAGTTTAATTATTAAACTCTTATATATAGTAGAATAGTTCTAAAATTCTCACTATATTATTCCATGTTATAAGTTATTCGATACACATAGTGAGTGAAAGTGTTAGTACTCAGTCATCAACATTCGCCGCGAATAGCAATTGATCTCTTGATATTATCGCTATAAATAGGGTTTCATAATTGTAGTGAATGGTCACTGAGCTGGACTTCCAAAATAAATCCTACTAATATTATAAATGCGAAAGTTTCTATGTTTGTGAGTTTGGATGTTTGTTACTCTTTCACGCAAAAACTACTGTATCGATTTAGATTAAATTTGGTACAGATGTTCCTTATAACTAGGAATAACATATAGGATACTTTTTTATCCCGAAATTCCCATGGTATTGGAATTCATCATCATAAACTCCGGGGCGAAGCTAGTACTTAATAACTTTTGAATTATGGTGAAAGCTTTGTTTTGGATGTCTGAATCACTAGTTATGTTATAAAAACCTAATCAGGGATTAACTAATACCTTAATGTAACAAAAACCTAATTAGAGGTTAGGTTTTATTAATATGAAACAGTGATCGATAGATTGTATATTAGATTGTACAAACTTAAAAAATATTTTCACCTGATACTTATAATAAGTAGCTAACATCACTCATGGACTCGTGCAAATTAAAAGAGTGACATAGACGGTTGTCAGACTGTTTATCAAAATATCTTTATCCAAATCTATGATCAGTAAGTTACGTATATCATCTACCGAAGACCGGTATTTCTGGATTGATTTTGTATCTAGTCTCGGCGTCAATTACTGGCGTCATCTAGTTACAGCCAGCTAAATCTAAATATAGATATCCTATTACTAATAAATGGGCAATATTTGTACATAATTACATTTGTATTTACACATAATTTTGTAATCGCGTTTCGTAAACGACTAAATATAAGTTTCAATAAAAGTTGGAATGTTGTGGTTTCTGGGTGATAAATTGGAAAACTTTTTGTTTACACTGCATTCACCACCTATTTGCTCGGTGAAACAGTCAACCTTCTAAGTATGGCCAAATGCAATAGAAGTAAACACCGAAAAAATAACAGCAAGTATACAATCCCGCTAAATATTAAACGTTAACTGCCTTATTTGCGTTGCATTTTTAGTCCGGTTTAACAAAACCTGGTAAGCATTTGACACCTTGTCAGTCAAATCTGTCACTTCGACAGTATTCAAAATTGATTGTAAAACCTGGTTTAGTGCTAAACCAGACTAAAAATGCAACGCAAATAAAGT
The DNA here is from genome assembly GCA_958496195.1 of Timandra comae. Taxonomy (NCBI): domain Eukaryota; kingdom Metazoa; phylum Arthropoda; class Insecta; order Lepidoptera; family Geometridae; genus Timandra; species Timandra comae. The sequence continues at coordinate 10,610,023 of OY292366.1, read as the reverse complement.
AGTAAATGACTAATCATTCTTAAATATCAAACTAATATTTATGTAACTTCTGTTTCAACAGATGAAAGATTACCTTATTTATTTATTATATTTATTAACCATTCACATTATGTTATGTAAAACTGAAATATCAGGTTGATTTTGATGCAATCTTATTTTGGTATCACCAATATGACTTCGCATAATAACAGTATGGTAAATTGCGGTTCCCTTTTAATAGGGATAAGGATGTCGACATGTGTATTTTATCTATCACTATCCGAACACGGAGTAGCTTGACCGAGGGACCGGGTAAATACGACAATCTCACATAATATCGGCGTCAAGAAGTAAAGAGTATAGTGCGTTTTGCGTGATGAGTTCTTACTCATCATGGGAAGACGAATAGAAGAAGGAAAGGATGGGGTTTGAACTCCGGAACTTCCTCAAAATAATACCTCTCAAAGGCTATCACTTGTAACGATTTAATTCTTCTGAATAGGGATGTCGACTAAGAAAACCTAATTAGTCCGTCAGATAGATTTCGCAAAAATATTGGATACGTTTTTTCTCTTTTTTGGTACAAACAAATAATTAAGACGATATAGTGCATAGAAAACTCGTATGACGTCACAGCTACATACATTTTTTACCAAGAATTATCGTCACAAGTCCCCACTCGTGAACTTTAATGCGTTATAACTAAGTCAGTTTTATTAATTTGATAAAACATAAAATATATTTTTTCGAAATCTATGTATTCAGATATATAGATTTCGAAAACGGACTAATTAGAATTTCATTTTGTTTACCCTATCGACATCCCTATTGCTGATAGATAACCGGTAAAACGACGACGGTAGTTACCAACCATTTAAGTTGGTATGTCAAGTCAAAAAAGCCCTAAGATTAAATCAGTGACAAAAACTTTTTTTTTATTTATATCGTATCAGTTCCGCATTCTAGTCGTGCTTCTATAATATTGGCCCGAACCAAGGAAGTTGACGTTCAACGAGATTGTTGTTTAATCAAGGACGTATTTAACGTACCTATGTACTCTTACGTTACATTTTTTGTAACTGTTTTAATATGCCTTTTTATTTGTTTATTCAAGATCCGTAAATACGAGTGAAACCGCGAAGCAGGTATATATTTATCTTTACAAAAATAAGTGCCATTCCGGGGCGTCTTGTCAGTCTGTATGTAGGTTTAGATTGTATTTTTAATAAAATTATTTTATGTAGGTAGGTAACTACATAAATACCTCATATAAATGCTATTTAATTAAGGCAAAAAAGTAAGAATTATGAATCAAAATGAAAAAACTTTAATGAATTAAAATAATAATCTGTAATAATAAGGTAATAATTCAAAAGTCTGACATCATTTTTAAATCCGGTTCAGTCTATAACAAAAAATATTAAAAATTTAATTATATAGGTACCTACTTGATAAAATTCCTAAAATAATAACTTAATTTGATTTATACAATGGGTTAATGTCCTAACTTTTCAAAAACATAAAAAAAAATACTGTATCTTTCAACAACGTTTAATTATGTTTAACGAGCCGTATCCAAAACTAATTTTGTTATTAACTGCTAAGTACTATAATATTATTTTAAATATGTACTAGTTAACTTGCTTATTAGACCTTATCCTGACGTACCTATACGAGTATAACACAGCGCAATTAAAAATCGCGTAAATTTCAAATTTCGTGCGAATTTTGAGTTAAAATATGCCCTGTACTTTTGAATCTAAGTACTTAAAACTAATTAATTATTAAAAACCATCTGTTCAAAATCGGTTTCGTTGTTCGGAGCTTATTACACTTCTTTACTCTTTTTAATATGAACTAGCAGCGCCCCGCGGTTTTACCCGCATAGTTCCCGCTCCCGTGAGAATGCAATGATAAAATGGTGATGAAGAAAGAAATCGATCGGACATTACAATATAGACATCAATTTTACACCTTTTCAAAAAATAATAATGTTTTTCTCATGATTTTAAATTATTTTTAATGATGCAAAAATAATTACTTACTAACTTTTTAATAATGAAATAAAGTTACTTATTGGGTGCATGTCGAAATAGCAATCTCAAGTTATTAGTTATTGAAACTAATGCGGCCTTGCATACCGACGCCGACGCATAAAAACTATAGTTACGTTACGACACTATTAAATAATAATAATGGAGAAAAAATACGATATCAAAACACCTGTATGTTGTGACTTTACCCACGTTTTGCTCAATCCCTTTTTATGCCAATCCTTTGGCAATTTTAGGATATACGAGTACGTAAGTATCTTGTATCTCACGCCCTCAATTTTTCAACAAAAAATTGGTAACCGATTTTTGTTGAATAAAAATTAAACGTACAGTCAGCATTAGATAAAAGCTCCCTTTGGTAATGAGTAAAGTACTGCCAACGGGTATTGCCAACCCAGGGACGGTACCTTTACATACATACGTCATAAGTACAAGAAATAGGTCATAAAGTGCCGCACTCAGAGACGTTTAACGAATACTATACTTAAATAAATGTGCCACAATATTTCTGCGCACGCGGCCAAAATTGGAAGCTACTATTGTCATTTAGACTTTAAGAGGGTTGATCTGGCGCGCGACAACTCAAATTTTCACTCACACAGACGCGCACGCGTGTCCGCATGCACACTGTCTATGTAGTGACGGCGCGCTCGTGGATACATTATCAATACATTGACAACCAAAAGATGCGATTACAGCGGCGCTGTCACCGGAACAGAAATATTTTGGCACATTAGTTTAAGTATTCGTTAAACTTCTCTGAGTGCGGCTGAAAGAGAGTCATAAATGATTATCGGTCAGAAAGTCTGACGTAGGCCCTCTAATGAATGATTAAGACAAGACTACCTATACCTAATTAGTGACTAACATCATAAAGAAAAGGTTACCTTCATACAATAAACCATTTTGCGGTAAAAATACAATAAAACAAAGTAAGTAATGACAGGTAAATTCAGTGGATGAATTCATTTGTCGCGTCACGGTACTTTACCTTGCTGTGACAATGGTTGTGTATTTCATTTACCTTAATTGTATTTTGGTAGGTACTGTAGCAATTTATATACTTTACAACAGTAAATAAAAATGTCATCTCATATTTATTATGCACCTTTTTTATGTTAAGTATAATACAAATGTATTACATTTAAAACTATCCGGACATACCTATTACATAATAATTAATAATAAAATTTAATTTATTTATTTAACTTGACTACAATAGGTCCAATTTTTTTAAGTAGAATACAAAAGTTAGTAGAAAACAAAAGATATGGTTAGTAGACAATATAATCAATACAAAATTGTATTTGTCATATAAACATAAATGTCACAGTAGAATAAAATAATATTAAAATGTCAAAAAATACAATACATTACGAGTATAGTGAAATAAATTAAATTAAATTGTAACTAAAAATACATATCACCATCCGAGCCGAAGCTAAAGAAAATGTCGTACTATGTTACTAGTATTTTTTTCGTAAATTCATTACTTACTTAGAATAGGTGGAAAGAACAGAAAGATCTGAGATTAACATACTTTCATGACGTAGCAAAAAAATTAAACTAGACGGGGCGGTATGTGGAGCTCTTCCCACCAATACCTACCCGGGTAATTCCCACCCACTGAAAAACCAGCGGTTTTCCCACCACGTTCACCTGAGATAATTACTTTTATACTAATTCATTTATTTACTTTATTTCAATGATTTGTTATAGAATCAAAGTTCAGATTCTGATATTACGCTGTTGTAGATAAGAACAAGGTTTTTTAAAAATATGTACATGAAAATTTTCTTATTTGGAATGCCATTCAAAATAGGAAAGGTGAAATAACATATTAGGTCTGTCTGAGATAAAAATGGACAGTATTGTTTTGTAAATCAATGTATTAAATTATTTATGTCCAAAATTAAAAATATAAATTCATTAAATATGAAGAAATATTATGGTAATGTTTATGTACAAAAATATCAGATTAATGTTAATAAGATATCCTTTTAAAGGCTAACTCAAGACGTTTATATTCGTGTCGAGGATAACTTGAAGATTCAAAGGTTGAAGTCAAAGTTGTTAACTAATCAATAAAAAAGGCAACATGGCCGTTTTCGTTTTTAAAAAATATTTATTTAACCAAAAAATGCAAGATTTCTCTATATTAAGACAAACCAAATAAAACTAATATTGTACAATTAATCCTTTTTATCATCAGCTCATATAATGTCCCCACCGAGGGGCTCGAGCCTACCCTGAATTAGGGTGATTTAGGCCAATTTGGAATGGTAATCCTAATATTTTTTTCTAAATCCTAGCTAGCTTTTTGCTTTTTAAATTTTAATACAGTCAGGTTTTCCTTGGTACAGTTAGAGTCAGGAGCATCCTAACTAATATTATAAATGCGAAAGTAACTCTGTCTGTTACCTATTCACGGCTAAACTACTGAGCCGATTAACTTGAAATTTGGTACAGGGGTAGCTTATGGTCCTGGAAATAACATAGGCTACGTTTTATCCCGAAATTCCCACGGGATCAGGAACTACGCGGGTGAAACCCCGGGGCACAGCTAGTAATTTATATGCAAAATACTGTACATATTATGCTTGCTACGTACAATATAATTAAGAAAAAAACACGGTGTATTTAAAAAAAGGCGTAAAGTTATAAAAAGAAACATTTGTGCTTCTGATTGTAAATGTCACTGGCTGGTCAGAAGCAATAAACTGTACTTATTTACAGAGCCGTCCAAAATTTTACGTTTCAAGTAAAACTTGAAATGCTGCTGCGTTTACTTTAAAATATTCTTTATTTTCTCTTTTTGTTTGGATACAAAGGATAAAAGATTGTATATTACGAAAATTGGAGGTTCGTTCTCGGTCTGGGTATTTATGCAAATTTGTGTGCATAGTAGATAAGTACGTGCTAATGCTAATGTACGTGCTAAATAGTGTGTGCATATTTTCTGATGCCATACATTTTGAATGTCATGGATTGACCCATAGAGAAAAGATTAGGACGAAAGTGCTAAGGTGACTCCCTGATTTGAGGATTAACCAGAGAATTTAAAGATTTTAAACTCTTTTTATGTTGTGTTATTTTAAACTCTGTGGCTGTTAAAATAAGTACGTTTCAATATTGCTTGTTAAACAAATATTTTTCCAAAAACAAACACGTTTGTTGTTTTTTTTCCTGATTATTTTATCATTCTTTGCACTCATGACAAGTTTAGTAAGAATAATTAATTCAAAATCCTTAACAAACAATGATAACGTTGTTTTTCGTTATTGTCCTGTCATTAAATGATGTTTAAAATGTTCTACGTCCTTTAGTTTCGCAGACGGAAGGTTGTGTCTGTTTATCTGTTTGTTTGTTTATCCGGGTGTTAGTCTGTAACCTTGTCTAGAAAGCAATTTATTTTATGTTAACCGATAACATTATATGTGGGTTAAAGTTATTTTTATTTTACTTAATTAAACCGTTCATCCTAATCTCAAGTATCAAAACTATACGTGCGCACTATTCATACCCATACTAATTTGGATAATCTGAAGACTGGCTCAGACAAATCAATAGTTCTTAAACATATTTTTAAAGGGAGGTATTAGTCCGCGAAACCCATCATCAGCTCATATATGTCCCAACCAAGGAGCTAGAGCCTATCATGAATTAGGGCGATGACGTCAGTCAACCAAGCTGGCCAAGTGCGGGTTGATTGACTTCACACACAACCTTAGAATGTCTACGTAAGTATGAAGGTTTCGTCACGATGTTTTCCTTTGCTGTATTTATAATATGAACTAGCAGCGCCCCACGGTTTTACCCCCCTTTTCGAGAGAAAAGGGGGGTAAATTGAAATCTTCGGGCCCTACTACTAACCCGGGGGGGTTCCAAAAATTCTCTCTTAGTGGTAGCCTACTCCCCCCAACAAACACACGTGTCAAATTTCAGCTCTCTACGACCGGTAGTTTCGGCTGTGCGTCTGTCAGTCAGTACATCACTCAGTAACGAAAGAGTTTTATATATATAGATATGGATCATTTATCATTACCAGTTTGTATCAGGAAATGTTATGTTGAGTATTTATGTTGTCATACAATGTTCGAAGCCAAATTATGTAGCCCGTTGAGATTGTGCAGTACTTATGTAAGTAGGTTCTTTCCTAACTATTTACAAATTAACCGAGGCGAAATATTTGTTGTATTTACTATTTAGCAATGATATAATAACAACTTTGTGGACGTAATTTTGAGAGGTGCTTTGCGGACAAAGTACTTAACTTTCTTTACTAACTAACCAGCATAGTTTTCACCGGGGAACAAATCTGGGTTGGATGCCTAGGTTTATGTTACAAATTCGATCGTCCTGTGTAATTCCACTTGTAATAAACTTATTTATCTAAGGGAAAGAGTTATAAACAATCTTTTAAAACTCAAATTATTATGATAACTCAAATTATTAATCTTTTCAAAATATAGTTTGTACATTTTGGCCAAAAAGACTTTTTAACTTTTGAGTCAAATTGCATTAGTTAGAGTGATGCCTGTGTAGGACTAGACTACGAAAAGATATTCATCAAATCATCAAAAAACTTTATAGATATATTGTTTCCCTATAATTATTAGTATGCTAGTCACGTGATAGGTAAATTAACAGTAAGGTCACTGCGTGTCGCCCTGAACTTGGTCACTGATGCGTTCATAAACGGTGAACTGTGATGGACGATGGAACTGTGATCAGTTTGGATGCTATTTTGTGGGAAATAATGAGCAAACGAGGTAGGAAGAACCAATTCTTTTGTTGAATTCAATGTTTAAGATAAATCTAAGTATATAATAATGATACTTAGTTCAAGTAAGACCAAAATAACATGTTAAATGAATGTTATAAAAACTTGATAATGTGACAACAATTTAGATGAAATTGCCTATGTTTGAGTGAACGAATCTCTGGCTGATTTAGGTTTAGATTCAATATTGGACTTTGAAAACAGTACTTACTGCTATCTTTGATCGAATATAAGTAGCCACGCGAAGCCTACTCAGTCTTATCAATAGCTGGGGCCTAAGTCTGCAATTTGACATTATTGATCAGACAATATGTTGATATTAAGGCACCATAATGAGAGTGTCAGAAATTTCGTATTCTGCTAAAATTTATTCATATGGGTATGGTGTCTCAGTGGTCTTTGTTTCATATAAAAATTCAAATATTTGTTTGTCAAATAAACGTCAGAATACTGTTTCCATGACAATACCATCTAAGTTTTATGGAGCTATTGAGTCAGCGGAGTAGTTTTCACGAAGAGAATACCAAAATGATAACAAATGACAAAAAAACGGTCATAATGTTAATATTATAATACATTTGAGTAGCATTATCACAGCTTAATAGTTTAGAGAATCGGAGCCCTGTTCGTTAGTTCTGTAAAACATCTCGACCAATTGATACAATATTTATTTTCGTTCTTACATAAAGGTAGAGTAGGATTAAAGAGAGAGATAAGTAAAACCACAGGATACAACTAGCAAATAAAAATATAGGCATCTCTTGTCAATGTACTATTAATGACTACAATAAAAACCTCGTATCTTCAGATATAATTTATACTTTACCCAAAAGCAAACAATACTTTTACTTCGCAAATATCTAGGTATATAATTAAGATAAAAACTTGTACATAAATTATATTTACATACATTTTACACCTAGATGTATGTTAGTGATATTTAATTTAAGTGTCCGCGCACACTGCTATGGCTTTAATGCGCGCTAAGAATATGCACTGTGGAAAGTGTGTAATGTATGTATGAAACTGATTGTTATGTGTGTCTGTACGTGTTTTTACATTATTAGGAATATTTCTTTTTTATTACCTGTAAAACTATCTATTTCTTTAAATTCAAAGGTTTAATTCTTGTTTTCCAAGACAATATTAAAACTATGAATATAATTATTTTAAAGAACTTTTATCTCAATGCTCGTAAACGGGCAGATTTCCGCAATCACAACTTTACAATTTTAGTCTGGGTATAGAAAAAACATATCGCGGGCTTCAAACCAAAGGGGCGTATACGCAAAAATCCAAAAATTTTTTTATTACGTCAATGTATTCTAATTATATCGACACATCTACTGACTTTATTTCATAATTATCGGTTAAATATTTTTTAAGATAATAAACAAAATAATATTAGACTCTGAGTAAAATATTTTTCCGAACCAGAAAGGCGTACTAAAGACGAATCACGAATCGTTTGTGTTTATTTTCATTTTTTCTTTTTATTATTGTTTAACTTTTATGTTGAACTTAAAAAAAATATTTGAGAATATTATTTGTTTTATTTTCACCTTCACAAACGTGAAATTGATATACTTACGTCTGTATTGGAATAATGTTATTTTCCTATTTTTGACAAGCCAAATGGACGTATAATGAACGAAAATGGTGGTGAAATAGAGGACTTTTTTAAATAATAAATGACTGTAATAAAATATTTCTCATCATTTATATAAACTTTATTTGGTTTTTTTTATTTTGCGTTACAAATAAAAAATTTGTTTTATACGTCCATTCCTTGAAAGCATTTTCTTGGAAAAAATAACAATCAGTTTATCTAATACTGTCGAACCATATAGACGTAAGCGCGATATTATGGGTAACAAATTATATTTTTCAATAAATAAGCCTTTCACATAATAAAGAACGTAAATTTATGAAACACGTAAAAAAAATCAAAAATGTAGGTACATTACAAAAAAAGTTATTAAGTTTTTTGGCTCTCCTGAAAAGTGAGGGTTTTGCTTATACGCCCCTTTGGTTTGAAGCCCGCGATATCTAAATAAGAGAGTGGTGTCTCCAATACATCCTATTTTATCGTCAGCTTGTATCCAGATAGTAAGAAATATTAGCCTTTCAAATCCCGTTGAAATAATATAAATCTGATGTTATACAGTGAATTACCGTAATCATCACACGTTTAGACAAGTGAGGTGATTACGTTTATTAATAAGTTGGTGATTTAGGATCATCACTCCAAGGAACTTAGTTAAGTTGTACATTATCATTGTGCTACAAGAAAATCTGCTAAATAACACTAGTGTTATCAATAAATAGTATCCAATAAGGTTATATTAAACTCACTCGGTGGCAGTATTGAAAATGCATTGCACGGTATTCCGGTGCGTGCGTCAAACACTTTATTTATTTTTAGTTTATTCAAATTGTGTATTAAAATATTGTTCAAAATATCTATGAAAACCAGTTATTGGACCTTAATTTAAACTTAATTAACCGGATAGATAGATAGATATAATCACATTAAGTAGTAAATATTTTATATGATTGTTAATTTAGTTTTGATTTTGTGTCGCGTTAACCAAGTTCTTTTTTGGTGGTGTGTTTGTGAAGTGTCTTTTAATATTAGCAATAGAATGACTATTAACTAAACTTATGAATTAAATGTTTTGGTAGAAAACATTCTTATTCTTATTTAATAAATGCCATAAAACTCTAAAAGAATTCCATATCTAATATTCACCGTAGTATGTGACGAAAATTCCTAAATAATTTTCCGTCGTTTAAACAAATTGCAGTGCGCGTTCGTGCTTCTCTTAATATCATTATTTGAGTAAGATTTGCTGATAGATCAAGTGTTATGATAACGAGTCGTGAAGTGACGAGACTATTTAATTTCTACACATCATTGTTTGGTGCCAGTCACGGAGGAACCATTTATCTATTGCTAAACATTGTTTTACTACTTTTGGATATCGGAACGGATATTATTTTTCTTAATTTAAGTGGTGAGTGTATCTATACTTATGTATGTAAGTGAGTATAATACAGTATGTTTCAGTGTAGTTTAGTTATTGTGTGTAAAAACTTAAATTATTGTGATTTTGCGCGTTTTTTGTGTAATTTAGGCTTTTAGGTATTATACAAAAGACGTTGGTTTGTAACTTATATACATTTATAAGTATGTGGGTACCTTCGTTTGATAAGAGTATAGTTATACGATATTTGTAATTGTATTCATGTCACTTTTGCAAAAGTTTTGACTGTCTTGTAATTACTTAGATAAGTATATCTATTTTCTACTACTTTATAACTACTACAATTCGTGATAGAACATTTCTGTTCATGGCTAAAGAGTCCTACGCGGGAGTGACAGCCGCGACCACATTTTCCACAAATGAAGGACCGCGGGGTTGTTACGGGGTTTGCGGCACGTTAATGACGTCTAGTCCGTTTATTTCCTATGTCATCGAGCCAGGTCTGTTCAATCCCCTGACGCCACCTAAATCATCTTATGTAGAAGGATAGGCCAATGATGATGATAACTATTACGTGTTTTCCGCGGTTTATCGGAGGTAGATTCCATTTTCTTAAAGTTTTCCAAACTTTGGATTGGTATTTGGTTTTTTCCTGTAAATAAGGGTTAGACAAACAAAATACTGTACTTACCTATATTTTCATTCAATTATAATATTAAATTTCAAAACATATTAATATGTTATTTAAAAAGTTCAACGCTACACACGTACCTTATTATTATGTATAATATATAGAAATATAATATATATAGTCAAAGTCAAAAATTCTTTATTCAGTTAAGACCTCAATGAGGCACTTATGAACGTCAGAATTGATTCTACCACCGATTCGGAATTACATCAGCCGAGAAGAATCGGCAAGAAACTCGGGCTGGTATTTTTTTTAAAATAAAATTAAATACAAATGTCACTTATAACTAATGTCAACAATAAAAAACATGTCAAAAGGTATATAAAAAAAAAATCTATAAATATAGAAGTAAAATAATGATATAGGTCAAAAACTAAAAATAGCATACTGAGGTTGCGTGTGCAGAAATTTAATGCCAAACCTCCCGGTCATTAATGTAGTCAGTAACCTTATAGTATGCTTTGCTTATAAGAATGTTTTTAACGTGTGATCGGAACCTTCCATCAGTGAGCCCAGTCACTTCCCGGGGGATTTTATTATAAAATTGAATACATCTATAGATGAAGGACTTTTTAGTCCTAGCTAACCTACATCCTGAGATGGCGATTTTATGCCTATTCCTAGTATTAAAATTATGAAAATCGCCATTAACTTTAAAATTAATACGATGTTTCCGGGCATACAATATATTTTCAAAAATGTACAAAGAAGGAACAGTAAGAATCTGAAATGTTTTAAAACGTTCCCTTAATGACTCTTGCGACCCCAAATTATAAATAGCCCGAATTGCTCGTTTTTGTAATATAAATACTGAATCTAAATCCGCGGCACACCCCCACAGTAAAATGCCATAAGACAAAATACTGTGAAAGTAAGCAAAATAAACAATTCTTGCCGTTCCTACATCTGTTAGTTCCCTAATTTTACGAACAGCATACGCAGCAGAACTCAGCCTCCCTGAAAGACCGTCAATGTGGGATCCCCATTGTAACTTAGAATCTAACACTATTCCTAGAAACTTGGTACTACTTTCTATTTTAAGTTTCGTTCCTTCCAAAAAAACATTGGATTCAATGGCTCGGACATTGGGTAGCGAAAATTTAATACACTTAGTTTTAGACGCATTGAGGAGCAAATTATTGGCAGAAAACCAGTCCGAAACTAGAGCCAAACACCTATTTACTTCTACCAAATCCTTATCCTTCCTATTCACTTTAAATAACAAAGAAGTATCATCTGCGAATAAAACCATATTACATAGGTCATCCATCATATAAGGGAGGTCGTTAATATACGACAAGAACAGGAATGGACCTAAAATTGAGCCCTGCGGCACGCCCATTTCTAGCAATGATCCCTTTGATAAAACATCGTTGATCTTAACCTTCTGTTGCCGACCTCCTAGATACGATTTGACAAGACCTAGAGCATATACGGAAGTGATAAGACAGGTATATAGGTACCTACATAGCTCTACGTTATTTATACATATTACTTTATATAATTTAATCTTACTTCAAGGACTTGAATATAATTATATCTATTAACAGTTAATTTTATACATAACTAGTAGCTCCCCGCGGTTTCACCCGCGTAGTTCCCGTTCCCGTGGCATTACGGGGATAAAATATAGCCTATGTCACGCACTGATAAATTAGCTTTCCATTAGTGAAAGAATTTTTGAAATCGGTCCAGTAGTTTCGGAGCCTATTCATTACAAACAAACAAACAAACAAATCTTTCCTCTTTATAATATTAGTATAGATACATCAAACTATAAATATGTTATTATATTATAATCTTTAAACTCTCAAAAATCGTTAATTTTAATGCGTATTTTTGCATTTTTAAACGTTTTTTAAATATTCTAGAAGAGCTCAAAATATTTTTGATTATTAGTTGTATCAATCGGTCATAAGTACCTAGTTGTCTTACTAACAACATTGATACTTAGTCTTTACGAATAAAAAGCCCTCAGAAATGTAACAGTTGGAACCTATTAATTACCAACTTATTTCTGGTGGTTAGAAAACTGCCCAATTACATACACCATACAGGGCCGTAGCTAGGGAGGGGGGCATTCTGGGACAATGACAACCTTAAAATCACAATGTCCTACCTCACTCTCATCAAAATTCAACCGTCTTGTTCTTCATCATTAAAGATTTAATACTTCTTCATTTTTTTTGTCTACGAATAGCTATTGAATTTAGCGAAAATAGCTAATGACCTCTTTTTAATGCTGCCCTGCCTCAAATTCTCCACAGAAATACCAATAACTTTATTTAATTTTGTAAATTAATTTAACGAAGTTTATTTATTGAAAAGACCTCCTCTACATTTCTGTTCTCCTGGTATTTTAAAATAGATTATTGTTAAATTTGTTAATACATAATTTATTTTGAACAGAGCAATTCATTATTTCTTTTTTATTTGACTGTACTTCACTGCTGTCGGACTATTTGGAATATTTTTGTCCAAGTAGTTATATGATCGAACTACTTGTCGGACAGATTGGAATAAGCCTCAAATTCGACTTTAGCTACAGCTCTGACACCACATACATATAGTATCATCTTTTATTAAATTCAGTTAATAAAGATATACCCATAAAACCAACATAAACTCAAAGAATAAACAACAAACAATGCACGACTCAATCACAGTTTATTATTCATAAAACAGTGCACGACTCATTGAGTCGTCACAGCTGTGACGGCGGCAATGACCAGTCATGGTGATCGGCCATGACCATGACGATACCATTATCGTCACCACAGTCATACATATGGGTATATTAATTGTACCTGCAGTTTTAAACGAGTAGTTTCCATAGGTATTTTGAGATAAAGACTTGATTGTATTTGATTGTAACTCGCCTGATGAAAAGCGATGATACAGCCTATGGTGGAACCATAGTTACGGCTTAATGACGTCCTCATTTCATTACATATAGACCGGCCTGAAAGATCCCACTGAAGGGCAAAGGCTTGTCACTGAAAACTGGGCTGTAAGATCCATTACAGAGTTATTGATTATTTTAATAAAGTAAAGAGAAATAGCTTAAGCGATCTGGATCGTCAGACTTAAAAATTTAACGAAAACAGATTTCAGCTCTGCAGGCAATTACACATGTCAATAGCTAAATCGTTCGTCATTTCACAGAGGGCATTGATATTTATTTTCATCGATTCGTGATTTAATAATAATTTAAACATACATTCGTCAAAATAAAATCATGCCGACAATGGGTGTCGGAAACGCTACGTCACAAAACGTGACCGCTACAAATTTGAAATGAGTTATTTCTGGATATTCTACGTAGCACCTTATAATTGTCGTATAGGTCAAATATTTTGACATATTTCGCAAATGTATGGAGATTTAATAAATCATAGTGACTTTGAAACGTTTTCATATTATGAGTTTTTTATGAGCGTGGTTTGCTTAAATTGTAACGAAGTGGCAATTCATGAACGATTCAGTTTTATGCTTATTTACTTCACTCACAGCCATTATTTCATGATTTTTGTTACTATTATAGTAGAGCCCAGCGGCAGCGCTTTAATGCCATAGTAAATCCTTACTATATCCTAATCCTAACTAATATTATAAATGCGAAGTAACTCTGTCTGTCTGTTACCTTTTCACGGCCAAACTACTGAACCGATTGACTTGAAATTTGGTACAGGGGTAGCTTGTGGTCCGGGAAAGAACATAGGCTGTTTTATCCCGAAATTCTCACGGGATCGGGAACTACGAGGGTGAAAAGGCGGGGCACAGCTAGGTCTGAATAAAACATAGCCTATGTTTTATATTAGATCCCGAACTCATAGTCTATTTTACCAAATTTCATCAAAACCGGTTCAATGGGAGGCTATTGTCTAACTGTGGGCCGACACTTTGTTTTATTTTACTTTAAATATTACTTTCAATGTGTGTTTTGCTGTATTCGTTTTTTACAAGGATAAGTCAGCTGTACATACATACATAATCCTCATAAACGAAGGTTTTTCCCCGATTGCATTGAATTAAAATATATAGCAAGTGATAAGCAGAAAACAAGTTCTGTATGTGGAGCAGGCGGAGAGAGGCTAATAGACTATTACAATTAAGTGTTGATCTTAGTAATACTTGCTACAAACGTATAGAACAAGTTTTGGCTTGTTATCAATTACTTTTTTACTGTAAGTTTTTTATTGTGTTTTGTTAATCTAGACATCATTTTGTTTGGTCGGCAAATAGCAGTTTATTGTTAAAATGAAGTAAGTAGGTATAAGTGTGCCAAATATGGTGGCAACATTTCGAGTTTAAAAGATCTAAGCGAACAGCCGAAGCGACTTCGTTTTATATTAAGTAAAGAGAAAGAAGACTTTTCCTATTATCTATACTCTATCTACTTATACTAATATAAAAAATCTGATGAGTTTGTTTGTTTAAACGCGCTAATCTCAGTAACTACTGGTTCGATTTGAAAAATTCTTTCGGTGTTAGATAGTATCTTTATCGAGGTATAGGCTATTTTTTTTCCCGTATTCTCACAGGAACGTGTGAGAACGTGTAAGAATAAAGAAGATCAATAACTAACCCCCTTTCTCCTTGTTCACAGATGGGATGTTACCGGTTCCTCTCAGCGCTGCGTCGCTGCAAACAGCTCAATGATAATGACACTTCAACACCCCTCGCGCGATGTCTGGGTCTGATCGACCTCACGGGGCTTGGGGTCGGAAGTACCCTAGGGTTGGGAGTGTATGTGCTCGCTGGGGCAGTGGCCAAGACAGTGGCAGGACCTGCTGTCACTCTCAGTTTTCTAGTGGCTGCTATAGCTTCGGCTTTTGCGGGTAAGATAACATAACATAATCATTCTCTACATCAGCTCATTATAGTAACTGACCCATGTTCGTGACTTGTATCTAGGGTATCAGAAACTACGCACACACACACGCACACAAATTTAATAATAAATTATCGCACATCTCTTTTTATTTAACCCCCGACGCAAAAAGAGGGGTGTTATAAGTTTGACGTGTCTGTGTGTGTGTGTATGTATCTAAGTATCTGTCTGTGGCATCATAGCTCCCGAACGGATGAACCGATTTCAATTTTTTTTTGTATTAAAGGGGACTTACGTGCGAGTGTTCTTAGACGAAAATCGAAGATGAAAATCGGTTGACCCGTTTAAAAGTTATGGGGGTTTGAAAGTAATTGTGTTGTGTTTTTTAAATTTTTAATTTAATGTTTTTGAAGTAGAGAAAGCAAAAGTAGTCCATCTTTTCTTTCTAAGACGTACAGTCAGTACGAATAATAATTAGTCTCGCAATTGCACGACATAAAACTGAGGTCGTAATGTACTCGTCTGACATTTGAATAAGAAAAACTCCATTTTATTTTTATATTACTTATTGGTTTGAAAACGTGACCAAAACATTGTAGGTATTAATTTTTATTTCAATCAAGAATCGTCCATGACCATAAAATAATAAATTCTTATTTGTTCTTTTTGATAAGGATTTCTATTAATAAAATTTACATTGTTTTTTATAATTATGTTATTTGAATTAAGTATTATAAATTATAACTTAGCCTTATAATACGTATTAAATATTGTTCTTTTTCACTTTATTTCCAAACATAATCTTTCTAACTGACCCCTAACTAAGCTCGGGTATTGTATCTAGGGTATCAGAAACTACGCACACACTCATTCAAACAAAAACATAATTACGTCGTTAAAAATATAAGTTTTTTTTTCTTTCCAGGTCTATGCTACGCAGAATTCGCAGCCAGGGTGCCCAAAGCTGGCTCAGCATACGTGTACAGCTACGTCAGCGTTGGGGAGTTCGTCGCGTTCACGATAGGGTGGAACCTCATTCTGGAATACGTGATAGGAACCGCCAGCGTGGCCAAAGGCATGGCGCTTTACATAGACAGCCTGGCGAATAACACAATGGCGAAAACAATGACGGAGCTAGCGCCGATGAATATTTCCTTCATGGCTGACTATCCCGATTTCTTCGCTTTTGCTCTCGTTCTGGTTATTACAGGTTGGTATTTTTATGGTTTTGATTGGTTTGGGGAGATTTATATGTTTAATACACTGCAGGGATTTGTGGCTTTGTGTATCTGTCTTAGCCGAAGAAACCTGGTTAACTTTTAGGTTTTAGCGATGCATCTGTGCCTTTATTCCAAACTTGACTTAATTTTTTCACTTTCAACCTAATTTTAAACTAGTTTGCGTTCTTTATTTTAGCAAATAGCTATATCATATACGAGTACGTGTTTAGTTATAATTGCTGTTTGCATGTTTAGGAAATTAACAAAATTTGGTCTATTTCTTTAAAATATTCCATCAAAACATTTATTTTAACAAATACTGTTAAGGCGAAACAGATGTAGCGTGAATATAAACGTGATTTGTTCCGTACATTTTAACTAGAATAGATAAATAGAAAACTAATAAAGGCTTTGTCATGCAAACATATTCGCGATGTCGGATACGGACATCGGTCTATTTAAAAATGTATTTAAAACTTCACTAATAAGGAACAACCACTTTCTTAGTAGTAGAACTAAAATCTGATTATCATAGTCCGAAAATGGATTGTCTCAACCTGGGTAGTGCCACGCACACCACAATAGTGACAGCTCTGATTCTCTCAGGGGAGGTGTCCAGCCGGGCTAGCATGACTTCTAAAACGCGATAGATAAACTAATGAACAACATTCAACTGTCAAAATATGATAAAAATACCCGCCATATTTAATTTTACCACGTGATTAATTTTATCTCATTTGGTCATGCTCGCGAAATTGATATAAGTAGCTATTTATCGACATCCAACTGTCAAAATATAATAAATATAGCCGCCATATTTAATTTTATCATATCGTAGCACGCCATATTCATTTGGTCATGCTCGCGAAGTCGATATTATTTCGTGGTGTCGATATATTTTATCACGCACAGTCATGCTTGTGACTACTTACTCGGAACTCTACTTAAAATAGGCCCTTAGAGTGATATCCAAGTTTAAATCCATACATGTTTTGCTTCCAGTGTTGCTCGGTGCCGGTGTCAAGGAGTCCACAAAACTGAACAACGTGTTTACAGCTCTGAATCTCATCACGGTCGTCATAGTCATCGTTACAGGAGCTATATACAGTAAGTACAGCATGTTCATTAACTGCCTAAATACCGATCTTGTGGGAATTGAGGAATAAGAAATATCCTAACGAGATATTTGCATCAATAGGTAGGTACCTATGTAGGTATCATTTAAATGAGTTGGTACTTAATGAAGGAACTTCTAATTTAAGATTAAAAAAAAGCTATGTCCCTAAAACCACAAGTTAATTAATAAAATGACAATTTGGATACTTCGTTTTCTAATAAAAAATTATGTAAATCGTACTTCCATACGGCTTAGATAAACTTCTTACAAAAAGGTTAGAAAAATCTTTATAAAATTTAAATTTGTTCGTCCCATTTACATCTTCAATAGATTGTGAAATAATGTTTTAATTATAACTGCTGTAAAGTAACTATTAAAGCTAGTCATTGGCATTAATTACAAACAGATTACTTGAACAATTACTTATTATTTTTACTAGCTATTGTGGAAACGTGGACTATAAATCTTAGACGGAATGGCACCAACAATAAGTATATACATCATCATCATCATCATCATCATCAACAGCTTGTATTTGTCCGCGACGTGCCGCCGACAGGGCATATTGGCGCGAGGTAGGAGAGGCCTATGTCCAGCTGTGGGCAAGTATATACCTTCAGCGCAAATACACAAAATCTATAGAGAGATTGATTTCTATTAAGTACTTGTATTTTCACATGTTTTATGTTAAAAGACCTAAAAGTTAGTCTGTATTCAAAATCCATAATTACACTCAAGATTCGAGAGGTTTGACGTCAAAAACCACATTCATATTAATATCATTATCCTCCTTTTCATAAAGATAACGAATGACCAAATTAACATTTTACAACTACATCATTCTTTTGAACCGACAATCATTCGGGTTAATGAAACCGAGTGTACGTCACTCCATCATATTTTCAGCTCTAACTCTATTTAGTTTTTTTTTGTATTAAACGGGACTTACGTGCGAGTGTTCTTAGACATGTTTGATGAAAATCGGTTGACCCGTTTAAAAAGTAATTGTGTTGGGGGTTTTCAAAAGGTTTTAATTTTTATACACAGTAACTTATATCCTACTTTACTCGTAGTAGTAAAGATATCTCACGTGTATTACGAGTGATATGACACTACCTTATCAGGGTAACTACTAACTAAAGAACGTTAATACATACTAAGAAAATGTAATGCTTTGTTGACAACATCACGATCAGTCACAGTAATCCGTCTATTGTTTTATTTAAATTCTCTGTTTAGTTTGAGAATGACTACCTTTTAAATAAATATTATAATCTTTATATGTTAGCCTTCTTAATAATGAACTAGGAATAATAAAACAACTGTAAAATTATCCTTGTTTCTTCTCTTTCTCACAACATAATGTGGGAAAGAGAGGAGACGTGAATGAATTATAACGCTGTTATTCCTGAGAGAATGTAAAAATTCTTACGGATCAAAGAGGGAAAACCTGGGGTGTCTCTATAAAAATAATTCTCTACATACTCGTACTAAATAAAATTTTGTTTTTTTATCTTCTAATACGAGTATATAAAATTCTCGTGTCACAGTTTTCGTTGCCATACTCCTCCGAAACGGCTTGACCGATTCTCATGAAATTTTGTAAGCATATTCAGTAGGTCTGAGAATCGGCCAACATCTATTTTTCATCCCGAAATTCCTACGGGAACGGGAACGGGAACTACGCGTGTGAAACCGCGGGGTGCAGCTAGTTCTATTATAACTATGTATTTGTTTTTCAATACTATATGATGTTGAAGTTCTAAAAGGCTCAATATTAGTATGTAGATTCATAGAAGACTATATTGTTATTTAATGCCCAACCTAATGTGAGTAGGTATAGATACGTCAGTTTAGACTATGCGTCAGTATTAGTTTTATTGTATTGTTAAATAAGATAAGTACTTACAGTTATAAAAGTCCTCAGACTATAATACAATAACTTACAAAGGATTAGAGTACAATAGTCTGCCTACATATCATTTATCAAGTTTTTGCCACATCAATTCATTTGAATAATATATTTGAAGTATGTGTTCCGGTTTTATTCTGTTTTAGCTAGTTACCGTTACTTGCGGTCTTATATTATTCATTTTAATGTATTGATTTATGAGTGAACTAGGCTTTGACGCAAACATGAGCAATTCATATCAATAAGAACGCCTGAACTTCTGGGTTGGGTTGTCGAGGGTTGAGCGGTGCTTGTTAGCTCTTTTCTGAACATTAAGGTCATCAATTACACAAGTGTAGTGTTTAAGCCTATTCCTTCTCATTATATTATACTATACCAGTTAGAGAAAGGTCTTCAATTTTCTTTAAGTCAATTTTTTCCAAATTATTTACCGAGATAAAGGAGATGTGTTATAATAAAATTACCATAATATTAAAAATGAATGAAGATTGTAAATTAAGGCCTAATCACCCTAATTCAGGGTAGGCTCGTGCCCTTCGGTGGGGACATTATATGAGCTGATGATGATGATGATGATTGTAAATTGCGTCTTATTTCTACGTACCTATAAACTAATTTCAGGTAACCCAGACAACTGGAAGCTGGAGTTGAAAGACATACCAGCGGAATACCAAGACAAGGCCGGCAGTGGCGGGTTCATGCCTTGGGGCGTAGCGGGCGTCATGGCAGGAGCTGCCAAGTGCTTCTTCGGGTTCGTGGGCTTCGACTGTGTGGCCACCACAGGGGAGGAAGCGAAGAATCCGAAAAGGGATATACCGCTGTCTATAGTTTTCTCGTTGGTGATCATATTCGTGTCATACTTCAGTATTGCGACAGTACTGACTATGATGCTGCCGTATTATTTGCAGGTTAGTCCTTTTTTGTGTACATGCCGTGTTTGTTCACCCTCTCGTAGGAAAATCAGGAGTAATTAAAGCACATTTAAAACATTCGGGAATAATGTAGGTAGCTATTTTTTTTGGAATCGGTCCAGTAATTTACTTTTTTTCTTTAAGTACTTAAGTATACAAAATATTGAAAATAGTTTACTCACATAACATAGATCACTCCACATCATCATCATCTTTAGGAAGATTTGTACGCATAACATAAATGATACTGCTCCCTACTTTTATTTAATTACCAATCATTTCTCTCTCCCACAGGATGCCGACGCCCCCTTCCCCCACGTGTTCACAGTAATAGACCTGCCCATCATCAAGTGGATTGTCACCATCGGCGCCATCTTCGCTCTCTGCACCAGTCTGCTCGGAGCCATGTTCCCGCTACCCAGAGTGTTGTACGCGATGGGCACTGATGGAGTACTGTTCAGGCCTTTCGCGAAGATTTGGAAGAAGACCAAAACGCCCGTGTTGGCTACTATCTTGAGTGGGCTTTTGGCTGGTTAGTGAATAATTTTGATTTATGTTCTTTATTATTTTTTGTAAGCTTAGGTTCTTCTTTGAGGCAAAAATTGATAAAAATGATTTTAATACAATTACGAATTTAATGAGTCGTTATTAGTAAAGAAAGAAAGAAAACATTTATTCAGACACCAATACAGAGAAAAAAAAATCGGAAAAGGAAAAGGAAACAAAATAAAAGGTGTGCTGAAAGTAGACCTGCCCGCTCCGACAAGTCAGGCATTTGTGTATTGTATGGTAATATTTGTCTTATTTTAGATGATTTTTATGTAGGTATTTATTTTATTTATAACATAGCAATAGATTGTAACCTCAAAAATGTTTTATAATGTAAAAATACTCTTTGTATTTGTTTTCACAATAATATTTTTATCAAGAACATTAATAAGCGTAACCAATTTTAATACACTTATCCATTGTTCTAGCAATAATGGCCGCGCTGTTCAACCTGAACCAGCTGATCGACATGATGTCGATTGGAACTCTACTAGCTTACACCATCGTCGCTACCAGTGTACTTATACTGAGGTAAATATTATTTCAACTCTATTGGCATGATTATAAGGCAGGGAATCGCTTGTGCTGCGGAAGGGTTTCTTGTCTGCGCATTGAATAGGGATCATGAAGTTCTGCACTAGAGCATCATAGATAATAAAAGTGTACAGAAGTTCTTTAACTAATGTCAATGAGGTTACATTTGGAAAGATATGAATCGCCAAAGAATAAGTGCAATAACCTAATGGCAAACGCGACGGCCAAGTATCGTGAAGTAGCGAATTTAATCCATTGTTAACGTGTCAGCACAGTCAGCTTAATTGGTGGATTTAGAGGAGTTTGCAAAATACTTCTAGTAATTATGCAAACCAAATCTATAGACAACATAAAATATACTTATTTCCTCACCAGGTACGAAGAAGAGTCTCCCCTCAGCATCACCGGCACGAAACCAATCCCAGAGACGCCGTCGTCAGTGCTGAAGCAGACGTTCAACTTCCTCGGCCTCAAGTACCCCACACAGCTGTCCGCCACCATCGCTAAGTGCACTATTATTGTGTTTTGTGAGTATTTGATTATGCTACTTGGGTGAATTTCTTCCTTTCAAACTGTATATTAGGGTTTTAACTTGGTTAGAGACCACGCGAAATGCCATAATATAATATCTGTGTCCAAAACTTATTAACCAGACAAGGCTATTATACGGGGCAGGCCCAAACTATCAGTGTTTATAACTACACAAGAATCTTCATCCCTCCATCAGGCGAGTTACAGAAATGCAAGCCACAATTAATAATATCGAGATTGGGGCTACTGCAGCATTGCTAGTCTTGATATCATTTTCTAGCTTTGCCCTGCGTGATTCCCCGTGAGAAATATATGCTATCAAAGGATCCCAAAACGCTTTAATCGGTTCAGCAGTTCTTGAGTCATGAATGGCTTAAATAACCCGACCTTATTTTAGGTATATACATAGATAGATTAATATGTCTGTCTGTCTGTATGTTCCAGTCGTGGTAGCCCTAGTAACGTGCGCTCTCTTGCGGTGGGGGTGGGGCGGCGCGGAGATAGCGGTGCTGGGCGCCGCGCTACTCGTACTACTGCTCGTGTTGTACAGGCAGCCCAGAAACTCCGTCAAACATCTTACGTTCACGGTCAGTATACTTACCTTGTTTACATTCCATAGCTCTTTGATTTGTATAGACTAGGAATTGTAACGCGCAAATACCAAGACAAAAAACTGTCTGTCTGATGATTATACACCAGTTTCTCTAGAATTACGGATGTAAAAAAATATTTGTATTACAAAGAAGAGCACAAGGAAATTACCTAAAATATATTTAAAAAAACATTTATAAAAGCATTGACAGAAACGAATGAAGAAGTACTTAGAAGATAGAAATAGTTGAAAGCTCAAGTTGTACAACCCCAAATATTTATGTATAGTGTAGGAAATTGAAAAATAAGTACTTATTTCGACTTCCGAGTGGCCCAAAATGGAAGAAACTTATAAGATGAATAAAGGATGAATATTTAATTACATATTTTTTTATTTGGACGTTACAGGTGCCTCTAGTCCCTCTGGTCCCGTACCTGAGCGTCTGTATGAACGTGTATCTGATGGTGCAGCTCGATTACCAGACATGGATTCGATTCGGGATATGGCTGTTCATAGGTAAATAGCATTAGAAAATAAAATGGTGGTCTTGTCAGTCATGTATAATGTGTATTTGCCTGGAGGTACAAAGTTCCGTTCCTCGGCCTTTTATGCATGCTATATTGGCAAGATGACTCCAGCTTGCGATCACCAACACGCATTGAGCAATTGTGGTGATGTCGCCTATTTCCCGTCATGGGTTAAGAGAGATATCTTTGGTCTGCGGTAGGATTACATTCAATCTAATATAGGCCATAAGCACATTAGTTATAAGAGTCATTATTCAAAATTAAATAATACTAAGAACTTCCTTATATTTCCAGGTTACCTAATTTACTTCCTATACGGGATCAGAAATAGTTCCCTTAACGAGAAGCCAACCACCAACGGAGTCGATAAAAGCCAAGTAATTACCACCAAGTTCTAATTACAACCTTATCACAACTACTTAAGGACTAATTTAGCAAGTCTGTGGAGATTATGAGTGAGTTCGATATTTAGTTTCATAGATGGCGTTAGTGGTCCATTTTGTTAAAGTTCACTACGCAAGAGTCACAATCTGTTATCTCTTTTCAACCAATTTAAAATGCATAGGTTAAAAAGAGAAGAAAGATTTTAGTTTTTAAGTTACTTAGTACGGAAAGTATTTTTGTAAGTGTAAATCATTGTCATTCTTATTTTAATAGTCTACAGCTTGTCGTGGTTTGCCCCGGTATGCCATAGTTTGGCAATCTACATGTAACGATATCAATGAAATGTGAACTTTATTTGTGTTACAATAAGATTCAATATGATTTGCACTCCAAAAGTTCTTTCATACCTTTAGAAGTTATTAAGATCGCTAATCGATATGTATGTGATATTTTGATATTTAATTGCCACAAATTTAATATAATTATGACTTTGTTTTAGTTAATGTTTATTTTAAGTTGAAAAATGTGACTATTTATTACGACAGTGAGTGCCTATAGTTGTGGAGGAAACTGGACTTTAAATGTATGTACAAATAAATACTATTTTAATATTAATGCATTTATACATTGGAAAAATATTGCTAATCAACCCAAAAGGGAACTTAAA
This sequence comes from Timandra comae, assembly GCA_958496195.1. Lineage (NCBI taxonomy): Eukaryota > Metazoa > Arthropoda > Insecta > Lepidoptera > Geometridae > Timandra > Timandra comae. The sequence continues at coordinate 10,585,751 of OY292366.1, read as the reverse complement.
TGCAAACATCTGCAATTATAGAATATATTATATTGATCTATTTTAAAATTTAAGGTACATAATTTGAACATTACATAAACGAATTTCAAGGTATTTTTTCTAAGTTCCCTTTAAACATCATTTTTTCCTGTTATTATTTATGATCATTTTATCTTTTATTATTTTATGTCTAAGGGCCTATTTCTATCTTCAAGTACCGTTCCGAGTAAGTACTCACATGTTTTGTCTTTAACACTTGACATAAAGTAAAAAAGAGACAACACTAACTTTACTTGGTGAGTAACTTTACTTGAAGGTCGGGAAATAGGCCTTAGTATCTTAAAGGTCCATAATATCCCTAGATCAATTTTGTATAGAAATCAAAGTGTAGCATAATATGATTTGTTTTTAATTATTATCGAGAATGAATGTGAATGCTTAATATTTTATAGTTTAATGGTGAGAGTTGGTTACCTCTCTTTCTATCATTATAAATTTATGGTTGATCAAAACGAGACAAAATATAGTTTTAGTAGATTTGAATAAGTAGCTACAATGTATGATAATATGAATCATGACTTGATGAAATGATTAATAGGCATGTTAACCAAGATATTAGTAATCTTAGTAAGATGGTCAGAATTTGTCGGCTAAATTGACGCCATTTTATAAAGTGTTCTGTCACTTTTGACACATAAAATGTTATGACAGCAAAAGTTAGTAAGTATAAACCCGGCCAAAACCTAAAACTGTCAGAGCCATGAATTCCGACCATATTAATAAGGTCTTTTAATGGCTTGTTTTGCCAATTTTATGACGTTTTGAAGATATAATCGTGTGACAAACACTTTTATGAAATGTTGATAAATAGTTAATTATTTTCCCTCTTTTAGAGATGGGTTAAAGACAAACAGGGACAGAGAATCATTTTCATTTATGAGCAAACGTCAGCAAATGTCATTTCTCCGCCATTTTCTTTTTGACGTTTCAAAGTGTCACAAGTAATTTTTGTCAATATTTTAAAATTATGTTCAACATCCAAAATTAATATAAAACTGACTTGTTGACTGAGAAAATGCGAATTTAATTATAATTATAGAATATAAGGATTAACCAAACTGTGATTGTATCTGGATTTTAAATAATTAAATAGGTGATATAAATAAAACAGTATATAAAATAATTGCATTAACTTTATTTCTATTCTATAAGTACACATTTTGAAATTAATTTAAATTTAGTTACAATATTTTTATTTTTAAGTGTCAAAAATATAATCATTTTTATTTTGATAACTAACACATCAGTTAAGTAATTGATATATTACTACAATTAAGCTTATGGCCTATTTCACCATCTTCAAGTAACGTTCCGAGTAGCTACTCACATGTTTTCTTTGTCACTTGATATAATGTAAGAAAGAGACAATACTAACATTACTTGGTGAGTAATTTTACTTGAAGGTCGTGAAATAGGCCCTTAGTGTGCGTACAATATTATATTATATTACTACCATAATATTCACTAGCCATATGCCCTATTTTTACCCTCATTCCCGTAGAAAAATCAGGGTAAATCATAGCATGTATTCGCACTAAAAACTATCAAGTTAATACAATTAATAGCCAAGCAAAAATAACACTTATATACCGCAAAAAAGGTATACTATCAAATGTCAATAACTATACGTTTAATACATAAAAGCATGATTTAATACAAATTATTTAATATATTAATTGATTATAGCTGTTTCACAGCCACACCTTATAGTAATACTGGTGTTTACGTTCACTTAAGTACTCATTCGAATTTGAACCTTATTAGTAAGTACATAGAGATAATAATATGTCATCTAATAATAACTCCCCCATTAATAAGCGAGGAATAACAACGGTCTATTTAATTCTAATTAATCAAAAAACTATGAATTGTTTAACACGTTCACGCGAACATCGTATATAGACGTCAATGCATTTTATTCATTTTAGATATTATGTTTCTTAGTACTTTTTACTGCTTTAGACATATACAATCGATTTCTAATTAGAAATAAAGGGCATTAAATTTTTCAAAACTTCCTGGTTCGATTAGTATTTTTGTAAATGTAAGAATGCAGTTTTTATTTTACCCAAAATCGATGACATGGTTTCTAAGAACAAATCTTTGTATCTCTTATAGCTTTGTACTTCCCCTCACTGACCGTTCTATTTGGGCCACCCTGTATACTATTATTTTATTTTGTGATCAGTTTCATTTTATTTTGTTTATAAATATTCCTAAAAAATGAGACGTCTACATCGTGTCCCTTTTAATATCAACTTAATTTAACACCTATTCTATGTTCAATAAAGTCTAAAATGCATTAGTCTTACATGATAAAAAACAAATTAAATCTTAAAAAACAAATACTTTGGCTATCAAATAAGGAACTCCGGGAGATTCTGTATTACATAAATATTTTTAACTTCATAATAAAGCGAGATATATCTACAAAAAAATATATCTTCTAAATAAATACTTTATAGAATACATGATAGGTATACTTAATTACATATAACACGAAAATCAGAAATTAAAATACTAAGATTTCGAAAATAATATAAAAATCTTATAAGGGTGCCCATGATTTCAAATTCACCCGTTAAAGTACAGTCAGAGTCAGATAAAAGCTAAAAAGCCTCCCATAGTTGACAGTACTAAATCGAGCATTACCAAGAATGGAACCTTTTATCTGAAGCTGACTGTACGTTGTCAGCGCTATAGTAGTCCCATTACAAACGTGCGAACCGAGTCATAAAACCAAGTCAAAGGGATGGTTCCGAGCGGCACTCTTTTATAAGACGACGCAAACTTTGAGGATTAATTAAATCAGGTAAAATGTAATCAGTATCAATTGTGTCATAATTTCAATAAGGGCTGATTTGAAATTTTGACAGTTATTTCATACAAAATCTGTCAAACGTCAATTTTATTCTTCGAATATAAGTTATCCGGCGATGGAAAAATCGGCCCTAAGTGTGAGCGAGATAGCTAAAAGAGAGGATTTATGAGACAGTTCGCACGTTTATAATGAGACCACTATAGTAGTAGTATCTATGCAAAGACACAGCTACACTGTGCAACAGAGAGAATAATATACTTAAATACTGGATATGAAAGAGACGACAGTACCGGTGGGACTGCCGACGTCATGCTGTCAGCCGAGCGAGTGAGCGAGCGAGTCCCGCGCGAGCAGACCCGTCTGACTGTCGTTGTGAAGTACGGACAGTGTGACGTCACCCGCGCGGCGACGCTCCGAGCTGTGCCATGCGCCGTATGTGATGTAGATTAGTAGGCCTGTGGGAGGGGGTGGGTTAAGATATGCTATCTGGAGGAACTAAAATAGATAACTAAGGCGTCCGACCGCGGGCGAGTGAGCGATGAACTATCGGCGATTTTCTCGCCCAAGAAAAGGACAGTGAATGTATGTACATTCCATGTGAACGAAAGATATGCATATATTATTTATAGTTACTCGCCTGTTCACACCGCCGGCGAGTACTCGCTTTACTAGTTTTGTCGCTGAGCTACAAAAATTTACTCGCCGACTCGCTGAGCGACTTGGCGAGTGATTTTTACTCGCCCAGCAATATTCGCACAGCGAGTTGGCTAGTTAATTTTTACTTGCTCAGCGAGTCGGCGAGTAATTTTTTGTAGCTCAGCGAGTTGGCGAGTACTCGCTCACTCGTCCGGTGAATACTCGCTACTCGCTCATCGCCCGCGGTCGGTCCACTGCCTAAGTAGGGCCTAAGATATTTATATACTTCTGTACATTAATATTCTTAAATATAGTACATGGAGGGCACTAAATTAGCTTAAATACTTTTAAGTAACTTATTGTGTACATAACTATTGTAAAGGTTTTTTTTCTGTAAAAAGAAAATTATAACCACGACAAAAACCGTTACATTTATTTTAATTGTTCGTGTAAATAAAAGAAATGCATGTTATACTAACTTAATTTGGGAAAGCTTGTCATATGCATATTTTGATATTTTCATCCGTAAGTTTTGATAAAGGAAAGAAACTTAAAAGCTATAACGAAAAACTTTCCGCTTACACGTAAAAGTACAGTCAGTGTTAGAAAAATATCAGATACTTGAATGTTCTGTTTGGTACATATTTCATACCTTTTATCTGACGCTGATTGTACTACATTCATTGGACTTCGACCCATACAACTTTCTAGAGAAACTAAGATGGTAGAAACGGAACGCGAATGACCTAAACTGGTCGGCGTGTTTGCACAAAACTGCCCGCTTTAGTTCTAACCAAAGAAAATAATACTCTTACGAGAGGTACTAACTATATTATAGTGTATATTATAGTGTGTATCTTTATCCTATGTTCGTGGGAAATAAGATTGACGGAGGTGTCGAAAAGGAAACCATCTCAATAACACTACGAAAGTATATCAATACATTTTGATTTAAGGGAGTTCTATATTTGATATCACAGAGAAAAGAATTCCTATTAAAAACCACTAGTAATGAGACGAAAATTAGAGACCAAAAATTGGAGAGGATTTACTGCAAGAAAATTCGACAAGGAATAAAAGGAGCAAATAAAACTATATTAATCAAACAAAATACCATCTAAGAATAGAATGAAACTGTGATATTAACATCAACGAAACCCCATCAACGCAGCTAAGTCCACCGAAAACGAAAAACCAATTTCCATACTATTTCGTCACCGTGCGGGTAGTTACCAAACAATTAAACGTAATACAAATTAATTACGTTTATCTCATAGTAAATACTACGAGTTTTATCTACATTTACAAACACTATGTGGGCCAATCGGTATACATATAAAAACAACCATACAATCAAATCATTAAAACAGAACAGTTTAGAACATTAACGAAATTAGTGCAAAAAAGGTTCACCTACTTAGAAACAGTAATTGGCTTATTATAATGTTTTTTGGTATTCAGTATTAGAAATAAAGTGGCGTAGAAAAGTGTTTGGAACTTCAAAATTAGAACAGAAGAAAAAACTGTTTTGAGAAGCAAAAATGTCAATACTACCAAAATTCATAGTGAAAATATTACTGCTAAACATAATACAAGAAGCAATCACAATATCTGATAATAACATACGTTCTACATTGAAAGGAATCCCAGAAGATGGTCTTCGAACATTTGATGGAATATCAGAAAGATACGGCCACTTAGCTACAGAACACGAGGTTATAACCGAAGACAATTATGTGTTAAAACTGTTCAATATCCCAGGAGATACGAAAAGAATAGTACTTTTAGCACACGGAGTGTTTGACACCTCAGATGGGTGGATAGTTAAAGGGAACAACTCACTAGCAATCATGCTAGCAGATAGAGGTTACGATGTGTGGGCCTTAAACGTTCGCGGAAACAGATACTCGAAAAACCATTTAACTCTGGACCCTGAGGCTAATGTAACATTTTGGGATTACAGCGCTCACGAATTTGGTTACTACGATTTGGCAGCAAATATAGATTATATATTGAAGTATACAGGCCAATCGCAGTTGAGTATAGTCGGATTTTCTGAAGGAACTACTATGACTATTATTTTGGGGTCAAGAAAGACGGAATACAATCAGAAAATCAAAGCTTTCATCGCCTTAGCGCCTATAGCGTTCCTTTATAACACAGAAGGACCTCTCACTACCCTCATAAACTCAGGTCCTTTGCTAAACTATATGCTGCCGGAGACATTTACCGAAGTAGCTGGATATAATTCCCTGACTAAAGGTATAATGAATTTGCTGTGTACACAGTTGGTGATTGGCTATGACATATGTTATGACGTTGCTATGAACCCTTTAATAGGACCCAATCAAGGGATAGATAGATCATTTTTCTCAACAGTCATGGGCCATTTTCCAGCTGGAACGTCGAGGAAGAATCTGATACATTTCTCGCAAATGGGTCTTAAAGGATTTGCCGAATACGACTATGGTACTGGCAAGAACTTAGAAGTGTACCGCTCTTTCGTTCCGCCATCTTACGATTTGAATAAAGTGACCATGAATACTTATTTGGTAAGTGGGAAAATTGATAGGGTGTCTACGTTAAAGGATGTAGAGATTTTGAACAAGAAATTGCCAAATGTTATCGAATGGAAGACGATAGATAATTACAATCATATGGACCACCTATGGGCCGACGATGCGCAAGAAGTTGAGTATCCTTATATTATAGAAGTATTGGATAAGTATAATTGATATTGATAGCAGAAGACTTTTAAGATCCTTTAGATATGTTTAGTAATAAGTGGTTATAAAATTAAGTTTATTAAAAATAAATACATTACATATAATATTTGGTTTTCTATCACCTCTTCGTTTCGTATTTTTTGTTTTTCTAATCATAATAATTATATCAAGTCCTACTCTGCCTAACAAGGTTGTAAACTCATTGGCATTACCTATGGTTTTTTATACACCCCTATTTTGAAAATATGGGACTTATTAAAATCAGAATATCTGTAGCAGTAACTGAATCCATATATCCAATAAAAATATCAAAAATGATAGTCAATTACTTATCTTTAAAAAATACCAAATAAATGTCGTATTACCAGACGGCACACTAGCTATCAAGTATTCTGTGACGGCTCGGGTCGATGACCGCGCTCAGCTGTGTATCGCAGCGTTCGGAGTAGAATAACAATAAAATTCGGCGGGATTTTGAAAATCTTTGACTTATCATAACTTTTTAAATAAAAGCAAAAGAAAAAAACTAACTTCACTATTATATTGTCACCTGTCGTTTACATTAGCTGTGAGATAAGGTATCGCAATTTCAAAATAAGGGTGTATAGATGAGCATTGTTTTTGAAAAAGTAGCCAATATTATTAAGAGATTCAAAGAGTCGGGACGCTGATAAGCAATATTCCGTTAATCCACAAAAACCTACGTTCTATTCTGTGTGTGTGTGTGAGGACATATCCTATCAAGATTAATTTTAGGCCTTCGACTTATATCTAAAACTAGCGGCCCGCCCTGGCTTCGCACGGGTCCAATTTTCCCGTTGATTTTCCAGATTTTTTTACATAAGAACCTTCTCCTAATAATAACAAATACAACAAAAAAAGAATTAGTGAAATCGGTCCAGCCATTCACGCGTGATGCCGTGACCAAGGAAAACGGGTTTCATTTTTATATATATAGATATAGTGGTTTATAACTCACCAGCAGCGATCCACACGCCGAACCGGACCCACGTCATGTAGTCGAGGTTCAACATTAGGTACACGTTGATCAGGATGCTCAGACCGGGCAGCCACGGGACCAGCGGCACCTGAGTCACAACATTAATAATTATATCAGTTTACTTATATTGACGACCTCGAGGGCATAGTGGTCATCATGCCGGACTGCCATCCGAAGATTCCCGTGCGGGGTGAATATTTGTGTGAACTACAATGGCCTTATTTGCGTTGCATTTTATTAGTCTGATCTCTTTATTAGTCTGGTTTAGCACTAAACCAGGTTTTACAATCAATTTTGAATACTGTCAAAGTGACAGATTTGACTGACAAGGTGACTCACCAGGTTTTGTTAAACCAGACTAAAAATGCAACGCAAATAAGGCAGCAAATGTTTGTCTCGGTCTGGATGTGTGTGTGAATGAGTGTGTGCTTAGTTTTTGATACCCTAGATACAAACTCCGACCTTAGTTAGGGGTCAGTTACTATAATGAGATAATGTAGTGAATGACTATAGTGAATGATTTATTGATTGTGATTAAATAATAGCAAAAAAGTACAGGGAACAAATGGGTCATCTGACGTCATCCTAATTGACAATTGGTCGAACAGTGATAGGTCAAATTCATGATTGAATCTCAATTTAATTTCGGAATTGATTTGCATCGAAGTCTGCACTTAGCGTTTGTCAGTTTTGTTTAGTAGGATTTCATATTAGAAACTTGGGTTGTACTTATTCCCCAAAAACCATGGTTAAAAAAAATTTAGATGTCATTGACTGACATTGTGTATGATGACCATTATTTAAAGGAAGGAAAGAAAAGTTATCTAGTCTTGGAACGTGGAGCACAGATTGACAAGTGCAATGTGATGTGTACGCCCCCCATTAGAGGACAGTTTACCTCAAGAGTAGGGCGTGAGACCGGGCACTACGAGATGCGCGACAATTTGAAACTTAATTGTCTCGGTCTGGGTGTTTCTGTGAATGAGTGTGTGCGTAGTTTCTGATACCCTAGATACAAGTTACGAACTTAGGGGTCAGTTACTATAATGAGATGATGTAGTGAATACTTATATTATGTTATGTAATTGATGATAAAAAACAAAAACTCACAGAAAACGCCAGTTTCTTCTCCGACACAGGTTGTTTGGAAATTACATAGAGTGTGCCGAGGACGAGCAGTGCGCTGAGTACACAGCCGGCCGTCGCACCGCTATGCAGCGCCAGCACCGCCTCGCCGTGAGAGTTCACGATGTACATCAGGATGAAACACCATACGCCTGAGAGCAGAAATAGGTTTTGTTAGGGATAGATAATTTATTTTATTTTGTTTTAAGTATTTGTTGTCATAGCGGTATAACAATAGAAATACATCATCTGTGAAAAGGATGATACCAGAAAATGTATGGACTCTGGTACCCCCTCCAATAGCTATGTGTAATATATCGTTGGATAGCCATAGTTGAGCAGAACAAAAGTTACTATGGAGTCAAGGTCCAAATCTTAGTCCGATCAGAGTTATGCAGTACCGCATAACTCTGATAACACACACGTGTCTGAAACACTTGCGAGCGTCTTTTGAACTATCTCTTGGGAACTAGTACCTTATATCTATATCCACTAAGATCCAAATACCATTATCCATGCATACCATAAGCCGTAACGAGCAGTGCCACAAGTCCCGCACTAAGTACAGTGGGTGCAACAAAACCAACCTTACGTCAATACACATAAGGTCCAAATCCCATACATACCATAGGCAGTAACGAGCAGTGCGACGAGCCCGGCGCTGAGCGCGGTGGGCGCGTCGTGCCGCTCCCTATTCAATAGCTGTCGCAGCGCCGCGCGCCACGACACCGGGACGGGCTCCGTTGGACGGTTGGTGCGCTCGTACCTGGCACAATGATGGTTTTGATTTTATGTGTTCCCTCAATAATCCCGAAAGGGGCCGCTCAAGTATTACGTAAGCACTATGTGGGGACGGGGGGTCTATGTATTGCTTATTTTAGATGACATTTGGGGTGATAAATTTGTAAAGAGATGTTTGTTTGTTTTTTTCAACTGTTTTACTACTCTGGGCTTATTTTTCATGTTTGATTGCCATGAAAATCAAGTTAAAATCACGGCTTCAACTTCTAGTATGCATTATGACCGCTCAAAAATTCTACCAGCATCTATTTTTCGCGACTTCTATTTTTCGGGAAAACACATCGAATCAAAAAGTTAATGCAAATAAATGAGTTTGAAAACATATGGAACATAGTAATTAAATTAACCTTACCTAAGTAACATGACGCAGGAGGCGACCATGGAGTACGCGAGCAGTGTGCCGATGGACATCATGTGGATCAGCTGCTCCAACTCGAATATCATCGCCAGCGTGCCTGGGAGTAGGAAATATTCATCAAAATGTTGATCATGTATGTAGTATTGATGGGTGCGCCAAAGTTCACCTAAAATTTCAACTCCGATAATTGGAAATCCGAAAATTTTCTTCCTAACATTTTTTATCCTAACAATCGCAACTCCTAAAATCTTTGCCACTAATGTTTTAATTCCGAAACATTTGTTTTCCTATATTTTCTCAACATAACCATCGTTCATACTATTATTCAAAGTCATATCTTTTTTGTTTAGATTTATTTTTATTTATTATATACATACATTTTTCGTAACTTTGTTGTTACATAACATGTAGGTATAACATATAACGCACGAGCCGAGCGAGCAAAACCAGAGTCCTGCTCCAATCATTCAGTCAAGTTCCAGTAACGAATCGGTCCTATTCCTAATTATTGGTTTAGGTTATGTTAGAACTGTGACCCCAACGCACGAGCCGAGCGAGCGTAGCGAGCGTGCCGCGGCAGCGGCCGGCGAAGTGCCAGAACCGAATTGGTCCTTTAGTTATGGTTATGGTAAACTCCCAGGCCATAAGCATAACCGTAAACGAGTCGTATAATAATCATTAAAACTATCAATATCATCTTCTACCCGTATATATTTTTTATTACACTTGGTAAATGTTTCTTTCTGAGCATGAGTGAAAATATTATGGTAAGTATGTTTAGGGATAAAAGCGTTATGATAAAAAACAGTAGGAGTTTGAATATATTTACATTAATGATGTTAGTAATTAAAATTTTCGGACACATCAGTGTTATGAGCATCGTCGGTAGCACTACAAATAGTATGAATTAAAACTTTAGGATGAAAATTTTTAGGAAGAATGATCATTCGGACTACAAATAGTTAGGAAAAACATTTTCGGGTAAAGAACTTTAGGTGAGCCAATATGGACCCAGTATTGATACTTAGTAGTAGATGAGTATGGAATATAGTGTGTGTGTGTGTATGGAATATAAGAGAGGGTGTGAGTGAGGCGGTTTGTCCGGGAGAGGGTAGGGCCGGGAGGGAGGGGTGACGGGCCCGGTGGCCGAGGGGGTAGGGCCGGGTGTCGGCCAGGGGCGTAGGGCCGGGTGTCAGACAGGGGGTAGGGCCGGGTGTCGGCCAGGGGCGTAGGGCCGGGTGTCAGACAGGGGGTAGGGCCGGGTGTCAGACAGGGGGTAGGGCCGGGTGTCAGACAGGGGGTAGGGCCGGGTGTCGGCCAGGGGGGTAGGGCCGGGTGTCAGACAGGGGGTAGGGCCGGGTGTCAGACAGGGGGTAGGGCCGGGTGTCAGACAGGGGGTAGGGCCGGGTGTCGGCCAGGGGGGTAGGGCCGGGTGTCAGACAGGGGGTAGGGCCGGGTGTCAGACAGGGGGTAGGGCCGGGTGTCAGACAGGGGGTAGGGCCGGGTGTCGGCCAGGGGGGTAGGGCCGGGTGTCAGACAGGGGGTAGGGCCGGGTGTCGGCCAGGGGGGTAGGGCCGGGTGTCAGACAGGGGGTAGGGCCGGGTGTCAGACAGGGGGTAGGGCCGGGTGTCGGCCAGGGGCGTAGGGCCGGGTGTCAGACAGGGGGTAGGGCCGGGTGTCGGCCAGGGGCGTAGGGCCGGGTGTCAGACAGGGGGTAGGGCCGGGTGTCGGCCAGGGGCGTAGGGCCGGGTGTCAGACAGGGGGTAGGGCCGGGTGTCGGCCAGGGGCGTAGGGCCGGGTGTCAGACAGGGGGTAGGGCCGGGTGTCAGACAGGGGGTAGGGCCGGGTGTCGGCCAGGGGCGTAGGGCCGGGTGTCAGACAGGGGGTAGGGCCGGGTGTCGGCCAGGGGCGTAGGGCCGGGTGTCAGACAGGGGGTAGGGCCGGGTGTCAGACAGGGGGTAGGGCCGGGTGTCGGCCAGGGGCGTAGGGCCGGGTGTCAGACAGGGGGTAGGGCCGGGTGTCGGCCAGGGGCGTAGGGCCGGGTGTCAGACAGGGGGTAGGGCCGGGTGTCGGCCAGGGGCGTAGGGCCGGGTGTCAGACAGGGGGTAGGGCCGGGTGTCGGCCAGGGGCGTAGGGCCGGGTGTCAGACAGGGGGTAGGGCCGGGTGTCGGCCAGGGGCGTAGGGCCGGGTGTCAGACAGGGGGTAGGGCCGGGTGTCGGCCAGGGGCGTAGGGCCGGGTGTCAGACAGGGGGTAGGGCCGGGTGTCAGACAGGGGGTAGGGCCGGGTGTCAGACAGGGGGTAGGGCCGGGTGTCACACAGGGGGGGTAGGGTCGGGTGTCGGCCAGGGGGGTAGGGCCGGGTGTTGGACAAGGGGGTAGGGCCGGGTGTCAATGAGGGAATAGGGCCGGGTGTCAGACAGGTGTAGGGCCGGGTGTCAGTGTGTTCGTACCGGTGAAGAGCCCGGCGACGATGGTGCCGACGAGCGGCGTGTGGTACTTGGGGCTGACGGCGCCGAGCCAGCGGAACAGCAGCCCGTCCGACGACATCGCGTACAGGATGCGCGGCAGCGGGAACACCGCGCCCAGCAGGCTGACGGAAGATAAGGTATACTTCTCATTAAATAGACCAGCTAGGTGGAAGACATATCATACAGATAGTTATCAGGTCTGTGTCTCATGTATACGTATTGTCTATTACCTGGAGCAGAGCGCACACACAGCTCCGACGCTGACGGCGTACTTGGCCCACGTCCAGCCCAGCTGGTCATACACGAACGGGAACGGCGCCTTTTCGTCCTGAGTGATAGACACAAGTGTGACAAATTACTAAAACTGATATAAACTGCGTTATAAAAGCATTTCACCCCTCTTATACGTTTCAATTTCAATTTATTTATATCTTCAAATGTAGTTACAAATTATTGAACGTGGTCATCGAGACATTACTTCCCGTGCTAGTTACAATAAACTGTGTAACGGTGAAATTAGGCCTATCAAACCACGTTCACAAAAATTTATAACTAACATAAGAATTTAAATAGTAACCTTATAAACTAACATATATATTTATATACTTAAATCTACAAGTTTAGTATTATAAGGTGACTTCTAACAAAGTGTGTGTGTATACCTGCAAGTAGTAGGGCATCATGAGCGTGAGCACGGCGGACACGCCGCAGTAGGCGAGGAAGACGACGAGCAGCGAGGCCACCACCGCGAACGGGATGGACTGCTGCGGCCGCCGCGCCTCCTCGCCCGCCGTCGCCACGCAGTCGAACCCTGGACACACGACTCATGTGGTATAGGTTTGTACCAGACTAAGGTTGAACCACAACATGCTGCGAATGTTCTAAGAGCAGACTGTGCTCGATCGACCCATACTTTGATGTATACATTTAGAGTGAGGTGAGCAAGCGAAGCGAGCGTGCCGTGGTAGCGGCCGCCAAAGTGCCAATGGCCTTATAATATTGTAGGTAACTAATATTAGAATAGGACGAGAATAGGTAAATTAAGATTAACAATAGAGAACGGTTTAATTTTCATCGTTCGCCTAAACGAACTATCCCGAACCCTATATAAAATGAAACTTCATTTCGAACTAATCCACTTTCTCTAACGGAAATAACCGCATATCTTACAGAAAAATTAAATTCACCTTCACACACACAGCTTTCCGTCCCAAACATCTCATTATTCTAAAGCAACATTATCAGACTGATAATATGAGTCCATTACCTATGAACCCGTAGAAGCAGACGGCGGCGCCCTTGATGATGCCGGCGACGCCGTACGGCGCGAACCCGCCGGCGCCGTACCCCGCCGGGACGGAGGCCGCCGGCAGGCGCCAGTTGGCTGTGTCCGCTGGGTGACAACATATTCATTTCTAAATGTGCTCCGCTTATTATAGAAAATTGGCACACGTGTTTCTGGATTCCAAAGGTTTTTTTTGTAATTGGGGAAAAAATAGGGGCAAAAATGGGGAAGAAAACTTATTTAAATAACATGATAAGACAGAATATTTACCTTTGAAGCAGCCGGAGATGATGACAAACAGCACGACACACAGGTTGACGCCCGTGCAGAAGTTGTTGAACTTGGTCGACTCTTTTACGCCGAACGCCAGCGCAACTGGATATAGAACATTATTATCAAAAATATACATTTATAAGTAACGTAGTTCTTTTTTAGATTTTGGCATCATGGCACTTTCAGTCTCAGCTATCCAATAGTATAAAATAGTAATATATAAAATAGTATCTAGTAAATGTGGATATACAACAAGTTACTCACTCGAGAACACCATAATAACGGCGAACGCGAACAGATCCGGGTAGCGCGCCAAGTGCGGCGAGTCGAGCGGCATGGCGGCCGACAGCTGAGTAGAGATCGCCTTGTTTAACAGCGAGTCGAGGTACTCGCTCAGGGCTTTCACTACTGATGCTGCGCCTGGAGAATTCATCATCATCATCATATGTTTTATAGTGGAGAAATTCGTTGACATCGTCGCATCTCCTGCCGTTTGTAAAGGGAGCGGTGGAAGTATGTGGGAGGCACTCGCCACTAATAAGGGTGGCGGTCCCACCCCTAGAACTCCACTTATTGCATACCTCCCTTACATTAACGCCAAGGAAAACACACACCCCTTGGTTTCTCTAAATAGTTTGTAAAATTATAAAAAATACAATCCTAGTCTACATTTAATGTAATAAGATCAGACTCAAAGCAAATCAGACCTAAACATATAAAAAGTTAAAAAGTACATCATCATCATCAGCTCATATAATGTCCCCACCGAGGGGTACGAGCCTACCCTGAATTAGGGTGATTAGGCCTTAGTCAACCACACTGGCTAAATGCGGGTTGGTCGACTTCTCACACACCCTTAGAGTATAAGGTACATAAGTGAAGCAAATTCCAACAAAGTTACATATCCGAAAATCTAACGTAAATATAAGCCCATGTACGACAAATAATTAATTCAATAGCAAAGCCGTTATTAGTGAAAGTTCAAACCAATGACATAGTTTCGATAAACATCATACAAGTGGTCAGTAATTTCATGCAACACTAACACAGGTTCCGTGGTGTAGTGGTTATCACATCTGCTTTACACGCAGAAGGCCGCCAGTTCGATCCTGGCCGGAATCACATTTTTGCATAATTTTTTTTACTTTATTTTTTTTAGATCTCAATTTTATTTCTTTTTTTAAAAGAAAACAATAACCTGACCAGAAGTAGAGAAGTAAAAATAAAATCATAGTGCAAAATTCGAGTTCGATTTCTGTGTCAAGTTTAACTAACAAACAAGGCTAAATACACACATCAAAAGTGTCTAGGGATCAAGCATTTTTATGCGGATTTCTTGAGATTGAGATGTGGCTTTGTAATAAATTTATGATTTTATAAATTTATATGGATCCTTTTTGGTGCATTTCATAATTTGAATCAGGAACTGTGAATCAAATTCGAGTAAAAGATGAAAATCAGCTGTCAATATTTTCCCTATAAAAACATACAACGCATTGAAGACATTATTAGTGCTACTGTTTCCCTACTACTGATTAAAACCAACGTTATTATGGAGCGGCGACGTCATTTAAGCAGGGAAGAAATGCTCAGAGCCGTGGGAATGATAGAAGCTGGTTCCCGGCAACGTACTGTGGCTTTAGCTCTGAATACAAGTCAGAGTGTTATCAGTCGACTTTGGACACGTTACCGAAGCACTGGTACCGTGGCTGAGCGCCATGGAGGACGGTATCGCTGCACCACACGGAGACAAGACCGATACATTCAAATCTTAACTCGAAGAGCTCCAACAATAACCGCCATGATGTTAGCCGTGCGGCTTCATCACTCTTCAGGGAACTTAATTAGCGACCAAACAGTCAGAAACCGCTTGCATGAAGTGAACCTTCATTCCCGAAGACCGCTACGGGTACCACCTATAGCAATGCACAATCGTAGGATTCGATATCAATGGGCTCTTGAACACAGAAATTGGGCAGAAGAACAATGGCGTTTCGTGTGCTTTTCTGATGAGTCTCGTTTTGGTATGAGACCGGATACAAGACGTATACGACACTGGAGAACCCCTGGACGCCAACAGCGATTAAAATCCTGCCAGGAAGTCCATCCTTATAGTGGTGGAATCATCATGGTATGGGCGGGTATTTGGATCGGCGGAAGAACTGAGTTGATTTGGATCAGAGGCAACCTCAACGCTCAAATTTATGCTGAGACGATTGTATCAGACGTCATCGTTCCTCTACAAGTGCAAATCGGTCCCTTATTTCAGTTAATGCATGATAATGCACGACCGCACACCGCAAGAGTTGTAAGACAGACTCTCGCCGCAGCTAACATCAATGTCCTGCCCTGGCCTGCTCAGTCGCCAGACTTGAACCCGATTGAGCATGCATGGGATATGCTACAGAGAAGAGCTCTGCCGAATATGGAGGGTATCCAGTCGCAAGAAGACCTTTTTTTGTTGTTGCAACGAACATGGGCGGCCATTCCACAGCGTGATTTGGATGAACTCATTTTGAGTATGCCAAACCGATGTTCTCGTGTTGTTAGTGTTCGCGGTAGAAACACGGATTATTAATTGTTTAAGTTACCCAATAAAATTTTAAAGAAAACTGTTATTTCAGTCTTTTTTTCGAACTTTAATGTTAGTGGTTCAAATGTCAAAAATCCCTTTATTAGGAAAATGGCAAATTTCTTTATTAATGCAAAGGTGACTTGGTTTATCGTTACTGTGACAAACGAAAACACTTTATTTGATGAATCCTTAAAGAAAATTTTAATTAATATCAATCAGGAGAAAAGTTATTGCAAAAATATATGTTGATCCCTAGACACTTTTGATGTGTGTATTTAAGATTATCAACACACTCTAGGCCAATGTTTTAAATAGATTTTTGTACTAAAATTATTATAATTTAGTGACACCAATAATAATATCACAAATAATACAACCACACTGGCACGATCTGAACTAATTTGGCTATTCATTTTAGCTTAAGAATTTGACTATTAAAATGCCCTCTAAAGTCTAAGCAACAAAGTTACATTTAACTTAATCCTTACCAATAATATACTCAAGTATGAGATTCCATCCAATAATGAACGCAATGAACTCTCCCACACACACGTAACTGTATACGTAGGCCGAGCCAGCCTTGGGGACGCGTGCGCCGAATTCAGCGTAACATAATCCTGGAATAGTTACAACAAACGAATTATACCTATTGTGACAAAATGTCATCACTACATAGAATAAAATATAAAACATAGTATAAAACAAAGTCGCTTTCTCTGTCCCTATGTATGCTTAGATTTGATGCGGTTTGTTTTAATAGACAGAGTGATTCAGTAGGAAGGATTTTAGAATAATTTTATCCCCATATTCCTACGGGAACGGGAACTACGCGGCTAAAACCGCGAGGCACCGCTAGTATTACATAATCCTCGAACATTACAAAACAAAAAGCACCCATTGTAGAAAATATTACATATGAATCCTTAGCAAACACTAAATATAATTTTAAAGATAAGAATATAGAGCTATTTTTTTTTTACAAAAATCAAGTGGTTCGCTTCGTGGCAAGCTAGGTAAGAGTACTGATCTTTAAAAAATCCAATGATGCAGTTTTGGTTTGTATCACAATCGGCATTTTTCGCTATTTCTTACGGTTTCGGATTTCGTCTATCGTGGTCTCTGGACATACTAAACACTTGAAAAATTTGATTAATTTGAATTGGGATAAGTAATTTTAAAGACAGAATCTACTTGATGACAAAAATCTATTACTTATACCTCCCTACCTAGATATACGTAGTGACGATGACGATTATCTGATTTTTAAGTGATACTGTTCTTTTATTTATTTTGTCTTATAAACCAACTGCCAAATATAGTTAAACTTGTTTCCCGTGTATTTATCCAATTGAAATAAACGAAGCGTGGGAGAATTTTGATTGAAGAATCGAAATTAACGGGGTTGAAGTCTAAACCTTGTACCAATTTAGTGAATTAGTGTTAAATTAAAAAGTTTTCTTGTTTGAAAGATATAGAGCAAACAGATCACCTCACTTTTAGAAAGTAACGTCGTCCATGAAAAATATTGGTTAATTTAGTTTTTCAATATTTTTGACCAAGACCAAAGAGGTGGCTAATGGGACGTCAAAAACACATTTTCCCAAAAGCATTACAGAAGAAATAAGTTCTTTCTAAATAATAATATTATTCTAAGGCAGTATTCTAAAATTTAACAAACCTGCAAAAACGCTAGCAACAGCAGCTAACAAAAAAGACAGTATGACAGCCGGCCCCGCGTAATTCTTCGCGACGTCACCGGCTAGCACATACACGCCCACTCCCAAAGTACTGCCCACTCCAAGTGCGGTCAAGTCCAGTGCTGAGAGTACCCTGGCCAGTCTCGCTGCTCCTTCCTCGGCTGCCTTACGACGGGATAGTGCCCGGTACGCCAACTGAGCGGCCCGAGACGCCCCGGCTTTGATACCACCTGGAAATATACAGATTTTGTTGTTAAAGCAAGTTTGGTAGCATGATAAATGGTCTCAAGAAGAAGGTTTAGTAAATGGTCTGAAGGTTTTGAGGTATTGAACTTTTCGAGAAGAGTGTGCTTATATCATCATCAGCGAGGCCTTTGCCTTGCAATGGGATCTTCCACACCGATACTTTACTTTTGATTGCTTTTTATAACATGCAATTTTCTTACGCTACAGATGGAAAGTACTGTCTTAAAATATGTGTAGGCTTGTTAGATACCACTGTTTGACTAAAGCCACTCTCTCACTGATGATGATATTAGCACAAAAAACGATAATAGCAACTTTATTCGTCACATAAACCACGAAAAAAATCAAGCTCCCCCACGAGATCTAAATTCCCAAAAGTAAAACTTAATATTTAAGCTGACCTGGCATGTTTACGAGACAACCACTAGAGTCGAGAATCGAACGGCAAATGACACCGAATACGAGACCACGATCGTCTTACAAAACACCAAATGAAATTGTGATCTGACAATGGTTACAAGTACCTATTGTTGCATTAAAAATAAATTGGTAAAGTTACTACCTACTGTTACAGTTTCTATTACGTATTTCATCTATATTTTTTATTACCGAAATCATAAGCACTACATACATTATACATAGATTTTCGATGTTGGAATCGTTTCAGATTGCTAAAATTCAATGGGGCAAGTTGGAAGCAAGAAAGCTTCTACAGTGTAGAAGATGAGATATGAATAGAAAACCTTTTCCCGTAGGAAAATCCGTAGGAGAATCCGTAGCTTTCCGATGGATTCTCCTGTTTCTTCCCACTTAAAAAGGGGAGGAAGGAGAATCAAAAATTCTCTACCTTCCTACCGTAGCTAACCTTGCCTGACAAAGAAAAGCAACCAAACCAACACATTCTTGAACTAAAGTTTTCACTAAACATAGAGACAATCAATGTAGGTACTTCGTGTCTACATCATCATTGAAAATGTGGTAGTTTAGAAAATTTATATATTTATGACACACCAACAGTATACATATATGACAATCACAATAATAACAGAAATATGGTTCTAAATCTAATACATATACAAATAACAGGCGTGTACAGCATTCAATATTATAGTAAGGCACATATACCTTTAATCTTTAATCATAATGATCAATCAACAATGAATTCGTTTAAATTGAACGGCATTTTTTCTTATCACTACGTAAACTTTAGAAAAACATAATATTTAACAAACCCTTTACTAACAAAAACCGATATAAACAGATAAAATCTTACTTATAATGAACCACATCGCCGTGTTCAACACCTCAGTAACTGAACCAAACTGAGGACTCAAGACAACAACCTCATTATTATCTCAATTGATATCATTTAGGAAACAGTATCAATTGATCTGAATGTCAGATTGGTATGAACGTTATAGACTTGTCTGATTTATAACTAAGTATCAATTAGTAACTGTATGACAACGCAAACTGATGACTAGTTTTTGTTGTATTAGTTCCTTATGTTGAGATAATTTATGCCTTTCTAATAACTAGCTGATTTTGAGGAATGCCACCTACATACTAATATAACTAACTAGCATGGCACTGGAGTTTCATCCGCGTAGTTCCCGCTCCCGTAAGAATGCAGGGATAAAATTATACTAAAAGCTTTATCTTAAATCACTTTATCTATTAAAAAAACTGCTTCAAATCCGTTGCGTAGTTTTAAAGGTTTAAACATATATTATAGGGACGGACAAACAGCAACTTGAGATTGTTTTATACTATGTAGGTATATGGTATCAATTAGTAACTGTGCGACAACGCAAACTGATGATTGCTTTTTGTTGTATTAGTTCCTTGTGTTGAGATTATAGAAGTTACTAGCTGTGCCCCACGGTTTTACTCGCATAGTTCCTGATCGCATGGGAATTTATTACGAAAATCATTGTCATTCTTATAAGAAGGAAATAATAGAGGACTCTTGGTCGGAATAAGATTATTGCTGATTTGCATAATTTTTAACCCCCGACGCAAAAAGAGGAGTGTTATAAGTTTGACGTGTCTGTGTGTGTGTATATATATCTGTCTGTCTGTGGCCTCGTAGCTCTCGAACGGATGAATCGATTTCAATTTAGTTTTTTTTTTTATTAAAGGGGACTTAACAGCCAGTGTTCTTAGACGAAGTGTTTGATGAAAATCGGTTGATCCGTTTAAAAATTATGGGGGATTGAAAGTAATTGTGTTGGGGGTTTTTTATTTTTAATTTATGAGTAAGTGTGCAACTCAAATTTATATTTAACACCATTGACAAATATGTACTTATCAGATATCTAGTTACATTTTCTAAGTAAGCCTTGAATACACATTCAACAGCAACATTTCATTAAGTTTGTATTTGAATAAAATCTATAAACTCAGCATTTTTTAAATAATTAATGCTTACAAGACTGGTTTTAAAGGAATTCTTATTAATGTTGAATTAACAATGATAAATTTTATATTTTTAATCCTTACTTATACACCCCTATTTTGAAAATATGGGACTTATTAAAATCAGAATATCTGTAGCAGTAACTGAATCCATATATCCAATAAAAATATCAAAAATGATAGTCGATTACTTATCTTTAAAAAATACAAAATAAATGTCGTATTACCAGACGGCACACTAGCTATCAAGTATTCTGTGACGGCTCGGGTCGATGACCGCGCTCAGCTGTGTATCGCAGCGTTCGGTGTAGAATAACAATAAAATTCGGCGGGATTTTGAAAATCTTTGATTTATCATAACTTTTTAAATAAAAGCAAAAGAAAAAAACTAACTTCACTATTATATTGTCACCCGTCGTTTACATTAGCTGTGAGATAAGGTATCGCAATTTCAAAATAAGGGTGTATTTTAAATTTGAAAGTAATTCTCGTCTGTCTGCATTTTACCTTTTCACGGCTAACCTACTGAACCAATTGACTTTAAATTCGATACAAGGGTAACTTATGGTCTGGGGCAGAATGCATAGGCTATGTTTTATCTCGAAATTCCAACGGGATCAGGAACTATGCGTGTGAAACCGCAGGGCACAGCTAGATTTCTATAATTTTATTACTTTTAAATTTGCAATGAAATTATGTACATTCACACAAACACACTCTACTTTTTTACATTATTAGTAGATTTAGACTAATAACTTTTGACTCAAATAGATATAATATATTTCTAAATATTACCTAAATAACACTTTATTTAAATAACCAATTAATGAGGTTTAGTATTTAATTATTAAGTAATAGTTAAAGTATGTTGTTTTATTGGTAAGTCTAGCTACATCCTTCGAGAGCAGTTCGTGTTCATCAATAAAACTATTTTTTATAATTAATTAAATTAAAGGCCTTAATTAATATCCCATCAAAGTGGAGCATATACATATAACAAATAAATATACAGCTGTGATAACGCCACACTCCAACCGTAATAATAATAACTAACCGCTTATTGTAAACGAACCTTTTTATTACCCCATAAGAGGTTCAGTTCTAAACAAACTAAAATTTGATACGATGATGAAATCGTACCGCCGAGTTGCAAGGACGTGCCACGTAAAACAGTGTTTCATCAATGAAAACTTATTGTTACCAACCTTCATTGAGGGCTTGTCTCCACGTAGGTCCATTATTAACATTTCTTCGACCACTATCAAAGCCTCCAAGCTCATCGCCTCCAGGAAAAGGCATTTTTGTATCTGATACTGTTAAACTTAACCTAAAAATTTTGTATGAATACTACATGTGTTAAGTCAATGTTGAAAGAAAAAACATTGTAAAATTAATAATTTTTGTACGAATATTATTATTTTAATGATTTGGTTTATCCGAAATTATTATTTAATAGATATTCTTTTTGCACAGCTGTACTGTACCGTGAGCCGGGACCTGACTTACTGACTGACCGGACAGTGACATATGACAAAACTGACAATCAGTCTGGAGTGGCAGTGATAGTGACAGGTACAGATTTCATTGACAGTCTTTTGTCTTTTTACTGGTTGGAAAAGAAAGAGCGGGAAGAAATATTATTTTCATCCCACTAGCTCGGAAAGTTTGTTTTTAATCCCCGATATCTGGGGGTAAAAGTCGATTTTAATCTCAAGAGTGGAAAGTATCGGGGTCGCTGTGACAGGCCGTGCAGGACCCAAGGCATTTTCGATAACTGGGAGTAAAAGTCGTTTTTGCGCTCTAGAGGTTAAAGTAAATTTGAATTTAGAACATCGTGTGCACTAAGTGTGATGATGATTTGGATTCACAAACTGTCATACAACTTTTTTTTTATTTCAAATTCGAACTCGGAGCCTCCTTGGTGTACTTAATTATTTTTATTTGCTTTGCGCGTGATATTTTTGCTTTTCACTTAATATTGTGATTGTTTTATGTTTTCATTTAGTAATTTCCTCGCTGAGGGGGGATGAAAAATAATGTGTTGCACTCGAGTGCAAAAAATTTTTAACCTTGTGCTCCTTTGAGTCCCTCGCTAACGCTCAGGATTCTTATTTTGAATCCCTCGCTGCGCTCGTGATTCAATTTTAGAATCCTTCGCTGGCTCGGTCCTCAACTGGAGCCCCGGTTAAAAAGCAACTTTGCACTCTTGTATAACAAATAACTATTAAATTCACCAGGCCTATTTTTATTTTTGTTATGTACATTTTGAATAAGAAAATCCGCAAGGTCTCTTTACATTAGGAGACTAACGACTGCCGTTTAAAAAACATCTCAACATTTAAGAAGGTATTTACGTAGTCCTTACCCAAGGTATTTCTACCCAAACTAAATAGGTAATACTAATACGTATTTTTCTAGCATCTAACTAGCTAGAGACAGTACCTAGATCTTATAGTTTTATTAGCCGTCTGTCTGTACCACATTCTTATTACCTAATTAAGTAAGTACCTACATAATGTTAGTAACTAAGTAAGTGCTTACCTATTTATTTACTTTTGTTTATTTTAAAACTTGTTAGCACTCGTACAAACATTACGTAAGTACATATTGTACCTATTTGCCTAAGTGACTATTCATTCACGTGTAAAATATATTATAAGTACCTACTTATACTTTTGCTAGTAAGTATGAGGCCGCGAACCCACTGTATCGTAATTTCACCAGACACAACACACAACACATGTCTGGTGGGAAGATCCTCCGACTCAATGGTGATGAGGAACTTTACACACCCGTGATCCCCAAAAGCTGAAATAGAGTTGCCGCAATCTCACATGAGGCACTGCATAGCGCAAAACTTAGTGATTTCGCCCTCTCTTTGGACCAAAGACTTTGGTAGACACTCTCCAAAAATGCGGCGCGTACGGTGCTGAAGAATATGCGTTCACCTACCCATGCCTAAGACCCATGCACATATTGCCCATTGGCTATATTGTTATTGACTTCGACTAAGTAGGTATAAAAATGTAAGTACCAACCTACTTAGTAGCAGAAGTGTTGTTGAACGAGCTGAAAACTAGGTACCTAAGTACTTACTTTTATAACATTCTATTTCCATTTTGTCCTTTAATTATAAATCTCAGCGGCTGCTCTCTATAACCATATCAAAAAGTACTCTGTGATTCATTTTTTGCTTCACTGCATCATTAACAATAGTTAATAAATGCGTTATTTAATAGGCAAATCAAAATTACTACTTATGCTATTAAAGCATAGCAATAAGGTACACCTAAGTATGTAAGTATGTACATAGACCGAAATTAAAATTAACATCAATTTCAATAAATGTTAGGAAAACAAATTCTATAATTTACATTATGACGCAAACAAACTATTTAATACTTACAATAGTTAGAGACTGTTTACATTTCGTGGTTTTATGTTACTTCGACTGTTCTAAACTTTATTTGTACAGAACCTTTCCGGTTTTCAAGGTTTTACAATTGAACTCAAGACGTTAGGTGTATTACTTCAATACATAGCAAAACGCGCACTCCGTAACGTTGTGTTAATTTAAATCGTTGTCTCGGTAATGGCTTAAAATGAATAAAATAAATATAGTTTATTTAACTTCAATATTCGTGTTCACCAATCTGCCGTTGGAGAGTATACAACGCTCGTCGCAGCGGATCATTCCAGAAGATGCGACCCTTAATTTTAATCAACTGGCGGAAAAATATATTCGTCCATCCGAAGAATACAATGTTATGACTGAAGATGAATATATTTTGAAGTTATTCCGCATACCGAGCAAGGGAGGCAATGTTGTTCTCCTAATGCACGGGATTTTAGACTCGGCAGACAGCTTTATGATTCGAGGAAGAAGATCATTAGCTGCTACTCTCGTTGCAGAAGGATACGACGTGTGGGTCGCCAACTGCAGAGGCAGTAAATACTCCAGACAACATAGACATTTGAATCCTGACCGTGATAACAGTTATTGGGACTTCAGCCTACACGAAATCGGCTTATATGATCTTCCAGCGTTAATAGACTTTATAATACTTAAGACTGGTGTAAAGAAGATCAATGCAATCGGACATTCTCAAGGAAATATGGTGTTTTATGTGCTAGGGTCTCTGAAGCCGGAATACAATGATAAAGTGAATGTGCTAATTGCGCTAGGACCGGTTGGTTATCTAAACAAAAATAATCTAGCGACTCCTCTGAAAGCGTTAGTGTATTTCGGACCATTCCTGAACAAGTTTCTTCAAGCGATAAACATGGATGAAATTTTTGGTGATACATCGTACTTGACATATTTCAGGAACAATATTTGCACGAACAAAATGATTGGTTACAAAATATGCGCTGAAATGGTGTTTTTTAATCTAGCGGGAGAGGATACCGAGGAATTTGAATATGACTTCTTCTTCAATTTAATAGGTCACTATCCTACAAGTACTTCAAGGAAAAATGCCATGCATTTACTGCAAATTGCTGAAGAGGAGGAATTCATGCAGTACGATTACGGATCGGAGAAGAATTTCCAAATCTATGGCCAGGCGAAGCCTCCAGTTTACGATTTGAGGAACGTTAATATGGGTGTTGCTTTATTTGTAGGGAAAAATGACAGGATCACCCCCATAGTCAACGTTGAAATTCTGAGAAAACAGCTTCCAAATGTGGTGAAATATAAAATAATGGACTGGGAAAAATACAATCATATAGACCACGTGTGGGGACGGAATATGGACAAATATCTTTTCCCTGATGTTTTAGAAGTATTGAGCTATTTTAACTAAATAGTAAATAACAAATTAATAACTGTGTTATAGGCTATAAATAAGTTAATTGTTTAATTACGGATATTAGCCATAACTTTTAAGACACGGATGCGTGATGAATGAGATCGAAGTTCGTCCTTATGTATGTGCATAAGTAATATGATCTTTTAACATTACATTGTTTGTGCCAAACGTTGTGAAGAGCGGTGTTAATTAATGGTGCGAATTTACAAAATAAATCAAACTTAGGTGTAGCATATTTTTTATTTGCGTATCTAATAAGAGACGTCATGGTTAGGGTAAGACTTCCTTCATACTTTTGGTTAGGGTTTCGTATCCAAAGGGTGAAATTGGATTTTTATAACCACAGCCTATCTTAATACTGTGCTATTACTAAGACTCCGCAGTCCGTCTGTCACCAGGCTATATCTCATGAACCGTGATAGTTCGACAGTTGAAATCTTCACAGCCTAGATGACAGTTACTTTTGAAGCACCTTTTTAAATCCCATCGCAGGGCCAAGGCCTCTCTTTTACTGACGAGGTTTATCGAGGTCAAAATGACGTTTGGAAAATAGCAAACAGCTCGACCGAGACGTTGAAGCCGGGACCTCGGGGTTAAATAAACAGTATAATGATTTCATTAACAGTAATTCCTGTATACCTATTTTGTTAACTGTCAAATAAATTACCAAAGTGTTCATTACCAATTGCTAACGTAGGTACTTAGTTTGTAGTTAGCTGTGTTTTGAATGGATGACGAATTTTAATAAGGCACTTTATTGCAAATATTTCATGGTTCAACCTACCAAGGTAATGGCAAATAAGTATGAGGATAGAATATGAAATTAGAATATGATTTAGCTCACTCCGTTCCTCCACGGTCCAATTTAAAAAGTCATCTCGTAGCTTAGTTCGAGGTTTGTTTGATCAATCCCAGGTTTATGCAAAAATGAAATGTAGATATGTCAGTATGATACATTGTATGCCTAAAGTCTTTCACTAAACATGTAAGTAAATATTGAATTAAGTAAGTACTAAGTAAAGTAAACCTAAGACCGTCTACGGTGCGGCGCCTGGCCGCCGTGCTATGGCGTCCACGGCACACCGTGCGCGGCGTCTCGGCCGGTGGCAACCATCATTTTTAATTTATATCCCTATAGTCCTACTTTGACTTGTCTCAGAGAACGGGGCGTGCTTCCACTAGCGAAATCTAAAAGTCTACCATTTTGTGTAAATAAAAATAACACGTGCGTATAATGCAACCGCAAAACATAAACTAGCGAACGTTCTGACGGTAGCGGCGCCGCGCCGTGCCGTCTCACGGTGGCCGGCGCCGCACCGTGAACATGGGGCCTCGGCCTAAGCGCTCATCCAGGGCTTACCGCAGATCTCTTGCGATCTGTTTCACTCCATCATCTTAAATAGTAAAAGGTGGCTGTTTCCAAACAGGTTTTACAACAATCCTAATCAAAGAAGTGTCAACAAAAAAACAAACATATGAAGTAGATTTTTTATTTACTACTGTTAATTAATTACATACTAACTTAATTTACATTGTATTCAAAACATTGTGTCTATTAAATTAAGTAGGTACTTATATAGATATTATACTTATATAACTACTGATTACAATAACAAGGAAAGTAATAAAACATAAATAAATTATTAAAAAAGTGTTTTAAGTTACATAAAATACAATTATTATTATTGTAATACTACAGAATTATCTTATCAATGAGAACATTATAACAATTTGCTAAAATCTTTGGTATAAGTACTTGTCCATTTCTTAAGTTTTCTTACGAATCCTTTATGCCGGAATTGAATGTCTTCTATGTGAAGGTATATATGCGCAGACTTTGAAGTAGCAGAACACAGAACCTGAAAGTATAAATCTTGATTGATACTTGTTTTTTATAATCACACAAAATGTAATTTACTGAGGGAGGAGGGGGCACGCCTACACTACGATTATGGATTACAAGATCTAAGAAAAACAACTGTTTTTAGAATATGTCTCAGTCTGTCAAATGTTTTTCTCGGTCTGGGTGGGTGTGAATGAGTGTGTGCGTAGTTTTTGATACCCTAGATACAACCTATAGAATGCGAGCACATCGGTCGAATCGACCGCATAATCCGCGCCGAATCTGAATACGACATCCGAATTCGTCAGGGTTCTGGGGTTCTTCCAGATTCGGACGATTCGACGCGGAGAATAATGCGAGGTTTCTTGAAATTTCATATGTATAAGTAAGTACTTACAAAATTCTAAAATTTGCGTTCAACTGGTTTGACGGGTACGGTTGGTATACCTTAAACATACACGGATGAATTATGAAAACGATACAATGTATACTTATTCATAACTAGTAGCTCGCGTAGTTCCCGTTCCCGTGGGATTACGGGGATAAAATCCAGCCTATGTCACGCACTGATAAATTAGCTTTCCATTAGTGAAAGAATTTTTGAAATCGGTCCAGTAGTTTTGGAGCCTATTCATTACAAACAAACAAATCTTTCCTCTTTATAATATTAGTATAGATACAGGAATCTAAATCAGCTTAGGAAGAGTATTATTAGTATATAAATCAACCTCCTTTAGATCAGATATTCGTCAGTATAACCCACCTTGTCTCGCACGCACGGGAATTAGACCTGGTTTCGGTCTATTCTTACTCCGAAAGTACTTCTTACCGGGCCAGTCGATGTTGAAGAACTCCATTATTTCAGGATATATCGGTCGGTAGCCGACCAATAGATCTATCAATTTAAATCTACAATAAAATTAAATCATGTGTATGCAAGATATGCCTAAAATGGATGGCAATCAACTTCAATGGTAGTTGTTCAATCTTAAATTATACACCTTTATTTTGAATTCGAGATACTTAGTGACACAGCTAATGTACATGACGGGTGACTATATAATAGTGAAGTTAGTTTTTTCTTTTGCTTTTATTTAAAAAGTTATGATAAGTCAGTTTTTCAAAATCCCGCCGAATTTTATTGTTATTGAACACCGAACAACCGGCGAACGCTGCGTACATACACAGCTGAGCGCGGTCATCGACTCGAGCCGTCACAGAATACTTGATAGCTAGTATGCCATCTGCTAATACGACATTTATTTAGTATTTTTTAAAGATAAGTAATCGACTATCATTTTTGATATTTTTATTGGATATATGGATTCAGTTACTGCTACAGATATTCTGATTTTAATAAGTCCCGTAATTTCAAAATAGGGGTGTTATTAATTTGACGATATGTGTAGCATTAACTGAACCCATATATCGAAGAATAAAATAAGAGAGGATGATCAATTTGGCAGCCATAGGAATACCAAAATAATGTATAACTAAGTACATTAGTACATAGTTGCTAACTGCGCGCGGCTCGCGGCATTATCGTAGGTACAGGATACAAAGTAAAATTATTTATTATTTAATTCCCGGTCGCTCGACCTCCCCGCCTCCCCCGCCCCCGCGCCCATCTTCGTCGCAAGCGCCGCGGCCGCTCAGCTAGCTTCACCAGTTCGTTCACCGCTCACGTGCCGCGAGGTTGTACGCAAACGTAACGCCATGTTTAATTAAAACTAGCGGTCCGCCCCGGCTTCGCACGGGTCCAATTTTCCCGTTGATTTTCCAGATTTTTTTACATAAGAACCTTCTCCTGACAATAACAAACACAACAAAAAAAGAATTGGCCAAATTGATCCAGGCGTTGTTGAGTTATGCGCTTACCAACACATTTTGCGATTCATTTTTATATTATAGATTACTAGTTTTACCTATCAATTTACTTCTCGTGAGTACATACATGGTATGGTATTAAAACTCAGGGATAGACGCGGAAATGTAGTGAGTGTTTGTGTGTTGTTAATGTGTGATTCGGAAAATGGAATGCGACTGTTCCCAGGGCTAGTCCTAGGCTAGGACTCTTAGCGACCTCCCACCTTGTCGTGGTGGGGGGGCTTAGTAGTCGCGGTTGCGCGTAGAACTGCGGCGAAGCTAAGAGGCGTCCAGGGCGGGCTGCCTGCGGGCAGAGGTTGCGGGGCCTGTCCGGGCTCCGCAGCTGTGAGGGGGCGCTGTTGCAGCGCTCGGAGGTGCGGGGCCGCGACAGGAGAGGAGTGTCGGTATCACGATGCGCCGCTCTCCCTATCTGTCGCGGCCCCGGCGGGGCCGGCACCGCTTGATGCCGGACTCGGAGGGGTTGCCGGGGAACACAATCTTCGGCGGCCGTCAAGGCCCGCCTCTCCGTGTGTTCCTCTGAACAGCAGAGGACACCATGGATTTGAGGCGGGTGGAGGGTGGTGAAGCGGGTAGTGGTGTGGCGTGGCAGAGGGCCGTACACCGTGCTGCTTCCCGCACTACCAGAGCGACTTGGGAGGGGTTCGCTGGAGGGGGCCTGCGGGTCATACGCCTGGGCGTCGCAGTAGAATAACATCTGATCCTGCGGCGCCCGCTTAGAGGCGCGGAGGGAATGCGCTGAGTTTTTAGTGGGTAGGCCTCGCCCTTCTGGCGGGGAGAGCCTCACATAACCCCGGGAGTCCGCCTCCATTACTCGACTCCGGGGTATGCAGTTCAATGCATTTTCTCAGCGAAAAAAAAAAAAAAAAAAAAAAAAAAAAAAAAAGGACTCTTAGCGACCTGGCTCTGGCCTGGGATCAATAACCATTTAGAACTTCGGTGAAAACTAAAGGTAAATAATAATACCTACCTAAGTATTAACTTACAGTATTTTTTACGTACTTAAAAAGTTAGGTTTTCATTTTTAATACGATTAATATTCTAGTACCTAATAATTATTATTATTACGTGTACTTACCTCACTACGTAACAAATCGTAGTAATAAAAATAATAATAAAAATAGGCAATTACCTATTATTGAATAGGTGGGTTAGTCCCATTTTACTCCACCAAAAAGTCCCAAGTTACTCCAAACAAAAATATTCTTTTTTTAAAATTTCAAAATAAGTTTCATTTTACTCCAAACTGTCAAACACTATTGTTTATCAATATTTGGAACTGCCATACATTCAGTTTCACTTTACTCCACGCGTAATGTCACTTATGGATGAGATACAGTCAGACGCAAAAATCAAAAAGAAAAATAAAACAAAGTTATAGATTTCCCATAGGCCGTGTTATTATTAAATGTAAACACATATTTATCTAATATAGAAATATTAAATCAGAGGATATATTTTCTGTGTTTATTTTAAAATCAAGATGACTATTCAAGATGTCATTTCTTTCCTTTTGAGTGACACTGTAACTCAATAACATGCTATGTTCAAGTTAAATAACACCTTGCGGTAGAATCATTGTTCATAAAACAGTACTATGTGGACAAAAGTACCAGGCAAACATGGGTTATTAGGAGTTTTACCTACAAATAGTCCTACTGCTGGTGAGGGTGGTACAGCCAAACAAAAAAGAAACGAAATTGCTCTGTTCAAATAAACATTATGTACAAGAAATTTTATAATAACGAATTTTAATTACCAGGAGAACAGAAATGTAGAAGAGGTCTTTACAATAAACTTTATTAAATTGATTCACAAAAGTAAATATTGGAGAATTTATTATTAGAAGTACCAGGAGAGCATATTCGCGCAAATTCTTACGAAAACCAAACACCCCAAACAGGTAATATGTTTCATGGGCGGGACTGTACTTTAGAAGTAAGAAATTCTTATTAAATTATATCTGGGTGCCGAAATGGGAACTAATCGCACTTAAATTTCCCATTTCGGCATCTTCCTGGAATTTGGAATAAACCGCATAAAATGTTTTGTTAAATTTTCTATCCGACTGTACTTCTCTTTTTGGAGTATCTTGGGACATAAAAATAAAAATCAATAAAATTATTCAAGTATCGATTGGAGTAAAGTGGGATATGAAAAATAATATATTATTTATAATATTATTCTCTGGAGCAAACTGGGACTGCATGTATGCATTTTTTCATTTTCGATTTCAAAGGAATGGAGTAAAATGGGACTAACCCGAATAGGTATTACGATATGACGGAACTTCAAATAGAAGTTTTGAAGAATCTCACGTGAGATTAGGGGAGGGGGGAGGGAGTTGAAGAAAATCTTACGATATCTCACCAAGGGGGGAGAGGGGGTCGAAAAATTGTCAAAAACGCCTCACGTAATTAATGGACGCCCCCTAAGTACGTCTCAGATGAAACATAAAAGAATCTATTAATACATCAAGGATTTGTCTCCAATCGATGTACATTTCCAATAACGAAAATGTTTGGAAATTTTCCTCACATTTATGTACTTACTTAATAATAAATTAAGCTACCCTTGAAAAACTACGAAATAGCTTTGATTATTTATAGATTACTTCAAAGCTGTTTAGTTATTTACAGCAATGATTTTATTAAACATCGATTGAAACATTAATATTTTATGTCGTAAGTATTTTTTTTTTATTCTTTTGGAAAATAAAATAAGCTTATGACTTTTTAAAACTAAAGATACTTTCGTTTTAAGACTTATTCTTCTCAATCAGTATTTTGTTGGCTATATTATTAGATAAGTAGTTTATAATAAAACATATACCTTTAACAAAGTCATAAACATATTTGAATATTGTTACCAACTTTTGACGCTGGCTGTATTAAGCGACCGAGCTCTGCCCGGGCGGGTGAAAATAGAAAACACGTTTTCCAGACTGGGAACTGCGTAGTTAGATTGATTTTTCCCAACAACTTTCACAGAATAAAATGGAATTATTTTAATTGATTATTTTGAATGTTTAATCTCATACAAGTACTTATGTACAGACTTCTTAGATTTAAACATACTACTTACTTACTTTTCAGCCCTAGAAAAATATGCGCGATTCTTTTATACTTACATCTAAGTATGACAAAACAAAATTAAATAGAGTCAAACGCTGTTTTCTCTCAAATCGACTCTGTTTTAAAAAAAACAGTTTCTTAATCACTATTCTCAAACAACGTGTTTGTGTGTTTAAAGTTACAAAGCACATTTCAAAAAGTGAAATTTACCGCCGCTTTTGTTCCCCAATGAAAACTTGATGCCGACATTATAACCATAAAAATACAGAAGTCGTACTAAATCAACGATTGACACGCAAAGATATCAGTACTAACAATCTCTATTACATAACAATATTCCTACTGATATCTATAATAATATATATAAAAGAAAGTCGTGTTAGTTACGCCACTTATAACTCAAGAACGGCTGGACCGATTTGGCTGAAAATTGGTGGAGAGGTAGTTATGAACCAGGAAAAGGACATAGGATACTTTTTATCCCGAAATTCCCACGGGAACGGGAACGGGAACCACGCGAGAGAAACCGCGGGGCACAGCTAGTTTGTAATAAAAACAGGACCGTTCAAAACTCTCATGGCAACAATTCCTTGCAAAAACGTCTCATGGCAACAACATTTCTTGTGCTAAAAACACATTTAAAACACTAATTACTTTACAAAAACTTCCCCTAAGACGACAATATAGAGATATCGTTCCCTAATTGCTAACAAAACCCCTATCAACATGTAAATGACAATGGATTCTTACCTTAATGCCCCGCGCCGCCCGCCAAGGAGACTTTAATCGGCGCGTCGCGTACCCCAACTGCCTGTAACTCCCGCCCGCCCTCCCTTCATAGATAGCGCCCTTCGATCAACTACGCCGCGACGGGATGAAATGTTGCGTCACGTATTAGTAATGATTTTATTATTTTCACATCAACAATCACTTCTTCGCTTATGTATTTTATGATTTGAACGTAACATAATTATTTACTATAGTAGCGCTCCGCGGTTTCACCCGCGTAGTTCCCGTTCCCGTGGGAATACGGGGATAAAATATGGCCTATGGCACGCACTGATAAATTAGCTTTCCATTAGTGAAAGAATTTTTGAAATCGGACTAGTAGTTTCGGAGCCTATTCATTACAAACAAACAATCAAATCTTTCCTCTTTATAATACATCAAGTAACTGATCCCTTAGTAATTTCGAAACTTGTATCTAGGGTATCAGAAACTACGCACACACTCATTCACACATACCTAGACCGTGACAGACATTTGTGGTTCACACAAATATTCACCCCGCATGGGAATCGAACCCGTAACCTTACGGATGGCAGTCCGGCGTGGTGACCACTCTGCCATCTAGGTCGTCTTTGTGTTGCTGTAAGTAAAGTATCCTGTAAGAACTAGCTGCATGACAAAGGATCCTCTTTCTCTCACTGATGATCACTCCTCGTCGTAATCCTGGGCTTTCATTTTTTTATAAAAGTATCTAAGGAATAGAGGTTATCCCATGTACCATTCCTGGAGTTTTTGTTGAAATTTCATGCTAATTAGGATCAATCCAGTTCCAGAGTACCTATCACACATCTGAATCCTTTAAACTTTCACGTTTAAGTATAAATATTATCATAATAATATTGTAAATGTAAATTGACCTTTTACTACCACATTCTAATCTTAAAAATATAGTGAAATAAAGGGGTCCATATTGGCTCACCTAAAGTTCTTTACCCGAAAATGTTTTTCCTAACTATTTGTAGTCCGAACGATCATTCTTCCTAAAAATTTTCATCCTAAAGTTTTAATTCATACTATTTGTAGTGCTACTGACGATGCTCATAACACTAATGTGTCCGAAAATTTTAATTACTAACATCATTAATGTAAATATATTTAAACTCCTACTGTTTTTTATCATAACGCTTTTGTCCCTAAACATACTTACCATAATATTTTCACTCATGCTCAGAAAGAAACATTTACCAAGTGTAATAAAAAATATATGTGGGTAGAAGATGATATTTATAGTTTTAATGATTATTATACGACTCGTTTACGGTTATGCTTATGGCCTGGGAGTTTACCATAACCATAACTAAAGGACCAATTCGGTTCTGGCACTTCGCCGGCCGCTGCCGCGGCACGCTCGCTACGCTCGCTCGGCTCGTGCGTTGGGGTCACAGTTCTAACATAACCTAAACCAATAATTAGGAATAGGACCGATTCGTTACTGGAACTTGACTGAATGATTGGAGCAGGACTCTGGTTTTGCTCGCTCGGCTCGTGCGTTATATGTTATACCTACATGTTATGTAAAAACAAAGTTACGAAAAATTTATGTATATAATATTGATTATAATAAATAAAAATAAATCTAAACAAAAAAAATATGACTTTGAATAATAGTATGAACGATGGTTATGTTGAGAAAATATAGGAAAACAAATAAAAGTGTAAAAGATGTTTATTGCTACTGACTTTATGCAGTTAAATGTTTCGGAATTAAAACATTAGTGACAAAGATTTTAGGAGTTGCGATTGTTAGGATAAAAAATGTTAGGAAGAAAATTTTCGGGTTTCCAATTATCGGAGTTGAAATTTTAGGTGAACTTTGGCGCACCCGAAATAAAGTATGTTGATGTAAAGGTTACCTACATCAAAACCCTTCCGATAACCTTTCTTGTAATAGGTACATAATACATATACTTAATGCTATTGTAGGTACTTAATAGATATATGTGCTAAGAGAGAAGGGTGTTGATTGACAGTTAATTAAAGATCTATTCGCACTCAAAGATTAGTTCATGAGCTCTTTACTGTAGCTAATACCTCATGCTAAACTCTCCATGAGGTTTCGTTACATACCTACGTAACTGTGTTTTCTATACTTCTATACTAATATTATAAAGAGGAAAGATTTGTTTGTTTGTTTGTTTGTA
Organism: Timandra comae; assembly: GCA_958496195.1. Taxonomy (NCBI): domain Eukaryota; kingdom Metazoa; phylum Arthropoda; class Insecta; order Lepidoptera; family Geometridae; genus Timandra; species Timandra comae. The sequence continues at coordinate 10,550,740 of OY292366.1, read as the reverse complement.
ACGAATAGGCTCCGAAACTACTGAACCGATTTCAATAATTCTTTCACCATTAGAAAGCTACATTCACCCTGAATAACATAGGCTATATTTTATCCCCGTATTCCCACGGGAACGGAAACCACGCGGGTGAAACCGCGGGGCACTACTTGTACATTATAAGATACAATAAATTTAAAAAATCTTGTAAGCTTTTTCAAAGTTTTATATGAATTTAGTTTGATATCTGAAAAAGGGTGTAGGCCAGCTTCTTGACGAGGTATTAATTTGATAAAACCTTGACGAGGTTTTATTATGTTATTTTACCGTTTATGATCAGTTAAATATATTGATTGGTATGTACGTCTCAAAGCTTTAAATTAGTTAGCTAAGTAGAGCCCAGTTTGATTAATGAACTTTATGTAAATCACGGCCAGTTCAAAGTTCAAATCCTGAAAGTTCACTTATTCGAATGTCATGTAAGTAAGTACTACCTAACTTTTTTCTACGATCCTTTGACATTAACCTAATAATGTCTATTTACATTTTAATACCTAAACTAGGACGAAAGTCTTAAGGTGACCTGGTCCCTGATTTGTGACCTAAACATTCACGGTCATCAATATCTGCCAAATATTAACTTCAGCAATAAGATTGGCTACATAAGCCACATGCGAGTGCATAAAAGTCGTGTGGAGTAGGTAGTCAAGCAGTCGCCAAGGCCGATAACGGTCGGGAACGTTATTATTATCTGCCAAATATTAACTTTGATATATCATCTCGTAAAACCAATGATAACATTAATGGAATCAGACATTGATGAGCTCGTTTCGGAGAGTTACTGACAGGTATTGTTATTAGTAATAGAATTAGGTTGCTATGGAGCATAAAGAGAGGGATTGCTTATTTTAGATAAGATATTATCTTTTAGCTACGTCGGATGCGTAGTGTTTATATATGGTGGCCTTTGACTTCTGGTGCAATCCCCGTATCCATGTGTTTTCGACTTTGGAATTCATATACTTATGTAGTAATATATCTAAACATTTATTCAACTATCTTATATGATAAAGGAATTGTGAGGAAACCTGCACAAAAGTCCTAACTTATCAATATAACAACCGATAGGTATATTTACGTTGTAGTAAAAATAATACATTTTACATATTAAATAAATATAACAAACTTACTCGTCATATGTTTATAAGGGCACTCGAAGTAAAGAGCTAATATCGTAAATAATAAATCTGTAAAACTAATCAAGTGCTTCTTATACTTAGATGGAGAAAATATACGACTTCCTTCTATGACTTTAATTTGAGGTAAACGTTAATCGGTTTCTATAAATACACAGATAGATTTACTTTGAACTTTAATAAGTTACTAAGTACATGTAAGTACTTACCTAAAGGTAAGTATTAATTTATTATTTGTACCTACCTTAGATTTAGTTAATGTTAGATACCTATTAGTAGTGCTTTGCAGTTCCACCCGCGTTTTCCCTTTCCCGTGGGCACAACGGGATAAAATACTTATAGCATACACACACAAAATTACAAATCTTTCCTTTGTATAAGTATACTTAGATACCTATAGGTAAGTAATTGTGATGTCCGTCTCAGCTGCTAGTTTTCCCCTATTACGTAATAAAAGAAAAGATACGTAGGTAGGTATCAGCACGGTCTTATCTATCCTTTGTATTTTCTCAAGCGAATGTCCGATTGATGAGTTAGGTATAAGTAATCCGACCAAGATCAGTCGACCAAGATTGTTTTGGACATGTCTCTCGTACAGACCCTGATTGCCTGGAGAAGTTGATGGTAGTCGGTCAGGTCGACGGGAAAAGACCGCGAGGTCGCTCACCTACCCGTTGGTCGGATAAAGACGCTCTGGTTTGCCAATCCCTAAGGTTATTAAGACCGCCGAGGACAGAAGTGTATGGAAGAGCATGGTACATCGAGTGAGCAGCACGTCACACTAGACACGACCTTCAGCAATGAAGTTAACGACTAAGAAGAAGAAGGTAATATATGGATATAGGTAGATTATACCTATGCTGCGTAGCTACATAATATCGTTGTAGCTGCTCCGTTCTTATTGGAGACGTAGTGTGATGTTATGTAGCCTTACGAGTTAGATGAGTTATAGCCATCCTCGATAATTGGACATCCCTACACTGTTTTTTTTAATTAAAAATCAGTAGCTGTGTGGAGCCTAGAAATTAACGCGGGAAATCGCAAGACCTAACTAGATTTTATATTAGAAACTAGCTGCGCCCCGCGGTTTCACACGCGTAGTTCCCGTTCCCGTTCCCGTGGGAATTTCGGGATGAAAAATAGATGTTGGCCGATTCTCAGACCTACTGAATATGCTCACAAAATTTCATGAGAATCGGTCAAGCCGTTTCGGAGGAGTATGAAAACTGTGACACGAGAATTTTATATATTAGATAAAACTTGCAAAATCAATTTTTAGCTATTCCCTTCAAACCTATCTAGAAACAACCCCTAGACCATAGATAGGTAGTTAAGTACACCTACGAACAATAGCGACCTTCGTCTGGTTAAGCTTTGTTTGCTACAGACCGATGCTTCAAAATTATAATGGAGTGTTTGTGTACCTACATATTGTACTGATTTATGTGTACTAGCAGCGCCCCGCGGTTTTACCCGCGTAGTATCTTAAATTTGGTACAGATGTTCCTTATAACTAGGAATAACACATAGGATACTTTTTATCCCGAAATTCCCATGGGATTGTGTATAAGTAATCCTATCATCCTATCAATCGACCATCGTGTGTTAAAAAATTAAGTAACAGCGTCATCTATGGGTAGGATTTGACTACAAAAAGTTACAATAAAACATAGGATTACTTATACACAATCCCATGGGAATTTCGGGATAAAAAGTATCCTATGTGTTATTCCTAGTTATAAGGAACATCTGTACCAAATTTAAAGTAGTTTTTGCGTGAAAGTTTTTGCGTGAAACCAAACTCACAAACATCCAAACATACAAACTTTCGCATTTACCTATAATATTAGTAGGATGACCACTCTCTCGTCCCGTATTTCTAAAAATAGACCACAAGGATAAACATCTTCAGGAAAAACCTTTGCTGCCTTTACGCGTTCTAGTGAAAAGGTTTCATCACAGTTATTCTAAGCTTTGTTAAAGGGAATTGAGATTTTGTAATATTACGTAAAAATACGATTGTTTCAAGTCAAACCAAAAAATATAGCGGTGCAAAGGGCCCAAATTGATTAGGTCCTATAATTGCGAAATCTGCCTGCTTACGAGTAAGTACGTATTTTATGATCCGTATACATACAAACATATACCTCCTGGGGGTCCATATTGGCTCACCTAAAGTTCTTTACCCGAAAATGTTTTTCCTAACTATTTGTAGTCCGAATGATCATTCTTCCTAAAAATTTTCATCCTAAAGTTTTAATTCATACTATTTGTAGTGCTACCGACGATGCTCATAACACTGATGTGTCCGAAAATTTTAATTACTAACATCGTTAATGTAAACATATTTAAACTCCTACTGTTTTTTATCATAACGCTTTTATCCCTAAACATACTTACCATAATATTTTCACTCATGCTCAGAAAGAAAAATTTACCAAGTGTAATAAAAAATATATGTGGGTAGAAGATGATATTTATAGTTTTAATGATTATTATACGACTCGTTTACGGTTATGCTTATGGCCTGGGAGTTTACCATAACCATAACTAAAGGACCAATTCGGTTCTGCCGCGGCACGCTCGCTACGCTCGCTCGGCTCGTGCGTTGGGGTCACAGTTCTAACATAACCTAAACCAATAATTAGGAATAGGACCGATTCGTTACTGGAACTTGACTGAATGATTGGAGCAGGACTCTGGTTTTGCTCGCTCGGCTCGTGCGTTATATGTTATACCTACATGTTATGTAAAAACAAAGTTACGAAAAATTTATGTATATAATATTGATTATAATAAATAAAAATAAATCTAAACAAAAAAGATATGACTTTGAATAATAGTATGAACGATGGTTATGTTGAGAAAATATAGGAAAACAAATAAAAGGGTAAAAGATGTTTATTGCTACTGACTTTATGCAGTTGAATGTTTCGGAATTAAAACATTAGTGACAAAGATTTTAGGAGTTGTGATTGTTAGGATAAAAAATGTTAGGAAGAAAATTTTCGGATTTCCAATTATCGGAGTTGAAATTTTAGGTGAACTTTGGCGCACCCACCTCCTGGGCTTCTGGGTGCAATTCGTACCGGTACTTATTTATTGAGATTAGCGCGTTGAAATTCTTCAGCTTTATAATATTACTAGCTTTTTCCCGCGACTGCGTCCGCGTGGAATAATGACTTCCGTCATACAAAACCGTCCGACAACCTTTCCGTTCCGTCAAACTTTCGTCCCCTATTTTTGTTCCCTTGGGGGTAGAATTAATTAAAATCCTTTCTTAGCGGATGCCTACGTCATAACATCTACCTGCATGCCAAATTTCAGCCCGATCCGTCCAGTGGTTTGGGCTGTGCGTTGATATGTGTGAGTGATGTGAGTGACCTATCAAGAATCTAACTTAATTTATATGCATAGATCCTTATACTTAATCATAATTATTTAGAATCCCCAATAGTGCAAGGTCATTAACATACCTGACTTTTTAAAATCAACGTGCTTTAAATTTCCAATAAATTTATATAATATCATTGAATAAACTAATTAGACGCGCACTAACAAAATCTTATTCTTTAGCTTTAACTAATTTGTCGATGTTAATTGGTAAGTACGTACTTATATTAAATTCATATTTCAAATTAAATTTACGACGTAACTTGTGTGGGTAGTATGACGTAGGTACAGTCATTGTAAGAAGATGTTCGTCACCTTAATATCCACCCCTATTTTGAAAATATGGGACTTATTAAAATCAGAATATCTATAGCAGTAACTGAATCCATATATCCAATAAAAATATCAAAAATGATAGTCGACTACTTATCTTTAAAAAATACAAAATAAATGTCGTATTACCAGACGGCACACTAGCTATCAAGTATTCTGTGACGGCTCGGGTCGATGACCGCGCTCAGCTGTGTATCGGTGTAGAATAACAATAAAATTCGGCGGGATTTTGAAAATCTTTGACTTATCATAACTTTTTAAATAAAAGCAAAAGAAAAAAACTAACTTCACTATTATATTGTCACCCGTCGTTTACATTAGCTGTGAGATAAGGTATCGCAATTTCAAAATAAGGGTGTCTATTTTCGTTTGCTCGGTATTGATCGATACTCTGTTGTACTGATTGAGTATGACGTATTGGGTCACTAGACGTAGGTAGTTCAAACGTGTCTGTGTTACACTATTTTGAACCTAGTTGTCATGCTATAGGTTTATTTTGTACTAGCAGCACCCCGCGGTTTTACCCGCGTAGTTTCCGCTTTCGTGAGAATGCGGGGATAAAACTTTCCTTTTGAATCACTCTATCTGTTAAAACAAGACGCATCAAAATCCGTTGCGTAGTTTTAAAGATCTAAGCATACATAGGGAGAGAGAAAGCGACTTTGTTTTATACTATGTAGTGATTGGTATTATTTTTGGACATCTCTATTCAAAAGAATCTTACTGCTAGGAAGCGAAGAAATAATACAAAACAAATTTTAATAATAATTATTTATTCAAATCATTACATTCAAACATAATGGCACCAAAATTAAGGCACGACCGACTAAACAAAAATAACATTTACCTATAACACTATTATAATACTTTTCAACTATCAAACTGATAACCCGTCCAAATTAAAACGTATCACAATCCGACTAAAATGTTCCTGTCAATATACACTGTATTTTGTTCAGGTTCATTTTGACAGTTGTCAAGTTTGACAGTTAATTTCGTTGTGTATTTCAAGCTGCAATCCCACTTGCGTTTATTACATTATAGGTAAGTAACTACTACAAATATAGTTTTAAAATAAAGTTAGTAAAAAAAACTGCGCTATTATCAAAATCTACTGCATGGATACAAAATATTTTGTCCTTAGCTTCGTTTTTCATCTAATTTTGACATAAATTCAAATGCGACTGCAGCTCAACTACTAATACTAACAAATAAATACTATTTAATATCTACATATAACTGTGGTTTGTACGTTGTTATTATGTACACAATATTAAACATTTAGACGGAATTAGTTCACCGAAGAAACACGAAAGAATATTTAAAAATATTACTTAAATAATGCTTATTCATAATTATAAAAACACAACAATACTTAGTAGGTTTAAAAAATAATTAATTTCGTTATTGAAGGTTTAAATATTAAACACAGTAACTTTAACTTTTATTGTGTTTGTCAACATAACTGTCAAAGCTGTAAAATTTTGACACGATTTTGACATTTATATTGACTACCAAATTTTGACAGTTTTCAACATAAACGTATAAAAATACAAATCTTTAAATTATTACATTAAAAAATAAGAATTAAAATTAATCACCATTCAATTGAATATCATTGAAACCATTGTCGTTATAAGTGTCTGCTTAAACATTTTGTTAAAATGACTTAAAATACATTGTATTATATTATTTAAATAGCAATTCTTTTTTTAAAACATATCATGTAATTTTAATTTGAAAATAAATTATTTCATAATGTTTAACCAACAAAACCTTGTTGGATGATGATCACATTTTTATCGCTCTTCTATTTATATAATTATTATAATAATGGAAAAACCATTTAACTTTTTAATTAAAGTAAAATATTTGTTTAAAACAGCAGAGTTATATAGCTGTGTAGTGTAAGGTGTGCTCAAAATACTGGTTAAAACACTTCCGAAGTATCTCGCAACACATATACTCGTAGAACTTAATTTGAAATCTATATAAGTTACACAATTATCTTGCGAAAATATTATATTAATTGTTTTTAAATCTATCTTTTTAATCTAAGCACATAATTATTATCTTTTTACAATCAACTTTTAAATAACTATAAAATAAAACTATACTTATTTAACTCCATAATTTTGTTTCTAACTTCTTAATATTAAGGAGGCACTTTAATCATAATTTCATTTACAAAAGGCACTTACATTTCATGATTAATTGCTTTTCTCAATATATACATATAAAGGCACACAATTTTGTTACTACAAACATATTTGTGATAAAATGTACAGACAGGGAATAAATATTATGATCGTTTAAAACCTTTTTATTCCGCAACTGTACAGTAATAATTGTATTTGAATCTGTATTTGTTCATTATTTATTAAAAACTTTACTAAGTTCATCTTATAATTCTGTTTAAATATAAATAGTATGTATTACTTCATTATGACCTATAAACAAGAACTGTTGTTCAATGTTCGTTCAATTTCGTATCGAAAAAGTCCGTTACAATCTAAGGTAATTACTTAAAACAATATCACTTTTAAATATAATCGTCCAAGATAATACAATCGGAACTGTATTACGTTGTAATAGAGCTCAATTTCACTACCACGGTGTATCAACACAACGTGGATGCGGATACGGGTTATAATTTAATGACGCCGCGTGTTATTCAACACCATTTGACAAATCGAACTGTATCATTCCGCAATACAGTTCAATATCGTTTAACTTAACTTACACACATTCCTCTAGCGCTGATGTCAAGCCTAATCTGAATTTTATCACCCCGCAATAAAGTTCAATATCATTTGACACCGAGCATATCTCTCATATAATACCTACTTTACGCGCGTGCGGGGTGCGGGGTGACATTTGATGACGTTCAACACTATTAGACAAACCAAACTGTATCACATCGCAATAGAGTCCAATATCATTCAACACCGACCTTATCCCTCGTACTATTCCTGTTACTACGCGCGCGCGGATGCCGGATGGTACGTTATAACGTTTCTGGCGCTGGTGAAGACGGGCGGCGCCGGCGTCGGCGCGGGTAATGCGGCCGCTGGTTGGAGCTGGAGGGCGCGGGACTTCCCGCCTAATGTGCAGCGGGTGGTGGCGCCACTTTCTACTTCTACGCAGAGCTCGCCGCCAGATAGACTGGAGAGAAAGGGAAGGTTTGAAGAAGTTAGATGGTACATCTCAGTCAGTATACGAACGAAAATCGTTAAGGAAAAGTTGATAAGGAGATATATCAAGTACGGAAGATAAGAACGTCATTAAAGCCATTAGTGATTGTGGTCATCGATCTTTTTGATGCAAGTTTTAGTAGAAACGTTTACGAAACATATTGTTATCTAAAGTGTTATAATGTGTAATATTCAAATTAAGATTATAGACATTTGAAAAACACTACATTGGACCAAAATCCAGATAACAAGATAAACTCCATTCAATTTTATTAGACGATCCTGGAAGTATAATGAAGAAACATGTGTTTTAATGTGAAGGTAGGGACGTGTGTATACTCACGCGTGGTACCGATGCGCCAGCACGCCCACGAGCTCCCCGACGAGGTCGTCGTGCGCGTGCGGCGGCGCGAGCCCCACCACGAGGTCGTTGTCGGCGTTGCGCGGCGCGATCACCACCAGCTGCGCGCTGCCGCTCATTATACGCACCGCGCTGATCTATACATACATATACTGCTATTTACACATCTCAACGAGTGCTAATAACCATAATAACTATACTATCAATATCAGGATACACACTGATTGAGCTACATTGCTTAAAATGTTAAGTTTGGCATAGTTTGCAAAGTGACATTCCAAATCCAATATGGCGAATTCCTAAAGATGGCGGATGTGACAATAGTATTGACACGTAGAAGCAACGTAATCTATTTGTTTACATAATTTACGTGTCTTAATCGTGAATTATAAGGACCTGTAAGTTATGTAAGCAATAAATTCCGATCGCAAAAGTTTAAAAAGTGTAACGTAATCTAAGTAGTTTTTACTGGCTCCTTTTAATTCTACGGCGCTAAACTACACATAAACATATCTATCGTCACGTCTAAACAATGTGTCTAAGGAAATTCCATCGAATCACTTGACGTTTACTCGGATTTTAGTTTAGCGTTCGACTGAGTCGACGATTTATATGGGCCAACTATGGAGTACCCCAAGGTTGTGTGTTTAGCTCAATACTATTTTTAATTTATATTAAAGATTTTATAGTTTGATATTGATAATATTCATGTGATCATTACAACTAAATGTTTCTTTGAATTAAAGTAATTCCCAATTGTTTGATTTTTTATAAAATTAGGACATACCTCAGTAATAGGCATAGGTTTCTTCAACGGTTTGAACGAGTTGGCGTCCAGTTTATACACGCTGGTTTCCGTGATCAACAAACACCGCGCTGCCATCTTGTTGTGCCGATTGAACTTGTAGACGTTACACGAGAACAGAGGCTTGCCCACGCCCTGGGTCTTGTGGAGGGAGGCCATCACTGATGTGTATGTACCTGAATATAAAGAAAATTTCAAGTTACATGATTCAGTAGCATTCGAATGTATTCTAATGGGTCAAGTATCCACTGGAGGATTTTCACAAGGCCAGTGATAGTGCTTTATCGGTGGCCGAGTTCTAAATATGAGTCAACACACAAATAAGAAGTAACATAACTCAATCTCCATAAATGTCACTAGCGGCTGTCCTAAGACAGTAATACCAAGCATACAAGATTTTCCATCCGTCACCTTCGAGTCTCGGTAGCTCAATTGGACAGAGCATTGCTACGGTTCAGCGTAATTCCGGGATCGAGTTCTGGCTGGGGCGAAAATTTAAATACATTTTTCAAAAATAAGAAGTGTGGACTGACCAGCCTTGTCGTTGTAACTGTGGTCGGCCAAATAATCTCCCGCCCAGTGGCGGTCGTGGCCCCAGGCGAGCCGGCGGCGGCGCAGCGCGGCGGCCGCACTGATCTTCAGCTTCAGCTGGCCCCAGGAGGAGCGCGGCACGCCGCGGAGGGTTTGGTACGCGCGCCAGCGCCGGTACGCGCCCTGGGGAAGAGGGAAAGCGAATTAGACTATGGTTATCTATGAACGTGGGGCCGTCATACAGCGGTAATACATCGGTAAATGAGGTCACTAGAAATGTCAAAAAAGTGGCGTGTTTCTTAGAGAGTGATAATTGACACCGAAACGTTTTGACGTTACGGTACCGCCATTTGCATAACGGCTGTTTGTGAACGTTTTGAAGAAGGAAACACACCAGTTATAGGTGTGATTATCGACTTCAGAAAACGTCCGTTCTTTTGCTTTCGGCTCAAAATGGCCGCTGTGACAGTACCGTTTTTGTGGGAAAACAAAGCTTTAGAGTTGGACAAAGAGAAGTCTGATCTTCCTGCAGTTGAAAATCAGTCTGTAAACCCTCACCTGTATAATCTGCGAGTTGAGCCTCCTGGGCGCGGGCGGCCAGTGCCTGATGATGCCCCTGTTCCGCTGCAGCTCCTGTTGTAACGAGTAGAAGTACTGCCGCACGCGGTACCGCCTAAGGGATAAAACAATTATGAAATCTATGCTTCTGATATAACCATTTTGTTAGTTTCTAGCAGCATCCCGCGGTTTTACCCACATAAGTTCCTAATCCCGTGGGAATTCCGGGATAAAACATAGCCTTTGTTTTTCCCCTGACCATAATCTACCCCTGTACCAAATTTCAAGTCCATCGACTCAGTAGTATAGCCGTGAAAAGGTAACAGACAGACACACAGAATTACTTTCGCATTTATAATATTAGTAGGGATTGATTAATATTTGAGCCCTGATACGAAAACCATCAATGCTGATAAGAAATGATGTGACAAGTAACAGCTATTTCCCCCTTATTTGGTCATGTACTCACTTCCATGCGTTGTATATGAGGAGCGCGGCGCGCATCTTGCGGTACCGGCGGCGCGCGAGCGTCCCGCGCCACAGCTTCTGCAGCAACACCACGATCGACGGGACCAGCGCCGCGCGCGACGACTCCAGGCACTGCAGCGTGCGGGCGCTCCTACAACGGGAAGCAAGACATTGGAAACCGGCCGAGATACGCTGATCATGTTAGGATACTGGTATGTGGGGTAATACAGCGAGAACAAGGTGAACAGGTACTACACGCTAAGAGGGGGGACAGTCAGAACCAGAACGAGATATTGCTCACGCTACGAAATGAGGCGGAGCTAGAGTCAGAACGATGTGGGTAGGTACATGCTAGAAAAGAAGTAATCTCGCCGTATAAAGAACCATTTCCCCCAGATACCCAGAAACTGGGCAAGTCTAGTCTATGGGCACCTCGTGAGTTTGGGGGGTCCCTCTAATTAATCTGTTAACTTAATAGGAAGAAAAGAGTTCTCACCGTATAAAGAGCTTAGTATGTCCAAATTGCACATCAGTGACGTCCAAGTCTCTTAACAACACGGCGACGGCGTCGCGGGGCCCGGAGCCGCGGAAGTTGGGCCACGTGTACTGCGACAGCATCTTGTAGCGCTTGAGGAAGCGGTCGTAGCGCTGGCGGGACGCGAACCCCGCGCGACGCACGCGCACGTTCTCCACCAGGCCCAGGTAGGACACTTGGTGACGGACCTGGGAATAATGTAAGGGGAGGGTTGATAGCGGACGGTATTAATGTGATGTAATTACGGACAAAAAGGGGGGTTGGTTTGTGGGTAGGTGATGGTATAAATTAGATACAACCTACTAGAGCCATTATAGCACAATGGTGCTCATTGATCATTCATTGATTGGTAGCCATTATGATGATGGAAGGCTTGCGAAATGAATGCAAAATGTTGACTTAAAATGAAAGCTGTGAGTAAATTTATGTGTGTTTTCATCTGAAACGAAGTTGATCGGGCTGACCCGAAGTGTGCTCACGTTATCCTATCATACTGTTTGAAGCAGAATTCGATAGCAATGCACTGTAGACGTCCTCCACCTTGCCTTCACCACCTTGTATGCGTATTTGTGCGTGCGTGCGTGAATGTAGGTAACTATAATGTATGTGGATTTATTTGTGAGTGTTCATGTCTATGCGTACATACTCGTATGTGTGTGTAACTATCCAAGTACGTACGAGTTGTTCGTCCCAGATGTTGGGCGACTGCACGGGGTTGGGCTTGACGCAGCGCACGTAGAAGGGCTCCTTGGTCTGCAGGCCCGCCACCAGCGCAGACATCGAGTTGCGGAACAACGACGCCGCCGACAGCGGCCGCTTCGACGTCTGGGGAGACAATGGTTATAGTGAGATGAAAACTTAGGGCCGGTTGTTAGGCGAGTAGCAGTCAAGTGCAAGCCTATTCTGGCTTAAAAAGATGGTTTTGTGAGCAAATTCATCATAATTATTAAGATATTTGGTACAGTTGATATTTTATGGATCGCTCGTCCTTGTTTTGTAATGAACCCTGATACCCTAGTGGTGTAGTACCTTCTGTATGTGGTCGGCGCCCTCGGGCCACATGTCCTGCAGCGCGCGGAGCTCGGAGCGGTGCAGCAGGCGCTTGAGGTCCTGCCACAGAGAGTCCTTGTTCTTGTCCATGAAGCCCGACACGCAGTACGTCACCGCGCCCGCGTAGTGCCTGCGAACAACATGTGCACCATGTTATTTTTTTATTTAATAGTTTGCACAAAAAACTGCTGCAGCTACACATCGAAACCAATCAAATAATAAAGTAACTCACGTTATCCTAAAGTCGATGCCGTGCCTGAGTTTCTTGTCGGTGGGAGTGAGTTGTCGCGAAGTGTAGTGCTTGTGGCCGCGAAGCCGCTTGTCCATCGCCTCCAGGAGTTGCTCGTCTGATATCTGAATATAATATTAGGAAATCATCAATCAACAATGCTCATTATGAACGAAATTCGGTTTATATGTGCAGTTAACGTCAAAGTTAACTGCACCTATAAACAGGGGAAGACGGAGTACTGCCAGAGATGCTGAAAACTAATATAAAATCTCTATGGGACGCACTTGCAATACTTTTCACAAAATGTTTAATAGAAACCAAGGTCCCATCTACCTGGAATAACGCCGTCATTACTCTTATTCACAAGAAGGGAGACATAAAGAAATTGGATAACTATAGGCCAATAAGTCTACTGTCGCACCTCTACAAGCTATTCATCAGAGTCATAGTCAACAGGTTGGAAAAGAAACTAGATTTCTACCAACCACGAGAACAAGCAGGTTTCCGGTCAGGATTTAGCACTAACGATCATTTACAGACACTTAAAACTGTTATCGAAAAGTGTAACGAATACAGGAAACCACTTATTCTAACTTTTATCGACTACGAAAAAGCCTTTGACTCCATTGAATGGTGGGTGGTAGAACATGCACTGACAAGCTGCCGAATAGACGAAAGATATATCCAAATGCTGAGCCACCTCCATGCGAATTCTACAGCTTGTGTCGCCCTCCACAGGAAAACTAACAAATTCAAACTTGAAAGAGGAGTTAGACAAGGTGACACAATTTCGCCAAAACTTTTCACACTCGCCTTGGAATACATATTCAGACAGATGAAATGGGAAAGCAAAGGAATAGTCGTAGATGGGGAAAGACTCTCCAACTTGCGATTCGCGGACGACCTGGTTCTCATTTCAGACAATGTTGAAGATATGCTGTCTATGATAGAGGATCTCAAAACCGAATCTTCGAAAGCAGGCCTCATAATGAACCAAAGGAAAACGAAAATTATGACTAACATGGCAGACATTATACACCACCAGTTACCAGTGGAAACGGTAACTGAGTACATATACCTTGGTCATAAAATTACGTTGGGCTATGAGAACCAAACGGCGGAAGTAGACCGTAGGATCGCACAAGCCTGGGCAGCAAACGGCGCAAACAAACTGTTCCTTCGTGGTAAACTACCACTACACCTTAAAGTTAAGGTATTCGAGCAATGTGTCATGCCCGTGTTCACGTATGGTGTAGAGACCATGACTCTCACGAAGAAATCTGCTGAGAAGTTTAGGGTAGCGCAAAGAGGCATGGAGAGAGCGATGCTTGGTATCACACTGCGCGACCGGAAACGGAATGAGTGGATTCGAAGTAAAACCAAAGTGAGAGACTTGATGAATACCATAGCAGCGAAGAAGTGGTCGTGGGCAGGACATATAGCTCGAATGGACGCGACACGCTGGACCAGAAGAGTCCTGGAGTGCACCCAGAGCGAACACCCGCGGGCGAGGAAGACCGCCTATACGTTGGGTGGACGATATCAGACGACACGGAGGTCATGACTGGATGAGACGGGCACAAGACCGCCAGGAATGGAAAAGGAGGGAAGAGGCCTATCTTCAAGAATGGAGCACGATAAGGCCGATATGATGATGATAACGTCAAAGTTAAGGTACCCCCCTCCCCCTGGTTCGCGATCGTTGTGTGATCTTTACATCTAGGAAGTAAACATTACTCTGAAGCTGTCTGTATATCATGAACCCTGTTTTGCCCCCCAAATGCTCCCAAAATGCGGTTATATTTGAATACCTTGGTAGGGTTGAGACAGGCCTCGTCCATGATGGCGATGACGCCGTGGTGCGGCGCGTCCACGAGCTCGCAGATGACGCGGTTGTTGAAGTACTGCACCGGCGTCCACTGGATGCCCTCGCGGCTGTACTCCTCTTGCTCTTGTTTTAGGACCAACTCTGTGAAGCATTTCAAAGTTTGATAAAACACGCTCGGAGCGATATCGCTTGTAGAGGTGGCATGCCAAAAATCACGCACAAAACATGAAATATGAGCGAAATCTCTTTCAGATGTGGCAGGCTCGACTATATAAAAACGTTTTTTGTTAATCTATAGTGACAGAAAATCGCGATCAATTTCTGTCTGTTCTAGATAAATGTAGTAGCAGAAGATTTCAACGTCCTTGTTTAACTACATATATCAACAAAGACTGAACGTTTTATGCATAATGGTGTGGTGAACCTAATTAGGGGATTCAATGGTGTACCGAGTTAATAAAGATCATGCTTACCGATAAACAGTTGTTGCAGTTTCTCGTTACAGTAGTTGATGCAGAACTGCTCGAAGCTGTTGGTGTCGAATATCTCGAAGCCGTAGATGTCGAGCACGCCGATCAGCGTGCTCTTGTACGTGCCCGCCGGCACTTCTATCGCTTTGTTTATCTGAAAGGCATAGTATAGTCTATATAGTAAAGGGGGAAATCTTCAAGTTCTAGTTTCTAACGGGTTTGATGCAACTATGGATAAAACATTAATGCACCGGCAAGAGTTTGCTTTCGAGTTTCGGGCGTTTATGATGTGTGATATTTTTTTATAAAATTATGATGTTGGTACACTTATCAAGTTCGTAGTTTGAAGTTCGAATGACAGATACTTGAAGATCGAATAACACATCTGTTATTCAGATTATAATATCTGTTACTGACCTGCTGCACAATCCACGTGAAGAGCCTATCATACGCGGCCTTAGCGAGCGCCAGCCTGGTGTAATGCGCGTCGCTGAGCGAGTGGTCCTTGGACACCAGATCTTGTCCGGCGGCCAGTGTGCGCGCCGCCAGCGCGTGCTGCAGCGCGGCCGGGGCCACGCCCAGCGCGCGCACGCACGGGGACACGGGCCCGGACACACCCACACGGCCTGAGCCTGTGTTGTCTTCTTCTGCGAACGAGAGCTCGCCCTACGAGTAGGTAAACTGTATATTACTAGATGTAGGCGCAGTGTAGGTTCTTTTTTAAACTAGCTTTGTTCGCCACGGTTTCATCGGTGTCTTCCACGACCCGAAGAACGGAGTGGCTCCCATGTCAAATTAAGCGTTGCTGTCGTTGCCGTGCGAGGTGAATATTTGAATGCTCCGCAAATATTGATTATGGTCTAAGTGTCCATGCATGACATGTGCGTAGTTTCTGATACCCTTACAACAGGTAATAAACCTAGTTAAAAGTCAGTAAATTAGAAAGAAATAGAAGAAAGAAGAAGAAAAATGATTAAGTTATATGAATAATTTGACTCACCAACAATATAACACCAGCGACAATACTCCATATATCGTCTATAACGCTCTGTGTGAACCCGAGCGCGGCGAACGCGCTGTTCGTCACTGAGAACAACTTGGCGTCGTGCGCGGTCGGCCGCTCGTTACCCAGCACTTTGTAGTTAGCGGTGGGCGAGAGACCGAACTGCTTTAGTATCGGACTGTTTGAGGCTAGGAGCTGGAATGGAAGAGGGTTGTTAATGTTTTGGTAAGACAACGAATTAAAAGAAGTATCATAGGATATCCCATTTAAGAGAGAAAGTTAAGACCTTATCTATACATGGCTTATTTTTTATCGCTATTGCAATGCGTATAATTTCCATCAAGGAGCTACCTTTTGTATGTAATAGAAAGTACTACGTCAGTTCTTACATCACTAAATCGGTATTGTCATACTAAAATCTTCAGAAAGTTCTTGCAATGGATAAAACAGCTTATACCGGGCAAAAGAGTCACATTGCCCTGCTAGGCTAGCATGACTTCGAAAACGCGATAGATACAGCGATTTATTGACATCCAACTGTCAAAATTTGATAAAAATACCCGTCATATTGAATTTTACCACGTGATTAATTTTATGACATTTGGTCATGCTCGCAAAATCGATATAGCTATTTATTGACATCCAACTGTCAAAATATAATAAATATAGCCGCCATATTTAATTTTTCATATCGTACCACGCCATAATTCATTTGGTCATGTTCGCGAAATCGATATTATTTCGTGGTGTCTATATATTTTATCACGCACAGTCATGCTAGGGGGGCTGAAGCTATATCGGGCGTTATAATATCAATATTACTCTGGACACCAACTAAGACAACGGGTCATACCTAATATTACATAAATCAGTTACTCCACACACGATAATCTTAGCTAATACATCAACGCACGTTACACCTATTGTTACCACAACCAAACTATATTTAGTAATCTGTGGCACAACTGTAGTAATCTATTGTACGCGTGCGTTGTGTTTGTAAACTTTATGTTTACTAATTGTAGTTTTGTGTCTATCATACGCAAATTCGGAGCAGATTATTGAACATTATTAGGCTAAGATGGTCTTAGCTCGAGTGGATTAGCTTAATATTAGCCTTCTAATCTAATAAGTTGATATCAACGCCTTCAGAAATTTAGGTCTTAGTGGACTTAGACGTTTAGGTCAATTTACGTGTCAACTAATCGGATAATATAAATTACCTCTGGTAGTTTTCCTTGTAAATAAGTGTTTTCCACAACTAGACCAATGTATGTAGGTCCTTAATACCCGCAGTGGTACTTTTTGTTCAACCAACTGTTACTGACTTTAATTAACTTTAATCACTTTTAAATTACGGTAAAATGACAAATATATCATTCTTTAATTATACCTTGAGGTGGAATAAACTTTTAGATTTACATTATAAACGGCAATTCTTAAAACTACTTACTCCTGCATTCTATTTTACGTACTTGCAATTTCTGATAGATTCCGCCAATGAATCTCCAAAATGTATGTACATGTACACGCATAACTTTAGAATAAAGACACCAACAATTCTATATTGTTGTCAAAAAATTTAAAGTACGAAACCGAGGCAGCTTTTATATTGTAATATCTAAGTTACCAATCATTCTCTCTCAGGAAATTCTCTCAGAAAAAGAGAATTCTCTTTTAGCAAAGGTTGAATAGAAACTTTCGTAAAACCATACAACAATTTTGAAAACAATTTATTTAACAATACAACAGTTACCTGATAAAAAGCATGGAAATTCCTCTCCCCTGGCTGCAAGTTAACAACCCTGCTCTTCTCCAGCAGGTAATTACTGATATGTCCCCCTACTGGATCGCCCTTGTAATCGAAATGTATGTCCATGTATTTGCCGAACCGCGACGAGTTATCATTACGATTCGTCTTCGCATTGCCAAACGTTTCTAGTATCGCATTTGATTGGATTAGCACGTTTTTTACTCTGGAATTTGAGATTAAATTTGTTAATTAATTATCTAATGACTTGTTCTAAAGGATAATACACACAATAGTATTATAGAATGAGATATGGGGCCAATCTCTCTTTGGACCAAATTCGATCAAGGAGTGGGGTCAATCTGCCTTTCGACCAAATTCGATCAAGGATTTCGGTAGTTATAAAAAAAAACTAAAAAACACGCTTTTTATAGAAAACCGAACTAAAAAATAGAAAATAAATTTTAATGAATTTAAATTAAGAAAATAGTGTTAAAAATTTCAATGAATATAAATTAATAATAGTGTGAATAAAAAAAAAAATATTTTATTTTAAAAAAAGCGTGGGGTGCATGGTGTCAATAGTTATAAATATTTTATTGACAGATATGAGTAGAGTGATTATCATTTCGATAATATTTTAAAAAGCACCCCAAGCTTTTTTTAAAATAAAATATTTTTTTTTTATTCACACTATTATTAAATTATATTCATTGAAATTTTTAACACTATTTTCTTAATTTAAATTCATTAAAATTTATTTTCTATTTTTTAGTTCGGTTTTCTATAAAAAGCGTGTTTTTTAGTTTATTAAACTATAATTTATTTTCAACTTTTTAGTTTGGATTATTTATAATAGCTTGTTTTTTTTATTTTAAACTATTGCACGACTCATGATGCGAAGTATCAGAGAGTGCTTTACGATCGAAAAAATTTTTCGACTATAGATGAAAATTATATAAATTAACAAAAATCATATTTTGCAAATTGAAAAATGGAATAATTTTATCAAATTAGTGTATTGTCATCGGTCCTCAATAAATCTACAAAGTTTGAACGAAATCTGGCCGTTTAAAGTGGGTCAAAATCGCGCCCAAAGAAGTCGGTTACAAACAAACATACAAACATACAGGTGAAGCTAATAAAAAGCTAATAAAAAAATATCTATAAGAGAATTAAAAGGGAGCACTGCTGAACTGTTTCAGTTAGTTAAATACTATGCTATGACTTAGTAATTTATGCTGAATTCACTGTCAACCTTCGTTGACCCGAGGGGATATTGAGAAGGGAAACAATGTTGAGAAAAACTTTGTTCTCACATACATTATCCTGTGCGTTGTTTGACAATAATAAATACAATCCACAAATTCAATACATAATACTTATTTACCTGTCTATATATTCCCTGTGAACCTGTGTTGTGTTTGCGGCTATGTATTTCATTATAAACTTTGACGCTTCTGTTTTTCCCGCTCCCGACTCGCCAGATATGAGCACACATGTGTCTCTACCCTAAAACATTAAAAAAGTTTCACTTAAAAACTCCTTCCAAAAAATTCCTCCTTCTTAATTGTGCGTAGTTTCTGATACAGGTAATACTAGGTGTTAGGGGTCAGTTACTATAATGAGATGATATAGTGAATAATGATGTTCTTTTAATTATTTCCTAAAAATATTTTATTTAAAAGAATCATCTATTTTCCCTGGTCAGGGTATCTAAATAATCAACATTTCTCGGCGAAAATGTGAACTTTTAGTGCCATTCTCATCATAAAGAATTGACATTTTGACATCAATTATCTTAAGTTGGAAACCATTGATTTACGCACTTTTAAGTACGACTAACATGAGTACTTAAAGAACACTAACTTCAATTGATTTCTGATGTACCCTGAGTTTATGTGGCACTAAACCATGTAGAGGAAATCATGGGTCAAGAACCTTAAAAGTTATGTTTTCTTTGATTTACGTGCTTAACTACACATTTCCTTAAGATTATTTTCGCTAGGACATTCACCAAATTGAAGTACTAATAGAAATCTTAAAAATTAGAACACAAATAAACACAATATTCAAGAAAGAAAAAACTAATCGAAAACAAAATTTAATACAAATCGACAGTCTTTTTCGTGTCACTCGAGATAAAATATATAAGGACCAATCGCTTACCAACTACACTATATAACAAAACATTACATAACAGTATGACAGTGTACCTAAAACGGGTGCGCCAAAGTTCACCTAAAATTTCAACTCCGATAATTGGAAATCCGAAAATTTTCTTCCTAACATTTTTTATCCTAACAATCGCAACTCCTAAAATCTTTGTCACTAATGTTTTAATTCCGAAACATTTGTTTTCCTATATTTTCTCAACATAATCATCGTTCATACTATTATTCAAAGTCATATCTTTTTTATTTTTATTTATTATAATCAATATTATATACATAAATTTTTCGTAACTTTGTTTTTACATAACATGTAGGTACATATAACATATAACGCACGAGCCGAGCGATCAAAACCAGAGTCCTGCTCCAATCATTCAGTCAAGTTCCAGTAACGAATCGGTCCTATTCCTAATTATTGGTTTAGGTTATGTTAGAACTGTGACCCCAACGCACGAGCCGAGCGAGCGTAGCGAGCGTGCCGCGGCAGCGGCCGGCGAAGTGCCAGAACCGAATTGGTCCTTTAGTTATGGTTATGGTAAACTCCCAGGCCATAAGCATAACCGTAAACGAGTCGTATAATAATCATTAAAACTATAAATATCATCTTCTACCCACATATATTTTTTATTACACTTGGTAAATGTTTCTTTCTGAGCATGAATGAAAATATTATGGTAAGTATTTTTAGGGATAAAAGCGTTATGATAAAAAACAGTAGGAGTTTAAATATATTTACATTAAAGATGTTATGAATTAAAATTTTCGGAAAAATGAGTGTTATGAGCATCGTCGGTAGCACTACAAATAGTATGAATTAAAACTTTAGGATGAAAAATTTTAGGAAATAGTTAGGAAAAACATTTTCGGGTAAAGAACTTTAGGTGAGCCAATATGGACCCACCTAAAACCTTACCCCATAAATCGACTCAGACCAGACAAAAGCACTTCAAAAGCTCTAAACTTTGGTGGTCTTTGGCCCTAAAGCCGTAACTTTGAAATGGCCCAAAGAAACGTTTTCATTTTACGACTGTTCGAAAACAATTGCGATGCAAAAGTTCAACAATAGTTTGTGAGGATTCGCCATTTGTTACGGCTTTAGTTCTCGGTGCCTTCAAACGATTAGCTGCGGTCCTTAAAAGGCTTTTTTCTCTTTGGGATGCTAATTACAACTTACGCTTCATGACGCGTGCCATGGTATAACGTAACATTATAGATTAAGTTTTAAGTGCATACAAATATTTCAATTCTACTAATATTTTGAACATGAAAGTCTAGGAATAATTGTATACTAATTGAGCGCGAATTAGGATAGTTCTGAGTGCCATCGACCAGCTCAACCGATCTATGTAAGTATATAAAAATACAAATATCTAAGGTTTTATTTGAAATAACTTTAAACCCGTATATAAATTCCAGGTATCTATTGTTATCAAACATGCGAGTGTTTATCTTTATTTGTCGTTCCATTATCCGTAGATATTGTTTATCTAATCGTATTGTACGTTATTGCGTCAGTAAGGCAGATGGACTTCAATACAAGCTGTCCTTGGATACCTGTTTATAATCTTAGTAGATTTTCTTTGCTTTATCCCGTGTATATCTTGATCCCGACGGAATATTAGGATAAAAAGTATGGTATGTGATATATTGTTGGTTATAAGAAATATCTGTACCAACTTTCATATTAATCGGCTCAGCAGTTTTTAGATGAAAGAGTTTTGATCCCTGACCTTGTATGTGTACGTAGTTTACTACCTTAACATAATGTTTTTTTCTGATTCGTGACCTGAAATAATAAACCTTGTTAAGGGTCAATTTCTATAATAAGCTGATACAGTATTTGATCATGTTATAAGTTCACTAACTAAATAGTAATGCGTAGTTTCTACTACCCTAAATACAGATAATAAAGCCAGTCAAGAGTTGCTACATTAAGAATATATGAATAATTGAATCACGTTATAACTCCAAATATCTCTCTCCTCACCTGTTGTCTAAGCACCCGTTGGCACGCGTCCGCGACTGCGTACACATGTGGCTGGACCTCAAACATCTCCCGGCCCCGGTACTGGGCCATGTGCCCGGCGCCATATATGTCCAGCGACTTGTAGGGGTTCACAGATACTAATACTTCGCCGATGTATGTGTAGATTTTGTTGTGTTGAAATCTGGAAAGAAGAAAATAATAAATTACAGGGTTTCACTTGGTTCATATTTGAAGAAACATAAAAATAAACTCTTGGTCGGTAAGATCCAAGCGTTAAGACTCTCTTTCTCATTGATGATATTGGTACAGTGAGGAGGTAAATCACCACACTTGCATTGACATAATACTTGATGGTGATTTCAATCCTGAATCATGTTTGGATTATTGGAACGTGTGCGTCGCTAGACTAAGGAATATAACTCTGGACCTCAAGGCTTGCCAATACATATGCCACTAGACCGCCCGAGGTGTTTAGAACTTTATAGAATCAGATAGTTATAAAGTTTTGCCAAACCGATTTTAGGTAGGTAGTAGGGTATCGAGAACCGGTATAAATAACAGAACCGGGATTTTCGGTACCAGTACTAATCGGAACCGGGATTTCCCGGGATTTTCGGTACTTTCGGGATTTTTTTCTTCTTTTTAGTTTTGGAGGTAAATATAGTCTAAAAATATTATTTATATTAAATGACACATATTGCGCATTCTGGCATGACAAGATAAGCTTTGAATGCTTTAACACATTAAAATAGCATCACGACTGAGCCTCTTAAAGCAGGCAGGCCAGTGCTGCGGAAACTGCAAAAGCTGTTTTACGATGTCATCTCTCCGGGAGAACTCCAAAAGCATGAAACAGAAGCGTGATGGTGCTCTACTTCGAAAAAAGGGAATAAAACCCTGCTGAAGAACTATAGATCCATCTCGCTTTTGAGCCATGTTTACAAGCTGTTCTCGAGGGTTGTCTCAATTCGTCTATCAAGTAGACTCGACGAATTTCAGCCCCTCGAACAGGCCGGGTTTCGAAGCGGTTATGGCACCACAGACCACATCCACACATTGAGGCAAATTAGGGTGACAAATCTACATCGAGCTGTACTGCGCTGTACTGGGTTGAGCTGTGCTATGTTTCTGAAGCTAGGTTATTTTTACTCCAGACAGAGCGCAGCTTCACCCAGCGCAGCACAGCATGCTTTGATTGTATCCTCATTCAAATATATGGCGAGCGAGTTAACCAAACATAGCACAGCTCGACCCAGCGCAGCTCAGCTCGATGTAGATTTGTCACGATGATCTAAGCTGTGTCTTGCATTTGTGGACTATAAAAAGGGCTGGGCTATTCTGGAATCTTTGCAGCGATGCCAGGTCGATACTCGTTATGTAGAGGTGTTGAGATGTCTGTATGATGCCGCAGAAATGACCGTTCAAGTTCAGTGCCGACAGTTAAAGTCTATCCAACTGTGCAGAGGTGTAAGACAGGGTGACGTTATATCCCTGAAACTCTTCACCAACGCGCTGGAAGACGTATTTAAGACTGCCTTATACTGGATGGGGCATAAACCTAAATGGCGAGTACATCTCACACCTCCGGTTTGCAGATGATATCGTACTAATGATGAAAACGGCGCAAGAGCCACACTGGATGCTGAATGACCTAGCAGATACCTCTTGTTGGGTCGACCTCGGCGTGAACTTTGACAAGACCAAGGTCATGGTTAATAGCCTTGTTATGCTGGAGCCAATCGTAGTACACGGTACCCCTCTCGAGATTTAAAGAGTTCTGAAGAGGGTTATGACGGCTCGGAGTTTCTCTGAAATATCGCATTCGCAATGAAGTGATCAGACATAGATCTAAAGTCACCGACATAGCTCAAGGAATTAGCTCTCTGAAGTGGCAGTGGGCTGGCCACATCTGTAGGAGAACCGATGGTTGTTGGAGCAGAAGAGTTCTCCAGTGGACACCGCGACTCGGTAAAAGTAGTTTTGACGTCGATGTAGTGAACGCAAACAGGCTGGTGATTATTAAAATACAGTTATAAATTCACTTTTGATAAAGTTGTACACATAACACATCAACGTATATCGTAGGCCGATTCTCCTAAATAGTATCTCCATTTTGGTCCTTATAATTAAACTTTCTTGTTCTCTTGGTAAAAGATCATTGCATCTAAAGTTGCATCACCTAATCGAGATCTAATTTTGTTACAAAAAAGGCCAGCTGAGGAGAAAATTCTTTCTGGCTCCACGCTAGTAGTTGGAATTGTGAGAAGGTGTTCGTAAGCTTTTTAAGTACCACATTTTGTCTTATGATGGAATAATGATCTACCACGTACCTACAGATACAACATTTTAATGAGAATATGATTTTAGCTTGAATATTTTGTATAAAAAGAATAACTGCTGTTAATAGAAGATTAAAATCAAACAAATGATTATATAGTTTACATGATTCGTTATTTCCCGAAAATACCGAAAGTCCCGGTTCTTATTCATTGAGAACCGGTTCTCTGACTACTGTTAAAAAACCGGGAAATCCCGGGATTTTCGGTACCGGGATTTCCCGGTTCTGAACCCTA
Source organism: Timandra comae (assembly GCA_958496195.1). Taxonomy (NCBI): domain Eukaryota; kingdom Metazoa; phylum Arthropoda; class Insecta; order Lepidoptera; family Geometridae; genus Timandra; species Timandra comae. Next base: position 10,526,323 of record OY292366.1, on the reverse strand, counting down.
GTAGGTAGGCATTTCATACGATATCTTAAAAACCTCAACTTGAATAATCCGTCAAGTATCTGTTTACGAGTGAATTAGTTCCAATCCATAACGGTTGATTACCCCCGATCTACGGTTAGTTAACAATTGTTCCACACAATAAATACATCAATCGGTATTCTTTATTGTTTGGTGTTAAATTATACAAGATTGAATAATGTTAGAGAAGAATTTTCTATTGAAATTCTTCCTAAGTATGGGTGTTGTCATTGGCCTTTTGATCTACGCAAGATGATTAAGGTCAATGGAAGATGTTTCACGTTATTACTCGTCACGTCGCCTTATGGCTGGTTTACACGGGCTTAGTAGCTAAGCGCTTAGTACTTGTTACTAATACTAAGTCTTCGTGTGTAAACACGCTGATTAGTGCTTAGTATTAGTGTTTGTGAATAGTGCAAGTGAATAGAGATCGATCCTATTTACTAAGCGACAAGTCGATACCCCCACCACGATTTACTAAGCACTTGTCGCGTGCTGTCCGCATGTAAACAGCTCGACAAGTTAGTTAGTGACAAGTTGTACCGGGAAGTGAAAACACGTGTTTATTTACTTACGTATTTTTTTGTGATCATGGCTGCGGAAAGATGGAATTCGGAAAAAACAATCAAGTTCATTCAGGAATTTAAATCCTATGAATGTTTATGGAACCACAAATCGGCTTTATATAAAAATAAACTCGCAAAAGATGCTGCTTATCAGAAAATCGTTGAAGAGATGAATATTGCTGATTTCGGAGTGCCTGAGGCAAAAAAGAAAATGAGAACACTTCGGTCAACCTATTACCAGGAAAAGAAAAAAATTCAAAATTCAATGCGATCAGGAAGTGGGACTGATACTGTCTATGTGCCAAATCTGCATTGGTACAAAGAAATGCATAGTTTGTTGAAAGATATAGACGAAAGGCGCACAACTATAGAAAATGTAAGTAATAAAACAACATTTTTCATAGGGTAGGTATTAGATTTATTTTGAAGTAGGTATTATATTCAATAATAATAAGTCTCGAACCATGATTATTTATCATATACTTGCAGGTATATGTTTTGTGGGAGACTGAAGCCTAAGCTAGGTTATAAACCTGTGTTATAATATAACACAGGTATTAGTAGGTATGTACTTATTTAACAATAGATTTAATTTAATTAATAAAGTTGTACATTTTAAACTAATAGATCATTCTAGATTGCCATGATACGGCCCCTTCGTTTACGAAGTAATTCGTATATCTTTCTCTCAATTGTCGGGCCATTCTTGACGAGTGATTACTACCCACTGGCTGAACATTTTGCAAATCAAAGTTGGCGTCCCTCCATAATCCTGGAATAATTTCCCCAGTTTCCAAATTTTCATAGTCAACACATCTCGTGGTTAGGTATGTCCTTGAAGTTTTTCTGAGCCAGTTATGTATAGTGCATGTTGTACGAACAATGCGATCAGTAACTGTGAGATTCGTAGATATAGATGTTCTAAAAATTCTAAAGCGACTGGCTAAGATGCCAAAAGCATTCTCGACGATTCTTCGGGCCCTTGACAATCTATAATTAAAAATTTTCTGTTCGTAGGTCAAAGGACTATGCTTGTAAGGTTTCAATAAATATGATTTCAGGGGAAATGCGTCATCTCCAACAAAAAATCCATTGTTTGGCAACATATTGTTTTCGAGATCACGAAAAATCGAACAGTTCTGAAAAACACCACCATCTGAGCACCGGCCGTTTGCGCCAATATTAGCATATATAAAACAGTAATCATCATCTACGACGGCCATTAGCACGATGCTGTTGCTTCCTTTATAATTAAAATAATCACTGCCACAGTCAGGAGGTGCTTGAATACATATATGCTTGCCATCTATAGCACCGTGAGCCCCTGGAAAGTTCCAACGTGTATTGAAACCTCTTTCTATTTTCTTCCATTCATCCTCTGTAGCAGGAACCTGAAATGCAATTTTATTTTTCAGGATAGCGGATCTACAAGCAGCGAGCAACATAATCCTATAAGTAGCGAGCAAGATATCTCTATGGCTTCCACTTCAGAGGTTGAATCTATTTCGGAACCAAGGGGGGAACAACGTCAAAGTACCTCCAGTAAAAATATGTCACAGCGGAAAGGAATATTTCGTGCGATTGGAGAACTAAAAAAATTACAAGAAGCTGTCAATAGGGATGTACCTGAAAAAGAAGACAGATTCGATGTGTTTGCAAAGAACGTAGCAGTGCAGTTAAGAGAATTATCATTCGAGAGAAGTATGATTGCACAAACAAGAATACAAAATATTTTGAGTGAACTAGCGATCGAGAACTACATGTACAATAATACATCTGCTTCCATTGAAACATTGGAAACCATCTCATCTGCGGGATCGTTACGTAATGCATCCACACCTGCTTTAATTTCTGATGAAAATATCCTATCACAGGCCATAACAATGACACTTGACGGTGAAGACTTCACACAATAATATTTCGTGTACTTATGTTATTTCAAATGATTACACTAATGATAACAATAAACAAACATAATGTTTTTTTTTACCTTCATGTAATCCGAAAGTTGATTATAAATTTCATCCAAGACTTCGGGTATGAATTTTGAAATCGCTGGTTTAGAAACTCTGAACACGTGTGATAACATGCGGTAGCTGCTTCCTGTTGCCAAAAATGACAAAGTAACCTCCAATTTTATTTTAGCTGGTATGGCACTCCTCATATTTGTGTCTTGTCTTTGAATTGCTGGTGCAACTTTTTCTAATAAAATATCAAATTGTGCCGTTGACATTCTCATAGTTACTCTATATTCTCCTGGATCTTCGGTTGCTAGCTCTTTTAATAGAAGAGCAGAATGGCCCCGTTCATCTCTGCGCAGTAACCACTGTCTTGTCCACAAACGTTTTCTTTTTAATGTTTGTCTTTCAAGCTCTTCGATCATGCTTGAAATAATAATGTTTGAATATTGTTTAAACACACTGCGCAAAATCAGGCGGCGTCGTTCCATTTCGAATGTCTGGTCACTAATGACTTCTACTGGCTCCAACGTGTAAACGGTTACTTTTCACTTGTCATATTGCGGCTTAGTATAGTGACAAGTATAAGCGCTTAGCTACTAAGCCCGTGTAAACCAGCCATTAGAGGTAGAGTACGAGTAAGTAGAGCAACAGCCTTAGGTAAGCCCTTTTCATCGAGCGCCAGAATGACACATTCAGGAGAAGAAAATAGGGCACAAGGTGTCTTAAAATATCTACAGGATTTTTATATACAGGCTACACGGGTTAAACTACTATAATAATCCTAACTATCCTAATCCTAACTAATATTATAAATGCGAAAGTAACTCTGTCTGTCCGTCTGTCTGTTACCTTTTCACGGCTAAACTACTGAACCGATTGACTTGAAATTTGGTACAGGGGTAGCTTATGGTCCGGGAAAGAACATAGGCTACGTTTTATCCCGAAATTCCCACGGAATCGGGAACTACGCGGGTGAAACCGCGGGGCACAGCTATTATGTATAATAAGAACCTTTTAAAATAGAAATAATATTGCTAAGGGAGCCAAAATTAGATCTTTATCTATCCTGATCCTCGCACCTCTATCACAAACTTAACCAAACACCTACAGTTAGCGTCAGATAAAAGGATCCCCCCTTGGTAATGATCACTTTGGTATCGCCTTATGTTAGTACTAGCTGTGACTCGTGGTTTCACCCGCGTAGTTCCCGTTCCTGCAGGAATTTCGGGATAAAACATAGCCTATGTTCTTCCCCGGAACATAAGCTACCCCTGTACCAAATTTCAAGTCAATCGGTTCAGTAGTTTAGCCGTGAAAAGTTAACAGACAGGCAGACAGAGTTACTTTCGCATTTATAATATTTTATAATCCGTGGTATCGCTATCCAAGGGACGCACGCACGGTACCTTTTAACTGACACTGATCGTACAAATACTAAATGCTACTAAACAATTTCTACGAAAATATAAATAGTAATTGAGCCAAGTCATCAAATCACACAATATTTCGTAACTAGAACATTCACAACGTGCACTTAATGCAGACATTAGTTATGTTAGTGGTTTTTACATTTACATTGTAAAGTTGGGTTCGTGTGAAATAAAACAACTGTGCTCAGTCATTTACGTTCTAAGTATAGAGGATTTCGCAAAACTATTCCTGTTCCTAGCTAATATTATAAATGTGAAAGTGTTTGTAACGCTTTCCCGTCGTAACTATAATGTTAACTAAGTTCTCAACGGATGGTTATGAAATTAGACATACATGTGGTACCGAAAAGGTTATTTGCGGTTCATTTAAATAAATGAAATACATCAAAAATAACGTTTCTTATTTAATTATTTGTGAATTAATTGATTCATTTAATAATACTTTCATTTTTGTAGTTCGAGAACTGTGATTATTAACCGAAAATCGATAACTTACGCCATTTCAAGGATTAAATGAAAAATTAAACAATCTTTCTATTAGTAAACATAGAACTTTGCCAAAATCTTATAAGCAAATCAGTTGATAATATACATATTACAATCCATTAAAGTATAAAAGGAAATTACTAATAAAACTAAACTAAAACCAAAATTAGGTCGATTACACGGAACTACTATCAAAATAACCAAAATTAATATTTCAGTAGCATCGCGTGACCAAAATCATAACTCTACAGTAGGTCGGCGAACTTTGAAGCTCAACCATCGACCGTGTCGAGGTGACAGACAGACGTGATGTTTTGCAAACAATGTGAAGACAATGTTGTTGTACATGCTCCTTGTACCGTGTCGTGCCTAGTCTGGTCTGGTGATAGAAGTGAGGAACTATGAGACACTTGAATTTGATAAACTAGATACTATGCATGATAATGACTAGCTGTCTTAAGTTTTTACCCGCGTATATCCCTATCCTGTAGTCAAGCATCATACAATACTGGAAATAATGCAAATTAAATCATTTTCACTAAATTAAAAGTTACTTGATTAACAGAACAGCTATAATACAACTTATAAAAAATCCACTTTTATACAACTCCATAAACCTAGAATCACAATATTTTCAAGAAACCATCGTTAAATTACAAATTAACATAACTGCAATGCAACAAGAGTAAAATAGTTCAAGTACTATTTACACTGAATCCAACCCAATAACACAGATGACGCATGTAAAGGTAACGCGGCGCACACACGAAGGTGCGCGTACGCCGGTGACGTCACCGCGCGAGCCTCAGCCGCCAGCCGGTTTGCGGTTCAAGATCAACGGGCGAGGTCGACGCACACACCATTTGCAATGGACCAAACTGTATTTTGTAATGATTTAATCAATACTGGTCTGGTTTTGATAAAATCAATCAAATATTTCGGATGTGCTACGAGAAGTTTTATTCAGTCAGATCTGCTGGCTTCACCATGAGCATTTCCATGTTTTAGAGGGTACTAGCTGTTGGTCCCGGTCGTCTTAATGTCGATGTTGTTAATAAGACGACCGGGTCCATGTCGAGTAATTAGAGCCCGAAAATCTAACCAAAAAGAATCGCGCGTACAAATATCCAAATTAAAGAGGTTTAATTGCCAAAATCTGCGCACGAGTACAGGTTTTCAAAAACGCACACCACAAATATATTTTTTAATAATTAAGAACCTCCTCATTCTTGTCAACACCCAAACAAAATAAAATGAAAATCGGTCCAGCCGTTTATGTTTGCAAACAGGCACAGATACACAGACATGATACGTAACCTTCCATGGTTATAACAACTAGCTGTTCTTGATATTTTATGACAGACATTTGATCAAGCTTTTTGTGATAGTAGTCTTATAATATTGTAAGACTTTTGTGATAGTAGTCTTATCGTGTATCTGTGCCTGTTTGCAAACCTCATAAACGGCCGGACCGATTTTCATTTTATTTTCTTTGGGCATAGTGATTGTCTTAATTATTGCTACAGTTACCTAATACAAAATTCTTTAAAATCTAGTTTCAAAAGAATGCCTATTTATTCCATATTTCCGGTAAACCTGCTTTCCAATTATAATTGAATTTTTGAATTCGAGCATAGATTTAACTTAAAAGTTATGTAAGAACCTGTTCTACTTCCTGATTTCTTTTCCATCCATTTTCTAAAGTACCTGTATTTTTAATTACTTTCGTGAAAAGATGCGTTTCCAAGAGAAACTTTACTGTTTCAAAAAGTTTTTTATGAGTAAATTGCCTTACCACTTGAGTAATAGTATATTAGTTTCCAGTTTGACTTAGCTGGTCTTCTCAGATTTCGATAATAAAATAATCAGGAATTCATACAACAAGGAATTAGATACTTTATATCTTCTTCTTCCTTATCTTTTATCCCATAACTATACCAGAAAATTGAGCAACAAGTACATATCATTTTAAAACATGACATGTATACACCTTGAAGGAACACAAGGTACACGCAATACACCTAACTGCAATGACCCAATCCCCACGTGACATGAATCCAATCCAAACCTAGTCCTTCATCGAATGAGTCATTAAAACACGTCATTCTGCTCAGCAACTCAAAGTTATCATCAGGGAAAACAATAAGTTAACTAGGTTAAGTTTGTATTCGTAATTCAATGAGAATTATGGTGTCATCTATTCGTGTTAATGTTATTAATACCAAAGCAACTGAGTGAGTATAGTCTGGTTCTGATATTTGGAAATGATGAATTTATTCCAAGGAAGGAGCTGTTTAACTGTTTTTCAGGCCAGAATTTAGAAGAATCCTTTTCAGAAGTTTTAACCGCATGCAATTACGAACCATATTGTTTATTCTCGCTTTGTATCCGTAGAATGCTTATTTATTGATATTATGAAGATAGAGTCAATGATTATGTTCTGTTATTAATACAGTTGTCACCAATTGTGTAATCATTGTATCCATCGCCACCCACAGCACTGGAGGGTGTAAGGTGAGGTACAGCGATAACAGTAACATACCTCCGTACATTGACGAGACTTACAATATTATCGAGTGTTAGTTTTATCCTTCGCTTATCATCCTTCACGATACTTATCAGGAGATAAAACATTACAGTCAAAGATACAATGTAGCCTTAGAGACAAATAATTGCTGTACGTTTTGTTTCCATGATAATTTGCAATACCATTTTATGCAAATTATGTAAAAACGATCCAAATGATAACAATACCAAGTGGCAATGTGTAGAAAACAAAAATGAAGGAAGAAGAAAACATAATAAATATAGCATTCGGCGACCACTAATAAATCTCTCTCACTACAAAACTCCCAAGTTATTGACATTGTATCATGTATACAAAAGTTAAAGTTAGCTGTAAGGCAACTGATCCTATAGGATAAATTTGAAACGGCACTAGTCTACTAAATAGCTGCTGCTCCAAACACGCTATCCAATTTAAAAGTATCAGTGGATTAGCTAATCCGCACGTTATTGGTCTATTTCGCAAATGGTCCGCGTTGATACGACACATAATTAGATATCAATGCTAATACTATCGATATCGATGAAGCCTTATTAGAACCAATTAAGAACAATTTTACACATCATGAAAAATTTCCAACAGCAGGTATTCTAGAACTAGCTATAGCTGATTTATTAGAAGCATCTGATTAATGTGTTTGTATTTTTAATGTGTTTGTATTTTGGGATATCTTTCTTTAACCTAAGCTGTCCCACTGCTGGGCAAAAGTCTCCCCCATTGTTTTTCAAGTAGTCCTCGGCTTCATCCCACCAGTTTTTTGGCGACTCTTTATTTTCTATCCAAGATTATTGTTAGTGTATCGCTTCTTCTGTAAAACTTCCCAGACATCAAAAGTGAAAATAAGATGTCCAAAGATGTATTTTACCATTTACATTTTATGAAGTTAGTATAACAAAAATCCCTAATATTTGACAAAACACCTATTATAATAACATCTATTATTGTTAATTTCAATGGTCATCTTACACACACCCATCAGTTAACATTCCATTGAGTAGTTGCGAAGGTCTCCTCCGCTGACCTCAGACTTGTGTAACCCTTCAACATATGGTCTCGCAGAGTGCAAACAACTACTGATGTATTTGATAGAAAGTATGTCAAGTATTCCGAGTGGCTTTTAATTGTTTGGAAGTAATTGTCCCTTGGGATTTAATTATAATGCGGTGGAATTAACTTTATGAGTAAGGGTTTGTCTCTACTGCTGTACATTTATTTGATTCGGTTAGTTACTTAGTTCAATTCCATAGTTAATGTAGAAAAATCACGATTCTAGAAATAAAACGAGATTTTACAAATAAATACCCCCAGGTCCTACTAAGCCATAGAGCTTAGTAGGTGCTCTAATTAATTATATCAACAGTTAGTCAATGTTTTATCACTTGGGTGGAATAGGGAGTCAAAAGCATATCATCAAATGATAAGTGATCATTACCGCATCATTACTGAAACCAAACGAGTCATGTAAGAAAAATGCCAAAGACAAACAAATTCAAAGAAATAATTAACAATTTGAACAAACGACAAGACAAGACATACCTTATTAATAAAAACAAAAAGACTTTGAGAGAGTAACGTAATGAGTAAAATTAGCTCAACCGAGCAGACACCAATATAATTGTAAATAATACCATGTATGAATCATATTCTTGTGGTGACGCAATATTTGAGTTGTAGCGTTGATTTTAATCGTTCGCAGTTTGCTGTCTTCGCCTTGTTTGTAACTTTTATTATGAGGAACCATGTATTATGTTTATTTATAAGTTATAACTACATAAATTAATCAAATGTAAAATTAAATATGAGTAATACATTTAAAAGAATATGCCAAATAGCTACTGATAGAGTATTTTTAAATAGCTCCGCTTGATTTGTTTCAAGGGTTTTCAAATTTAATACATTGCTACATATTACAGTGTTGTGAAATACACAAGAAGCAAATTGTTGTGCAGGATTTTATGAAGTTCATAATTATGACATAAAACTCGAATCAGCACAAGCCATTTCAATACTTCATTATTGAGATGCCATCTCTTACCGAAGGCCGGTTATCGTATGGGGTATTTTTATTTTCGAGGGTCATGAACCTTGCACCTGTAGTCTTCTTCGACATCATTTAATTCTCCATCCTAAAGAACATTTCTGCTACTCGTAACAATTTAAATCAAAATGTACTAACAGAAATAATGCTGAATTACTACGCGGAAACAGTTACAGCGAACAACAACAATGTAGTCAGTCAGTACTCATGTAATTATGTAGAGAATGCTACATCTGAAATGAACCACAGCTATAGCTCGAAATACTTCGATTTTAAAAAGATAAGAACAAAATCTAACACCCCTTTATCATAAGAACCCATACTTCAAATCACAAATTCAAGAAGTCCAATCTCTTCGATGTTTCCGAAATACAATTAAGGGACTGTCCCCATTCAAAAACACAACCAAATTCGTCCAACCTTTGCTTCACATCAATAACACGTTCGTCCACAGTGTCCACACCAATTGTTGTCACAACACACGTGCTTCGAATTACTATCACTATACACACTCTGTAGGTCACTAGAACATAATACACTCACATTAACACTCACACACACACATCTGTCACATTAGATACTGTTTTGTAATTGAATTAGGAGTCGTTAACACATTTCTGGCGTCTAGTGTGACTGTAGACTGGAGTAAATATTAGTGATGTGGGTCTTTCTTTTGGGCGATTCTGCATACTAAATAGTTTTTTGCATGGATGTACTAATATGAAACTGTTATTATATGAATAAAGTAGATTTTTAATTGGTAGTACGAGTAGTATTGGTTGAGACGCCCTGGACTTAAGTGGTGCGAGTTCTTAGTTAATTGACCTGATTTAACTTAATGTTTCATTTTCGTATTTCTCACACGTTTGTCATAAACTTATAGAATACTAAGTATGTATTTTAGTCCATTTTGTATACTGTCATCACCTTTGAAGGCGTGAATGGAAAATTTGAGGAAAGTATGGGGATGTGTTTTTGTAACGTCATCTATAAAACATAGTAAGGAATTCTTTGATAAATCCTATTTCAAATGCTTCCAAGAAAGCTCCTTCCGCCAATCATAAAAGAGCACCCAAAATACACACGAAGACACAATTTCCTTCGATCGGAAATGACGCTCCAAACCAAGTGATGTCGTCACTTCCGCTGCAGGTGGACGCAGTTGTCCTCGTATGAAAATGGCGGTTATTACAGGCGACGTTGATTAATACTGATTGTTCAATCCTGTACGCTTACTAATAACATGATGTGATTTAAAAAAGGGACTAGAGAAGATACGAGAAATGAAAATTGTGTTAAAAAAAACATCAAACAAGAGAGCATGATAATACAAACAAATAGTTGACTATGGTCAAGTGGCATCCTGTCGCCAAAGTCCTGGTTCAATTCCTTGGTCGTGTGTATATTTGCTTTTTTTCAAACAGAGGTTTGATATTACCAGCACTTAATTTAGACAAGTGCGATGATTATGCCTTCGACTTTTCACCTTCTTTCAATTTTATTTGACCATAAGTAAGAGAAAGACTTGCTCTACAGTGGAATCCAGCCCATTCTTTACATGTCTCTCACTACTCCAAGACGTTAGGTATTAGTCTTAATTCGCCGCTTTGTCATAATGTATTACACAGTCAATCTCCATCATCGTATGAATAATTAAATAATCAGAAATGACGTAAGAAATCATAGTTCTCAATGAGTCACACACATTTAAATTTTATTAACATTGTAACTAAACCACTTGTAAACACACAAAAGGCGATAGAAACCTTCGGTGACATAACGCCACTGGTTTTGAGAATATGTAATATCTGCAGATAAACCTTTATTAGCCTAGCTTTCATCGCCTTATTAAGTTATTATGATAGCATAGAGAGCAATTGAGCATATAGATCAGCTGATTGCAAGGGCATAGCAAAGCGCTCTTTCTCACCGATTGCGGTTTGTGCAGTAAGGAACCACCCTAAATGCGTGTTAATTCTAATAAAACTAAAAGTATTACAATAAAGATCATAACTAATTATTCCTCGGAAAATTCTGAACTTTTAAGACACGAGTTCAATTTTCAATCTTATTAAAAGGAACACAAAGTTGTGCTTCGAAAAATTTCCTAACTTTGATCATTAACCTGATTCAACTTCACATAATCATTTTTATATTTGTATCAAATAGATTAAAGTCTTTATGACAAACGTAATAAGACTCACAATTGTTTCAATATCTCTGGAATACTTTCCCTGGATTGTGAATGGGTATTCCAGTGACTATGTCGTAATGCTACTTATAAATAAATGCCACCCATTGCGGTACGATTCACTGTATCTTTATATCTATCTCTTTCTTTAGAGTATTTTTAAGGGTTACAGAAATAAATAATACTTTCCACAGCTTTCATAGGAAGATTTTTATTACGTTTATTTATATTCTTCATGAGTAATCTCCATGATGGTTGTTTCCAAATGATTCTCGTTTCTCTTGGTTTTTATTTGCTGGCATAGGTAAGTAAATATTTAAATTTTTACTTGCTTTAAAGTAAAACTTGTAAGTTTTCAGCTTAGGGCCACCATCTTAGGCTACTCACATGTTTGTCTTTGTCACTTGTCATAAAGTAAGAAAGAGACAAAACTAACTTTACTGGTGGAGTAACTGAAGGTCGTGAAATGGGCCCTTAGTTATAGAAGAAAAATAACGAAAATAAAAGTGAATTAATAACTATACTGCTTATAAATTCATTTATTATTTATTTATCACGGATTTAGTACAATATAATACACAACGCACTGAAGGTTGAAATCACCCGGCTTTGGAAAACACCTACTGAAGTCGTACCTATTGTAGTTGGAGCCACGGGAGTAATAGCCAAAAGCCTACACAGATATTGCGACAAATTAGACTCACACATAAACATTCACACCATCCAAAAACAAGCAGCCATTCACACAGTCACTATCATAAGTAAAGTTCTTGGGGATACAGTTTTTACAACACGGGGGGGAGCAAACGCACTTCATGGGGAAACAGAGTTACCTCTCCCTTGAGGGTCTCAGGGCGGGTACTCTGATTAACCGAGCATAGACTCGTGTAGAAAGGAATTTCACAATATAATATATCATCTCAATTAAATTTTCTCAATACAATATTTCATCATCAACAATTTCTATTCTACGAGTATTCACACGAGTAAACCAAGGTGTCACATCTTGTTGCATTCTAATCTCATTATGGAACCCTTCATTACCAACTAGTTTTTATTATATTTATTTATATTACTTAGGCGTTAGTTGCAAGTTGAATGGGCTTGCATGGTCATCTTACGGTCATGCAATATTTGACCTCATTGTGTTAGGGTTGTCACGTTACAGAAAAACCGCATTGAAATAAAAGTTCAAATTAAGATTTTAGTAATTTTATTTCGAAAATATAATAAGTCAGTCAATCGCCAATCCTCTTTCTTTTTTATTTGCGAGTAGTCTATATTTTAGTCGTAGTGTTATGTATTACAAATTAACTCCGTAAATAAATTTTATCACGTCAAAGGTACCTACATACATGCGTATTGCGTATGGTGTGTAGGTACTTATAATTTATTTATACTGAACAAATTCCCTGTTTTGTTATAAATTACAATAATTAATTATCCTTTTGTTTATGAATATTATTAATGAATAAATGTAGGTAAGTTAATGTAGTTAACAATAACCGTGATTGTATTTATTTAAATAAAACTTTAATAAGTTCCAAATTGGAAAAACGCCAGTTTTACAATGTGATACATTAGGATTTGTAAGTAATCGTTGGAAACTCACCTACTATTGATGTTACCTAACTACTTTTTCCTTATAGTACTTTCTTTTTTCTTAGTACTATACTACTTTTAACATAACATAACATAATCAATCACTACATCATCTCGTTATAGTAACTGACCCCTAACTAAGCTAGAAGCTTGTATCTTGGGTATCAGAAACTACGCACACACTCATTCACACACACCCAGACCGAGACAAACATTTGTGGTTCACACAAATATTCACCCCGCGCGGGAATCGAACCCGGAACCTTACGGATGGCAGTCCGGTATGGTGACCACTCTGCCATCGAGGTCGTCGTCGTTTATACCCATTAATACTATGAAAGCGACAACCCTATTACCAAAACGCCCGGTATTCAGTACATAGTAAGGAACAACCCAACCAGTTTCGTTCGCAGTACCGCCTCATGTTTGACGGTGTATCGACAATACATATACTAAGTATGTGTGTGCGAAGTGTGACGTGTAACGGGAATTCTGTCGTCGATATGTTTAAATTTTAGACTAGGTGAAGCCCGCGATTTTGGGCGCATTTCTTCTTTTTTCTGCCGCATACCATCACTACATAGTATGAAACAAAGTCGCTTTCTCTGTCTAGGGACACGTACGCTTAGATCTTTAAAACTACGCAACGGATTTTGATGCGGTTTGTTTTAATAGATAGAGTGATTCAGTGGGAAGGTTTTTAGCATATTTTTTCCCCATATTCCTACGGGAACGGGAACTACGCGGGTGAAACCGCGGGGCGCCGCTAGTTATTATTATAGGCAACATTTCAATAACTATAACTGCGTGACTTACGACGCAATCCGATCTGATGTTTGAGCTGTGTCATCAATCTTATCAATCGATCAGTAACAATTATCATTGATGTACCTAATACAAACTATTGAGACGATTCGAGATAGGGTGAAATTCGTTTATTTATACTACTAGCTGTGCTCCGCCGTTTCACCCGCGTAGTTCCCGTTCCCGTAGGAATTTCGGGATAAAACATAGCCTATGATCTTCCCCGAAACCTAAGCTACCCCTGTACCAAATTTCAAGTCAATCGGCTCAGTAGTTTAGCCGTGAAAAGGTAACAGACAGACGGACAGACAGACAGAGTTACTTTCGCATTTATAATATTAGTAGGTTAAGTAGGTTATGTCCTAACGAACCATATACATAATTATCAAAGTAATCCTAATTAACAGGTGTATAATTTCGAACCCGCTACCAAAACTGACGAAGCTAATATCTAAGCCATTGCTCTATCTAAGCAACAATGTTCCGATTAAATAAGTACAGTTCACAAGGAAAACGTAACATTTCCGTTTGTCACGTAAAAAATGGATAAAATTAGATCATCGCGATAGACGGCGACGAAGAAGTTAGCTAAGAAAGGTAGGTATTATGGGGTTTTGTAACATCTACTAATATCTACCTTGTTCCGTAATACAGGTAACGTGCGATAACTTTACCAAACGATTTCAAACATGAGGGTCACCAGAAAACAAAACTTAAAAAAAAATCACATCAAAATCGGTCCAGTTATGTAGATGTCACAGATACCCCAGTATTCAAGTCAAAAAAGATGGAATAAACGGATTACAATTAAGAATATTGTATTCCATTTACTTAAAGACTCCATAAAAATAGTCATTTCTGATTTTTGCCAATACATTCTTCCCATATACACACATCAAAAGTGTCTAGGGATCAACATATATTTTTGCAATAACTTTTCTCCTGATTGATATTAATTAAAATTTTCTTTAAGGATTCATCAAATAAAGTGTTTTCGTTTGTCACAGTAACGATAAACCAAGTCACCTTTGCATTAATAAAGAAATTTGCCATTTTCCTAATAAAGGGATTTTTGACATTTGAACCACTAACATTAAAGTTCGAAAAAAAGACTGAAATAACAGTTTTCTTTAAAATTTTATTGGGTAACTTAAACAATTAATAATCCGTGTTTCTACCGCGAACACTAACAACACAAGAACATCGGTTTGGCATACTCAAAATGAGTTCATCCAAATCACGCTGTGGAATGGCCGCCCATGTTCGTTGCAACAACAAAAAAAGGTCTTCTTGCGACTGGATACCCTCCATATTCGGCAGAGCTCTTCTCTGTAGCATATCCCATGCATGCTCAATCGGGTTCAAGTCTGGCGACTGAGCAGGCCAGGGCAGGACATTGATGTTAGCTGCGGCGAGAGTCTGTCTTACAACTCTTGCGGTGTGCGGTCGTGCATTATCATGCATTAACTGAAATAAGGGACCGATTTGCACTTGTAGAGGAACGATGACGTCTGATACAATCGTCTCAGCATAAATTTGAGCGTTGAGGTTGCCTCTGATCCAAATCAACTCAGTTCTTCCGCCGATCCAAATACCCGCCCATACCATGATGGTTCCACCACTATAAGGATGGACTTCCTGGCAGGATTTTAATCGCTGTTGGCGTCCAGGGGTTCTCCAGTGTCGTATACGTCTTGTATCCGGTCTCATACCAAAACGAGACTCATCAGAAAAGCACACGAAACGCCATTGTTCTTCTGCCCAATTTCTGTGTTCAAGAGCCCATTGATATCGAATCCTACGATTGTGCATTGCTATAGGTGGTACCCGTAGCGGTCTTCGGGAATGAAGGTTCACTTCATGCAAGCGGTTTCTGACTGTTTGGTCGCTAATTAAGTTCCCTGAAGAGTGATGAAGCCGCACGGCTAACATCATGGCGGTTATTGTTGGAGCTCTTCGAGTTAAGATTTGAATGTATCGGTCTTGTCTCCGTGTGGTGCAGCGATACCGTCCTCCATGGCGCTCAGCCACGGTACCAGTGCTTCGGTAACGTGTCCAAAGTCGACTGATAACACTCTGACTTGTATTCAGAGCTAAAGCCACAGTACGTTGCCGGGAACCAGCTTCTATCATTCCCACGGCTCTGAGCATTTCTTCCCTGCTTAAATGACGTCGCCGCTCCATAATAACGTTGGTTTTAATCAGTAGTAGGGAAACAGTAGCACTAATAATGTCTTCAATGCGTTGTATGTTTTTATAGGGAAAATATTGACAGCTGATTTTCATCTTTTACTCGAATTTGATTCACAGTTCCTGATTCAAATTATGAAATGCACCAAAAAGGATCCATATAAATTTATAAAATCATAAATTTATTACAAAGCCACATCTCAATCTCAAGAAATCCGCATAAAAATGCTTGATCCCTAGACATTTTTGATGTGTGTATTTCAAGAAAAAACACGACAATCAGACATCCCATCGTTTTACATATTACGATGAACATCGTAACAAACATGAACTACTTTTACATAACATCAAAGAAATATCGATCGAACATAACTTTTAATAACTAACAATGAACACTAGAAACAATATCTGATCTGAACGACTCTTGTGCTATGATGTAACAAGTTCATTCACTCACTGATTTGTGGCGTAACACTTCATTCATTCACAAATCACTGAATTTTGCAAGGAACAGATGACCTGCTCTATTCGTTAATGAGCTTCCGAATTCTTGAAAACAATAGTTACGATTTAGATCTTTTGAAAGTAAATATTAGATTGCAATAAATCCCACGCTTTTACTTTTTAATTAATTTTGTTTACATAATAATAAATTTAAAATATATTGCTACAGGGACGAATTTAGAGGATCTTATGGCGATTGACTATATCGTCTTCATATAGCAACTAAGCCCTAAGGTGTTATTTGCCTTAGTAGATTCACAAGTTCAATATCTACCTATCATCATCATCATGGGCCATTAACATCTGCTCACGCAGACCAAGAAGACACTAAAAGGAACTCAAATATTTTATTAATTCGCATGGAAATATAATCCTCTTGGCAACCTGGCATGATGATTTCTCTAACATATGGGTTTTACGATTTGATTATATTAAAGTGTCATAACTTGCACATACACGGTACATAGATCACATAAGTACATATAACAGTAGTTTGGTACATTCCGGTCAACGACTCACTAATGACAGTACCCTGTTATTGTTCATTAGATTACGCCTGCGCCTGCGCCCGCGCCTGAGGCGAGACGACTTATGTCTTCTGTCATTACGTGACGTAGGCGAATGTGTACTATGTACTACGTGAGCCTTACCAATAAATAACTACTGCTACTAAATGGTATAAAATAAACTTCATCTACTTACACTAATATTATAAAGAGGAAAGATTTGTATTTTTATGTGTATTATTGTAATGAATAAACTCAAAAACTACTGAACCGATTTCAAAAATTCTTTCACCATTAAAAAATTACATTCAAGTTGAGTAACATAGACTTATTTTATCCCGGTGTGCCCACGGGATAGAAAAAACGCGGAAGAAACCTAGATAAAGTTATTCATAAAAAGGACTGTGTAAGTGTAAGTATATATGGTAAAATGTTATTTGGCTGGTTGTCATTTCGAAGATTCAGTGAAAAACGGCTCAGTCAAGTAATATTTTAAAGTCAGCAACACAATCGACTTTTTTTTTTTATACTGTTACCTTAGTTATTAGATAATCGTCAAGAGTTTATTGAATGCACTGTATATTTATCTTATCACTGATATTGTCGCTATGTAATCTAATCATATTAGATAATGTCTCTATCAATATAATAAATATTATGTTTGTCTACATTGAGATCTTGTTTTGTAGTTTATTGAATACCTACCTAATAATATTTTCTGGTTTTGGCTACGTGAGTATGTCTTTCTCTAGCTAGAATTACTAAATTACTAAAAACATAACAAGCAGTATTTTTCTATTACAAACACCATATTTTTATATTATATGAAAAAAATATGGTCCATCTTCTAACTTGCCGTGCGTGTCCCTACACCTGCACACGCGAGGACCTTTACAAGGCCACTGATAGTGCCATATCGGTGGCCGAGTTCTGGTCCTCAAAAATATGAGTCGACACGCAAAGAAGAAGAAAAATTATAATGGATCTATAGTAAAACCTCAAAATTTATGCAAATAAATAATCTACGTCCTCCGTGAGATGTCTGTGTTCGTCAATGGCGAAACCATAACTTCATTTTGATAATGTGCATGTAAATGAAATAAAATATGTCTCTACACAGAACATAGCAACAAAAAAGACTTACATCCACATAGTATCATTCACAAACTGACCTTTCAAAAGAATTGGAGCACGAAAAACTGAGTAGCGAGTAAAAGGTCTTGTAGCGCGTAAAAATGTTTGGTAGTACTGTGTAATTGGATCATTCTGATTCAAGGATAACAAAGAAAAGTTTTATTATATAGTCACCAAGTTTTCTGTGACGGCGGTCAAAAGTGGAAGTTACTATTGTCATTTAGACTCTAATGCCATTTCGATACATTTTCAATAAACTGACAACCAAAAGATGCGATTACAGCGACGCGGACGCTCTCACCGGCACAGAAAACTTGGTGACTCTTATATGTAGGTACATAACTGCTATAGAAATACCCCAAAAGCAACGTAAGATGCCAACGATTTGTAAAGGATAAAAGTTGTGGCATTTTGGTTTAGGGTTCGTAAATAAATCGCAATTCGCACCATGAGCTGTTAGAAACATCGAATAAATGGGGAAAGACGGGGGAAAAGCTAGATAAAAAACTAGTCTTTTTTGACTAGCTTTTCACCCGAGTTTGGCTAAAGAATATCATAAAACTGTTGAGTTCTTGAAGAGTATTTAAAGTTAAAGTAAAAGATATCACGTGTTTAAACCATTCATATTTCAATTATGAGCACCTATATAGATAAACGGAAACAGATAAAATGAAAAACGTGTGTCGTTAATATTATCAGTAACACAATTATGTAGGAATTTATTGATGGACAAGGTATGGATGGATATTAAGGCAACAACAATTATATAAAGGTGAAAATGTGTGGTGTAATCTGTGTTTGTATGTCTGTTTAACAAACTCTTTCTCTTTAACAAACTTAACAAACTCTCTTTCACGCTCAATCGAATATAAAAACATTTTTATGTTATCTTAAGTATGAACATCATAGATGATAGAAGGTAAAGTACAAGAAAGTAGAGGAAGTTATCAGTCTAGAAGTTACAAAGTCAAATATAAGATAAGGTTGATGTCGTCTTTTATAAAGAAGAGGCTGCTTTGGGCAGAAACAAGTGAAGGGAGATGCACTTGTTACACCGATAGAACACCGCTCTTAATTTAAATAAATAAGTCTATTTGAAATGGGACTGGGCGGGACATGTGTGTCGAATGTCCTACGATCGCTGGGCAAAGATCACTTTAACTTGGGCACCAACTACTAAGCGACCACGAGGTCGCCCCAGACGAAGGTGGCGTGACGATCTCGATTCGCACGACAAACACTGGGCCACCAAAGCCGAAGACCGAGCTGTCTGGAAGGAAGGGAGGCCTTTGCCCAACAGTGGGACATTACAGGCTGATAATAATAATTTTAAATATCTTTCTATCAATCAGATTGGTATCACATTCAGTCAAGACTCACAAACAAATTAACTAATCAATCCATACTGTATGTAGGCGTAAGTTCCGTTACCTAAATCGTTATCGGATGAGATGTTACATTTTACGCTCTTCTAATGGCATCGTAAAACTAACAAGTGTGGTTTGCGTCTTTATTTTGAATTACTTTTAACATTAGTTAGTTAATGGGCAGGCAGGTAGGTGGTGTTTGATAAAAAAAGAAAAAAAACATAAAAGATCAAAATTCATTTTTCAAAAATTTAAAAATAGATGTGCCCTGTTTTTTTGGAAATGTATCCTGTGTGCTATTTCTGGTAGTACAAGAATTAAGTTCTTGCGTGATGCAAGTGAAAACAGGTATAAATTCTTTTATACCTGTTTATTCTTTTATACGGACAGGCTGAAAACCAGTGCTGTGTCGCACCAGCGCGCGGCGTCACAGCGGACACTGAGCCTGCTCCACTACATCGTAATTATTATTTTATAAGATTATTTTGTAAATTTTGTATTTGGATGTAGAAATAAATGGTTTAAATGGTTTATAATCCTACTCCTTCTTCTAATGTTCTGATATCCCTTAAAGACTGGCACTTGTACATCATCATCATCAACAGAATGTATTTGTCCACTTATACAATTGTACATAATTATGTATAAGCAACTCTCCGTATAACTGAGCGACCAGAATACCCTAATCCATAAACATTACATTCCTGAGCTGACCAACGTAAGTTTCTATTATCATGCCAATGTAATCAGAATCACAGCGAGACTACGATGTCACATCTACATAAAATAATGACATAATGAGATCATTATGCATTCAAATACATAATGAAATGTATGAATAAATGCGTAGCAACATAGAACGTTGAATGGAAACATTCAATGACCTATTTGTGCTGCATTCCTTGCGTACGCTGCATCAAATTGCTAACAATTATTACTAAAGGCAATAAAACATTAGGTAACTTTGCGGTAGACAATAGACTTCATTGGTCTTATTTGCGTTACATTTTAAACCTAGTTTAACAAAACCTGGTTTAAGCATTTGACACATGTCATTCAAATCTGTCACTTAAGTCTTTTGAGATCAGATTGTAAAACCTGGTTTAGTGCTAAACCAGACTAAAAATGCAACGCAAATAAGGCAGCATATGTTTTTATAGGAGAAACGGAGAGATCTTTACTTAAGCAATCTAAGATGTTCTAATAGTTTGGCAAAGTCCGTGCATAAAAAAATAGAATGTTATTTGGTAAGTAAATCTGTTTTTAATGATTTTAAACACTATCTAAATATTGTTGTTTTCGCCAGAATTATCTCACACGCACTGTTGTCGTATAGGCTCAAGATGAAACGATATTAATGTCTCAACAGAGAGAAGGTGTAATAAAAGTCGACTGCTGAATAATTACTTTGAATATAAACTTTATTTTAGTACTTCAGTTTTAGGATATACTCGTACATGCTCGATTTAGGCACTAGTACTCATTATTATACTGTGATTTAGGTAGGAAATTGAATTTAAACAACCACGAAAAGGGCACGCATATAATCCTTTATATTTCTAGAATATCTTAGGCTATAAATAGAATATCCTCCTAAGTAATATTATAAGTGCGAAAGTTTGTATGTTTGTGAGTTTGGATGTTTGTTACTCTTTCACGCAAAAACTACTGTATCGATTTTGATTAAATTTGGTGCAGATGTTCCTTATAACTAGGAATAACACGTAGGATACTTTTTAATTCCCATGGAATTGGGATTCATGCGGGTAAAACCGTGGGTTAGCTAGTCAACAGATAAAATAAACACCTCTACATCTATAAATATTTATAAGAAATAATCAGCATTATTCATTACTTCATAGACATCTCTATTAGGTAAGGCAAGTCTAACAATAGACCGAGTCAATGTTAATCGCCTTTCGCGCTATAAAGTAGTCATCTTGAACCACAATTTGGACACCCCTTTAAAGGCATACAATGGTATTGCTTTCAATACGGCCTTTGGATGAGCAATTTTCCTCGCCGCAAAACCAAACAATGTATTACGGAACATGATTGAGCAATCGTGGACTCCAGGAAGATGTTGTTTTCAGATTGCAATTGAAGCCTGCTCCAAAATTGCAGTTTGCAGACGAATTTATTGCAGAAATGTTTCTGGATGGACATCTTTTTGGCTCAACAGAAACTTCTCAATAAATGTTATCACGTTTATTATAATTGTTCGAAAGCCTTCTTACTAGTAATTTATTTTCCGAGATAAAATCCTTACTAATATTATAAATGCGAAAGGAACTCTGTCTGTCTGTTACATTTCACGGCTAAACTGCTGAACCGATTGTCTTGAAATTTAGTACAGGGGTAGCTTATGTTTTGGGGAAGGACATAAGCTGTTGTTTTATTCTGAAATTCCCACGGGATCGGGAATAAGCTGGGCAGTTAAATGACCTTTAATTCAACTTATTACATTGCAGAATTTTCTCAATATTTCTAAACATTTCATACCAACATACCCCTTCATACCTATGTTGTAATACAATGCATAGTTCTTAACACCGTGTAGCTGTCATGCATTGATTGTATTACCAACTTGATGACTTCATTTATCATTGAGGTTTCCTGCGTGAATGTTTGCGGTTAAGTAAACTATGTCAAGAGGCAGGGGTTTGTTTAGCAGTAAGAACAGGATTGCGACATTTTTAAGTGTTGTATGCTTTCGGAGCTTTTTTGTTCACTGTAGGGACAGAAGTTTTCGGGAATCGGAACTGGTTAGGGCATTGTAGTACGGTTTTCTACGCGTTACTCGTATGTCTTTGAAGAAAAGAAACATGAAATAGAGGGTTACATTCAGGGGCAATTTAACATCGTAAATTTCGTAATATCCAACGTTTGTTTGTGCCAGTGCTTTTTCCTTTCTATACCCTTATAATATAAGTATTGTAGATGGTACAGACTGACGCAATTGTTATAAAGAATTTCGCATTGCAAAATTAAAAACACTGTAATTTTTATTTTAAAAACGTGACCATCAAATGACATGCCAACTTTTATAGTGTTTATTAGTGTTCATGTTTTTATTCACTAGTTTGATAACAAGTAACTGTCTAAGTTACTTGTTACCAAACTAGTGAACATGTTGTGCTCTTCAAATAACAACTTTAAAACCAAACAATAGAAGGTTCATTGTTATTTAAACAAATACCTGTGACGACACCGTAGGCTTTATAAAAGAACCTATGTGACCCATTATTTAATGTCCTTAATGAATGCATTTAAAACGATAAGATCATAATAAACCATAAATGTTTTTCTAATGAATCATTTCAAGTTATTTTTCATACAATAAACCATAGAAATGTGGTTGAAGACAATAGGACGAGGATAATCGTTTGTAAGGACCGCGCCGGCACCTTGACTGATGATGTCATGGAGCGAACATAAATAATGACGGACATACAATACAGCGAGAATGTAATGTAGGTATTATATTTATAATCAGTATACTGAAACAAGTTTTTAAAACTTATTGGTCACTAAGAATATTGTTCCTTAATACAAACATACATGCCTAACTAGTTGTGCCCCGCGGTTCCACTCGCGTAATTCCCGTTCCCGTGAGAATTTCGGGATAAAGAGTATCCTATGTCCATTTCCTGGTTCTAAGCTACCTTCCCACCAATTTTCAACGAAATCAGTTCAACCGTTTTTGAGTTATAAATAGTGTAACTAACACGACTTTCTTTTATATATATAAAGATTAAAGTACGATTGACGATTTTGAGAGTGCGTGCGTGCGCGTGTTTTTGCATGGGTGTGTGTGTGTGTATAGTCACAAACAATAGTGTGTAGGACATCATATTAGTAAATTATATGTAGACATATTTTAAAACACTAGGTTTTATATCAACTATGTTATTATTAACAGTTGTTATAATCAATATTATAAACCACCAAGTTAGCACTAGTAATATGTATTTAGCGCAGGAATTTATAATAGTCAATTAATGTAGTCTTATGAGGTACTTACTCACACACAACAAACAAACATACAAAACTAATTTAAGTTCTCATATGTGGTTTACAGACATGTATGTACTCATAATTGAGCAGTTTGCCTTAATAAAACATCTCTAATTTGGGCCCTATGTATGAGCATGCTGTGTTTTTTTTGGTAGGACTTTTCGAGGACTCCATGCAACTTCTGTCTGTCTGTGTCAGAATGAAAACTGGGAAGGTAGGAAAAACTTCTTGAATTAAATGGTTATTATTTACTTCACATGGGAATCAACCTACAACCCTCCCTTTTGGGTAACCAGACTGTCTAGCTATGATGTCATGTTTGTTTGTATAGAATTTATGCTATGACACAATCTTAAAGAGACAACTCAAAGATGTGATAATAAAAAATGAATATTTTTAGATAATAAAATACAATTCTTATCCCATAGAATCAGTATACTCATTCTATTTCAAGACACATATATTATTATTTAAAACTTGAGTAGTTAGGTGTTATCTTTATAAAGAATTTAGATATAATTAAATATGTTCAGCAACTATATGCACAGTTACATACAACATAGTACTAATAACAACCCACAATACATGTTCACCATGCTGAATTGCCAAACTAAGAGTTGCGGGTTCATACATTGCTTATGCAAGATAATACCTGGATTTTAAATATATTGTGTCTGACAATCTAGATTTTAGATACAGGTAATAAACCCAGGTAAGGGGTCAGTTTATAAATTATAAGATTGTAGAAGGGATTAATAAAGATTTGGTGATGCAAAATATTATTTAATTTTACATACCTACCTAAAACTAATTAATTTAACGACCACAATCTTGACATGAGCAAAATATTATAAATTATTATTTGAGAACATTTTAAGTAAATGTATCATTCTCATGATGCCACATATAAATAAATACTTACACAGATGTTCTACCAAGGTCGAAAGTAGCAATAAGTGGATACGTAAGATTCTATTATAGTAACTGTTAGTACTTATAAATTAAGTAAAAAGTATAAAAATATTTGAAATAATATATATAGTTTGATGTATTTTGTAAGTTTTATAGCTTAATAATGATATTTTTGGTGAGTAGACTTATTCGTTTTCGTGTAAAAATAACTTTTTATAATACCTGACAAAGTTTCGCCGCATCGCGGAGGGTCCACGTATGAATAATTAATATTTTTTCTATATGAAAACTTCAATGAAAGTTGTACATTTAACATTGTGCTGTTGTAAAGTGGCGCATAAATAACTACAATAATTATATAGGAAGCAGGAAAATTAAATAACTTACCTCAAATGCAGATTTTCGATGAATTTATCCGTTGTCAAATTGTCCAACAGAACAAAGTCGGCTACGCCGACTTCTGGCTGCGTCGCCATTGCTTCAGGTCACTTACTTAACACTATATAATAACAATCATTAATATTCACACACGATCGCCAGTGAATAATTTATTTGTTTGTGAAATAATGTCAACAAACCGTTAATTTTATCGCAAAAAACAGCACAACCTCCCTCTCAAAGCATTTCTTTCAAACTGACAAAATTTATTTAAAATTGACAACTTGACAAACGATGACATAATATTGTTCAGTGACACTGACAATTTCTCTTCGTTTGATGTACCACAGAGTGCTTATTTTATTGTTAAAACTTTTCAGCAAGAATTTAAATTCGTAATTCATGTATTCTTTCTAAGTATTATTTAACTTTAAACTAAATAATGATGATGAACTTTCGACTGAAACTTGAAATAGTACCAAAATAATTTAATGACGAAATCATTTTTTGTATATTTTTAACACTAGATTTTTTAGTTAGAACTAAGTTTCTAGCATAAGGGCTAGAACTAATAGAAGATGATTATTATGCTTGATCTTGATGTTAGTTTTATGATATTACAATCTTTGTTAATAATTTATTCGATCGAATATTATTTTAAAAAATTGATAGGAATTTATAGTTGTGGAGTAGTTTCTAAAAGTGTGATTGATTTCTGAACGAAACGTACATGGTCCGCCATTTTCCTTGTTGTAGGTGCATCAAATGTCATAATAATTTCCATTTCCACTAAAATTCTAATTTTCTTTAGTTTTATTGTGTTATTTATATTTTGAATCCCGCATATGTGATTAGTTGATAAGTTGCAATATTTTTATATTCATACAAAACATAATCAAGTGCAACGTGATAGTGATTTTGCATAGGTCGTCATTTCAAGGATCCTCTAAGTTCTACAATGGAAACCGTATTTGTAAAATGTTGTGAGTAGAGCGCCTTGAGACAAGAGGGGCACATGCGGCTTCGTGACGCTCGATGAAGGAATGATATCTGGCGGTATAGATGAAACGTGAGGAGTGGATGCTGGATGGTACGATGAGTGAATCCCCTGGCGTAGAGTGGCTGCCAGCGTACAGCCCAGGCCCGCCGCGGCACAGCCCGCTCGGCCCTATCCCGCGCTTTCTCTACGAAGATGTGCAGCCCCTCACGTTCCAACAGGAGAACAACAACAAGGATGACCAAAAGGAGAACGCCAATAAGATAAAACACGCGAAACCAGCATATAGGTACTTATTATGTTTTTCCTCGTCGTCCTTAGCCTTCCAATTATGTCCAAATATTAGTCATGTTTGTTGTGGAGGGTACTGTAGGTGACTTATGAGTAATGAGGCTGGATATGTTAATTTAATTTGTTTATAATACTTGTTTTTTCTTAAAGATATATTTTTCTTATAAAAACTATCATACTTTTATTGGGCAACATAATTTATATCTGATATAGCTTATAATAGTCTGTAATCTGTACTAATAATGACCTATCATAGAGCCGTAATTAAAAAAGCATCTGTTATAATAATAACACAAATTATTACATAAAATCATTTGAATCTTGACCTTGAAACTTTATTTATTGCCTCTTGTTCAAAACGAATTTATTTCAATACCTTCAAAAACTTTTTAGACGAATTTCAATCTTATGTTCATCATTCTTAAATTCTATTATTGTACTATGAGGAAAACACCAAAGTAAACTTGGTTATGAAAACAACTTCCCTCTTGTTATTAAAACTTTTGTAAACAATTAAAACTCTTATATTTTGATGTGTAAGGCTTCATTTCCCTTGACATTGATGAACTTGTTTGTTCCAGTTACGCGAGCATGATACGGCTGGCAATCAGCAGCTCTCCCAATGGCAAGATGACACTCAATGAGATATACACATATATTTGCAATGCATTCCCTTATTACAAAGAAGCTGGCAAGGGGTGGATGGTAAGTTCTGGAATTTATTTCTAAATAGCTGTGCCCCGTGGCTTCACCAGCGTAGTTCCCGCTCTCGTGGGAATTTCGGGATAAAACATAGCCTATGTTCTTCCTCGGACCATAAGCAACCCCTGTACCAAATTTCAAGTCAGTTTATTACCTGTTTGTAGGGTAACAAAAACTAAGCACATACTCACTTATAATCATACCTAGATTGAGACAAATGTTTATGAGTTAACTTAGCATTCGCATGGGTATTGAACCCGCAACCTTTGCTGGGCAGTTCAGCATGATGCCGCTGTGCTTTTTAGGCTGTCTGTTATCAATAACCTTGTTTTGTATGTACATAAAAAGTATCTATATCATGCTGTTCTTAGGTCTAGTCTAGAGACAATAATAGACCTTATAATATATGATTTAAAAACAAAAGTGTATACAGTATAATATAACAGGTACAAAAAGAGGTGGACTTGGGATGATAGATATATTCCTGTCAAGGTATTGTTCCATCTCATTGTATTGGCTAGTGGGATCTTGATATTTGTTCATTACTTTAAATAACGCGCGTATTATGTGGTAAGCGTCCAGAAATGGCCGCCGAGATCGAGTCGAAAACAACCGAGATTTTTAGGCCGTCACATTGGCCGTACTATAGGTTCCTCTGGCTGCTGAGTGCGTTCGTACGGAATATAAATAATACGGAATCAGCGAAAACTAAAAATACGCGGGTAAAACTATTTTAAATACTATTTCTGATTACAATGTACCTAGTGAGGCATTGTAATCAGAAATAATATTTAAGATATTCTTGGTCCTGAAATTCATTATCGTCATTCAATCAACAAAATTGAATTTACGCGAGTTTAATCGTTAGTTTCTGATGCTAAGTTTAACACGCGTAATTGCCGTTTTAACTGATCCCGTGAGAATTTAAAGATGTCGCAAACTATTAGTTTACCCGTTTTTACGTGTAACATAATATTCCATTAGTTCACTATGAGGGGCTAAAATCCGTCGAGCGTGTAGGTTCCACATCACAGTCTTAAATAAATTCCTTATGTTTCAGAACTCAATACGTCACAACCTATCGCTAAACAAGTGCTTTATGAAAGTGGCGCGGAGTAAGGACGACCCCGGCAAGGGCTCCTACTGGGCGATGGACACCAGCTACAAGATGGCAGAGGTCACGCCACGACGCCGGAGGAGTTTGAAGGTACTTTAGACTACTGTGACAATTTGAATATAAAAATTATAACACCAAAATATGACTTGGGAAAAGTTCTTAGTACTTCCCTGTCATGAAGAAAAATTACTAATTTTTAAGTGATCTGTGGCTTGGCAACATCTAAATAATTTTTAAACCAATATACTCATTGTAGTGTAGGTCAAGTCAAGTTCGCAACTCTGATGTGAACTGACTCATACAAAAATGCAATATAACGTATAGTGCTGAGAACGACAAAATAAAATTATTATTATATTAATAGTAATGCAAATTGTTCAGATGAGGTTCAAATTCTATTGCACGTAGCCTAAAACAGATAAATCAAAACCTCAAGAAAACCAAACAAGTTTGCAGCCCCATTTATGTCCTTGTTAGATGGCGCCGTACAGTCCAGAATGCAGTTCAAATAGCAGCGGCGAGGCGGGCGTGTCGGGCGCGGTGGACGCCACGCCCACGCCGCCGGCCACGCCCACCACACCCACCACGCCGACCACGCCCACTTCGCCCTCAGTGCCGCTCACCATCAAGGAGGAACCCGCTGTTAAGGAAGAGTCAGGTTTGGATCATGGTTCTTGTTGAAATCTTAATTGGGTTCTTTGTAATCTTCTCTTATTTTTCATCTTTCTGTAAGCTGTATCTATCTAAGTAGTATCAAACCACCAAAGAAGAAGAATAGTAAATCTGGTTTGTATGAGGTTTTAAGTTGGACATAAAATTGTTTTAGTTATAAAATGTTATATGGTTTCAGACTCAAGACATACAGACGACGCGTTAACCGCACTAATGAACGAGGAGTTGATGAACGACGTCGATATTAGCAGAGGTAAGTCACACATAATAATATTTATGTAATTGTACAATAACCCTTTTTATACAGACAAGAGTGTAACATACATTTAAATAAACATTAAATTTGGACAGGGCTCTTGTTCGAAACGTAAAAACTATCTTTGAAATAATCTCTGATAGCACCAATTTGTCAAAATTGCTTATGGGCAAATTAGCTCAAATCTTTAGTAGAACCATCTTTGTTAGCTTTGACTTGGAGTTTGTATTGCATTCAATGTATAATAACTTGTGTATTTACCCTCCCAGACCGGTGGTGGTCGGGCTGCCTGCGTCACTGCGCGTCGCGGCACGCGGCGCTGACGGACGAGTACGGCAACTTCGTGGTGAGTCGCGCCGACGACTGCGACTGCGCGCCCGACCACCGCGACCACCTGCCCTTATAACACGCGCCGCCAGCCTCCCGCCCACACAAGAGGTATATGACGCTTCGAACTCACTTCGCAGACTTACAAACCGCTTCGGAGATCTACAAGTCGCTTCGAAGTTACTTCGGACACGTTAAAATCGCTTCGGAGTCACTTCGGAAGTTACTACACGTTATTCCAAAGTTACTGGGAGCGTATTGCGCTGGTATACCCAAAATTCGAAGTTACTTCGGAAAGTTGTCCCGTACACGAAAACTCGAAATTTAATCGAAGTTTAAACCGAAGCGTGTCGTATACCTCGAACGCTTTCGAGAAGTTAGTTTCCGTAGTTAGCCGTTAGTTACTTAATCTCGAAAGAGAAGTAAAAGTAAAGAAGTATTTTATATACGAGAATTATTTTTTAAAGATCAGATTTTTTTGTTTCTTTTTATTTTGTTCTTCTTAACTATGTTATGACGAATGGTGTCTCGATGAAGTTGAAAATGGAACAAATTGTTGCAACAAATTTTATACCGAATGTGTGTGTTAATGGGATGATTCGGAAATTGAATGAAATTGGTCGAATTATGATTAATTTTCTTTCATATTTAATTATTAAATTGTATCAAAGAAAATTAAACCTAATTGCGACCAAATAAGTATTATACTCGTTTGAGTGGTGTAAACTGTGTTCGTTTATACAATATATTATATACGCGGTTATATAGACGTATATAAGGGATTTATATGAATGTATTATTGATCATTAATCGTGTACTCCTACAATGGAAATTTAATACATTTAAACAAGGTTTAACTTCGATATGTTAATTTCGTAATAAGTAACAGCTATCTTAATATAGATAGACATAATCTCTCTTAATAAACTGGGAATAACAATGGTATAGTTAATCTATGTTTCCTCGCTTTCATACACATATAATTATTCTTAAGAATGAAAGAGACAATGTATATCTTTACCATTGTTTGGCCATGGTTATTGAAAAGAGAGATAAAAATTAGACTGAAAAAAAAGCAAATAGGTATCTATTATTTTTTTATCGTTATAATATCTTAAATGACGAGAAAAACTTAACATTTTATTATTATTATTTTATTTAATGAAGTACTTACTAAATTCACGGAAAAATGTACTTAAAACTTCGTATATATATGTGATAGTTTTCTTATATTATTACGGAATTAACATAATCTTTGATAACCTTTAAAATTTAATAAGCATTTGTCGAAGTTCGATCAAATTGCCCAAAATCTTGGTATTTATACGGAGTACGGAACAACATATCTGCCAACCTATTTAACTTTTGTATTTTGAACCTTAATGCACTGGTTTTGAGGTCTATTTTTATATGTATTTATTTGGTGACTGATTGATTTTGTATGTTATAGAAGTTTTCTTTATTACAAGCTGTGTCCCGTGGTTTCATTCGCATTAATAACTATTTCTCTGCTCTAATTGGTTGTAGTGTGATGTTATAGCCTTTGGATTTAGGTACTCGATAAATGTTTTCAATTTAGAACAACTAGTTCTTGAGATAAGCGCATTGAAAAAACTTAAACTTCTTTTTTTATTTAAAAACAAAAGGATACTTTTTGTTTAAATTTTGAATGTAGTAAAACAGCGGCACTCAATTACATACTTATTCAAAACCATCAATCACCAAACTAAATACATAAAAAGCGATTAAAACTGGTGTCGAATTTATAATAATATCAATGTTTATTGATTTTTATTATACGAACGTTAGAACGTAACGTATGGGGGATCGGTAACGTTACTTAGTCTTCGTGAAACGAGTAGCAGGTTGAATAGTCAAATATTGACTTTCATAGTGGTTTCCAAAAAAGTTATTTACTTTGTCTTTGAACAATTACTAATTAATACAGTTATAATAAACTCTCTGTATTACAATTTTGATTATAATTATTGAATTATCTTTCTACAATTAAATAAATACTTTGATGATTATGTACTTTTACAAAAGCCGCTTATGTTTGTTATATGTCCATAGGGCATGATGATCACTTACCATAAGGTAAGTGACCCCTAATGACGTCTGCTATTGCCCCCCTATAACATAAAAAACTAAGGTTTTATTCCATTACATAGGTACTTCTTAATACCATGTTTCTTTTATTCATACTGCTACTATTCACTAAGACAAGAAGTTTGGAAAGATAACGGAATTAAAAATAAATAATGCTACTTTATGCTAAACTAAAAAAAAACGGTAAATTGTTGTTACATTAGTTCAAAACATTTTTTTTAAGTTGTTACAAAAAATGGTTTTAAACTCAGAATTTGATATCTGACATTTTTTTTAATAATATTTATTCTGTGTATTATTGTAACCATTAATATAAAGAATTGGTATAAAGTAAAAAGTAGCGTGTTTATTGAAAGGTTTACAAATATATAGAGAACATAAACGGTAAATAGTATTCGGAGCGGGAACGGTGACGAACAGATCTCAGAATGACCAGTATATTAATATAGAGTATATTATAAATATTATATAAAAATAATAATTATTAATAATAGGTGTGCTAATATTAGTTTAAATCGAGCATAATAAATATTTAGTTTAGTTTGTAAATGTATGAGTTAGTCTACGAATTTATAATTTAAATGATTAATAAATATTTATATATTATATATATTATAAAAATCGCACTTATATACGTAATTAAATGCTTTTTAGGTACATATTATATCGGCCTATTGGTAACACTTAATTTTTAGGTTTCGCTTGCCTAAGTATTGTTTTAATGTAAGATCTCGAACTTGGTTGTTGCGTGAGTTCTTAATAGAACATCAATTTGAAGCATTTCTGCGAAGCGTTACTGCTACCCTAGATTAGGTATCAGTTATTATAATAATGATAAGTTGATTATTTTAAGTGTATTGTTTAATGAGTACTTAATCATTTTTTTATATGTTTTACAATTAAATCCACTTACTAAAAGTTATTTTTAAAATGAAAACATTCTTAGGAACGATTCCCTATATTTTTATTAGATTTTTTGATCACGCAACATTATTGTAACCGGTTCGAAGTAACGTAATATTTATTATAGGGTGCAAATACATGATTGTATTTAATTTGTGCCATACGTATCGGTAATGGCTTCGAACACTTAGATTAATGGAAACTGTCCCATATCTTATTAAAAATGTGTTCAAAAAAAGTTTTTTAGAAGTTGTACCTACATACATGAGTAATGTTAGCGTGTATATAATAATATATATTAATGTAAGGTATGTTTTAAATACGGCCAGGTCTTGTGGAGTGTTTTATTCTAACATTTTTACAAGTTTTATGAAATACCGAAATGTTATTTTGAACTGCAGCGTGGTGATGTTTGTGTGGTGAATGATATTGGATACAAGATGGAAGTTTCTTTTGCTACGTTATGGGTAATTTAAAATTACATTATTTATAATCGTAAAAGAAAAACTACTCTGCGGATTTACTCGCGCAATTTGAATAATTTTAGGTTATCTTTTATGCCCTTTTTTCTAAATCACTACAGTATTAAAGTGAATAAACATAATAATTATTGATCTCTTTTTCCGAGTATTCAAAAAATAAAACTACCATTTAATATCGTTCACCACACATACGGATGTGTAACCGGCGGTTCATAAACGGTCATTTATATTATAATCGACTGTCAATCGGTTAGTTGTTATATAATTATTAAAATGCTTTATGTTTTAGTGTCGTGTCCCGAAACTAACATATTGGATTTGTTCAGTCGAATTAAGTTCTTAGTAAACTTAGGGCCGATTTTTCCATCGCCAGATAACTTTATTCGACGAATAACTTTGAAATTTTGACAGTTATTTCATACAAAAACTGTCAAACATCAATTTTATTCGTCGAATAAAAGTTATCTGGCGATGGAAAAATCGGCCCTTAGTAAGATGGTTAGAATTTCTGTAAGTCAGTCGCCATTTTACTTAGAGCTGATTTTTTCGCCAGATAACTTGTATTCGAAGAATAAAATTGACGTTTGACAGTTTGTGTATGAAATAACTGTCAAAATTTCAAAATTATTCTTCGATTAAAGTTATTTGGCGATTGAAAAATCAGCCCTTAATGTTCTGTCACTTTTGACACAAATAATAGGATATGACAGTAAACCCGGTCGCACACCGATTATTTATTTCTCCCCATACATCAAATGTAATGCGCTGAAAAAGTGTGAGGATGCCGTGTAGGGGCAATAATTGACGCTTCAAAACATTTGTTGTTAGAAAGATTACGTTGCTATGGTGTGCGACCTGGTTTAGTGTATCCAGGACGATATCGATTATGCTCAGAATTTTGGATATTTTACTAGGCCTGATTTTTTCATCGCCAGATAACTTTTATTCGACGAATAAAATTGACGTTTTACAGTTTTTGTATGGAATATCTGTCAAAATTCTAAAATTATTCCTTGAATAAAGATATCTGGCGATAGAAAAATCGGCCTTAAGTTTACTAAGATCTTAGTTCGGCGAAACACGCCCATCGATTTCTCATTCAACAATGGTTGTCTTAACAAAAACATTTCTATAAGTTTCATATCACATTGTTTCAATAATTAATATTTAAGTAATAATTTCAACGTATTAATAATAATTGTTTTGAAAAGTAACATTCCTTTTAGTTAACATTTAATTAGATTATGTATTACGA
Organism: Timandra comae; assembly: GCA_958496195.1. Lineage (NCBI taxonomy): Eukaryota > Metazoa > Arthropoda > Insecta > Lepidoptera > Geometridae > Timandra > Timandra comae. Next base: position 10,492,542 of record OY292366.1, on the reverse strand, counting down.
TTGTATTAACGTATATTCATTTGTAATAGTTAAAACAACACATTTTTTTATATAAAAAAATCTTATAATTTATACAACATTTTATAGATCACTGCAAAAAATGGGTTATGTAGTATCAAACTTATTCAGACTTGACAAGTCTTATACTGCCTTATTTGCGTTGCAGAGTGTGGTTTAGCACTAAACCAGGTTTTACAATCAATTTTGAATACTGTCAAAGTTTTGACTGACAAGGTGTCGAATGCTTACCAGGTTTTGTTAAACCGGACTAAAAATGCAACGCAATTAAGGCTGATAGGGTTCACATCCTGCCTGAGAAAAAAAAATGGATGTATTTATCAAGTTAATTTTTTGCAAAGTGATTTTTTTATATTATTTCGGCAAAAAGTATTATAAATTGAGTGTGTTCATTTTACATTTCGAAATATTTGTCAAGTGTTCATATTGGTTAATATTTATTTGAGTGCTCTAAGCAATTGGCTTTTAAAGTCTAAACATCAGGAATATTTGGTTGTTTATTTACAATATTTGTATAGATGGATTTTATTGAACATTTGTCAAATAATACATTCAGTTAACGAAAACTAATTTAATTATTGTATTATTAAAAGTAGTAATTCGGTTCTTATAATAAGTGTCGTAATATAATTTTAAAATTAACGTACAATGTAAATTGGATATCATTTTTATAATTTTATTTTGTAATCTTTATTTTACTTAAGTTTTGTAACTCGGTGCATAATTTTTAGTTGCCATCTTGTTTCGATAGTATTTATTTTATTTACTGTGATAAAAAAAACATTATTTTTTTATTTTTCAATGAAATTTTTTCTTGGTGTGTCACGATATAGATGCCTCAAATAATTCCTCGTAATGTTTAATAATAAATGCAGTATAATGAAGAGATTTATTTTGTATATCTGACATTGTACAATAGATATGAACATATAATAATAAATGAATGTACCGGATCGTTTGACGCAGCTATGTCATTTGATTTTCTTATTAGATGTAAAAATTACTTTTTATTGAGTTAATAACTCCGCCTATGAATGATATTATTGCGGCGATTGAAATACAACTATTTTATTATATTAGTAACACGTTAGCCGTTTAATTTAAGAGTAGGATGTTCTACCTCTAAACAAATCATAGTTGATGTACAATAAAACTTTTAACAGAAACAATGTTCATTTTATTTAATTTAACCCTTTACCTTTGAGGTGTTTAACCACACATCTCTTTGTAATGTTTTGGGTTCGATTCCCTTCTATTCCTTAGGCTTTTATGCAAATGGCTCCACATTTTACAAAATCGTACATATATTATAGGGTGAATTTATCAAGCGCTAAGCGGGCCTGATAGACCATAGTTATTTATGGTACAAGCGAGTTAAGTTGGTGATTACTTCCGAGGCGCTATTGAGGCCCGAGCCGTCAGGCGAGGGTCAGAAGATAGCCGAGGATAGTGATCATCAATACTCGCGTGTACCATACAACGTTTTTCAACACATTTGCGAAGAAATTATCATTTTTCGCTAATAAATAAACAGTTTTTCTATTCGCGCGCATCCAACACAACAATGGTGATCGGCCATAGATTAAAAGAATATACTTATTAAAAAAAAATCGAATGAATAGAATCGACCATAGACCTACCAAAAGTAAGGCAACATAGTTGAAGTTTGTTTTTAAAATGTATGGACACGACTTTTTTTGGTAAGGAAACTTTTTTAAAACTAAACAATTAAAAAAAAAAATCTATAACTCACTAGTAAATCAAGCGTGTCATTATTCAACTGTTTTTGCAAAAATAAGAGCCCCTTTATGAGCAAGTGTGTTGAAAAGTAAAAAACTAGATCATTCGATTTTTGAAAATCATTAAGTTATACGCCTATTATCCAGGAAACACCTATTGATTTGGAAAACAAAACTAAGCCTGGTAGTATAAGCCTGTCGCAAATGGCACTATTTAGTAGATAAACTATTTATTTTCTTCTAATAATAATAAATAATATGAAATTGGAAGAAAATATTTGAAGTCTAGCGCATTCTAATTCGAGGAGATTGTAATTATCATACCTTTTTGGTACATCATCGCACTATGATTCGATGTCACTAGCGACGCCAATGAGAAGGTTTCCCGCGAAAAAGCATGCTGCCAGAGAGAAGTTTGTTATCGTCGATGTCCTCTTGTTTTTCTCGTGATAAGGAGGGAAAATTTGACGCGACGCAAAATAAATTACTGTATTGCATGATAAAATGTGTTTATTGATAATTTATATTTTGTTAAATAAGTTAATAATAGTGAAATAAATTAAACTCATAAAATGTGGGAATTGCAAAATATCAAATGTGGCTGCGTGACATGTGAATGGGTGAGTTGAGTATATTTTGTACTTATCAAAAAAATCAGTTTGTAGTTGATGTGATTAATTCTTGGATATGTATGTTTTACTGTATTAATGTTGATCCTATAGTACGAGTATATCTAAACTGTCTAGAGGCTAAAATCCATATAAAGGATATGCAAATTTTGGTACCCCCTCCAATAGCTGTGTGATATATCGTTGGATAGCCAAAGTTGAGCAGAACAAAAGTTATTAAGGAGTCAAGGTCCAAATCTTAGTCCGATCAGAGTTATGCAGTACCAAACATAATATCAGTTTATCAACAATAGGTAGGATTTTCAGGCCCATGTTATTTTTAAATGGTCATAGTGGACTCACAATGAACAAAATGCAATTTTTATAATAATAAAAAACCTAAAATAATCTTACACTGTTTTTTATTACCAATCTACGTAGACAATGTTATGATAAACTGAGATGTTTGGTACTGCATAACTAGGATTTTACTAAGATTTGGACCTTGACTCCATAGTAACTTTTGTTCTCCTCAACTATGGCTATCCAACGATATATCACACATAGCTATTGGAGGGGGCATCCTCCTTTGAATAAGTACTTATATTTAGTTGCGTTAGTATTTGTCCTATTTTTCCATTTTCACACCATCTACAAGTAGGTACTTAAATAAATAAAAAGTCCGTATAATTGAAATATCAACAACTTTAATGATATAATTATATACAAGAACAATATACATGTATGTTTAACAATACAAGGGTACTGAGAGTAAAAGTTCATACACAATGAAATATCACTATTACACACCGTTTGGCTGCGGTCACAGAATATTGTTAGTACAACAACAATATCAGTCAGTCAGTCAGATCATTACGAAGCATTATTACAAACCGAATTCGTTGTTTCGCATTAAAACAAACCTGTACTAAATAATTGTATGCACACAAAATTTTACGAGAAAAGCAATGAAATATGTACTTTTTCTTCTTAAAAATAAAATATAAAATTGCACACAATATGAGGGCTAAATCTATTAAATATACAGTTGAAATCAATGCTTTATTAAACAAAAAGAGATTTAAAAGATCATGTTTTAATTTCATATTTATAACTCGTTTTAATAAAGTATTAATATTATCAATTTTATAGGTGTAACTACTTATTAATAAACGAGGAATTTCAAAGGAATAGTTAATACATATTTTCTCTCTTTCATTCTATGGAATAATTACATATGTATAAGAGAAGGAACATGGATTAACAATGCCAAATAGTCCTCATATATTAATAAGAGTAAATGAGCAAAAGCGACGCGCTGATAGAAACCGCTTTCGATCCATGACTTTATAGGCATAAAATCTATATCATTACATTATTGTCACAAACTAAAATCACAAGTGAAATAATCAATAATGGTAAATCATGCGTGATTCACTATCGAATATTAATTAACAACAATATTAATTTGTGGGCAAACATCTAGGGAACTAGGAATATCATATATCTAACAGCTACCATACTATATTAATTATAACCTATAAATAAAAAATATGAAAAAATAATAATTTAAATATGTTTAAATTCTAAAGGCGTTTGTTTTATGTTGTCAAAGATTTATTTTACATATTCACAGCCCTAGTAACACCCATTATATAATAAAGATTAGTGATGGCTATTTACATAATCATAGTACCCACATAACTTCGTCTTGGTGAATATTACACCAACTATTGGGCTGTAGTTATCATACCTCATAAATAATAAGATTAATAAGGCTACGGGCTCACAGCGGCACTGACGTCATCGGCCACATAGAATATTCGTTAAGAGTACGATGACGTCATTGTGCGCCGTATTCCGCGGTTTAATTCAACGCTAATCTTGCAGAAAAGCTAGTTATGTCGCGTAGTAAGTTTTTCTATTAGTATATGTATATTTTATTGTTTTATAAGCTAAGTAACGAATTCATATATTCTAGAAATACCTGCTTGCTGACTTTGTTAAGATGTTAACTTTGAAAAGGTATTGTAAAATGTAAATACCCCTTAAGATGGTAATACCTAGTATATTGTAGTAATCTTTTTAAGATATTAAAAAATTGATTCTTTTCGTAGAGGAAAAATTCGAAAGATTTTTAAAATATCTATTATTAAATTGAATGTTGATAACAATAATTAAAGGTGCCTGAAACTAATAGTTTTAACACTATTGCTTTAGCAAGGATAGAGTTACAATTTAGCGGATATAAATTGCGAGCTAGCGGTAGCGCGGGCAACTCTCGTAGTAGATTAGTATGTTCAATAAATAGGCACTCGTATGTAGTAGTGTGTGTTCAGAGCGAGTCGCGGTGCCAGACCCAGGTGCGCTTGGTGTGGTCGAACCGGTGCGCCAGCCACTGGTCCTGGAGCAGCTGGAGCCGGTCCTGGCTCAGGTACAGCGGCTTGCCGCGTCTGGAACAACAGGAGGCGGTCAGAGGGGGGCGCGGGGAGAGGGGCACGGCGTGTGTGAGAGAGACACGTACTTGAGGTCGCGGTCCTCCTCGTCGTAGTCGTCGAGGTAGAGCGAGCCCCAGAGGCAGGCGCGGCGGCCGCGGATCACGATGATGTAGGTGGAGGTGACGACGAGGAACACGGCCGTGCCGGCGCCGCAGTCGCGCGCGTGCTGCACGGCCTCGGCCACGTGCGCGCGGCGGCAGCACGCCTGCTTCAGGCACACGAGCGCGCCGCACGCCAGGCACAGCGCCGCCTCCTTGGGCACGGCGCCGCACTGCGCGCACACGCGCTCGTGGTACACGCTGAACACGCGCTCGTACTCGCGCGGCAGCAGCAGCAGCGCCGGCGGCGCCCACGCCACGTGCGCGCCGCCCACCAGCCGCCGCACGCCGAGCTGCGCGCGCGCCGCCGCCGCGCCGAGCGCCCGCGCCCAGCCGCCCGCCGCGCCGCACGACCACGGCGCCAGCGCGCAGCCCGCCTCGAACTCCGACCACTCCATGCTCTGCGAGAACATACAGTCAATAGACTGGGGGGCTAACGGCGAGGTAGGTGGGCGGGACGGGTCGTACCTCCGTGACGAGTTCCAGGTAGTACACGAGGCGCACGAACTCCTGCCGCGAGGTCTTGATCTCCGGCAGGTCGGTGCCGTACAGGTGGTGCTTCAGCAGCGCCGCTATGCGCAGGAACGGGAGCAGCAGCGTTTGGAGCTGGAATTACAATACATCGTATAACATGCATCGCAGTTATGCAAAGGGCGGGAATCAGTGCCGTGGGTCCGCACCTGTCCCTCGAGGCGGTCGACGTCGGGCGCGGGCTCGTGCGGCGCGGGCGGCCCGTCCTCCGAGAACAGGTGCGAGCCCGCGAGCCCGGCCAGCAGGCGGCGCGCGGCGGCGGCGCGCCGGCCCGCGCCCGCGCCGCCCGCCAGCGCCGCGCGCCCCGCCGCCGACAGCCCCGACACGAACTGGCACACCACCTGGTAGTACGCCAGCGAGTACAGCGCCCACGTCATCGCTGTGAAGTCCTCTGCAACGGAAACAATCCATTACCAACCTACCCATTACACCCAACGACGATTAAGATCGAAAGCGGTTTCCTTACGGATGTCCAAGTAGGGTGGCGTCGGCGGCGCCAGGAGTAACAGCTGGAGCAGCACCGCCACCGGGTCTCGTAGCATCAGCGGCACCGGCGGGGTGGACGGCGGCCGCGTCGACAGCACCGGCGGCGCCGGGGGATCTGCTGGAGGGGAAGTGAGTTAGTACGGGTCGCACACTGTAAAGTTTCAACCGCACGTCGTCGGTACTGACCCGATGGCGCCGGCGCGGGCGGCGGGCACAGCTGGTCCCACGTGTCCAGCCCGCCCAGCTCCGCGCCCGCCGCGCACAGCACGCGCGTGTGCGCGCCCGCCACCACCAGCAGCGGCACTGCACAGGGAAATATGGGTTATTGACGTACGGAAATAGGGGTGACAGTTGCGACCAATTTAGGAGCACCATGTACCTATGCACTCGTTGCGGGGTTTGTACCGCGGCGGGGGCCCGGCGACGAGCGTGGAGCCGCGCTGCACGAGCTCGCACTCGAGGTTGGTGCGCACCAGCGACGCCACGAACGTGAAGATGGCCTCGGGCGAGGAGCCGTAGCGCTGCTTGAGCTTGTCGCCGGCCGTGAGCGTCATGTCGGCCATGGCCTTGCCCATGGCCTCCTGCAGGCGCGAGGGCGGCGGCGCGGGGTGCGCGCGCGCCAGCAGCTCGCGCAGCGCGGCGGGCGGCGGGCGCGCGGCGCGCGGCGCCAGCGGCAGCGCCGCGTTGGCCAGCTGGCGGCACAGCGGGCACAGGTACTCGCCCGCGTCCACGCCGCCGCGCCGCGCCGCGTGCAGCGAGCGCAGGTAGGCGTGCAGGCAGCGCAGGTGCAGGTGGTGGCCGCACGAGGCCGCGTGCACGCCGCCCTCCCAGCCCACGGACACGGCGGCGGCGGCGCCGGGCCCGCACGCCGCGCCCAGCTCGTCCAGCGCGCGCGCGTGGTGCGCGCCGGCGGCCTGCGCGCGCGCGGCGGCGTGGCGCGCGCGCTCGGCCTCGCCCAGCGGCAGGCGCGCCGGCGCGTGCTCGGCGCGCGCGCGGTGCGCCAGCACGGACGTGGCCTGCAGCAGCACCACCAGCCCCACGGGGTCGGCGGCGGTGCTGGGCGCGCGGCAGTTGCAGATGACGCAGTCGTAGTCGCGCTCGGCCGTCTCGTCGTCGTCCTCGTCCCAGTCCATGGCGGCGGCGTCGGGCCCGCCGGCGGCCGCCACCGCCGCCACGAACTGCTGCTGGCGGCGCTGGAAGTCGCGCATGAGCTGGTGCTGGCGCTCGCGGGCGCGGCGCGCGCGCTCGTCGCGCTCCTTGCGCTCGCGCGCGCGCTGCTCCTGCTGGCGCTCGCGCTGCTGCGGCCACAGCTGGCGGCGCAGCGCGCCCACGGCGGCGCCGCAGGCGGGCTCGAGCGCGGCCAGCTGGCGCAGCACGGCGCCGATGTAGTGCGGCCCGTCGCCGCCCTCCGCCGCCGGCTCCTCCAGCGCGAACGCGTCCAGCCGCCCCGACAGCTGCGAGTGCAGCTTCAGCAGCAGCGAAATGATCGACTCGTTCACGGGGATGGAGTCGTCGTCGCGCGCCACCACCTGCACCTGGTTGCTGGTGGACGGCTGCGCGTCGGGCTCCGCCCCCGCGTCGGGCGCGGGCAGCGCGGCGGCGCCCGACGTGCCCGGCGACTCGCTGCGCACCGACACGCTCCACTCGCTACCCTCCATATCTGTACAACAACACCCCGCACACGTTATTTTACCGCCCGTATTAATAAATTATACTTTCAAAATTGATATATTAAAAAATAAGCATAATAGTTACCGTAATCGATCTGTGCGGGCGGCGTGTCCTGGCCCGAGTCGGAGGCGGTGGCGGTGGTGAGCGCCAGGCTCATGTCGGGCGGCAGCGACTGCAGCGACAGCGAGCGGTCCGGGAGCGCCGCCTGCACACACGGACGGACACACAGTTAGCGCGGGGGGAGGCGGCGTGGGATGGGCGAGACCCGCGAGGGGCAAGTTACCTCTAGGGCTCGCAGCTGGGGGGCGTCTCCCCCCGCGTCCGACTGGTCGTCCGGGATGGAGTCGCCGCGCACCACCGCCAGCAACGGCGGCACCGCCAGCGCCGTGCTCGTCGGCGTCGGGAGAGAGGCCGACTTGGTCAGCGACGGCATGCGCGGCGGCTCCGACTCCGACGGGTCCCACTCCGTGTCACCTGCGGGTGAGGGGGGCGGTCGGTGAGTAGTGAGGGACGAGAGGGGTCCGGTGTGTGGTGTGGGTCGGGGCGGTACTGACTGTCGTCGGCGTGGTGCGGCGCGGGCGGGTGGTGGCGCGGGCGGTCGCGGCGCGCGGCGGGCGGCGCCACGCGCGTGACGAGCGTGCGCACGTTGTCGCACACGGAGCCGCGCAGCGCCGCCAGCAGCGGCACGCCGCCCACGGCGCGCGGCGCGGCGCGGCCGGCCAGCGCGCCGGGCTGCGCGCGCGCGCCGTGCAGCGCCGCCGCCTGGCGCAGCAGGTACACGGCCAGCGCCAGCACGTGGTCGGGCGGCGCATGCGGCGCGCTCTCGCCGCACCCGCGCCGGTGCACGCCGCGGTGCAGCACGGCCAGCAGCGCGCCGTGCAGCACGCCGGACGCGCAAAGCGCGCGCGGATCCACGCCGCCTGCGCCGGCGCCGTCGCGCAGCGGGGGCCACAGCCCGCCGCCCGCGCCCGACGAGCTGCCGCTCGTGCCGCCCGACCCGCCGCTCGCCGCCTTCTGTTTCTCGCGGACGCTGCAAGGAGAACATCGTTGAATATCCGCGGCCAGTGGCCGGGCGGTGCGCGTGCCCAGTGCGTGTGTACTCACTAGGCGGAGTATCTCTCCATGGAGGCGTGGAAGTCGCGGCGGTGCACGGCGCGGCGCAGCACGTGCAGCGGGTCGTAGTACTGCTCCCACACGATCGGCTTCGGCACGAACAGGCCCTGCTCCAGGTTCTCCGAGCCCTTGGGTGGTGGCCGGTATGTCGACAACTACAAAATATGAACATATTTTAGGATAATTAAGTATGAAATGATCAAAAATATAGAATTGAAAATTGGTATAGTTATCAGAAAATGTATTGAAAGAAATACAAAGACTTACCTCTTTGAGTACAGTTTCAAAGTTTCTCGTATGAGCGTTGCCAGACCTCTCGGGCATCAACTCCAGTAGCTGTGAATGCGTCTTGTCTCCGGCGGCGAGCAGCGTGCTCACTTCCAGTCTCGACTGTGTCAGCTCGTCATTACCTGAACAATCAATAACCATGTAATCTAAAAACATACTAGTTATGACGTAATGCTCACATTGGTATTGGCAACCAAGAAAGGTACCTTTCATCTGACGCTGATAGTACAATGAAGTGGTACTAACCTAGGTTAGTTCTAGAAGAGACTAGTATAGCGAGGAAGGTGAGCAGTCCTTCCACCATGGCGTCCTGTTCCACCGCTTGAGCGGGAGACATCGGCACCATACTCAGCCACTCTCGCACACCGAACCTACGGGAAATAAGTTATTTAGAGTTACACCCAATTGTTTAAAGTTTTACCAATTAATAAAAGTATTCTCTTGTATTTATTGCCACATTCCTGCTGTGGTCCATTTACTCAAAATATATAAGTTATTATTTGAAGAACAAAATGATAAATCAACTTCAATACGAGAGCTCTATATTTAGCAATGGAAAGCCTTGAAATGATGACGATGATCAAGTAGCCTTCTATCCTTTACTAATCAGAAATATAACTTACATATCAATACACATGTCCATAAACTGGTCAGCGGGCAGATGCGCGGCGCACACCTGCAGCCAGTAGATGTCCATATCGACCATGGAGTTGCAGAAGTTCGCCTGGATGTACGTCATGGCTTGCCCTTTGATCTGGAGGCCGTTGCGCACCCATATACCCGCCAGGATCTCGTAGAATAGACTCTGTGGAAGATACATTTGATGGTTAAAAAGTGGTATTTAGTTCTTACATCTACGAGCAATATAGGTATCATATAAAACCGTAGCTTAGTGAGATACTACGAGTATAATCGAACTATTACAAATGTAGCCTAGGTTAATCTTGGTTTCAAAAAGACTCGAGTTCAATTTAATGATAGGTTACATTTTATGGAAAAATAATATCAGAAGTTATATTCTGATATTATTTTTCCAGAATTTTGTATGCAGAATTTCATGATGAAAGGTCGATTAGTTAGGCCGTGAAAATGCAACAAACTCACTTTCACATAAGTACATTAACTTTGTTTCAGTGCTTGCATGAAGATAATTTTGGTGATATCCACGAAATATTGCACCCTTGCGAAACTGAGATGGAAGGTAAAGAAATAATGTTCCAGAAACTCTGACGAATATATCTCATATTTCTAAGAACTCATACTGATGTCAATCAATAGTGAGTTTACAAATATTTTATCATTCTTTACCAATCAACACTCGATGTTACATAATTTCACAGGAATTTTATGGCACAACATTAAATAATTAATCTGAAAAATACGAACAGACCTACATCTTTACTATGGGGGACAATTCTCGCAATGGACCCACAAATATATACCTAATATTTGTTATGTATGAAATGAATTACTCAGAGGCCATTTTCCCCCTCCTGTTACCCCTAACGCTTGTCGAAGATGTTAGTACGACAACCGAAACCGCTTAACATACCTATGTTAATACGTTCTGGTTGTCGAGAAGATTCTCAGGTTAGTAAAGGCTAGGCTACTCATCCCTATTATGATGGTGCTAGCTGTTGCTTAACCTTCCCTCTCTCTGGTCACTGTACCAATATCTATCAAATAAATGAATATTCTATTTTATCAGTGTTACACAGAGAGGTCTTTGACCCGAAGTTGATGGTTACAGGAAAATACATTATTTGAATCGAAACAAAGAGTAAACAAATATAAATAAACGTTAAAACCTCAATCTTTCAATTCCGAAGAGGCGGGTTCAGTTCCGTTAGCGGAACTTGTATCAGACCAATGAGTCATGTATTAACGCATATAACTCTTATATGTTACAATCATAATAAAATACCGTGAGACAAAAATGAATTATAAAATAATTAAATTCACAATAAATATATAAAGTTTTCAATTCCAATACCATTACGTTAATTGAATAGCAATTTATTACAAAATCCAGAGAAATCCTTATTCTTTTATTAATATTTATTAATAAACGTTGTGTATTTTCAAGGAAAACGCTAAATCTATTTGTCATGTTTCAGGCCAAATTATTATATTAGCAGTATGGGTAGTTGGTACCTCGGCATGTGTCTTACTTAACTATCGGTTTCCTTAAGTACTTATAGCTTTCAATATACATAATTATGCAAGAAGCTAATAAACACATAAAGGTTGACAAACAGGAAAAAGTTACAAACTGTTTTCGTTCCTTAAACGGATATTCAAAGTTTTTACTAATACTGTCTTAATTTTAACATATTTCTGTTAAAATATTCAAATTAGTAATCAACGGTCAATTGAATACGGAACAAAATTCCATGCAGCTCCCTTTCAAAATGTATGAAACTCCTACAGTCCCATGTCCCTTACGCGCAAGCGAAAATCACCCTAAAACTACCACCTTTTAAACTATACCTGCGTTTTAACCCTTCGACCCTATTGCCTTTGGTATGTGGACAGTCGCTACCCCGCTATAAAAAATATACACAAAGTAGGTCTGTTTGTTGAACAATGTTTACGTTTTTTTCTCAAAGGATTACCTGACTGTGTTGCTATATAACGGATATTTGCTTGTTATTGAGGAGATTTAAAGAAAGTTTTTGTAGATCTTCAATATAAAATGTAGTGATCTTTAAACTGGACTATAATACAAGTTATTGTAATTATAAAACAAAGACAGCCTTATGTTTTAAGATATAAAAAAATAATTAAGTATAATTGTTTGCAATTAGCATATATTGTAATAGCATCGACCCTCACTATTTTGTTGTTTATATCACAACATAATCTAATTAGAAATGGTAACAGTTGTTCCACTCGCTAACACTTGTAAGTCATCGTCATGTTTATTTCAATAGACATTGAATTTACATATTCTATGCTAACAAAGAACAACTGTGTACAGGATACATAATAATGCGGTGAGAATTATACTTTTTTATGCGAAGTGAGCGGGTGGGTAGCGGGCAACCCACAACACGAATTGTGCACGCGCCAGTAAGCGCGCGTTCGTCATGTCGCCTCGACGCGTGCGCACCGTGTTGGCGCTTTTAGCGCTCGCCACCACAACATGCGCGCTGGTAGACGACGTTATAGACGTCATTAAATTAGGCAAAGAAATAGGGGAGGAAGTGCTCAACTCGTGGGACTTTTTAGGGAAACCGTTCAATTCGTCAGGGGGGGTGGCGTTACCCGTAGTGAGACGGCGAGAGAGACAAGTGTTGTCGCGTTTGGCGGGTGTAATGAGAGCGATCGATAGGCTCGAACTTAAAATTGAGAAAGCCGGTGAAGTGGCCTTGTACCTGGCGAAGAGTAGCGGTAGGGGGACGCGGCTGGAGCTCAAGTTACACGAACTATCTGACCTGTTGGGGCGGGTGACGTCGGCTGATAGGAAGATGAGGGAGTACGTGGGTCTGCAGGAGGAGTTGGAGAGGAGCACGCTGCTCAACTTCGCGGAGTGGTGCGTGTCTCATGAGCCCACCGCACTACCGGGGCTCATAGAGCGAGTACATGCCCTGATAGTGCCACCACACAAACACCTACTTGGCAGAGGACTATTAGGAGTTGTTCTTGAAGATTTACAGGTAATTACTGAGTCATGGCCTCAATGACCTACTGGTCTAATATTATTGAATAAGTAAGTAAATAGTGGGTAAGTTAAGAGTTCTGCTTAACGGTTAATTTGTTCGCAACACAATGGTGCTACAAGCTCCACTGTAATTGTGAATGACGAATGAGATCAGTACAATCAGTATTAGTCAACATTACATTGTAATTTAGTAAACTTTGATTTGCGAATATTTGGAAGGTATTATTTTAGTATGTACTTAAATGATCATGAATGTATCGTCGACTGTCGTTTCAGGCCTCAAAAGGCCCAAAATTGATATGGTTTTAAAATAAGTTTGGATTTTGAAATAAGAAAACTTTTTCTATATTAAATATTAAAATACCCTCTATACTCGTTCTTAACTTGCTCATGAATCATAACTAAGAACACTTTCGATGATCTCACATTTCAAACAAAAAAGAAATCGACCGCTTCATTTTGACAGCTTTGATTACACACATTATTAAATAAGATCCCTCTTTTTGCGTCAGGAGCTAAAAAAAACATTGCATAACTCAACCAACACAATAGGTTATGAAAAAGATTATTGTCATTGAATCGTAATATTTTTTACTTAGTAAATAACTACTTACGAGACACATTCAAATCAACCAGAAGGTGTAAAATATAATCATTTCAATATTTTACTAAGGGCCGATTTTTCCATCGCCAGATAACTTTTATTCGATGAATAAAATTGACGTTTGACAGTTTTTGTATGAAATATCTGTCAAAATTTCAAAGTTATTCCTCGAATAAAGTTATCTGGCGATGGAAAAATCAGGCCTAAGTATAAGTAATAATAATGTAAATGGGGTAAGTATATACATATTTATTTTCATAAGTTAGCAGTTTTTCGCAATTAGACCTCTCCAGTTTGGATCCTTTGTCAATGCTTTCAACAGGAACAAAAATTAATAAGCATCCATAAGTATGTATTAATGAATATCACTAATATGTGTTAGAAATCACATACCCTCAATTCAATATTAAACATATTTCGAAAGTAACATTATTTATCACATATATGTGAAGAGACAATTTAAATTTAATAAAACTCATACATGTTTTGAAAGTAACAAGAGAATTTCTCGGTAACATATGATACTAACTGTCGCCAATGACTCATCCTTACTGTGTGGGTCAAGCAACTTTGATACGACCGCAGACAGCTCAACGTACTCTGGTACATCCTTGGAGTTCAATTACTTGACAACGTGTCCAGTGTAAGACGACCCGTAATGATTTAATGGTGTTAATTCATGACAACTATATGCTGTAAAGCTGTGGGGGATATGTGAACTATTTTTGGAGTATTTAGAAGCTTATTATTATGAGTTTTTAAGGATACTAACAATGTGAATTGTGCATATAGTTTTGTTAACCCTTCCATCTAAGCTAAGTATATTTGAGTCTGGAGTGGGTTCACGTCAACAGTGCAATGTCTGGGGTCAATACTCAATTTTTATTGCTCACCACAATTACAAGATAGTACAAGTTATTGTGGACCCTGTTAGGGCACACACAAATATGAAGAACACAATTTAGTTACAAATTTACAAAATGAAAAAGTACTAATGTAAATAGAAAAATAGTTAAAACCTTAAACGTTACACTTATGGTACTTATGTCGAACTTATGGTCTCTGTCGCTTTAGCCATTGATGCAGCCGTTTATTTTAGTGGTTTTTTGTGGAATGATAAAAGCAAAGTATGTTAAACTTGGAAGAAAATAGGGGGCAACTTTGCCCTCTGCCCTATCAAATATCATCATCTCTCGGCTTGAGCTTATCCTGAATTAGTGCTTTAAAGCTTATCTAGACAATATAGTGACCTGATCTGACTTATAGAGAAACACAACAAACAGTAAGATCGCCTACTATAACGGTTCAGTGATCTTGAAATAAATGCGGTCGTACAGACAGACAGACGCCCGACAATTTTCTTATATACTACGTAACATACGTATTCATTATGCTATCTACATTATTTACATTTTCACTTCAAAAATAAAATTTGAACTACTTAGGTTACATTCTTTACAAATGCCAACATACTGACCTAAATACCGATTTGAGTTAAAAAAATCAAAGTAATATGTGCATTAATATATTATGTACATACTTACATCACATAGGTACATACATTATCAATACGTAACTGTTCCTATTATTTACATAAGTTATTATCTTACTTCAATATTTTTTTTATACTACAATAACTGTAAGCATTCACATTTTCTTACTTCTTAGGTTGGCCAAAGATGACGTAGTAGAAATCCCTCTCGGGATCCTACGGCACCCCAATGTAACGCGGACGGAAGTCGCTGTGTTTTTAGTGGGTAGGACCGGCCCTCCTGGCTGGGAGAGCCCTACATGCCCCGGGGGCCCTCCCAATATCGGCTCACGGTGGTATGCAGTTCTATGCATTTTCACAGCGTTAAAAAAAAAGGTTGGCCAAAGATTTATCCCTAATTTGAATAGGGAAATGTGAGTAATCCTGGTATAGGTATTTAAGTATTGTGCAACTTTCAAGGCATAAAAAAAGCAATCTTTAAAAGCCCATTTCCATCCACAGCTGGGATATGCAAAGATAAAGAAACCAATCGTAATATGAATAGTTCGAATTAAACAGGAAACAATTGACATGTACCATAAACGTGCGCACGAGTTCACAACACATTGTTCCAACGGTTTCATGTAGAATAAAAAACATGTACTGATTGATGTATATTGAACCGTGACGCATGCATTTACCGCTCCTACAGATAGCAATGTTATTCAATAGTAAATAATGTAATATGTATAATAAATATTACAAAATAATTGTACATAAACAATATTAGAAATAAAATAAATGTGTAAAAAAGGCCAGGTGCGAGTCGGAATCGCGCACGAAGGGTTCCGTACCAAAAACGAAAAAAAAACACGTTGTTGTATGGGAGCGCCCTTTAAATATTTATTTCATTTTGTTATTTGTTGTTATAGCGGCAATGGAAATACATCATCTGTGAAAATTTCAACTGTCTAGAGATACAGCCTAGTGACAAACGGACGGACGGACAGCGAAGTCTCGATAATAGGGTCCCGTATTTACCCGTTGGGTACGGAACCCTAAAAACTGGACTGTATAGTATCTTTAAGATTCTTCTGCAGAACAAAGGCCTTTAATTCGGTGATGATATTACTACATTGAGGAGGAATAGGCGTATTCACTACCGCTTGCCCAAAACGTGTTGGTGAACTCAAACCCAAACCATGTTTATTAAATAGCAAACTACGAAATAATAAAAACTTCTGATGAAATAACACTAGAAACTCTACTCCACATTGTAAGTCCGGTAGTCAATATAATAATCTGTATCGTTTCAGAGAAATAATAAATATAACACATCAGTTATTGTAACAGGACGACACAGTTCACAAACAAACATACAACACGTACAAGAATACGATACGACTGATAAATACATAAGTTATTTTGTTTGTAATGTAAAGAAATCTCCCGTATAAGCTAAACTTTAGAATTATAATAATCTTAATCGCTCTATCTTCTTCATATTATAGAAATTGACCCCAAACTAGGTTTAATACACGTATCTAAGGTATCAGAAACTACGCACACACTCATTCATACTTACACACACCCAGACCGAATAAACATTTGTGGATCACACAATGTTTGTCTCGCACGGCAATATGCCCATTATGAACTTATTATTTGGCATTCTGGTATGGTGACCATTGACCACTAGTCACTTCATTGGCCTTTACACCTACATTATGATGATTTAGGTGGCGTCAGGTGATTAAACAACTTATCTCTTAGGTCGGCTACGGCTAACAAGTAGGTGTCTCTCGTCAATATGTAAACAAACTGGCAATGCAAGGGGTGCATGAACGGAAGGTAGACGGATCAATACCCGTTATAAATGCCCCGGAACCCTCCCGGCATGAGGCATCTCTCATTTCGGAGGGATTAAGTACTAAGTACTCTTCAAAAGGCAGACACAAAGCTTTGACGTGATAAACGGTTTAACCGTTTTAATTAAAAGGTAGGGTAGGGATGTTGCGAGGGATGAAAATTTTATCGATAAGTAGAATATATTGTAACGTAGTTTTGATTAAAATTTGGTTTAGATGTTTTAATTTTATTAAAAGCTAGGGATGTGCGAGTGACGTATATTTATCGATAAAATATGAATCATTATCTAAATATCGAGACTTTCTCAAGGATATGTGGGACTGGTTTTACAGAGTAACTTTTTGCAAATTCAAGATTTTCTTGTTTTACGTTTTAGAATAAATAATTATAGACAAGTTTTAAGAAACTTTTCTTAATAAAGTTGCTAAATGGATGAACAAAGCTTCTAGACCTTGTCTGAGTCACCGGCCTCTAAGAATATTTATATATCTTTATTTAATACAATCAATCGTTTTAAAATTCAAGCGTGCAGATTCCTTCAAGCCGACGCGTTGATCAACCGGTTTGGCAACCAGTCGAGCTACTTGTGTTCAAACATAACAGCAACTTTCGTTTGACTCATTGTTTCATTGAATCTTCGCAACTAATATATGAAGTGGTACATTTAAAATGTAGGAAGATATTTTAGAAACAATTGAACTGATTCTGATAATATTTTTACTGATAGTTAGTAAGCTACTTATCGCTAAGGCATTTTTTTTATCGTCAGTGAGTGACAGATTTTTGTCCTATAGTGTGATCAGCAGGCTTATCCCATGTTTCCTACTAGTAATAAGTAATACAAATGCGAAAGTAACTGTTACGCTTTTACGCCAACACCACCAAACCGATTTTAATGTTTAGTACAGAGGTAGACTAGGACTAAGGCTATCTTTTAATGCCAGAATTCTCACGTGACAAGTTTAAACCCGGATAAAACTTGCTAGTATTTTAATAAATAAATACAATCACGCGTATGACCTTACATTACAAATCAAAATGACATAACCAATACAAAACGCATCGTGTGCCCGTTATCATTACCATACAGATTGATACTTCCTTTTGCATTACTGTGTTAAAACAACAAAGCAATTCGAACCCTATTGACATGAACAATAACAAAGTAATTTGAACCTTAACAACATCAGATCATGTATCAAAATGTTATTGAACTGAGGTACTACTTTCGTTTATGAGACTGATGTTTTCACGGATATTTAAGTGTAGGGATGAATAATGATGATTATCTGTTTGCTATCGATGTTTTTAGTAAAAATGGTGTTTGGTAAATAATACCACGTGGAATAGTAGTACAGAATATACTTTAACGTGTTATTTTTTACTAAACCCCCAACATCTACATGTTGGAGGTTTAGTAAAAAATAACACGTTAAAGTATATTCTGTTATAGTAATACATTAAAAACACTTAAGTACTTAATCTAAATAACTTTACTTTTGAAAGATTCCATGAAATGTTTGAGGTTTTGTGAAGAATTTTCAATTAAAATTCTGTTCCCTAAGGATGTAGAAAATTAGAAAATATTTCAAGTAGCAACGCTTTAATATAAATAATTACTTTGAAAAAGTATTAAGATCGCGTATTTAACACTACAATTTAACACAAACTATAAATAGCGTTATCCTATTCACTTAAGGTCCATAATTGATTAACTCTTATACTGTGAAGCGTAACTAAATAGTATGCGGGTGTCACCAGCTGATACAGCGTTGTACATAATAACTAACAGCTGCCCGCGGTTTCACCCGCATAGTTCTCTTTCCCGTGGGAATACCGGGATAAAATATAGCTCATGTTACTCCTTGAAAAGTAAACTATCTAATAGTGAAAGAATTTTTCAAATCGGTTTAGAGTTTCGGAGCCTATTCAATACCAACAAACAATCAAATAATTCCACTTTATAATATTGGTATAGATGAATAATTAAATAAATCAGTACAAATATGTTTGTATAAACAAAACATACCAAACCGAGTTTTGTTCAGTCGAGATAAAGCTGGGACAGTTGCAAAGTAAACATGGTTGAACGCAATTATAACATGTGGTCGGCTAGGGATTGGACATTACGATTATCGATATTATTTATTTCTGAGTTAGGAAATGTTCGAATAAGAAAAGTCATATTTTTAATGATAATTTAAAAAATCTTGGTAAAGAAATATATTGAAAGGTTATTTAAAAGAAATAATTGTTAGCGATAAGCTGAGTATGAGCAATTGTATTGGCATAAACATAATATGTATGTTAAATTTATTTCATGACATAATAAAATAAAATGTATGATTTTTTTTTAAAGTAAGTACTTAATCATGTTTTACAGAGATATTAAAACCAAAGTTCTAAACGACTTAAGAATAATAGTTATTTATGGTACAAGCGAGGTAAGTTGGTGATTACTTCCGAGGCGCTATTGAGGCCCGAGCCGTCAGGCGAGGGTCAGAAGATAGCCGAGGATAGTGATCATCAATTCTCGCGTGTACCATACAACGTTTTTCAACACATTTGCAAAGAAATTATCATTTTTCGCTAATGAATAAACAGTTTTTCGCGCATCCAACACAACAATGGTGATCGGCCATAGATTAAAAGAATATACTTATTAAAAAAATAATCGAATGAATGGTATCGACCATAGACCTACCAAAAGTAAGGAAACATAGTTGAAGTTTGTTTTTAAAATGTATGGACACGATTTTTTAGGGTATCGAAACTTTTTTAAAACTAAACAATGTAAAAAAAAATCTATAACTCACTAGTGAATCAAGCGTGTCATTATTTAACTGTTTTTGCACAAATAAGAGCCCCTTTATGAGCAAGTGTGTTGAAAAAACATAACCTATAATAATAAAGTTTGGTAAAACCTACGTCCTGTTCTTATTACAAACAAATATTCCGTAGCCTTGAAATCAAAATCATGTTGTCAATGCCACCTCAAACAATCGACAAGTAAAGTAACAGTTATCGACACTTCGCCTTCACTAGCGTAGCCCCACTCGCGCGGTCCCCTCGCGCCGCCGACACTACTCAGTTTGCCTCCGGTCGCGTTGCAAAACGCACCAATACAACACAATGAGAATATTAATAGTGCTGTCCGCGTTACTCGCGGTCGCGCTCACCAAGGACCTCAATCCAGTTGACGACCTCCGAGACGCTTTCTACACGCTAGAAAAGGAGCTATGGAAAAACGTATCCGATCCCGACTGGACGGACACAGGGCTCGGCGCCGACGTCGAGCTAACAAAGACCCTCGTCAACTTCAACAAGCAGATCGAAATGACGCCTCACATCATCAGGCCGCCTATCAAATACTGGCTGTGGAAAAAGACTGTTGAAAGATTGCAAGTGATAGACGGGCTTTATAAGAATTATCTGGAGTTTATTAAGAGGCAGTCGGTGCCTGGTGCTGTGCCGGCGCCTGTCAGTGAGTGGTTGAACTTGGCTGAGGCTATACTGCTGGACCCGAAGGCTTCAGTAGCTCAGTCTGTGAGGAAGCTCCACGACTTGCTAGCACACGGAGACCTGTTCCGGACCGCGTTACAGGTATTTGTCATTCACAGTGAGTAACCCCGTAGTGTTCAAACAAAGGAAACTGAATCCGTAACGAGATACGATTATTATTGTACGAGTCGATGACCCGCTTTTAAAGTTTATAAACTTGTGTCACTTTTAATTTTTTCTTGCGAAATCGTCGTGTAAGCAGTGCAATTATTTTGTGTAACGTACGAACAGCGGACGCCGCGTTTACCTCATTTCTAATACGCGTAAACACTTTCGATTCATCATTATGCGATAAGTAATTGTTGTGAGACCGAATCTTCACAAATATCAAGACGTCATTACCTAATTATAAACAATGCGTACCGTTGAAAACAAGTTAACGATATTATTATTGTTTCTGTTTATAAATAACAGTAAAACGTGTTCTAAAATGCAGTAAACATAAAAAAGAATCCTACAAATGACTCGAACTACTTAAACCACTTTGCACCATAAATACTTATGTAGTTCCAACTACATCATATAACTAACCCCACATTATCAGCTGAGCTACTCTGGTTAATAAACATAATCAAAATAAACTACTGCCGCTGACATAGTTCTTAATTCTACTTATCAACGTGTCTTCAACACTAAAATTTTAAAAGATCAAAGACTATATTTATTTATCATTACAATAATTAATAAATGTGTACAGTGTAAAATAGATTACTTATACAAAAAGAACTATTGTTTGTTCGTTTTTTACGTACCTAGTCACAAATTTACACCAACAGAACGTATTTTAATAAAATATGACAAGGAAAAGAACTGTATCCTGAACAAGGCCACACACCTAACTATAATCTCATCCTGTTATGTTAAAGTTCCTTAGAAAATAGGATAAAATCAAATCCACTTAAGCAAAACAACAAAAGGAGAGGTAGTTTAAATAAATACTCGTAAAAAGAAATACAACACGTAATTTTTCAAACTCTAAGTCTAAGTTAAATTTTGGTAATTACTACTCAATTAGTATCTATAAGAGGATTAGAAAAACTTCCAAGAACGATTATATGTTAGGAATTTTACCGTCTTTTCCTAGGTAATACCATAAGATATAGCTAGTATATTATCCTAAATAATCTTATTATAACAATGAGCTAACAGGTAAAACAGTGACGTCAAATTAATGGTTTCCAATAATCCGGTGTCCTTGCCAAAAACAATGTATTTAAAACAATTGACTACCTTTTAAGTGTAACGGTTAATTAATTCATAAAGTATTGTTTCAGTTCTAAAATGTACTCTATATTTTAGAAGTAAAAAAATAATATCCTACTAATATTATAAAGCCGAATGTTTATGAGTGTGGATGTGTGAATGTTTGTTCCTCTTTCACGCAAAAACTACTGAATGGATTTTAATGAAACTTTACAATAATTTAGCTCACACATCAGAATAACACATAGGATACTTTTTATCCCGAAATTCCCACGGGAACGGGAACTACGCGGGTGATACCGCGGGACGCTGCTAGTTTAACATGTAATATTACAAGAATAACGAAGAAGAATTTGTGAGAACGTGCTAATCTCATGAACTACTAATCCGATTTCAATAAATATGTTTGCATTTGATAGCCCCACTATATTGACAAAAGCTATGCCGAAACCGCAGTTTAATGCAAGTATAATAAAGCGTAATTTATTTCTTGTTATAAATATAATCATTAATTAAAAGATTACGATTGAACTTGACTCAATCTTACTGAACGATATTAAACCATATAATGATTACTTAATGGCTATAATTTCAGTTGTGTACCAATTATTTCATCTCACTACTAATATCATCAATGAGAGAGACTTTATTTTACAACAGAATCTTACAATACTGTATTGCCTCAAGTAAATAATGTTATAGGTACTAGTTATACCCTAATATGTAAGACCGGTTCTCATAGCAGAAGATTACTGCCACTTAATAACTAATAAGGACTATACTCAACCAAGACATAACATTAATTACAAAAACTAAGTAAACTACAAAAAAAAAAAATACTTAATAAACTAGTTGGAAACCTTCCTCTTGAATTACACTTGAATTACTATCTATTGATAAAAATCGCATTAAAATCCGTTGCGTAGTTTAAAAGATCTAAGCGTATACCTATGGGGTCAAAACAAGGGGAATTAACTTCGTTCTATTTATATCTATACTAATATTAGAATGAGAACAGATTTGTTTGTTTGCATTGGCTATCGACACTATTAGATCTATTTGAAAAGTTCTTTCGTTATAAGATAGTTTACTTTTCCTTTTTACTTAGCATAGGCTATATTATATCCTCATTTTCAAAAAAACTACGCGGAAATATTGGAAAAGAAAACTACGCGGTTGAAACCACGATACTATCATTACATAGTATAAAACAAAGTCGCTTTCTCTGTCCCTATGTATGCTTAGATCTTTAAAACTACGCCACGGATTTTGATGCGGTTTGTTTTAATAGATAGAGTGATTCAGTGGGAAGGTTTTTAGCATAATTTTATCCCCATATTCCTACGGGAACGGGTAAAACCACGCTACTATTCATTAATAAATAGCTATATCTAATTCCCCAGGACCAAGACTCGGATGTATGCGAGTTACAAATGTCCCCCCATCAACTCATCTACGACATGTACAACACGATAGCCCTCACAGAGATCAAGGGATACGCCATGATGCAGTTCTCCTGGATGCTTCTCAGGATATATGGAAAAGGTATGTATTGTGTTAATGTAACTAATAGTACAAGTTAACTACTATCAAGATAATTTTCCGTGAGTAGATTCATTTTGATGAGACGCCCAATATTTGATTTTCAAAAATTCCCGATTGTAGTAGCTAACTGGGATAGCAGGGATATAAAACTTGAGCGTAAGACTGGAATAACCTACCGCTCAATTTGTAGAACAAGATAAATTGTGTTAGCAGATACATTTTAACTAAGCAACAGTAACAATAAGACCATTATCAAAATACCTATATGGAAAACACAAGACAAAAACAATACACATAAGTATTTTCCTTAAACACACAAAAACCTAATTTAAAACCTTAAATCCACTTAGAGCACGTTTACCTACTACATAGTATAAAACAAAGTCGCTTTCTCTGTCCCTATGTATGCTTAGATCTTTAAAACTACGCAACGGATTTTGATCCGGTTTATTTTAATACATAGAGTGATTCAGTGGGAAGGTTTTTAGCATAATTTTATCCCCATATTCCTACGGGAACGGGAACTACGCGGGTGAAACCGCGGGGCACCGCTAGTCTAATTTAAAGCAAATATAGTGGTTACACCTATTCCTTCTTACTCATCATCATTAGCTCATAGGATGTCCTCACCGAGGGGCTCGAACCTACCCTGAATTACGGCGATTTCTCCTTATTAAGCTAACATCATTACTGAGATAGGCCTACTCTGCATTGGCATCTTATAGACCTAATTAAATTAATAAGACGTTGAGTATGTGTAATATTAAAACTATGTGCTGTACTCATTACATTTCCTGCACACAATATTTAATAAGTTACTCATTTGAATCGTAATATAAATATTGTTATGTACACAGTAAACAGGAATTAAAGAACTTGCCGCCGATAGTTCGAAAAAAAACCAAAATTACTTATAACTGATTTATTAATAAAGAACTAATTGCTAATTTACAATAAACGATTACGATCGAAGTTGGATCTATAATGAATATAATATTAAATTAATGTTAAAATGAAGGAAATGACGCTTGCTGACGCAGCCCTCTCGCCTCGTGCCGCAACTGCCTGAGTCAGCGGTTCCCTTATAGTATGAATATGTAATTCCTCCACCCTTAGAAAGGCAACTATTTCAGGACGTTGAGGGAAAAAGTTGCCGGCATATCTCCAGGGCTTTTGTGGTGGTCCAGGGATGCTGGTGACGATGATGAGTTCCGTGGAGTCTTTCTGCATTTCCATCTGAGCTGCCTGGTTATCATGGTTAATATGAGAAGAGTTCCGCCGGAGACTATGACATAAAAGGGGACTGTCGTATGGTAGAATGATGACGTCACGGGATCGGTCTGAAGATTAGTCTGGAGCATGATTCTATCTTGAATCTTATGAAGTTCTTGCAGGTCGATGCTGGATACTTGAACATGGTTCAGCGTTGTCGTGGGGATCTCGGATGGTAGCGGGATCTTTGTCAGTTTGAGAGGTTGTCCTTTTATCTCGTTATTCTCGTTGACGATTGTGAATTCTGGTGTCTTGAGGTGACACCTGGCTGGAACGGTGACAAGGTAGCTTCCATGAAGAGTGGTAAAGTCTTGTCGGCCGCAGATGAGTTGAGCTTTCGTCTGAGACGGGAATGACAGGATGTAATGCATGTCATCTAGTTTTTCCATGGCTTCCCGGGCGAGGGTTACTTTGGTGAACTCGCATGTGTTCTGCAGGGCCTGATTGGTAAGGAGTTCGTGAATGCAATCAGGTTTTGTGCGAATTTGATGATGGAAACCTTCATCACAGAGATACCAGTTGTTGTACTTCGGACATTCAGTCTCTATGTACACAAAGGATCGTTCGTTGGTTGCTATGTAGGGAAAGGAAGGGATGAGAGCCTGCGAATCTTTATTAGGTACAATAGCTAATTTATAGAACTGATATATATCTTTTGATATAACTGGAAAATTAAATATGAAAACTATCTGTCTATTACTAAAATATGATCCTGGTTTTATGACATCGTAATATTGTCTTAATTCTAAATTAATAATATGTTCTATCCCATATATATTCCTAAGCTTATCTATCATAGTACCTAATATGTCTACATCTATCATCGAATGATGGGTGCTCGATGCACGAATAAAAGCTAAGCTATTTTCTATCTTAATTAATTCCTGCATCACATCTTCTATGTTTTCTCCTATTAACACTAGAAGTTGCGCAAGCTGTGCGTACTTAGTTAAACTAGTTTCCTTTAAGGCATTACTACTAATTATTAATTCTATTGTCTTATTAATTTTTACCTGATTATTAACTAACTGGTCTAAGATGAGGTTTTGCTTGGACATCCATTCCTTGTTGAGACTAATATGACTGTTGAATTCTGAAACTATTTTATCTTGATTTTTACTAAGGATATTGATTGCACTGTCATATTTTATTGCGTCAGAGTGATCGAGATTACCGGTAATACTCTTAATGATAGAGCCAAGACCGTCTACAATTCCTCTCTTCGCTCTGTTGGGTTCTAAAGACTTTAATTGAACTAATATTCTGTTAAGCTTTTCAGTAAGATAATCGACTTGTATTTCGTAGAGGGAATAAGTATCGTTAGTCAATCTATGTCTATAGCTGAGTAGTTGGGATTCTAAGGAATTGATTTTGTCTTCTATGTCGTCTAGTTGTATGTACTGTAACATAGTGTGGTAATGAGTTGTAAGTCTCATGGGTCCAAGTTTATAAGGAAGTAGTCCGGGTCCGTCAGATAAACTTTCAAGTTTTATCTCCTGTTGGGTCGTCCTTGTTAGAAGGGCTGCCATTACTATCAGCATCCTGTAACAAACTTACTTGCTTAGGGACGCGCTTAAGGCGTGATTTAGCAACGGGACCGCGCTTCTTTGATGTATATATATGAATAGGCAAGTTCGCTAGGACTGTATCCTGCGTGTATCTGGGTGCTACTTTCTGTCTACTAGCAGCTGGGTTTTTAATGAATACTTGCTGTTCGGGTGTATACTCCTTTTCAGGTTCCCGATTTTGATTCCTCTTTTCGATAAGAGCTGTGCGGTTGGTTAAGGAAGTGCTGTTAACAATGTCATAAACAGTCTTCATTTGTTCCCTATGATTCTGTAAGTATTGCTGAAGTAAGGTTTGCGTAATGTCGAGGTCAGTACAGTCTCTGGGATCAAAATGTCCAGTCAGTAAATCGAAAGGTCTACACTTAGTGAAGCTGTGTATGGAACTGTTATATGCTATAATGGCGTAAGGCATAAGGTTGATTATGGGTTCGCCTTTATGTTTAAGCTTTAGGATTCTAAGGTGTTCAAGAAGTGTCAGGTGGAATCTTTCAATGTTGCCGTTAGCATTAGGGGAGTGAGCTAAAATGCGATGATGGTTAATTTTGTGAAGTCGGGTGAACTCTAGGAATAACTGGTTTGTGAATTCTGTTCCATTATCGGTTATGAGAGTAAGGGGTACTCCATGGTGAGTGCAGTAGTGTAAAAGAGCCTGTAATACACTAAGAGCCGTACCGTCACGAAGGTGGTAAGCTTGACCGTATTTTGTGAATACATCTACAAGAGTAACGTATTTCTCATTATGTACTGAAAAAAGGTCCATATGTACTGTCTCGAATGGTTTAGTTGCTGGGGGTACAATGTTAAATTGTGAACGAACTGGGTTGCGGTCATACTTGGCTTGTCCACATATGACGCATTCGTTAATAAATTTGGTGATATGGTCCTTCATTTTTGGCCAATAGTACCTGTGTGAAAGGGCTGAATAGCATTCATTGATGCCGCGATGGTTTGTCTTTCCGTCATGATAGTGTTGTATGATTTCTTGTTGACGGAGGTATTCCTTTACGTTCTCTATTTCAGACTTACACAAGACAAGGTTCATTGCTGAACTTTTAAATTTGTCCTGTAATATTGGAATGATGGAATACATTTGAAGAGGTGGAATGATTAATATGCCTGTCTTAACTTTGGGGTTAACGTACTCTTTGACTGCGTTAACCACGTCCTCATCTAAGTTACTTTCTAATAATTGGACACTAGTGCGGGTATGTGATTCAAAAGGTTTTGTGACTGACGGTTTCTTCTTGATATCATTGACAATTGTAAAAACTATTTGACGGTTGAATTTATTAAGAGGGTCATCTGTAATAGGAATTTCTAAGATGGGGTGTTCGTTACTAGTGTGTGCTGTCTGTGTGGAAGAGGTAGGCTTATTCAAAATGGATTCTGATGGATTACCCATTATAGAGTTTAATTCATCTATCTCCTCGATTAATGACATAGCTTCGTTAGCATGTATCTGAATGCGTGATAAAGCATCAGCGTTGGTGTTGATCTTTCCTTTCTTATAAATGACAGTAAAGTCGTATTCGCTAAGTCGAAGTCGCCATCGAGTAAGTCGTGAATTTGGCTCTTTCAAATTCATCATCCACTGTAACGGTTTGTGGTCCGTTAGGATTTTGAATTTTCTACCAAAGAGATAAGGTCTAAAGTATTTGGTAGCCCACACTATGGCAAGTAATTCTTTCTCAATAGTACTGTAGTTAGTCTCGCTGTCGTTTAAAGTCCGGGATGCGTAACAGATGGGTTTGTCTGATCCAATTGGGCCTTGGGATAGGACAGCTCCAATAGCTACATTGGAGGCATCAGTTGTCAAGTTAAATTCTTTGGAAAAGTCTGGGTATTGTAGAATCGGGTCGTTTGTTAAAAGTGTCTTACATTTTTCAAAAGAATTAACGTACTCAGGGTCAAGGGTTATTTTTCTATCTTTCTTAAGGCATTGTGTTAATGGTTTGGTTATCTTGGCAAAGTTTGGTATGAATTTTCGGTAGTAACCGAGAAGACCAAGAAATTGTTTAATTTCTTTCGGAGTTTTGGGTATCGGATATTTCTTTATTGCAGAGATCTTATCGGGATTGGGTTTTATCCCATCTCGGCTGATGATATGTCCGAGATAAGCTGTTTCTAATTTTAAAAACTCGGACTTATCCATTTGGATTTTGAAATTGGAATCTCTGAGTCGGAGGAAAACCTTTTCGAGGTTGACGATATGTTCCTGTAGGGAGGTGCTGAAGACGATAATGTCGTCCAGATAAACAAGGCAAACATCATTTTGAAGGCCTTTCAGCACATTGTCCATTACCCTTTGAAAGGTAGATGGAGAATTCTTCAAACCCATGGGCATACGAAGAAATTCGTAGTGCCCGTTTTCGACGTTAAAGCCAGTTTTGGAAACGTCTAATGGGTCCATTTCCACTTGATAAAACCCACTAGCTAAATCCAAGGTCGTGAAATATTGACATTTTCCTAATTTGTCAAGGACATCATTGATATTTGGGATAGGGTACTTGTCGTCTAAGGTCTTTTCATTTAATTTTCTGAAATCAACCACAAGACGCCACTTCTGTTTACCGGACGCGTCCATTTTCTTAGGAACTACCCAGATTGGTGAGCTCCACGCTGATTCCGAAGGTCTTATTATCCCCTGATCTAACATTTTACCAATTTGGTCCCTAACTTCCTGACGATGAACGAATGGATACCGGTAGCTTTTAGTGTGTACTGGTATGTCGTCGGTGGTCCTAATTCGGTGCTTGACCTTGTTGGTGAAGGTTAGCGTTTCGCCGTCAATGTAAAAAACATCGGCATAACGTGAGCAAAGGGCAAGAAGATTAGCCTTTTCTTCCTCGTTCAAATGTTCCGTTCGTAATCGCGAAATGACATCTTGAACGCGAGTCGAGTCTAATTGTTCGGTACGCTCGCACTGGATATTAAATAACTGCGCTTGTGCCGGCCGGTCTAAAGAGAATATGATGTCATTAGGTGTCGGATTCTCTACTTCTATATAGCCGCGGTTGTCCGATATACTTGTAATACATTCATGTATAATGCAATTACAAATAACCTGATTAGCTATAAATGCATCGCCGTTCGAACAATCAATAGGGACACGGATAACTTTTGAAGTTCCCGCGGGTATAATGTCCTCGTATAAATTCGCGTTGCGCGAGTCATACATGCATATCGGGTTGGAAGCTGAGCTAGTAAGTAATTGACACGATTTTAAATCAATTCGCGCTTCCCATTTACTAAGCAAATCTAATCCAATAAGACCATCAAAGTAGTCATGAAAACGGTATATGAACAACTTCATACAATCGTTACAATTTAATTCCGGAAAAGTTGGTAAAGTAATGGAATAATTGTTCCTAGTGGTCGCGTGTATGTTGGTTACTTCGAAGGGGTCGAAGTCGACCGGAAAATCGGCAAAGTAGTGTTTGACAGCGTCGGGACTAATGAACGATTGGTTAGCGCCTGTATCTATCAACAGTTTTAATGGTGGGTTCGATATCTGAATGTACGGTAACTGGCGTTGGGTCTGTAAATTTAATTCTATCCGGGTCTTTGTGCGTTCGAATCCTTCTGAAAATCCTGTTCGGAATAACTAGAGGTATCTTGGGGTTGAATTTCATTAGTTAAATAATTTTCGTTAGTCAAATTGTCAGTGTACAATAATTCGCAAGGAAAGTCAGGTGAAACGCTAGTATCGCAATAATGTTCATTATTGTAATCGTACACCGGCCCATTGTAACAATCATATGTGTCGCAGTAATTGTAATTATTATATGAATCGTTATAAGACGCACATTGATTTATATTCATTTCTTTAGTTTTAAAATAATTACTGGGTGGTGGATTGCCGTGCCTGCTCCAGTCATGTCCTGTCAACATCCTGGTGTGTGGTAAAGGCTTTGGCACAAAACGTTGTACACCGCTCATAGGTTGAGGGTTTTGTGAATAAGAGGGAATGTTATTTCGCGGTGGAATGCGAAATACATTACTACGGGGGTTGTAATTAGGTGGTTGTGCGCTAAACATCCTCTGCGTATTAGTCGGCATGTTACGAATCGGTTCCGCAAATTTGAATGGTTGAGGTGGTGATCTCATAGGACGTGGTCCCATAGGCATTGGCCAGTTCGGCGCGGGCGCCGTGTGGTGCGGGGTACGCGAGGGAACAAAAGGCATACTTTGCATTGGCATATTGACCTTAGGGGTCGATTGGACTTTAAGGGGTTCGTTGCGCTGTTGGAGATACATGGTATTTAATTCCTCCTGTACGTACTCAAGTGCCTTTTCAATAGAGCAAGGTCGCATGCAACGTATACGGGACCCTAGGGGTTCCTTTAGACCTCGAACGTAGGCTTGCATTGTGACTTTCCTATAAAGTTCGCGTTTCGCCTCTATAGTGGTCGGGATGGTTTCATGTAAAGTCACATACGTCATTATCGTACTGAAAAGGGTTTGACAATGTTCGTAAAATTCCTGGGGTGATTTATTCCCTTGGCTGGCTAAAGAGAGATCACTGTAAAGTGCCGTTTCGTCACGCTGGTCAGAGAAGTTATTAATTAGCGCGTTGCGTATTCCTAACCAATTCTCTGGAATGCCGTTTGAATTAATAGTGCTAGCGGCGGGTCCAGTGATTTTATTCAATATCCCGTTCAAAAGACACAAGTTGGAAAATTCACTTCCGGGTGAATTACTAAGGTATTGCGTAACTAATTGGTCACAAATCCTGATAAATCTCGTGAGAACATTCGGGTTCCCGTCGAACTCCGGGACTAGGCGTAAGGCCTTGAAAATAGTATCGGGATCGTGAGACATCTCTTCAAATAATATATCTAAGTTTAAATCTAAATTTGTCACTAAATCTCTATTACTATCACTAATGTGTCGGCGAGCCTGTCGTGATGCAGACTCCCGGGTCCTATAGGTTCTAGGGTGGTAAATCTTGAAGTTTAAGATTAAGGCTTATGGGATAAAGACAGGAAGCAACACGAGAACAATTCAAGTGTACTTACATATATGTCATTTCTGGTTTCTCTCCGTGAATCGAGTTTTGGATTCCTTTCGGCTTGCAGCAGGTCCTTGGATTTTTTTGATACTCGGTGACGGTGACTTGGAAGCCTCCTGGATGCGTTGCGTTGAGATCTTGATGCTGAAGATACCCTAACTAACTATCCCCGAGTATCCTACCGACTGCGCCAATTAAAGAACTTGCCGCCGATAGTTCGAAAAAAAACCAAAATTACTTATAACTGATTTATTAATAAAGAACTAATTGCTAATTTACAATAAACGATTACGATCGAAGTTGGATCTATAATGAATATAATATTAAATTAATGTTAAAATGAAGGAAATGACGCTTGCTGACGCAGCCCTCTCGCCTCGTGCCGCAACTGCCTGAGTCAGCGGTTCCCTTATAGTATGAATATGTAATTCAGGTCTTGTGTTATGTAAACAATTAAAATTGTATAGAGAAGTAAGGGAAGGTTCATATCTGACGGAACATGCGTCGCGTATTATCGGTCGCGTAACGCCAGAACAGACAAATGTATAGAAAAACACTTGACCGTTCACACTCAAACGATTATACGTTAGTTAGTGTGTTGCGTATACTAAAACGTCTACATTCTATGTTGTTTGTATGACTGCCATAATCTGAAAAGCTACTGAACAGTTTTTTATTGAATTTTCACTGTTATGGTCAATATTTTGTAAGTATCAGCCTGCAAGATACAAATCATGGCAAACTTTTTATTGATTGACACTAAGTGGGATAGGTATAATCACCAAAGTTTTCCTAAAGCGTGTTGGTTATCCCACACCTGAACCATATTTGTAAATTTTGCAAATATTTAATCAAAAAAAGAATTGAAGCCAAGTCAATAATAAATTGAAAATATCAAAGAAACAAATCTTATAACACGCCAAGTTAGAATACAAATTATAAACAAAACAAACATTTGAAATGTCAACAATATAAACAGCTACTTATAAAATAATATGCGTATAATTGCACTGTTTCCAAGTAATCTTTGCTTGACAATAGAAACAACATTTTCATAACCACCAACGTTGTAATATAGACTTTATTTCAACGTTATAAAGATGACTATGAACTGATTGAAATACGCCAGGAAGAGTAAATGCTTACGCATTGAATGCGAATGTGATAACATTGAACTCTTTTGTTAGTTGATGATTCATTGAAATCAATAAGATTATAATGTTGTTATAGTGACAATTACATGCATTCATTGTAAACAGATTTTATTTTTATGCAGTTATTTAGTTAGGTCAACTGTGTGAAAGGCGCTGAGAAATCTATTTTTTGTCATACCTACTTACTAGTTATTTATCACTTTTAAAATTATCTTACTTATTGCTGAATATCGAAAATAAAAACACTGCAATTATGTATAAAGAAATATAAGAAGCCTCGTTAGGACGTGATTCCTAAATTTATTCCTACTTATTTCGGAGACATATGACAATATCTTTGCTAAATAGCTCTATCAAATAACTAAACTAAGATTATATTGGCAAGATTAACAATAACTAAAATATTATTATAATTAAAGCTATTGTTCTCGCAGATATGAAAGCAGTATAATATTTTGATTTGAACCTTCACCGTTAATAATAATAATTCCATTCATGATTGAATATTAGCGATTTCTATAGCTCTGGAGGCGAGGAGCAAATATTTAAGGATTTACAACCTATACTAATATTATAATGAGATAAAGTTTGTAGGGGGTAATCTTTGGGTCTACAGATAAATCTGAGAAAAAAAATCAGTGTTAGATAGCCCATTTATAGAGGAAAGCTTAGGTTTATCATCACACTAAGTGCCGACTTTTCCATGGTCAGATAATTTTTATTCGAGGAATAAAAGTGACGTTTGACAGTTTTTGTATAAACTAACTGTCAAAATTTCAAACTTATTCCTCGAATAAATTTATCTGGCGATGGAAAAATCAGCCATTAGACAAATAGAAGAGGAGTTAAAATGCAGGTTAAACCGCGGGCATACCTAGTTGATGATGTAGAATTTGTTTGTTTATAGAATACCCTAATAAAATATTATTTTTACCAATATTCCAGGCAACTACACCCAAGAAGCGAGCCTCACACGTCAGAGGTACAGCGAGCGTACTGGTATCACCGCGGCGGCCGCGAGAGAAGCATTGTCTCTGGCTAGCCGAGACCTTTATAGGTGCGACCCGCCTATGCATGAAGAAGGTATACTATGTTTTATATTTTCGTTGTTAACTAGAATATTTTTTTGCAACTCGCCTGATGAAAAGCGATGATACAGCCTAAGATGGAGCGTGCTCGCCTAGAAGATTTTTTATAAGGTACCAAGCGGTACCTTTTTTCTGACGCCGACTATACTTCTCTACATAGTATAAAACGAAGTCGATTCCCGCTGTCCCTAAGTATGCTTAAATCTTTAAAAATACGCAACGGATTTTGATGCGGTTTTCTTTAATAGATAGAGTGATTTAAGAGATAGATTTTTAGCATAATTCTATCCCCGCATTCTCACTGAAACGGCTACTACACGGGTAAAACCACGGGGCACAGCTATAAAGTATACAACACAACAAACTAACAATTTACCCTACATTTTCCAGGAGTATCCTACGCTGAAGTCACTCGTCTGCTCCAAGGCTACATAGAGAATGAAGTCGACATGAACCCAGACGGTACTTGTAGGGAGAACTGCGCGTTCTACCAGCTGACCAAGAGCTATGGCTGTTATGACGACAGCTTCTGTACGAAGCAACCGGCGAAGAGTTGTGGAGGACGGATAATTGGGTGTAACTTCATTGATAGTGATATGTGGGTGTGTCCGGCGGTAAGTGTCTTGCGTGTGTTGAAAATAGTATGCAAGTGATTTTAGGCTTTGATTGGTTGAATTTAGAGAGAGAGAAAAATATTCTAAATAAGAATATTTTTGATTATGTTTGTAATAAAATTTCTTAAAGATCAACTTTAAAAACTAGACTTGAAAAAATAGGTATCATAAGAAACAGATTGAAGCAATAAACATAAACAAATTGAAGTAAAATCTTCATCTTTTAATGTCGTTTAAGATATTGTAAGGCCTTTAATACTATTTATAGAACGAACTTGAGCACCTTGACAAGTTCAAACTCATAAAGGCCGTAAATTGTTCAATTAAAACAAGTCTATAACATCTCTTTATAAAGCAAATTAGTCTAAATAAGTATAACCAAACGCTATCACTTGACAGAATAATTAAAACGAAAGTCAATTGCGAATGTGACCTACCAATTAACTGGAATTAGCAATGCTCAAGGCAAAATGTCTGTATCAACTGTATGTAATGTCTTTTAAATTAATTGGTATCATCACAATTTTATATAAGCATATATATCATGTTTAAAGTGACAAACTCACTATAAATCTACTATTTGATTTCCAAAAAAGTCCTTTCTAACTATAGGTAGTCCAACAAAGACAAAAACACTATAAAAGCTGAACGTACTAGTATAAGCTAGTCTCGAATTAGCTGCTTATAATTGCCATTATTAGCCCCAAAGGATTTAACAACGTTTTTTATCAGTCTGTATATTAACCACTAATAACTCTAAAATACACTCGCAAATTCAAGACTACTCATACGTGTATAATCGCAGTGAATTACGTAACCTAATTGGCAGTTGCATAAACTTCGCAGTCAATTCTCTGTATGCAATTTGCATTAATAGTATATTTCATACATTTCATGCAATTTTTAATAATGATTTTTCGTACATTACAGGGTAGCAATAGCAAACGTCGTTACGAATGGATCGAGTATGAAAATGGGAGAACCTTGGGCAAAGTCGGTCAGTGCACGAGAGGAACCACAAAGGTAATGATAATCAACAAAACTATCAAGTAATATCACTATTATTTCCTATGACATTGGAGTGTAATACCTACAATATTGACGTAGATTTCAGCCTAATCAACGCAGCAATAGATATTTGATTTTGGACCTAATACCAAAGGCATAAGATCGGTATTTGTATAATGTTATCTCTTGATATAATACCAAAAGTGTTTCACAAAGAAACAATTGAAGATAAGTACA
The DNA here is from genome assembly GCA_958496195.1 of Timandra comae. Lineage (NCBI taxonomy): Eukaryota > Metazoa > Arthropoda > Insecta > Lepidoptera > Geometridae > Timandra > Timandra comae. Next base: position 10,457,623 of record OY292366.1, on the reverse strand, counting down.
TAGATTTGTTTACTTGCGTATCTGAATTGACCCGAACATCTTTAATGGGGTCAGTAGATTAACAAAACAAATCCGAGACGGTATAATAATATTATTTACTTATATTTATATACTTCACAGTCTGTTTGGAAATTCCGAGAATTGTCGGTGATACTACGAGTACATGTATCTTAGTCTATACAATTGAAGAAATTTGGTACAGGTGTAGTTCGGGGAAGGCAGCTGTTTTAACCGCGGGACGGAGCTAGTAATATCATAAAGAGAAAATTAGTTTTTTGTTTATTAGATTGAAAAGGTTTTGACACTACTGGACCGACTCAAAAACTACATAAAACAAAGTAACTTTAAGAGGTTATGATAAAACTCTTCGAAATATGTTGGACAAATCGTTAACAAGCGTGTGCGCAGGTGGACTCATGGTGGCGGTGGCTGTTCTGGCACTGTTCGTACTGCATGTGCCTGTGCGACGACGCGCACAACTCGGACCGGTACTTCAGTCTCTGGGAGACCACCGCCGACGTCAAGAACAACAAGTTAGTCCCCCACTGTAATGAGGGAACACCGCACACCCTCACACAAAAACTATAAGCCCCATAAATGTATAGGTGAAAGGAAATAGGCTTTCGTCAGGCTGTGCCATCGCTTTCCACCAGGCGATTGGTGCAAGCCTGGTCAAAAAATTGGTTCTGAGGGTCTTATTTAACTTTTGTCCCTTTCCAAAGGTTGATTCCTGGTGGAAATGGAATCTCCTCCACTGCTCCTACTGCATGTGCCTATGCGAGGAGGAGCCGAGCAAGAGTGAACGATTTTTCAGCATGAGAGAAGCTGTATCGGATATTGTAAAGAGCAAGTCAGTAATAGAGATACGAGGGTTACTCTAACAGGCACTGCGGAACGATCACGACCTAACTGGGAACCGCTTGGGACGTAGTTGTAGTTTCGGAACCGCCAGGGATATTAAAACGCTTGTAAAATGCTTCTCTATCCAAATATTTTCATTGCATGGGTGTGCGGGTTTCCATTACGGGTACATCTTATCCAACCTTCTTTTACTAACCTCTATATTCATTTCCCAGGGTTGTGACCGGAATAAGACTGGTGAAGCACAACAGGGTGTTCCACCTTCAGATAGCTCAGAGCACTCTTGGTGAGAGAGGGACCGTGTCTGCTGGTGAATGGGTCCCGGTGCAAAAGTTCGAGCCGACAGACTACGGGATGAACGAGGGAGTGGACTACCATACACTGACTTACGAGAGGAGAGCCATTGACTTGGATGAGCTGGATTCGCCCAGTGGCAGTGTTTTGACTGGTGTTAGGTAAGGTATCATACCATTAATAATATAAACGCGAAATTTGTATGGTTGTTTGTTACTCTTTCACTTTAAACTACTGGACCGATTTTGGGAAGGAATAGTGCAGAGAACTTTTTACCCGCAAATTCCCACGGAATTGGGATAAACGGTAGTAAAACCGCAGGAATTAGTTTTGTTAAATAAGGTAGCAAATACGTAGGACAATTATCTGCTCAACTTTTTTATCTTTAACAAGCAAAATAACTACAAAAACTTAACTTATAATTTCAGATTCCGCCTGGTCGGAGCTCACCTACACTTCGAAATAAGATCGACGCCGTTCAACTACACCACGGGCAGGCTGTCACCTGACAGGAGTCAATGGATCAGCAATGACAACACAGAGGGAGCTATTGACAGTCCAAGGTCAGAATCTATACTTTATTATAAAGCCGAAGAGTATATTTGTTTTGTTGAACGTACTCATCTCAGAAACTAGTTCGAATTTGAACATTATATTAGGGTTGAATAGCCCATTTATTGAAGAAGGCCATGGTCTATATATCATCACGATAAGACCAATAGGAGCTGAGCTAACGCGAGTTAAACCGCGGGGCACAAAAGAATATAAAAGACTGAAAAATCATTTGTTGGATAGCAATATTTGTCTATAAACATAACGCTACGACCAATAGAAGCATAACGCATACGAGTATAGTTAACGCGAGATAAACCGATACACACAGCTAACACACAAATTTAAACCCTAACCACACTACATATAAGGTCCAAATTACTTTCCAGAAAGCGGCTAGAGCTGTTCAAGCCGGACGTACCGACCCGCAGCCCCAGCGCGCTGCCGGTGGACTCCAAGCACGACCAGTACATGGAGTTCACGCACACCGACTTCGACGCGGACGCGGCGCAGAGCACTGTGCCTTTTATAGATATACAGCCTGTGTTGCCCAATAAAGGTATGGGGAGATGGTTTCATTGTTCTGGTAATATTTGAAAAGAGTTTATTTGTGAAAGCTTTTCGGAAACTAATGTATCGATTTGCTTACAGAAATATTGATTTGATAGGATTGTAAGGACTAAGACGGTTTGTGAGGGCTTGTTATGAAAACTACTGAGTGGGTTTGGTTATGGAGAAAGAAAGAATAGAAATCTAGGGTAATCCAGGAAGTTACCTAAATTCATAATGCATATGGAAGCGAAAATGGGCTCGTTAATGCTTTCAGGTTTCAATGTTTTCAATGTCAAATTTTTGCATACATGTTGACTAGTTACAAAATTACTATTTATTCTTTAGAAACGATAATTATTATAAAATTGAGTATGTACGTAACGGGGTACTGCTAGCCGACTTAAGATTTTTGTAGAAGATATACATAATTTCGTCATATATTAGAATTAGATTGATTTATAATGTTTGTATGTACAGGCGCGACGCTATCGAGCGGGGCGGGGCTGCTGCACCGCGGCGCGCGCGGCTCGGGCGGGTTCATCGCCCTGAAGCTGATCACGTACAACTTCTCGAAGCACGTGAAGGCCGAGCCGCCGCCCAACGACTTCAACGAACAAGACTCCACGGAATTCACGCCCGCAGTCGTATAGACATAACGACCAAATTACCATACTCATTTTCTCTTAGTTTAAGTTATAACAATTAATTTTAAATGACTACTATAATGATAATTATATGTGAGATTTTGTAATTGTGTTTTGATTTTAGTAATAGTGAATAAATGGATTTGAAATTGGATTAACTTGTTCTTTATTGTTAAATTGACCTGTCATAATAAGTAGGAACCAGTTTTCTCAAAGTGACTGTCACATCAATCAGTAATTCGTTAATGTTAGTTAGAACCGTCTCACAATCTTTCAAAAGTGACTTATTTTAAAAGATAGTACAACTTTAATCGAAGTTTTGTCGATTTTCAGTTCGGTTAAACTTTTGTTGAATTACACGTGTCCTATTCGAGTACTATTATGCTTGCTAGTAGGTCAGTTAAGTATAAAGATCTTCACAGATAGCTGGCGGGTGGGGACGGCGATGGTATGGCGTGATCAGTATTTTCAAGTACGTTACAATCCTCAGTGTCACGTCGCCGTATAGTCCCGGCGGCTGTCTGTGGCGACTTTAAGGTAAATACAATGTGTCGCACTGACCTGTACCCGGAGCGGGTGCACGGCGAGCAGCGCGAGCAGGTCCGGCGGCGGCAGCACGTCCTTGGGCGACAGGCCCATGCAGCGCGAGCCCGCGCACAGGAACGCCGCCAGGTACCGGTGCAGCGGGAAGTGGAACGACGCCTGCATCGACTCGCACTGCAACGGGGGGACAGTCAGCAGGGGGGTGTAAAGGAAGCTTACTTGCGTATGCCTGGCAGTGGGGGGCAGGGAGCCCGTAAGCCATACGCCGAGCCCGAGGTGTCCCGCGGGCCGGGGGCGGGCGCTGATACCCGCGGGCGGCGCTCGCAGGCGCTGCCCGCGGGCCGCCGGGGGGCGGGGGGGCTGGGACTGCTGGCCGACACGGGGACAATATTATATCGTCCCTATTGGTGGGGGGGCGCTGAGTACTGACCGCCTGCGTGTCGGGCGCGGCGAAGTGCACGGCGTCGAGCCAGTCGGTGAGGTACGCCAGCGCGGCGCGCAGCATGCGGCGCGCGAGCGGCGCGTGCTCGGGCCCCGTGAGGTGCGCCAGCACGGACCACATGGGGTAGGCGGCGGCCTCCAGCTCGCACGAGAACGCCGCGTAGTACGACGACGGCTCGAACTCGATGTGCCCGCCCGTCTCGCGCACGTTCACGTTCATGCCTGTGGGGGAGACGGGTTGTACTGGGTGCGTCCGCCTGCAGCGTGCTCGACAGCCACTCGGTGAGATACACACCTTGCAACATCGAGAGGAACTCGAACCACATGTCGACGAGCGCGTCGTCCTGCAGGAAGAGGAGCGCGACCGACTTGTGCGAGAGCACGTTGTTGAAGTCGGAGACGAGCGGCCAGTAGCAGTGCTCCTTCATGACGCGGCGCGTGCAGTCGATGACGTAGTGGAAGTTGTGGTCGGGGTCGTGCAGCGTGTTCTGCACGAGGATCTTGCCCATCATGAGGCGCAGCGAGAGCACCATGACGTGCAGCAGGTGCAGCTGCTGCACGCAGCGCAGCGCCAGCGCCTCGTTGGAGAAGAGCTGCACGGACATGTGCACGACGCGGTTGGAGAGCGTGTCGGGGTCGCCCGCCTCCTCCAGCACCAGCGGGATGCGCGCGTAGTGCAGCACGAACGTGCGCGTCAGGTGCTCCTGGTACAACACAAGCAAACATTAACATTACGGAAACGAGCACGGGGAGAGGAATTCATGATCTAAATCTACCGTCAGTGCAACAAAAATACGGACTTCAGCATTTTGACAGAGCGAATAAAGATAAAAACAAACTTCACTATTATACTTTTTATCATCGTTTACATTAGCTGTATGATTTTGTCTCGTAAATTAAAAATAGTGGTGTATGACAACAATCCATAACAAAGAATAAAGCAACGGTACACAGTTGCCATCATACAAATTACTGTAAGCTCACCTTATAATCCTGATCTGGCAGCATATTGAGTAGGAAGCAGACGACGTTCTGCGGGAACTCGTACTTGAACGTCCAGAATATAAACTCGTCGAGCAGCGTGTTGTGTGTCAGTCGGGGAGCCAGCGCCGGTAGGTGCCGGTATCTGAACACGATTGGTGAAAGATTAGATAGATGATTGTTACTCTTTCGTGAAAAAACTAAAAATGGTTTTAATGAAATTTGATGATAGATGTTCCTTATTATAATAACTAAGAACAACCACATTAGGTAGGTTTTGTCTGGAGTAGAAGGGATTTACACGGGTTGATCCAAGTCAGATGGCAACGAACTTTGAGACTTGCTACTTTTGTCGCTTACGGCCTAGCCGAAAAGCCGATTTCGAAGGTGCCGTTTCAGTCACCCATGTAAACCCCCTGATAGGCTGATAATAATTATGAAATAGTATAACAATCATAAATCTACTAACTCGTCAGGCGGTTCGGGCGCGGGGAACATCTCTATCGCCTTCTCGTACATCTTGTGGCTCTCTCGCATGTAGTACCCGTACTCTGTTTCGGGGAACGGCGGCTCTACTAGGTTGCGGTACATCTGGAAATGAAAGACATAAATTGTTACTATGACATATTATTGGGAATTAAACCTTATTCATTCATGAAGCGCTGAGCATACATGATACTAATTTAAAGCATAATCTATTTTTTTGGAGGTCAGATTATTTATTAGTCACAACAAACCATGACATCGCATCGGCTCAAAGAACAATCACATTATGTTAGTTTCAGGACAATTTATGGATAATCTATGAATGGTCCAGTACTATATTTGACTAGACTTAGGTCCTAAATGGACGAACATCATGTCGCATTGAACTCGGAAAATACCGTACGCATTTCGTCACGGTTTTCACAAAATTAAAAATAAAGTAATATGGTAACAATGCGAATTTTTTCAAACACATACATCGAATTGAACCTTAAGAGCATAATACCATATTCACTAATTAAGAGATTGTATTATCATATTACCTGTGGATTAATAAGCGCCTTAGTCATGGCTGTGCGCATCAGGTCGCCCATGTTGTTGAACTCCATCAACATTTTGACGTAGCCCTCGCACTCCTGGACCGCTATTCGATAACTGTCTGAGCTGGGCTGGGTACCGCCACTGGAAATAAAGAAGGTTATAATTTAGAATTAATTTTATAGCGATTCACACAGGTAGTTCGAAAAACACATTCAATATTTTTACCTCAGATGAGACAGTAACAAATGTTTTACTGTTCCATACGCTTCAAAAATGTTGAATGTTTTTAAGAAGGGACAAACGTGCAGACGTGTTTGCTGCACTACAACTTAGAGGAGTCACAAGTGCGTTGCCGTTCCCGTAGGAATTTCGGGATAAAAAGGTATCCTATGTTCTTTCCCGGACCATAAGCTACCCCTGTACCAAATTTCAAGTCAATCGGTTCAGTAGTTTAGCCGTGAAAAGGTAACAGACAGACAGACAAAGTTACTTTCGCATTTATAAATAGTTAGGGAGTTAGGATTAGGATAACGGAATATTGAGAGGAGAAGCCACATCTCATTTGATCCATTTCTCTAATTGGTTTTCATTGGCTTCTAAGTCTAACTACTCAAGCTAGAATTATAAACATGCATAAATATAATGCAAGTGAGCACAAAAGAAGAATTTATGACAATCCCACAGAGTTATAAAAATAGTAATTAGTACAAATACAAAATCATTTATTTCATCAAAACACATTTTAGGATACTCTTTTATAGTTTGTAAAATCTAGGATGATCTCTGTGACACATGTCAAACTTTCGTTCATAGGGTTGGCAAGATCTAAATCTATGTCGATAGAAATTATCAATGTTTATGACTATTTTAGATGGTAATGTTAAATTATATCGAGATTAAACGCTAGGTACTGAATGAAAAGAATATTTTAATTACAAAAAACAATTATTTTCTTAAAAGGTTCTTCTTGCGTTATGATTCAGTTTCTGATGGAATATTACATGAGTAAGTTTTATCAACTCACTATTATTTTATATCAAATGTAAATTATGTTTATGATATTATAATATACAATAAAATTAAAATACACTTTCATTTTGAATAGAGTTTTATTTAAAATATCGATACCGTGGACATCCATGGTCACGATGATATATCACCCATCACTAAACAGGTCGACATGCCCATAAAGTATGACATTAACAAGTACTGATTGTAGTACTAAGAAGTTCAGAACTTTATAGGCGGGATTTCACTGACAGCTGTCACAGAGATCATCCTAAATTTTACAAACTATAAGTTAAAAAATTAGTAATGAAACAAAAACAAATAGGTATGACGTGACCAAAACCGCGGTCACACCACTAGCCTACCAAGTCTTGACCTACTGTATAACCCTGAAGGTTAAGCTGACAACGCCCACGTCACACCGCCGATTAAGGTATTGTATGACAAAACAATATTAATAATATTATGTACTTTTGCCATAAACATATTGATGATACTTATAAGGTAATAAGGTCTGTCATCACGGTCAGGTATGTGATGTTTCCTATTTTGAGGTATATTGAAGTTCCTGTTATCTTTTAAGGGACTAAGTTTTATGTTATACTATTAATAACTAGCAGCGCTCCGCGGTTTCACCCGCGTAGTTCCCGTTCCCGTGGGAATTTCGGGATAAAAAGTATCCTATGTTCTTTCCCGGACCATAAGCTACCCCTGTACCAAATTTCAAGTCAATCTGTTCAGTAGTTTAGCCGTGAAAAGGTAACAGACAGACAGAGTTACTTTCGCATTTATAATATTAGTTAGGATTAGGATTACACTTTGAGCTATTACATTGTACAATACTTAAAGGTGCTCCTTCACCGGGAGCATTCGCGTGTAATGTAACGTTACAGATTCGTCTTTGAGCAATATTACAATAATACCTCCCTGACTAACAAGCATTCGCGTGTAATAATTACAAATTACGATTAATAAATTACAATGTGCGCATTGTAATGCTCGGTTCTCCTCCTTCACTGATGTAATGCTCAAATCTGTAACGTTACATTACACGCGAATGCTCCCGGTGGAGGAGCACCTTAAAAGCCGTCAGTTTTTCAGTTGTTTAACCTAAAATATCCCAACACCTACAAAAGACCCAAAGAGGAGGTCAAGAGGTGTAATTACAGGGAAACTGCCCCTTGCCGACCATATTTTTATAACAAACTTTACATTTGTAAATATATTACTAGAAATATTATATTCTACGTAAGTCGGTGCGCAAAAAAACTCCACTTATAGGTATTCAGTAAATAAATATAATCTGAGGTTACGTCGAGTCGACAGATGACCTAAACTAGGTGAACAACCCTGACCCGCCCTCGTCACCGCGCACGTGACCAACTGAAACCTAACAAGTTGGCAATACGTGTTTGTGGAGTGTTTTAATGAAACGAATTAACACTATTTATTCGTTTATCCAGGATTATATTATAAATAGGCTTTACTATGAAGAGGAAATTATAGAATTACTAGCAGCGCCCCGCGGTTTCACCCGTGTAGTTCCCGTTCCCGTGGGAATTTCGGGATAAAAAGTATCCTTTCCCGGACCATAAGCTACCCCTGTACCAAATTTCAAGTCAATCGGTTCCGTAGTTTAGCCGTGAAAAGGTAACAGACAGACAGAGTTACTTTCGCATTTATAATATTAGTTAGGATTAGGATGTTTGTAACGAATAGTTTCTCAAACTACTGGACGAAGTTTTTGGTAAAGATGATCTTTATAGTCATGAATTAAACGTAGAATTCTTTGTGCCCTAAAAATCAGTCAGGATTGGGATTAACGCCGGTATAATGAAATTATAGTATTTTAAGGAAGGTTCGGTTAATGTATCGTACATTAAAGCGATTAATACCGTATGGCACAGCTAATATACATAATTACAAACTCACCTATTCTCCCTAAAATGCTGCAACAGCCTCAATATGAGTCGGGGCATCATCGCTTCAGCCACACACATCAGTTCAGCCGGCGCGGTGCCCGGTCGGGGACATTTGTTGCCGTGGTTACTGCAGAATCTGAAATTAATATTAATATAGGAATTAGTTGGACATAATGAGAGGTATGTCGGTAGGAGAGATGAAGGAATTTTTCTCTCCTCTCATTAATCCAAAGTTTGTAAAGTAAATACTTTACCGAACAACAAATCCGACCAGAAGTAATGACTAATGAAGTAATGTACCGATTAATGCCGGCCCGAATATGTGTGTAGCTAGCTACCCTAATAGAGTAATGGGAATTACGCGTGTAAAACCTTTGGATATCCAAAGGTTTTTTCCAAAGGTTATTTACATTGGTTATATAACCAATGTAAATACAATTTCGAAATTGTATTTCAACTTTATTTGCTGTTGCTAAATATTTGAACATATTCAATCACTCATTAAACCTCAAGGACGTAATCAATTTGCTTTTTCATCGCATTGTTTTCTGGTTGCATCTCAAAGATTGCAAGATCATCATAAATCTTTACAAATATAGTAGTATAAAACAAAGATGTCAATACCATGGCTTCCTACTGTTTGCACGCTTACATCTATTAAACTACGCAACGGATTTGAATGCAGTTTCCCTCAATAGATAGATTAATTCAAGAGAAAGATTTCAAAGTCAAAGTCAAAGTCAAAAATTCTTTATTCAGTTAAGGCCTCAATGAGGCACTTATGAACGTCAAAATTGATTCTACCACCGATTTTTATATTTAGATGGTTATCCGAAACTGACGGACACAGCTTATTGTTATAAACAGTGTCAGTTTAATAAAAGAATAACTACTGAAACAAAGCAAACATCAGTAGTGTGATACGGGTGAGGTGTATTGTATACGTCTGTATCAGGGTCACCTTGACGGCAAGGTCTCGCTCGCTTCAGCTCTGGGTCAAGTTCACAAACGCCTATTGTTTTTATTTGATACTATATTTGGGTATACGGAAGGATATAAATAGACAGTCATCTAGGTTTTACTAACTACAGAAAATATCAAAATGTATTGAACATTTTTAGGGGTAACATTAAAAGAGTCTTATTATTTGAAACCAAAAGCTATCGTAATAGCCTGAGTTATTGAGGTTTTATGGCAGTCGTTTCACGTAAAATACAGATATTCCGTCGAATCTGATTAAACTAAAATCTGTCCCTAATTTAAAGGTTGGAAAGAAGAAGAAATATTTCTGTCTTCTTGCGTTGAACTATTTCTGCGTACAATTTTGAATACTGTCAAAGTGACAGATTTGACTGACAAGGTGTCAAATGCTTACCAGGTTTTGTTAAACCAGACTAAAAATGCAACGCAAATAAGGCCATTTGGGTATGCATGCTTGCATACATATTGATCATTCATCAGTTCTATTCTACGTTTAAATACAAAATTAGGTTCAAATTTTTAACTAAAATACAACGAAATTACATCACAAAGTTAGTTTTATAGCCGGTCTAATTCCCGTGATATCCTAAGGCCAGTGATTGGCAACACGCCAACATACCGAGTGGGTCGAAGTGCCTACATTATCGGATGTTATCTTAATCCACTACTAGTTTCACTATTAATAACACCTATTTCTGTATCTGCTATGAAGGCTGTTATCTAACGCAAATATGACGTTGAAGCTTTGTCGTGATAGGACTAATTGCCTTTTTATTATTACATCTAGATACTAGAGTAGAGGCCTACATCATCACACAGGCTCAATTTTATTGTAGATTTCCCGAAATGTTCCGATAAATTATGTATTGACGATAACGAACACAATATCTGTACCAAGTTGCGTCTAAATCGGTTTTCTAGTTTTTGTATGAAAGTGTTACAAACATCCATACAGACTATAAATATTATATGTGACCTAAGAGAATCGTAGGATTATACACGTTGTAAGCTCCCACATAATCAAAAACATACAAACCCCAATAAGAGGTTTCCAAAGACAATACATTTACCCATTAAATATGGAAGTCCTGACACATTGTTGATTGATAGCATTGCATATAACCGGCTTATAAAGAATGAACTTAATTGAACAGTTCGAAGCCTTCTCGAACTTTCTACACGGATGACTGTGCCTGTTAACTCCGCGTTCCGATTCATATTTATCAGTGGCGTAGGCTTATTTCTCGTGCGAAACATTTAATACACATAAATTTTGTTTTAGTTCACTAGCATTTGTATAATATGGAATAAGATATCGTAAAGTGTGAAAATGAATAAACACATTAATTAATAAAGGTGTTGAATGAAACTGGAAGTTCAACGCCCATACATCTACTGTTAGTTGGTTGTGGACTTAGTATGTTACAAAAATGGTATCAAACATAGGTATAAAAACTAATTATTTGTGTTCATTTACTATTAAGACACTAGTATATCGGTCTTCAGCGATAAAACCGTCTTGCTTGACTAAAGGCCTAATCGCCGTAATTCAGGGTAGGCTCGAGCCCGTCGTTGGGGACATACGTATTGTAAGCTGATGATGACACTCGTCTGATGTAATATCCGAATCAGTGGTGGACTTCTTGTTCATAAGTGTTTCATTGAGGGCCTGACTGAATAAATGATTTTGAATATTGATGATGATAAGACCGTTGCTGCACGTTTGTAAATATGCATAAAAAAGGCTACATACCCATCCTCCTTCATAACGGACTTGTCTCCACAGTCGCAGGCGCCGCCAGCCTGCGACAGGAACATGTTGAAGTCGTGCGTCGAGTGGTCGCCGCGGTGGAAGCACTCGCGGCATATCGACATGCACGGCGATATGCCGCACGTGCGACACCGGTACGCGACCACGCGCGGTATCCACACCAGGCCGCATTTGTCGTGTTTGTCGTAGCTTCGGACTGTGGACAAAGAGTTTTGTTAGTTTTTTTTTTTTTGTAAATCATATTTATTTCTAAATATTGTACCATGGCTTTTTCAACTAGTTCCACAGAAATTTGTGGAACAGTAAGAGTGCAGGGCAACATTTGTGCTAAAGCAGAAGACAAAGGTCAATCAGTATTTTGGAATCTCATTTGTAAGAACATACCCATAATTTGAAATGTGGACTCTAATTTGTACAGACTACTATTTAATTTAAATTGTATCGTTTAGTCTGCTACGAGTATTATTTATGTCTATGATTTAATAATATAAAATTATTCACAGTCGGTAATCCCATAAAACAATTCAACTAACGTAACTTGATCGGTGTGATAACGATTTCAATATATTCCATTCATATCATCTTAGTTTTTCAACAACAACAATCTACAAGTGACCTGCATACTTGTTTACTTCTAACACATAAAAAACATAAATATTCATGCGTCCGCAATAAGGCCAGACAGTTCATAATTTCCGTGTTCATTACAATGACATTTGAAAAAATTCTTGTAAAAACTAAAAAACTAACACCAAAAACGGTCGAGCAATTATTTGCTTTTTCTTCAACTACATAGAGTACTTTAAAAACCAGCTCCATCCCAATACAATTATTAGAAAGTCAAACAAACGTTCGTGCTTTACAACTGGAGGCGATATTTAGACGCTCCAGTTTATCAAATCGGAGGTTGGTCGACCGTTAAAGCACAAAGGTCGTACACTCAAAGCACCCGTGATTTATAGCCAATCGAAGACAACTAAAGCCTGATTTACGTTCGCTTTATTACCTACTAATAGTTGTGCGGCCAAAAATCTATGTTATTGACATAATTACATATGTACAGATATGGATGATTTGCCATGAATAATATACTCAACTAGCTGTGCCCCACGGTTTCACTCGCGTAGGTCCCGGTCTCATGGGAATTTCGGGATAACACATAGCCTATGTTTTTTCCCGGACCATAAGCTACCCCTGTACCAAATTTCAAGTCAATCGGTTCAGTAGTTTAGCCGTGAAAAGGTAACAGACAGACAGATAAACAGACAAGAGTTACGTTCGCATTTATAATATTAGTTAGGATGTAAAGGCAAATTTAACAATTACAGCACTTAGTGTTTTAGCGAAGGATAATTGAAGAAGGCTGTATCTATACGAAACTGCTTAAAGCTGAGATCGATTATAATTTAATTGATTTATTGAAGAAACAATCTTTGGTTGAACGCGCTATCTCAAGAACTAGGTACGAATTTTATAATCTGTTTAGTGTTGGATAGACCAGTAGACCATTTATCCAGGAATGCTAATGTTATTGGTTGTAAAATGCCAATAAGTACCTACATGTATAGACTCTTTACGACTAGTAGGAACGGAACAATAGTACTAGTAATTAATGCGAGTGAAACTGGAGTCACACCTAGCAACTACACTTAAATTTAGAACCTTTTTGGTCACATCCAAGCTGGCGAAATAATTTGGACGAAGAAATCGGAGCCACGCGAGATTTTTGCCATACGCATATGGCCCGGTCAATTTCGCCAAATAAATAGGGGTATCCTTGCATGAATTCTCAAACAGCACGTAGGGGATAACCACAGAACTCGGAATACTCTATGGTAAGTAAAGAAGTCTGACAGACGCGTGATATTGTCGCCGCAAAGGTGTGTCCCTTAGGACACCATTCACCAGTATTGTTAATTTTTGAAGTGAAAACTTCTTTAGCGGCGCTTAGCACTTTTTTTGTATGGGTAAAAACTTTCAAACTCGCGTCAGGGTCACGTGATGCTGATCGAAAAAGCGTAAGATCAGCATCACGTGACGTTTATGATAACTGAAGTAAGAAACAAACATTGTATTCTACCTCATAAATGATAGTACTTTTATACTTATAATTAAACACAACGTTAATATTGAAGTTTTCACTTCTGCCGGCACTCCCGGAGTGCTACCTTTTTGTTTTGTTATAGTATTTCAATGTGGTGGTCACTGTTAACTGGCGACACGCGTTCCGATTAGTGATGTAACGAATGTTGGATTTTTCGCATTCGCGAATGCGAATGCGAATGCGAATATTTATCTTCAACATTCGCGAATGCGAATGCGAATACGAATATTTTAAAATTTAAAAAAAAGCGCGCGTAAAATGTTTGTCAGGTTTGACGTTTCGTGTCGGCCATGTTTATATTGAACATAGGCGAGCCGATATTGGTTAATTGAATGAATTTAGTCACAGAAAGTTCATTCTTAAGTATTCATTGTTTTGTTTTTTAAGTTTATATTTCATCCATTATAAATATATTTAATTCCTCAGATATATAAAGAGGAATGAAAAAATATACATTTAAAGCCAAAGGTTATAAATACTTAATACATTAGATTTTTTAAGTTTAATAATTTTGTTTCAAGTAATTGTTTAGTTTTTTTAGTAAATAGAAATTGTAAACTTTATTTAAAAATGGTAGTAGAGTAATAATATACTACTCAATGAATGCAAACCTTATACAGGGTGTCCGGGCATCGATGTCGGATACTTTAAGGGAGTAAAATATGGTATTTTTTATCGACAAATCACGATTCCAATTTTCTCTAGCTACCTCCATTACAAAATGGCAGCCATTTTGTTTTTTTCAACTCGACGCGCGGGTGCTTGTACTGATTTAGTCATTGCTATCCATGTAAACGTCTTAGGAGGATGAATAAAAATCAATATTTTTTTACAGATTTTTTCTGCATTTTTTTAATTTTTGTTAAAATTTGACCCATTAACCTACGTTTTTCATCTTGTTTTTTGATAGTACAGAATATTTACTTAAAAAAGAATCATACATCTTATAGCCTTATGTATGATAGTTCTAAAGTTACGACATAATGGTTTTTGTTTTTATCATCCTCTTTTGTTATTTTTTGATAAAGATATGGAATAAAATGTAGCATTTTTTGATCAATTACCTTCACTTAGACGGACTAAATAATAGTCCAAGTCAGATAATCCCAACAACGCAGTCCCATGGGCGAGCACGTCGAGCACTCCTCGCAAAACGAGACGATTTTCTTGGCTAAGGATCATATTCAAACCATCGTAACTTTAGAACTATCATACATAAGGCTATAAGATGTATGATTCTTTTTTAAGTAAATATTCTGTACTATCAAAAAACAAGATGAAAAACGTAGGTTAATAGGTCAAATTTTAACAAAAATTTAAAAAATGTAGAAAAAATCTGTAAAAAAATATTGATTTAAATTTTTGTAATGATTTTTTGTTATTTTATAATTAAGATATGGAATAAAATCTTACATTCAATAATACCCTACATTATTTACTTTCAAATGAGACATCTTTTATCTTCCTAAGACGTTTACATGGATAGCAATGACTAAATCAGTACAAGCACCCGCGCGTCGAGTTGAAAAAAAACAAAATGGCTTCCATTTTGTAATGGAGGTAGCTAGAGAAAATTGAAATCGTGATTTGTCGATAAAAAATACCATATTTTACCCCCTTAAAGTATCCGACATCGATGCCCGGACACCCTGTATAGTTGTAACAAGGCTGATTAATGTTATATTTGATCAGATCTCTGAAGTTCTTTTTCATAAATGTGACTTTAATTTAGAATGTAGAAGTATGATTTAATAAAAATATCTAAGTGCTATCTATTGTATTATTATTTCATATGAATGCATATATAATATAATTTAAATTATATATATAATTTACTTTTTGATTATTAAAAACATTCGCTAAATATTCGCTATAATTTTTGCGAATACGAATGCGAATGCGAATATTGAAAAATATGCGGATATTCGCGAATGCGAATGCGAATGCGAATATCCGTTACATCACTAGTTCCGATATAACCAGAGAGTAGATAACATTTCTATACTTACCGTAGAGTATTCCGAGTTCTGTGGGGATACCACTCTAATGAATGAACATCATTAACTATACGCAATGATAATAATAAGTAAGTACAAGTAAGCATATTTGGCTCCTACAAATACCTACCACCGTCAAAGACACAGGATAAACGGGACAGATATTTATAGAGATACTTAATGGCACCGATGACGTCAAATATTGCGAAATATCCGAGAGATATACACTTTATTATATGTCTTGATACGTACAGTTTCCGTTTTAACTAACATAGTCTGGTTAGTCTTGGAGCAGAGCCAGGTCGGCCAATGTCATGGAGAAAGTTGAATCCGTTCTGGATGATGTAATAAATTGTACATTACATACATAATATAGAACTGCATACATATAGGATATACTATCAAAGAAATGGCGCATCGATTACACTATGTCATCATCATCACCAGCCTGTTTACGTCCACTACTGGACATAGGCCTCTCCCAACTCGCGCCAATGTGCCCTGTCGGCGGCAAGTCGATATACTTATATACATACTGATTATTGTAAAGCTTTCGGAGTTTTTTTGTTTGGTTGAACGCGTTAAATTCAGGAACTACTGGTTCCATTTGAATATATATATTTATTGGTAGTTATATCTACTTTTTGAGGGAAGGATTATATTATAATACATCACGCTAGTACCATTAGGAGCGGGAAGATCGCGGGTTAAACCGTGGAACACAGCTAGTTATTTATGTACACATGATACACATGTACAAAAAAAAAGTTATCTTAATAAAGGAATTAATGGCGCAACGGTTAAAATAAACATTAAGTTAATCTGCAGCTTACGTTGTTTTGCTCTTTTAAAAGTAACAAGAATTAGAGGTCAATTTTACTATTATAAAGCTGATGAGTTTGTTTTTAATTTGAACGCGTTAATCTTTGGAAATACCAGTATGATTTATAAATATTTTTATTAGTAGATTAACTATTCCTTATTACTACATTATACTTTTTTACCCAAACAAAAGGAGGATTACGATTATGATCGGAAAATTTATATTGTAACCAAAACAAATCAATCTTTGCTTTTACGATTTATCAAATACTAGAGCGGCGTCTGGCGGAATACGGGGATAAAATATAGCCTATGTTACACAGGGTGAATGTAGCTTTCCAATGAAAAAAGAATTATTAAAATAGGTCCAGTACTTTTTGAGTTTATTCGTTATATACAAAAATACAAATCTTTCCTCTTTATAATATTAGTGTAGACGATACATAGATACTCGTAGATAGTTGACTATCAGTTCATATCGCGTTCTATTGAGAAAAAACTAGTTAAG
This sequence comes from Timandra comae, assembly GCA_958496195.1. Lineage (NCBI taxonomy): Eukaryota > Metazoa > Arthropoda > Insecta > Lepidoptera > Geometridae > Timandra > Timandra comae. The sequence goes on along the minus strand of OY292366.1, from coordinate 10,440,616 downwards.
AGGGTTGATCTGGCGCGCGACAACTCAAATTTTCACTCACACAGACGCGCACGCGTGTCCGCATGCACACTGTCTATGTGGTGACGGCGCGCTCGCTCTGAATACTCCGGCCGAATGGTTTTGATCCATTGGAAATTATAAATTGTGTAAAAGTTATTGACAAAAGTAAAAATACGAGTATATTTTTTTTTACGATTCGTAGTAGGTAGTATATGATTAGATCTGGGGGCACGGCAGTGCCCCCCGCCAAGTCGAGCGCGAAGCAAACACTGCCGTACCATCCTTTACAGGAACCCTTTCGCCGCATTTTCAGACCCCTATTTGACAACCTCTGGATAAGCCCAGAACGCTGAAATTTTCGTCATCCAGTAAGCTATACAATCACATACTTAAAATAAAATTTCAAGTCTGTAGGTCATTTAGTTCCCAAGTTAAGCGAAAGCAAAGTTTCGCATTTTAGACACTCACTCACTCACTCACTCACTCACTCACTCACTCACTCATGATCATCAAAATAGAACTAGTACTTCCCATGAACCTGGAGAGCTGAAATTTGGTACAGAGTTAGGGTTTAATGGCCACATAAAGGGAAAACTATAAAAACTAGGATAATCGAACGGGAACGGGAATTATACGGGAATGGGAACGGGAATTGTAACTCAAGAACGGCTGATCTGATTTGGCTGAAAATTGGTGGGGAGGTAGCTAAAACCAGGAAAAGGACATAGGATACTTTTAATCCCGAAATTCCCACGGGATTGGGAACGGGAATTAAAAAATCAAGAACGCCTGAATTGATTTGGCTGAAAATTGGTGGGGAGGTAGCTTAAAACCAGGAAAAGGACATAGGATACTTTTAATCCCGAAATTCCTACGGGATTGGAAACGGGAATTTAAAAATCAAGAACGCCTGAATTGATTTGGCTGAAAATTGGTGGGGAGGTAGCTTAAAACCAGGAAAAGGACATAGGATACTTTTAATCCCGAAATTCCCACGGGATTGGGAACGGGAATTTAAAAATCAAGAACGCCTGAATTGATTTGGCTGAAAATTGGTGGGGAGGTAGCTTAAAACCAGGAAAAGGACATAGGATACTTTTAATCCCGAAATTCCCACGGGATTGGGAACGAGAATTTAAAAATCAAGAACGGCTGAATTGATTTAGCTGAAAATTGGTGGGGAGGTAGCTTAGAACCAGGACAAGAATATAGAATACTTTAATCCCGAAAATCCCACGGGAATGGGAACGGGTATTTATTACTCAAGAACGGCTGAACTGATTTGGCTGAAAATTGGTGGGGAGATAGCTTAGAACCAGGAGAAGCACATAGAATACTTTTAATCCCGAAATTCCCACGGGATTGGGAACGGGAATTTATTACTCAAGAACGTCTGAATTGATTTGGCTGAAAATTGGTAGGGAGGTAGCTTTGAACTAGGAGAAGCACATAGAATACTTTTAATCCCGAAATTCCCACGGGAATGGGAACGGGAATTTATTACTCAAGAACGGCTGAACTGATTTGGCTGAAAATTGGTGGGGAGGTAGCTTAGAACCAGGAGAAGCACATGGAATACTTTTGATCCCGAAATTTCCACGGGAATGGGAACGGGAATTATAATTCTAAAACAGCTGAACTGATTTGGCTGACAATTTGTGGGGAGGTAGCTTAAAACTATTTATGTATAGATACTTTTTATCCCGAAATTCCCACTGAAACGCGAACGGGAACTACGCGGGTGAAACCGCGGGGCGCTTAATAATATAATACTACTCCTAAAAATAAGTGTGTCAAATAAGAAAATCTAATAAAATAAATCAATATAAACAAGTTTTAACAAAAAGAAATGAAATCCCACCAAAAACATTCTGTAAAAAAACTAGCCAAGTCTCGATGGAGCTGCATGTTTTACTCTAAAAAGTAATGAAATCTAGACAGACTCGTGCCAAGTCTAAGGTTCCTTACTGCGATTTCTTTATTATTATAGTTAATGCTGGTGACTTGGCCGTTGAAGGGTACACATGTATGTACACAAGGGTACAAAACTAGGTGCTCCATGACGCTATTGTACCAATCTTAAAAAATCCAGAACCTATCCATTGACGATAGAAAATTTGCTTAATTATAGCCACTTGAAAAATGTTGATTCAATATCCAGTCAATTGTAGGCTTGATAAAGCTGCGTATTTTAATAATGTTATAACATTACGTGTAAACAAAATTGACATGTACCCACTACTAACCTTTTAAACAATGTTCAACGGCCAAGTCACACAACATTAACTATAATAATAAAGAAATCGCAGTAAGGAACCTTAGACTTGGCACGAGTCTGTCTAGATTTCATTACTTTTTAGAGTAAAACATGCAGCTCCATCGAGACTTGGCTAGTTTTTTTACAGAATGTTTTTGGTGGGTATAATTTACGTAATAACTTTCGATTCGATATTCCATTATTCACAACAAGGAATAATGAATATAACAAATAAATGCCTACATTAGTAATGTGGGTAAATGCCTACATTACTAATGTGGGTAAATGCCTACATTACTAATGTGGGTAAATGCCTACATTACTAATGTGGGTAAATGCCTACATTACTAATGTGGGTAAATGCCTACATTAGTAATGTGGGTAAATGCCTACATTAGTAATGTGGGTAAATGCCTACATTAGTAATGTGGGTAAATGCCTGCATTCTAAAACATTATTTGTTATCATAAATGTTAATATTTTTTTTTTAATAAATAATTCAAATTATAAAACAAAAATTATTATCGAGTATCAAAACATGTTGACGAGTTATCGTATAAAATTCGTACGCGCCGCAAAGGTCAAACGCTCGGTAGGAGCGATACGTCCTCTCTCTAAAAAGCCTCGCGGCAGACTGATTTGAATTGTTTCGTGCGTCCGATTTTATAGTAGTTTTATGATGATTTTAAAATATTTGTAGAAAAAAAGACAATTTGTTTTAGAGATTTTTTTTTAGTATAATTGTTGTAGAAAATATTCTTTTATTATTTGAGGTAATTTTAATAACGTTTTGAGCATCATTTATCAACGTAAATTACGATTTTCTTGACTGTGATTTTTACAAATTCTAACTTTATATTTTTTTCGATTTCAATAATAATTATAATAACAATTAAATTTTCCTATGAGTATTTCCTTAATAAGGATCTGGACTTTAAGTTTGTTTAATTTTTAGTGCTAAATTGGTCGAATTACTAGAATCCGAAGGCATGGAAGTTAATGCTAAAAGTGAAATTCAGAAAACATATGTTCAGTTTTCTTGATATATTTTTTAAGTTTTCTGTATAATATTGTTTTTCTCTGAGTATTTTTTAGATGACAATATTTCCTTTAATTATTACCTAAAAGCATGTTTATAAAATACGCTTTTCATATAATATGACTAGATCAAAAAGTACAAAAACCGTCAATTATCGAGTTTAGGGTCTTAAACAACTCAGTAGGGCTGTATTTTTTGTGTGTGATGTAGAACTTGTAGAGTATTATTAAAATAAATACGTAACATCGTGCGTGAACTACAGATCGCTAAAAAACATCACATAATAAGAATCGGCTTAAAGCAAAACTCTTTGTATAAAACCAAAGGCAAAACGTTTAGATATGCCAAATATTGATAATGAGTCACGTCTTATTATTATACTAGTAGCGCTCCGCGGTTTCACCCGCGTAGATCCCGTTCCCGTGGGAATACGGGGATAAAATATAGCCTATAGCACGCACTGATAAATTAGCTTTCCATTAGTGAAAGAATTTTTGAAATCGGGCCAGTAGTTTCGGAGCTTATTCGTTACAAACAAACAATCAAATCTTTCCTCTATAATATTAGTTTAGACATACACTACACATAGTTTAAATATAACCTATTATAATACAAGATCAAATCTTAACATCTTAATGATACGTCAAAGTGATGACCTGAACAATAGTATTCAATAAAAAAAGTAGTAAGTCATTCATCATTTTACAATTACAATTGTAATTATAATGTAGTTAAAGTAATTGTGTGCCAAATTAACTATGTTAAGGTTCGAATAATCTAATAACAATGTTGAAAAATTGGCATGGCTTGAGGCCAGAGTTGAAATGTTTAGTGGGAAATATTCTTAGTTGCTTATAAGCTCTCGTAATCTGGGGGCACGGCAGTGCCCCCCGCCAAGTCGAGCGCGAAGCAAACACTGCCGTACCATCCTTTACAGGAACCATTTCGCCGCATTTTCAGGCCCATATTTGACAACCTCTGGATAAGACTAGAACGCTGAAATTTTCGTCATCCAGTAAGCTATACAATCACATACTTAAAATAAAATTTCAAGTCTGTAGGTCATTTAGTTCCCAAGTTAAGCGAAAGCAAAGTTTCGCATTTTAGACACTCACTCACTCACTCACTCACTCACTCACTCACTCACTCATGATCATCAAAATAGAACTAGTACTTCCCATAAACCTAGAGAGCTGAAATTTGGTACAGAGTTAGGGTTTAATGGCCACATAAAGGGAAAACTATAAAAACTAGGATAATCGAACGGGAACGGGAATTATACGGGAATGGGAACGGGAATTGTAACTCAAGAACGGCTGAACTGATTTGGCTGGAAATTGGTGGGGAGGTAGCTTAGAACCAGGAAAAGGACATAGGATACTTTTAATCCCGAAATTCCCACGGGATTGGGAACGGGAATTTAAAAATCAAGAACGGCTGAATTGATTTGGCTGAAAATTGGTGGGAAGGTAGCTTAGAACCAGGAAAAGGACATAGGATACTTTTAATCCCGAAATTCCCACGGGATTGGGAACGGGAATTTAAAAATCAAGAACGGCTGAACTGATTTGGCTGAAAATTGGTGGGGAGGTAGCTTAAAACCAGGAAAAGGACATAGGATACTTTTAATCCCGAAATTCCCACGGGATTGGGAACGGGAATTTAAAAATCAAGAACGGCTGAATTGATTTGGCTGAAAATTGGTGGGGAGGTAGCTTAGAACCAGGAAAAGGACATACGATACTTTTAATCCCGAAATTCCCACGGGATTGGGAACGGGAATTTAAAAATCAAGAACGGCTGAATTGATTTGGCTGAAAATTGGTGGGGAGGTAGCTTAGAACCAGGACAAGAACATAGAACACTTTAATCCCGAAAATCCCACGGGATTGGGAACGGGAATTTATTACTCAAGAACGGCTGAATTGATTTGGCTGAAAATTGGTGGGGAGGTAGCTTAGAACCAGGAGTAGCACATAGAAAACTTTTAATCCCGAAATTTCCACGGGATTGGGAACGGGAATTTAAAAATCAAGAACGGCTGAATTGATTTGGCTGAAAATTGGTGGGGAGGTAGCTTAGAACCAGGAAAAGGACATACGATACTTTTAATCCCGAAATTCCCACGGGATTGGGAACGGGAATTTAAAAATCAAGAACGGCTGAATTGATTTGGCTGAAAATTGGTGGGGAGGTAGCTTAGAACCAGGACAAGAACATAGAACACTTTAATCCCGAAAATCCCACGGGAATGGGAACGGGAATTATAATTCTAGAACAGCTGAACTGATTTGGCTGACAATTTGTGGGGAGGTAGCTTAAAAACTATTTATGTATAGATACTTTTTATCCCGAAATTCCCACGGAAACGCGAACGGGAACTACGCGGGTGAAACCGCGGGGCGCTTAATAATATAATACTACTCCTAAAAAATAAGTGTGTCAAATAAGAAAATCTAATAAAATAAATCAATATAAACAAGTTTTAACAAAAAGAAATGAAATCCCACCAAAAACATTCTGTAAAAAACTAGCCAAGTCTCGATGGAGCTGCTTGTTTAACTCTAAAAAGTAATGAAATCTAGACAGACTCGTGCCAAGTCTAAGGTTCCTTACTGCGATTTCTTTATTATTATAGTTAATGTTGTGTGACTTGGCCGTTGAAGGGTACACATGTATGTACACAAGGGTACAAAACTAGGTGCTCCATGACGCTATTGCACCAATCTTAAAAAATCCAGAACCTATCCATTGACGATAGAAAATTTGCTTAATTATAGCCACTTGAAAAATGTTGATTCAATATCCAGTCAATTGTAGGCTTGATAAAGCTGCGTATTTTAATAATGTTATAACATTACGTGTAAACAAAATTGACATGTACCCACTACTAACCTTTTAAACAATGTTCAACGGCCAAGTCACACAACATTAACTATAATAATAAAGAAATCGCAGTAAGGAACCTTAGACTTGGCACGAGTCTGTCTAGATTTCATTACTTTTTAGAGTTAAACAAGCAGCTCCATCGAGACTTGGCTAGTTTTTTACAGAATGTTTTTGGTGGGATATTACTTAAACTAATTAGATTTGCTTGCAGAAAACTACAATCTATTAAGTACAGTATTATAAAAAATAAAAATTACAAACCCATATAAAAAGTTAATTCAGATTAAGTATCTGAACTTCATAACCATAAACTTGAAAGAGTCACTAATTTAAAAACGGTTCTAAAATCAATATTTAAAGTATGCAAACTAGGAATTACTAGCCTTACTTGATGAATAAAATCGAGATTATGCAAATGCCTGTCAATAATGCTTATTGACTTGAGAAGGTTCTAGAAGTACAAACCCCAGGTGATCTTACACGAAATAGGTACATAAGTATTTTGATGATTATAACACCTATGTACCTACACTTAGCAAGCAATAAAGAATTTTGATTTGATTTGATTTGATTTGAAGTGTTTACAATAATTTTCACCTTAGATTTTGAACCCAGAAATGATCAAACCAGAAGTGTGTATCTCATGATTCAAGATGAATGAACCTAATGTTTTCGGGTAGTGAAACAACCGAACGTTGTTTCTTGTCTCTTCTCGACTAATGAATGAATAATGACTGCCTTAAAGTCAATCTAGTATTCAAGATTTTCGTCTTCTTCTTAGCGTGTCGACTCCAAACAGATAAAAAATAAAGGAAATAATGATATTGCTTGTTCAATTATTTTGAACAATACGGAGAAGAGATAGCTTCTCGAACTATGCACAAGTCGTTAATGGAACGACAGAGCCTCAACGGTAAATTCCCGTAAGATTTTCGTAAGCTCAATTAGTTTAAGGCGACGAGCTTCCACAACTTTAGGTATTTTAAGCTACCTCAGACCCCGCGCTAGCTGCGTGTAGCGTATTCATTTACGACACAGATAGCGCGCGCAAAAACGTAACTCGCGCGGTCCGGTCGACGACCTCGCGACTCAGTAAAGCCACAGTAGAGCCGATCACGCAGTAGGACTATTAATATTGAAAGATATCAATATGTATTAGAATCGACTTTTTCGTGACCTAAATAAAAAAACACTACTACCTTATTAAAACCTTTCGTGCACATTAGTATCTACCTACTTATATAGTAAAAACATAAAATATGTTCAAATATATTATCTACCTATATTATTAGTAGGTACTATATTTTATTTATTTATTTAATTTATTTTTCGCTACTTCTATTGACGACCTCGATGGCAGAATGGTCACCGTGCCGGACTGCCATCCGTAAGGTTGCGGGTTCGATTCCCGCGCGGGGTGAATATTTGTGTGAACGTGTGGCTGTGTGTGTGAATGAGTGTATGGGTAGTTTCTGATACCCTAGATACAAGTCACAAACTTAGTTAGGGGTCAGTTAATGTTATGAGATGATGGAGAGAATAATAATGTTGTTATTTATTACTCTGTTTATGTTATATAGTGAAACTCCTACCTATTGAAATAAAACACTTAAACGGATTTTTGTCGTGGTTATATTTTGTTTTACATTTTCTGACGTTTCGGATTCTTTACAGAACCCGTGATCACAGAAGTCTTCTGTGATCATTCTTTACAGAACCCGTGATCACAGAAGTCTTCTGTGATCACGGGTTCTGTAAAGAATCCGAAACTTCAGAAAATGTAAAACAAAATATAACCACGACAAAAATCCGTTTAAGTGTTTTATTTCAATGTGTAGTGTTCGTGTAAATCAAAGACATCAATATGTAACTCCTACCTACTTTAGTTACTGCTAAGGCTGGGCCAATTCAGTCGGAAATTCAATATATTAAAATCTTATTCTTATAAGTAAATCTTTAAATCTAAATAATAAATATTATTACCTGCGCCTCACTCACGTAGTTCCCATTCCCATATACGATAATAACATACAACAATAACATTCTGAAAATATTTAATAAAGGAATAAAATAAAACCAATAATGCCAATTAGCTATTTATTTATTTTGCGATAATGTAATGTCCCTTAGAGGCATACATACCACGAATTTGCCTTGAATCCACAATTTCAGGCAAAATGTGGTTCAAATAAAAGTCTGTTTGTTTTCTTAATAATACAAAAAAAAAACTATATATATAAATAAAATTGGAGTGTCAGTTTGTAATATTGAAATAACCGCTGCTTACTACATGCTTAGGAATATAGTATACTAGCAGGTAGCAGCGCCCCGCGGTTTTACCCGCGTAGTACCCGCTCCCGCGAGGATGCGTAGCTCGTAGTATCAATATCATACAATCTCGGCACAATTCACCATCGTGTGTTAAAAATTAAGTAACAGCGCCATCTATTGGTACAATTTGCGAGTACAAAAAGTTACAATAAAACATACGATTACATATACACAATCCCATGGGAATTTTGGGATACAAAGTATCCCATGTGTTATTTCTAGTTGTAAGGAATATTTGTACCAAATTTGATCAAAATCGATACAGTAGTTTTTGCATGAAAGAGTAACAAACATCCAAACTCACAAACTTTCACATTTATAATATTACTAGCTGTGCCCCGCGGTTTTACCCGCGTGGAACCTTATCCCGTGGGAATTTTGGGATAAAAAGTATCCTATGTGTTATTTCTATGTATGAGGAACATCTGTACCAAATTTCATTAAAATCCATTCAGTAGTTTTAGCGTGAAAGAGGAACAAACATCCATACATCCACACATACAAACATTCGGCTTTATAATATTAGTAGGATAGTAGGATACGGTAGACACACCAAAATATTTTTTGTCTGTCTGTCTGTTTGTTTGTTTCGGCTAATTTCTGAAATAGCGTGACTGATTTTTACGGGATTTTAAATGAAATACCCTCAAAGTTATTATTACTTACTTAGTATTATTTAAATTCGCAGGAGTTACAATACGGTCTTCACTTGTGTTTATTTTAGCCTGTGGTTCCTCGACAGTTTGTACAGCTTCGCTGTAAAAAGAGATAGTTTTAGTTAGGTGATTGTCAATTGAATTAATTTTGTGTTTATTTGTACAGTTTCGTCTTTTTTTACTTTCGTTATGGCTTCCAGGTAGGTCCGTTATCTACGACATACAACTGCACTCAACAACGGAGATTTGCACTATTTTACACAATTAAATTAAATAAATAATATTGGGGCACATCTGTTTGTCTTGAGCGGGAATCGAACCCGTAACCTTCGGCATAGCAGCCAGGGCCACTACCAACTACACCGCTCGATCAAATAAAAAAATATATACACAGATGATCTAACTGGTGCAACTTTTTTGTCAAAGAGGAAGGATTTTTTGTTTGATGGTAATAAATAAGCTTCGAAACTAATGGAACAATTTCGTTTTCCATTATAGACTTAACTTGACATAGGCTACATATTATCCCGGAATTCCTACGGGAACTATTTGTGTGAAACCACAAGGCACTGTTGTATAATAGAAATCACATACATACCTTCCATTTGCGTATGTTTTCTTATAACGACCATTTTCAGATCTTGGTATTGAAGAACTATAAAAAAATATTTATTAGGTATCGTATCTTTGTATACCTTTCTAGCATAGTTAGTGATAATAAAAAATAAATATCAGGACATATTTAACCACCATTAGTTATCCCCAAAAAGCTTATGGGTACTAACACATACAGATATTGAAATATTGACATAATTATATATATCAATATATATAGACATTGACATACATAACATATTTTATTTATATACTTACATGTTGTAATACAACGACTACAGCCAACCAATATGCTCATCTCACAAATGTTGACTGTACCGGGAATTGAACCCGGGACCCTCTCATGTGCAGTCCGGCATAGCGACCTTTACGCTACTGGATGATATTAGGTCGTTTTTTACCTACTACACTCATACCTCGTACACGTTATACTGTGGCTCTTTGTCAATAGTCGTCTCGACCTAGTCCATTATATATATTATCTATATATATAAATAAAATTGGAGTGTCAGTTTGTAATATTGAATTCATAATGAAAAATCATAATGGCGGGACCAACTTTATCTTACATTGTTGCTAATATAACAAGAAATAAATAAACTTACCTTATTCTTTTTGTGTTACGTCGAATTTTTAATTTTGATTTCCTTTTCACTCTATTTGTTTTATTTGCCATGTCCAATAATTATTTTACAACACAATCCACTAATTAAATCCAATCGTAACAAAAATATTTACACTGAAAGTACAAACCTAACTAATAAACACGAAACACGCGTATTTTTACGCAGCGAGCCGGCAAAAATCACACAGGTCCTACCTTCTTGACGCCAAACGGCGGACTGCGGAGGAACTCACTCGCCGCGTGGTTATATAAATTGAAATATTGTGTTATTGTTAGATTATATTATTAATTTTAGATATTTTTTCGGTTTTTTTATATTCTAAATGTCATTGTCTATAATTTGACGCAATTTTTACGAATATAAGTTTAATATTATCCAGATGAAATGGAAATTACGATCGCAAAATTTGAAAAATTGGACTATTTCAAAATATTTTATGATCGAGCGAAGTTGTTTAATTCGTGTTTCCAGCCGTTTTATCAAAAAGCTGGATTATTAAACTATAACATATATTTTGATTTATACAAAATTAATAATATTTGATTATTTACTATTGAATCTAAGCGAAGTCGATTCTGAATTTTGCGGAACTTCCTCGGCTTAAAGCGTTGCCAGTTGCCACGGTTTAGCATGGTCCTGCGTTCTAAACCCAACTGATGTTAAATTTTATAAATGTTTATTTTCAAAATACCTGAACCGTGAATCACTTAATCCTAAAGATCTTCTAGAGAAAACATTGTGCAACATCACAAACGGGATATTTAATGCCATAAGTTGCGTTGCGTTGCTATACTATTAATGTGGTCGCAGTAATCACATCCGAGCCAATTATCTCAGACAACATACTATTTAAAAAGCTAACAAACGTTAATTATTAGACAAAGTTCGTTGGCTTCGCTACGCTTTTCAATGGTAGACGTTTTATTGGTGTTGTGCCATACAGTGTTATGAAGTTATGATATAACATCATCAATCCGTCACTATCATCATCTTATGAATGCGAATAACCCTTAACCAGGTTCATTACCTGTAATTAGGATAGAATGACACGCATTTCTATATATTCCTGGACTAAGTAAAACATCTGTAGATTACGCAAATGTTAGAATACGCAACATTTTGATTGGTAAGTAGTTCGGAATGGCGACCACTCTGCCTCCGTCGTCAATATGGTATTATTGAAAAATGGGATAAAATATAGCCTGAAACACATATAGAATGAGTTATTCGTCATAATAAAATCAATGTTTCTCTGTCTTTCGTGAGAGTAGTTTTCTTATCAATAAAAGAAAGATAACGTTTATCAAAATAATCTTCATTGAACTTTGTTTATTAATTACACTATCTCTAGAAATGTTTATTGAAAACAGTCTGTGATAACTGATAATATAGCATTCTACTGACGCTAGTATTTTCAAAACCAATCTAGTAGTTTTGAGTTTTATAACGACAAACATACGGAATCATGTCTCTTTAATCTTTACTAATCTACACTAATATCATAAAGCTAAAGAGTTTATTTGGCTGAACGCTAATCTTAGAAACTACTGCTTCTAATTGAAAAAAAATTAGTGTTGGATAGCCCACATTCAATGAGGAAAACTATAGGCTCTATAGTATCTACCACCAAGTGTGTCACACAAGTAGTGGAGCAAACGCGGGTTTATCAGCAGGGCAGGGCCTAGTATAGCCCATTCAACGAGGAAAGGCCATAAAACGTCAAATAGGAGTAGAGCTGACGCGGGTTGAACGCGGGCACAGTTGGTCACATATTTTAGTACATACAGATCTATGGAGAAAAGTATTTTATCAAACACCAGCTTCACGCCGAATCAGTGGAACAGATAACGCTGTCTTGGCATCGCTTCAAATCGAATTTGCTCGAACGATTATTTAGAGACGCCGAGTATCGGAGGGCGATGCTTACATTGCAAATGTAGCGAATCATTTCTATATATTTCAATATTAACGAATTAGCTTTGCGTCATCAAAAGTAGGTACATACATATTTAGAATCTCAGCGTATTCTTTTACAAACATAATTTTATAGCATTTTTTGTAGCTCGTAAGTATATGGGTATTGGGTTCAGAGTTGCATATACTAGTCTTGCTAACCTCTCCAACTAAGCTAGGTATGCTAGTGTCTGAAGTAGGGTTACTACGCTAACCTAATGCATTACTACAATAGTGCAATGGGTGGGGATCGAATACACGACCTCTCAATCAACAGGCCGAGGAATTAGCCATTGGGTTATTGACACCTACAGACTATCTATTCTTACACTAAATTAAATTTAGTAACTTCACTATCATCAATATCACTACATAGTATAAATCGAAGTCGCTTTCTCTGTCCCTATGTCCTTATGTCCCGATGTATGCTTAGATCGTTAAAACTACGCAACGGATTTTGATGCGGTTTGTTTTAATAGATAGATTGATTCAGTGGGAAGGTTTTTAGCATAATTTTATCCCCATGAATATGGGGATAAAATAGGAATCTACGGGAACGGGAATTACGCGGGTGAAACCGCGGGGCGCCGCTAGTTTTCTATAATTTAATTAATGTAAACGTAAGTATTTGGTTGACAAGCTTATTTCAATAAATAGTCAATAAAAATTACTAGTTACGATTACCATTATCTTACCATTACTTCTAAACGAGGGATTAGAGCACGCAAAGCCATCAAGTATCGGTTAATTTATTGTATATTTTGACCCAAACACGTCAACCATTATTTAATTAACTATTGTAATTATTGTAGTTGTCATCGATAGGCCGAGATTATGATGGTAATCTAAGTCTTTGTAATTATAGTAATCAAAGAAACCTACTTAAAATCAGAAAGATAAAGAGTAATAACATAAATACTTGAGATTTAAGTAATAACGTTTTCGAAATACGCCTTATTTCGGATAACATAGTAGATCCCAGTGGATACCCGAAAGATATCACTTTTAAAACTAGAGGACCTAATTAGAAAACTCAAGTCAATTCATGCCTAGTATTAACTGCCACATAAATGACATTTATGTAAAAGGCAGCCCATTGTTATTACTGCAAGCGAATGCACTAAGCGGTACGTAAAAATGTCAATGATTGCAATTCAATTTGGTTGGCAGCTGCTTATCTCAACTTTATTTCGCACGAGTTAAAGTTGATATTTGAGTATTAATTTTCTAAATGGTATATTATCAAGTCACATTATCGGTGGTTATCCAACCGTCAGCAGCAAACCAATTAGCAGGTAGTAAACACATTACGCAACATCGCGACGCATCAATAATTGCGGGTCGCGTGCGCGCGCGCCGACACACACTCATCTATGACGATGGTTCAACACGTTTCTGGTTATTGCCCCGTCCGTTACCGAGACTAGTTTTACAAATAACTTATTGATTTTGAGCTTTTACAAAAATAACTCTTGGCAACAATAAAACATTACTAATATACGCCTTCATCAATTTGCAACCATCTTAAAACCTTAAACATATCATCACATTAATAATATGCAAATTTCATTTTATTTTTAGAACCATTGGAAACTCGTTGGCTATTTAAAACTCCTGCAATGTATACACATCTTGTAAATCCAGTAATAATAACATCCTTTATCCAAACATAAGAGAAACCGACGAAAATGCTCTTTGGCAAAACTTCCTGCACTAAACATAGCACAAGTTCGATGACATCAGAACCCGATAATATGGTCTAACAAGTCCTAGACAGACCTGCTTGTAAAAATAGGACAAGGCGAGCGTAACTGGCGTTGGGATGCGCGGTGCTAATTACAATGTTCATCAATATTGCAAGTTTTTCTTAGTTTGTTGTAATAAAGAGCGATGGCTGGGAGTGGGCACGTGCTGGTGCGATCAGCTGGTGGCGAGAGGTCGATGCACGCCACGGCCGGCGGGTTACACAGCCGCATACAGACACCAACACGAGTCAATGCACTTGCAAAACTCGAGGATACTTCGCCACCGATCATGTTAACATCAACATTTGTTAGGGTAAACAACGACCGCTGACTCAGTTTCGTGACATCACAATAATATCTTAAAACATCTTGCAAGATTTTCTCAAATGATTAAATACCTAATGTACACAATCTTGACTCATTTTATACCTTCGTACGAATATATCCGGTGTTAGGGTTTCAGGGTTCATTGGTGTTTCACCCACGTCAATAATTCAACGATTTGTTATTTGCAGAAACCTTTAAAGTGCCACTTAGTATCTCGTATTAGAGGTTTACTAGCTATGCCCAAGTTTCACCCACGTAAAACCTTTTTCACCTATTAAATGGACTTTGTAAAGCAAAAATACGTTTGCAAATCAGATTAATAGTTTCTGAGATTAGCGCGTTCAAGCAAGTTGTCTCATTTTAACATGACTATGGATTAAAATACAGGTCTTAATCGCGTAAAAAAACTTAAAATGATTACTTCAACGTTTCGATCAGACTATGACGACTATACTCGCCACTCCGGTCCCCTCGTGACCACGGTCAGTGTAACCTGATCGAAACGTCGAGGTAACATTAACACACGATTACACTCCCCTTTAAAAACACTTTAATAAAAATAACATAAAATATATTTTATAACATACTAGTAGCTCCCCGCGGTTTCACCCGCGTAGTTCCCGTTCCCGTATGAATACAGGGATAAAATAGCCTATGTCACGCACTGATAAATTAGATTTTCATGAGTGAAAGAATTTTTGAAATCGGTTCAGTAGATCCCGAGATTACCCCTTACAATTTAACAAACACAAACTTTACTTCTTTATAATATTAGTATAGAAGTATAGATCTAAGAGCATTTTTATATGAATTGTAGCGGTTAGGGAAATAAAAAAATTAACAGAAATAAAAATCTCGCAACGAGATTATTTTTCATTGAAATGCATTATCTTTTACGTTCTTATATGCAACCAATTACGTATGTCGAAGGTCTATCTGTTGCTATAGGTAGGATGATTATAATCGTCACACGAAACCTTTCTGAGAATCGTTCTTCCAGACTTTTTGATCGTCTTTTTATTCCAAACATAACTATGGTTTAACTTGTTGTTATGCCAGTATTATTACTTAATTTAGGGAGGAGTTTCAAACTTACAAGTAATAATATGTGTTCCTTTGTTAATAACAGCTGTGGCTCGCGGTTTTACCCGCGTAACTCCCATTTTTGGCGATCCTGTGGGAATTTCGCGATTAATGTATCCTACTTTTAAAAACTGATCGTTCAACTTTTTTTGTATAAATTGAAAGTTCTGGCATATACCTAGGCAAAATAAGAAAAAATATGATTTTGTTTGTTTAGTTGAACGCGTTAATCTCAGGAAGTAATAATAAGTGCATAAATCGTAAGAAATATTAGCAGCATTCGTAAAGGTAACAAGTACGCCCAAAACTATAGATAATAATACAAAATACATTCGTGTGCGGTATACCAGGAAGGTGATAAAGTAATACGACATATGAAACCGACTCGTGTGATACCTGTTTGGGCTAAAAATAAAAGTCACGAAACAGACTCTGGGTGGGTTGCAATATGAACCTTAGTTTGAAGGAGACTTTAGTGAGGAACTTCGCAATATGGAACAAAAGGAAGTCAAGAACGGCTGTCTGTTCTTTCTAGGCTTAATTTGGTTCTTTTGTGCGTACTACAATAACTTTTTTTGTTTATCGAACTTTTGGACCAAAAGTTACGACATTCGTTTCGCCAAAGACTCTTTCTTTACTAAGCGTAACAACTGTCGATGATATTAGTAGGACAATTGGGATTCATGGACCCACTCCGAAACACGGAAACTTTCATATTATTAAAAGCCTTTATGGTGAGGGCCAATTCAATCTATACTAATATTATTAAGAAGTAAAGTTTGTGTGTTTGTTAAATTGTAAGGGGTAATCTCGGGATCTAAGGAACCGATTTCGGAAATTCTTTCACTAATGGAAGAGTGACATAGGCTATAGTTTATCCCTGTATTCCCACGGGAATGGGAACTACGCGTGTGAAACCGCGGGGCGCTGCTAGTTATTAGCTGCTAGGCATTAAATGTCTGCACACGCAACCTCAGTATGCTATTTATAGTTTGTAATGTAATATGTAATTATTTTACTTCTATATTTATAGTTTTTTTTTATATACTTTTTGACATGTTTTTTATTGTTGACATTAGTTATAAGTGACATTTGTATTTCATTTTATTTTAAAAAAAATACCAGCCCGAGTTTCTTGCCGATTCTTCTCGGCTGATGTAATTCCGAATCGGTGGTAGATTCAGTGACGTTCATAAGTGCCTCATTGAGGCCTCAATTGAATAAAGAATTTTTGAATTTTTTTTTTTTGAATTAATAGGTATGTTGCTGACGCTATTTCATTTCAATTCTGCCAACATTCAGAAATATATGATAATATAATCGATGGAGATTGGTTTTGAAAATATTCCTTCAAAGTACAAAATCCTGTTACTGAATTCATCATGTTAATATGCAAGTAAACAACTTTATGGTAAATACTGCATTCAGGTCATATGAATGTTTGTGAGTGTGGATGTTTAGATGTATGGATGTTGTTCCTCTTTCACGCAACTACTGAATGGATTTTAATGAAATTTGGTATAGATGTCCCTCATACTACGGGGTACTTTTTATTCCAAAAATCATACGGGATAAGGTTCCACGCGGGTGAAACCGCTGGGCACAGCTAATATCATATAAATATGAGTGCAGCTGTGAAACACAGGTGGTACTATGTTAATAAAACTAAAACATAAGTGATACAGCAGTGAACAACTAGATAATCCTACTAATATTATAAAGGCGAAAGTTTGTATGTATGGATGTTTGTTACTCTTTCACGCAAAAACTACTGAATGGATTTTAATGAAACTTTACAATAATCTTGCTTATACATCAGAATAACACATAGGATACTTTTTATCCCAAAAATTCCCACGGGAACGGGAACTACGCGGGTGAAGCCGCGGGGCGCTGCTAGTTATTTCATAACAATGTCTTACTCCACTGCAAAGAAAAATTATTTGAAAGAGTATGTAACATTTATTATTTCAACAAAATCGCTACCATTCCTACTACAAATATATAGTTTAATAGATAATAGCCGTGTTTATAAACAGTATGCAAAGTTGTGAGTCACCGCATTGGAGCTGTCATGTACATATCAGTATGACATTGACTGACCTGCATCTACCTTGGTTGTAATAATAGCTGTATCCAATACTCAATACTTTATTGCTCATCATACAAGTTTTTATGAACACTTGGATATAATCATCATCAATTTGTGACTATTATTTGAATATGTGGTGTCGGCACAATATGTTTTGTCAACTGATTTCTATACATTCACATTTTTCTTTTGCATATCTCACATAATATAAAGTAAGATATCACTCTGGCTTACGATAATCTTATTATATTGTTATCTTACCTATACAGCTGTTGGTTTTCCATATAATAAATAAATATTCATCTAACATTTAAAAAAAATCTAATATTCATAAAGGTAAGTTCTTCCAAAAATATTTTAAGGGAGATTTTAGACAATGAATCATCCACATACAGTAACCATGACAACTACAAAAACTATAGATTTTCTGTGGTCATGGACAGAGCACATCATTTTCCAGAGCATTACTTCAGTTTTTAATATTGACTAGCGGCGCCCCACGCTTTCACCCGCGTAGTTCCCTTAGGAATATGGGTATAAAATTATGCTAAAAACTTTCCCACTGAATCACTCTATCTATTAAAACAAACCACATCAAAATCCGTTGCATAGTTTTAAAGTTCTAAGCATACATAGGGTCATAGGGACATAGGGACAGGGAGAGCGACTTTGTTTTATACTATGTAGTGATTAGTCTCAATATGAATTAGTTTGATTTTATATTTGTAGTGATTCCACAATCTATTGATTATTATTGACTTGCTTGACGATGTTTTTAATTCTCTTTATTGTTTCTGCAAGCTACCTGTATATTTAGTAAATAGTATAGTTAAATTAGAAAGCAGGAACTCACTAGTTTACTTGCATAAATTTAAATCCCATGGGAATAATGGGATATCCTTCTGGCTTTGGGGAACCTGTACCAAATATCACCTAAATCGGTTCAGTAGTTTTTGTGTGAAAGAGTAAAAAATATCCATCCACACAGCCATACAAACTTTGGCATTTATAATATTAGTAGGATTATTTACCTTACTTTTAGGTTTAATCTAATGTTTTAAAGAGGAAAATATAATAATTATTATGAATTATTAACTACATACATAATAACATTGTGTGATGTCTATGTTTATGTAAATTAATAAGTTAAATTATATGAAATTGTGTTCTCTGAAATATTTTTGAGAAAAACATTATTAAAACGAACTTGTTTACCATTGTTTTGAAGTTCAAAATGGAATAATACATTACTAATTAAAGGATCAAACAAAAAACAATTTTAATGAGTATTATTTAAGGTCCTCTTTCACTTGCTCGGATTTTAAAGATATTTTGAGTGCATTTAACTTTATATTACAAAACTGGTTTCGACTTTGATGTTCTAAAAAATAATAATTGTGTAAACATCATACTTTAATACTAAATAAAGGTTCTCCAAGTACTGACTTACATAAGAAGAAGTCATTATTTAAGTTTAATAGGTATTTAGGTAGTTCATAGTTTAAATAATTAGTTCTGTTTTTATGTTATTTGTTAATTATTCTAGAAATGAAATTTAATCATGACTCATCACTTTATTTGACTGCATGATACAGACAGATGGACAGAAAAGGAGATATATTGCAGATACAACATGAATTTGCAATAAATGTGTTTTTACAGTAATGTCAGAGAATAAAGGCTATTTTTCTTTAACTACTAACATGGTCAAAAAGATTTTTGTACTATAAAGTTAGCATAATAAGGCTCATGAGTATGAACATACATGGGTATGTATGTTCCTACCATAATCTCTTTGTTTGCAATGTTAAGTTTACATTCTTAGTCTTCTACTGAATAGAGTTTTAGAGGAACAACAATATAAAGTTATTGTTACAAAGAAACCCAAGAATGACCCTAAACCATGACCTTTAACATTTATGTAGAACAAATTAATGGCATCCAACTGTATTAAACTAGAGTAACAATATCCTAGGGTGTACAAAGTACAGTAAACAGTGCTCATAACCTACAAAGAGTGTATTAACGTCTGAATAAAGAGTACAGTTATGTTAGAACATACCGACTGCTGCGAACTCGTCGGGCGTCCTGCCGCCGGCCAGCAGCCACCGGCACCAGTCTATCGTCTCCCACTCGTCGATCGCCTTGCTGGGGTTCAGCAGCACGTCCAGCAACGGCCCCAAATGCTGAGGAGACCCGTTAGCGCAGTCCGCGTGTATGTACGCAGCTGCGCCTCTCTTCCCCTTCCTCATCAACACTTGTGCCGTCGAATTAGACATTTTGGTGCACTTATCACCTCACTTTTACACCACGATCACAACAAACGCATAAGTCACTAAATAATTCGGTCACTCACGGAAGAAACACCATTTCAAGTTTTACATAAGGCAATGAACTGCGATCTGTCACATCATTGCGGTTAACCATGTCGTCTTGTTTGTAAATTCCGAAAACACTGTTCGATAGAATACTCTCCGCGGTAAATTTTTATATTAATTTAGCCGAAGAGAACACTATTGAGTAATTTTATTTGTTTAAACGAAAAGTAGCGCAGACAACAGGCAGAAACAGACCAGCCATTCGTTTCGTTCGTCTGCTAGGCCAAGGCTAGGGTTGCAATAATTAAAAATACTTTAATTTAAAATATTTTTTGTACAGTAACATAATAGTGATGTTCCTCATAAAAAAATAATATTTATTTTATGTTTAAGCTACCATATCTTTTATATTGATTTCTTTGATTTACACGAACACTACAAATTGAAATAAAACTACTTAAACGCATTTTTGTCGTTGAACCACGACCTATTAATATATTTTATACTGAAGTATTTTATTGGTATTGTGATTAGTTTACAGTTAACAAGTTAGCTAAATGTGTGAAATTGGGTGGGCTCATAAGTTTCTTAAACGTTGCCTGGTTAGTTATTTGTACAATAATTATACATTAATAAAGCAAGGCGTTAACCTACCTCCATATCAATACAAGAATGCGTTTGTTTGATTCAACAGTTTGCTGATATACCCATGGCTGAGCATAAAAACAATGTATTGAAGAATTGTATCTATTTGTTAAACATAGTTCTAAAAGTTAACTTCTAAGGACTAATTTTAGTATCAGGCTTTTTTAACATTGTAACTTTGAAACGTCATGTATATTTTTATTCCAGTAAAACTGTGCGTCTGTTGCAAAGGAATCGAGCATTACGTAGTGGATGGATTTGTAGTTTTTTATAGATTGAGAGAGACATTTCTTACGTTAAGGTCTTCCGCAGTAAATGAGCTATTCATGTTTACTAGCAAATACGCCACTTAGTGGTTAGTACAGAGTGCTGTATTTTTTTATGACCACGTATCTAATCAATCTAAAAGAAAATGAAACTGTGCGATCTCAGTTACAGAAAAAATACCATTTGTGATCAAAATGTAATTTCGTATATATCTTAATCCGGAAAGATCCAATAAATAATACTGAATTATTTATTTCAACGTATATTTTGTTAGATAACCTAAATACATCACTAGTCATTATCAAATGTTGGCAACATTATCTTGCAAAGTGAATTTTTCAAGATTTTTAATCTGTAGTATCAATATTGACATTTATTTGTATTCTGACTTTGACTAATATCGGGGATGTCTTGGGTATTTCTGTCTGTGGCAATCATGTGGATCATTCATTCATTCATTCTGCTCAAGCTCATTCATTCACTCAAAAGTTTCAAACAAATTAAATTGCACGCAATAATGTTGATCACATGGAAAAAGTTTTATTTAAATTAAGTTTTATGAATTGAAGAACATTAAAAATTATTGTTCCATGAGTTGAAACAGAAAATTGTACATTTGTTCGTGTTTTTTAAGTACAAAGTTTCAACCAGAAAAACGTAAATATGGGTGATGAATCTAAGGTTAAGTTTCATGAAATGGAACTGGATGATAGAATATTGAAGGTAAATACTTTCCTATTGTATCCAAAACTATGTAAATTTTATAACGTGGTTTAATTTACAATATGTGTAAGTGATTATTACATATAGTTACAGCACGAGGTACTTACAAAATTAGGTTTTAAGACCATGCTTGTGGTATTTTTTGGAATTTAAAGTATCCTTAGCTTACTATTTGTAACTGTTAATAATAAGCAGCATATTTATGTAATATGTTTATGCGTGTTCTTTATGTATTATTAATATTTAAAACACATTTTTAAGGCTATATCACAACTGGGCTGGGCCGAACCCACACTGATCCAAGAAACAGCTATTCCTCTGTTACTTGAAGGCAAGGATGTCCTCATGAGGGCGCGTACTGGGTCTGGGAAGACCGCCGCGTTCACAATACCGGTGATACAGAAGATATTGAACTTGAAGAACACGAGTACACATCAGTGTATAAGAGCCCTTATATTGTCACCGAGTAAGGAGTTGTGTGGACAGGTAAATATTAATTACTAAAATAAAATAAATATATCTAATACTAGCAGCGCCCCGCGGTTTTACCCGCGTAGTTCCCGTGGGAATACGGGGATAAAATGTAGCCTATGTTACTCAGGGTGAATGTAGCTTTCTAAAGGTGAAAGAATTTTTGAAATCGGTCCAGTAGTTTCGGAGCCTATTCATTACATACAAACAAACAAACAAAAAAACAAATCTTTCCTCTTTATAATATTAGTATAGATATAAAATTCTCGTGTCACAGTTTTCATTGCCATACTCCTCCGAAACGACTTGACCGATTCTCATGAAATTTTGTGAGCATATTCAGTAGGTCTGCGAATCGGCCAACATCTATTTTTCATCCCGAAATTCCAACGGTAACGGGAACTACGCGTGTGAAACCGCGGGGCGCAGCTAGTAAAAATATAAATATATTCAATTACTAAATTAAATACTAAATAAAATATATTATTGAAACAATAGACAATCTATATAAAGGAGATGCTCCTTCTATCCATTAACTTTCTATCATTTAAAGAACACATGGCAATGGCATGTTTTGTTATTGTGTTGTAGAAATCTTCATAGAATAAACATAGAATCTTCTTTGTTTTGTACTGGCACTTAATCCAAAAATTAAAAGTATTAAATATTATTATTACAGATAGCATCAGTAATAGCAGATCTAACAATAAAATGCGGTAGAGAAGTGAGATGTATTGATATATCATCGAGTGTCGACACACAGATACAAAAGTCCTTGCTCTCGGACAAACCTGACATTGTAGTGTCTACTCCGTCAAGAGCCCTCGTACACTTGAAAGCAAATAACATGAAGTTGAAAGATGATCTAGCGGTGATGGTAGTAGATGAAGCTGACCTGATATTTTCGTTCGGTTATGAAGATGAAGTTAAGGAACTTTTGGGGTAATTTTATGAGATTGTTTAACTTTTAATCTA
Organism: Timandra comae; assembly: GCA_958496195.1. Lineage (NCBI taxonomy): Eukaryota > Metazoa > Arthropoda > Insecta > Lepidoptera > Geometridae > Timandra > Timandra comae. Next base: position 10,417,604 of record OY292366.1, on the reverse strand, counting down.
ATGATAATAAATAAATAAAGAAAAAAAAAAAATATAGAGATTTTCCAATTTTTTATAGGCAGAAGTAATTGTGTTACTGCAAAAGCTTGTTATAAATGAATGTGAAAGCTTTTGAGATGGATTTTAAGTGTATCTTTTTGCACAAAAAAGTACTGAACTGGTTTTGGTGAAATTTGGTGCTGATGCAGTTTACTGGCAAGAAATAAAATGAATAATAATTACAAAATATATAAATTATGTGGGAAAAAATGTGAGGCCCATAAAAAAAGACATACTAATTAATACTATAAAGAAACCTTTTCTACCCTCCAGACATCTACCAAAAATATACCAAGCGGCTCTTGCATCAGCCACACTATCCGACGACGTTCTAAGCCTCAAAAAGATTGTTCTCCGTAACCCCGTGACCCTGAAACTCGAAGAACCAGAGTTGGCACCATCATCACAGCTGCAGCACTACCACTTGTTTGCAGAGGAAGATGACAAGGCAGCCATATTGTATGCACTGCTCAAGTTAAACCTTATTAGAGGAAAGAGTATCATATTTGTCCGGACCGTTGATCGGTGTTACAAGTGAGTTGGGTTATTTTTATTGATATAAAAGCCAAAAGTTTGTGAGTGTGGATGTATGGATGTTTGTTCCTCTTTCACGCAAAAACTACTGAATGGATTTTAATGTTTATAATAATTTAGCTTATACATCAGAATAACACAATACTTCTTATCACGAAATTCCCACGGGAACGGGAACGGGAACTACGCAGGTGAAAACGCGCGGTGCTGCTAGTTATTGATATAAAAGTATAGTAAGAAGACATAGCACTGTAAGATCCTTATTAAAATCTAAAGTCATTTGGGACACTGACGATGTAATGAGGAATAAAAACAACAGTATTTAGTACGGTCGTAATTCACAGTAAACATCGTACGTTGACCATAATCGTATGTTGATCATGCGTCCCGCTCGCCATTGCATCCGTGCGAGCGGGACGCATTATAATTTACGCAGGTGCCACAGAGATATAGATACACACCACATAGATAGCTACAGGTCAACGTGCGATATTTACTGTGCATTACGACTGCTGCTTTAGTTAAACCAATGAGGAATATTGGTTTAACTAAAGCATGGTCGTATCTTTTACATACATTCTTGTATGAAAGAGTAAAGGATTAACTTCATTGCCATCTCTCCTCTATTAATAAGACGTGTGTTGTAATTAATTTCTATCACACACAAAGGATTATCATACATAACATATTTCAGGCTAAAACTGTACCTAGAACAGTTCAAGATCCCGTCGTGCGTCCTGAACTCGGAGCTCCCCGCGGCAGTGAGGTGTCTCTCCGTAGACCAGTTCAACCGCGGGCGGTACCAGATCATCATCGCGTCCGACGAGAAGGCGCTCGAGAAACCAGACGGCGGTATACTGCCGATTGAGGAGCGGGCTAAGAAGAAAAAGGTAATTGTACGATCTTTATTGGAGTGTTGGCTTGTATAATTTTTGCGGTAGTGAAATAGGACTGTGTCTCATTGATGGTATTGGTGCAGTGGAGATGTGATGTTGTGTGTGAAATGAGTGGTAATGTTGCAGAATAGGAGTAATGTTAATTCACCATCAACGCAACCAATCCATAAAAAATCTAAGTAAAATTTCACAGTTATGGCTCTGTTTAAGGCTGTAAAAGTCGCCTCTTTAGCTATCAACGGAGAAGCTAACTCGAGTTGTTCAGCAACTTGATGCCACCTCAATCATAAACGTTAAGCTCAAATAATGATAATTAGGTTCTGTTTAAGAGTTAGTAACTACATTACGTGTCCCTGTTCATCCCAGCAAACATCGAAGCGTCGTAAGGACCGCGAGTCGGGCGTGTCGCGCGGCATCGACTTCCAGCGCGTGTCCAACGTGCTCAACTTCGACGCGCCGCAGGACGTCAGCTCCTACGTGCACCGCGCCGGCCGCACCGCGCGCGGGAACAACCAGGTAAACATGCACATAGATAACATGCACGCACACACATACAAAAGTACGTACACGAGTGGACACGAACGCAGACTTGTGTAAACGCACGCATATAAATGCATACGAACGTATTCGTACGTACACGTATGCATGTGTACGCAAACGAACGCACACATGCATCACGCTCATTCGCACGTACGCACAAGAACACGTACACACAAATATACAAAAAAAAAATATATTAGCACATTGCAACTGAATGAATTATTAATAAATACTTTTGCTAAGATTCTTAGTAATCATTTTTACTTCAGGGTTCAGTTTTGACATTCGTTTCAATCCGTGAGAAGCCTCTAATGGACGCCGTAGAAGCTCATCTTTCAAAAGGATTTGGGGGTCAGAAGGTGTTACAGTAAGTTTATTGATACTTTTACTAAACAACATCAAATTTGATTGAGATTTGTGTACTTGCGATATGTATAGCACTACGTAAACTCGTGATCTTTCTGCTGTTTCTAAATCTCTGTAGCTTTTTGTAACATGTTCTCTTTTGGTTAAAATCGCGTCATGTATCTTTTAATATGATCACTAGCACTACAAAGACTTGTGGATGTTTGGTGACCTTGCCAGTGCTAGAGATATTAGATGCTCAATCGTTTGATAACATATCCCTCGTGTTTCAGGAAGTACTCATTCGCCGTAGAGGAGGTGGAGGGGTTCCGCTACCGGTCGCGTGACGCGTGGCGCGCCGTCACGCGCGTGGCCGTGCGCGAGGCGAGACTGGCAGAGATCAAGAGGGAACTCATCAACTGTAAAAAGCTGCAGGTATGATAAAATCTACTCACTACAAGTTAGTAGTTTTAGTCTATGGCCGATCACCATTATTGTGTTGGATGCGCACGAAATATGTTTATTTATTAGCGAAAATGATATTTTATTATTATTTTCTTCGCAAGTGTGTTGAAAAACGTTGTATGGTACACACATGTATTGATGATTACTATCCTCGGCTATCTTCAGACCCTCGCCTGACGGCTCGGGCCTCAATAGCGCCTCGGAAGTATTCACCAACTTTACTCGCTTGTACCATAAATAACTATTGTAAATTATTAAAATTATTTTTGAGCAGTCTTTGTACTTTTCGCCTTATATACTTTTTACAACTGAAATGATAAGGCAGACAGTATGACTGTCGATACGGAAGGTTTAAATAAAAGCCGTATCTCTGAACTGGTTCTTTCAAAACTAACAACTAACAAAGATATCCAACAATTCAACGTACTTATGTGAATCTAGTTATTTTGGTCTAGAACTTTTACATAAAGGTTGTACTAACGAACTTGAACAGTATGTAAGATAAATGCTTATATTCCGACCGTGTTATTCTCAGTAAAGGGCCCATGGTTAACTGATCACTACATACTATAAAACAAAGTCGCTTTCTCTGTCCCTATATATGCTTAGATCTTTAAAACTACGCAACGGATTTTGATGCGGTCTGTTTTAATAGATAGAGTGATTCAGTGGGAAGGTTTTTTTGCAATTTTATTCCCATATTCCTACGGGAACGGGAACTACGCGGGTGAAACCGCAGGGCTCCGCTATAAAACAGTTACTTAATCACACAAATGATGACCTCACAATAACATAACACATTAAAGAATGTGGTATTGATGAACGACTAATCTTCTCTCTGAACTCATTCACTCACATCATTCACTCACCCATTCACCACTCCAAATAAAACAACCCATTCATTCTCTCGCAGGGCTACTTTGAAGAGAACCCTTCAGACTTGGCAGCACTGAGGAGGGATAAAGCGTTACACACAGTGAGAATACAAGACCATTTGTCGCATGTGCCCGAGTATCTGTTGCCGGCGGCCTTGAGGAGTGAGGAGGCAGTGGATGAGGCAGACGCGGTCGCTGCACAACCGCCCGCGAAGAAGAAGAAAAGTAACACTAACTATGGGAGTAAAAAGAGGCATAAGTATCAGGTCAGTATACTTTAATATTCATGTATTATTATTAACCCCCGACGCAAAAGAGGGGTGTTATAAGTTTGACGTGTCTGTGTGTGTGTGTGTGTGTATCTATCTATCTGTCTGTCTGTGGCATCATAGCTCCCGAATGGATGAACCGCTTTCAATTTAGTTTTTTTTGTATTAAAAGGGACTTACGTGCGAGTGTTCTTAGACGTTTGATGAAAATCGGTTGTCCCGTTTAAAAGTTATGGGGGTTTGAAAGTAATTGTTTGGGGGTTTTTTAAATTTTGCTTTTATTATGATCGCGAGAGTTCGTATGAATGTTTCTTACAATGTAACTATTGAATTGATTTAAATGTTATTTGGTACAAATGTTCCAAGGATGTAACCAAGTATTTAAGATATCACAATACCAAATTGTATTGTTATTAATTGTCAATAACAATACAATTTGGTATTGTGCAAGCCCTGGTTTACCCGCGTTAGTTCCATTCCTATAGCTCGTAGCGTGATGATATTTATCGAGATATTATAGGATTTAAGACTCGATAAATGGATTAGCCAACACTAAAAAGATTTTTCAATTCTACAGCTTTATAATATTAGTATAGAACAAATAATAAAATTGAAATTTTGTTTCAGGCACGCAATAATGATCCTTTGAAGAGTTTGAACGTGAAGAGTAAAGTGGCAGCCGAGGATACATAGTGGACAGGCGACTGTTAGTATCGAATGTACAGACTTATGGCAAATAAATATGTTTATGTTATATGCAGTATTTGTTATTTTTAGTTCGGGTAGGAATAGATTTCGATTATTGAATCGATTAAAATGTTAGTAATAAGGTAATGAAAATGGAGAATATTATTATGCTATATCTTTATCTATACTAATACTTTGTCGTTGATACTAATGCTATAAACTTATAGATTTTGATTGAACGCGCTAATCTCAAGAGATACTCTACTGATTCGGATTGCAAAATTCTTCTAATGAATAGCTGAACAAACATCATCTTATCATAGCGTAGGCGATATCTTCGTCAGAATTTTTAATGCCGTCCAGACTAAGATAAACATTTGTTTACCTTCGCCATGGATCGTAATTGGACCAAGATCCTAGAAATCCAAGATCCAGACAGAAAAAGTGAGATCTGGCACTCCTGGATTTTTTTAATTTCCCTACGATACAGATCCAAGTTCCACCTGGATTAACTAGTTAAATGAGGGACTGCGCAAGAACGCAAGTCCGACTATCAAAAATTACGCGTACGACTATCCCGAAAGAGATAGTCACAGACCGACTCGCCCCGGGCGGGGTGCAATGCCGGGGTCAGCCCGGGGCAACCGCCTTCTTGATCACGGTACACCCTACGCAAGGTTAGTATGACGTCAACAGTTTACACCGCACACCTTACCTGCTCGCCGGAAAACTTCACCATCGTGATCTAATTTGACTAATGGTGACATCTATTGTTGAAATTTCTAGTTAATTAGTCAATTTAATGACGTCATAGGCCTAGGGCTGATTTGAAATTCGAATTGCGGTCCGGTAAAAAAAAATCGGAAGCAGATTTGAGCTTTGACACTTTGTAAAGAGGTTGCATTGTGGTTACAACTGTTGTCATCGTGTGTCATATAAACCTCTTTTTGAAAACTTTTATATCCAATTTGGATTCAATAAATCCCTAATTATTATTTCTTTTACAATAAAAGCAATAAAACGAGAAAATAACAAACAAATAATTTTATTAAAGTCATCATAATTCACTCTAAAAGTATAACATCTCATTTCTGGCGTATAATCATTATAAAGATACCTAAACCGATTTGGAATGTCTTTTTCTCTTGGGAGGCTCTTTGATGAGGATATTGGAGTCGCTGAATGCTTTCCTGAGGGTCTTAGCTTGTTGTATGGCGGGGATGGTCACGGAAGACTGCAGGGATGATAGGGGCCGGTTGAGGTAGTAGCCGTAGGGACCCATTTCGCGACGTTGCCACGGGCTCGTTGTTATCCTGAGAACAGATATTATTTGGTTAAAATACAACATTTTTATTACTTTAAATAGGGAGAAATTTTCGCTTCCTTTCTAAAACCCTTTAATTCCAATGTAAGGTTGAAAATAGTCATAGTAGAACTGTGTAGTAGACATTACTTTCAAGATATCATTATACATCAGTCAAAAAAACATTTTTTCGTTGCTGTTCCTCTCATCTGGCACGCGACTAAAATATACATTTCTATTAATAAAAGAACATTCAAAGTATTAGTTGTATAACCATATTTATTGGGAGGAAACATTATCCTAAGTTATTACTTATATCTTTTTCTTTCTAAGTTTCTATTGCGTCTAAATTGTACAAAAATGAAAAAAAGCCTGCATAAAAAACGTCCGTTTATTAATCGTTCTTTCTAACACGTTACCAGGTTATCATCAAACTCACTATCACTATCATTCATATCGTCAATGATACAACGTTCGTCGTTGAGTAGGACTGGGAGTGGGACTGACCATATCATGAGCGGCGGCGTCTCGGGGCGCGGCCGGGTGTGGATGTATATCGCGATCGGGGCGACTCCGCACATCCAGATCACCCATTGCTGCATCAGCTTCTGGCTCTCCAGGTCGTCGGGGGACAGGGCCTGCTCTGGGGATAGTGAGAATCCCGGGAACGTCTGGAATGTTGAAGGAGGGACCTATTTGAAAAAGTATTTCGTACCAGGTCAACATATTCGCATGTGCGTAAAACAGCTTTCTATGATTAAAATATTGTATATATCGCGCGATCTGCTGTTTGTATTTAGACAAGTTCACTTTTAACACATCACAAGAGTATCTATAAATTTAATTGCAATAAGTTGACACTCACATCCATATAACAATATTCAATGCATATCTTGACCAGCTTCACCAGCAGGCCCCAGAAGTGAAGACTGTATATCACCATCCATATGAACAATAGATTCTGCGACAAAAATATTATGTTTCTTTTATATTCCCGCGTCTACATCATCGACAATCGTTACGAGCTCTCAAGTGAAACATTTGGTTCAAAACAAAAAATATTATATGGCCTCTAGGTTGTGAAGGTCTGATGTTCGATGATTCCTGGCTCCACATAAAATACTGAATCTACTGTTTTGTACAAGAATCCTTCTTCCTCACAACATTTCTAAGCTGCACTACTGATATAGTATCGTGGTTATAGTTTTACCTTCTGCACATACTCAATGGTGTCGTAGAATACTGTCTATATAAGTTTGAAGATCAAGAAAGGTTCATTCATTCGTCGTGACAGGTTCATCAACGCTTGAACAATGAAATTTTCTCCTTTCAAAAGAAAATCACCACAAGAAGATGTGAAACATATTAAGTACCTGTAACACAAGCTCCCAGAGCGGCACCCTCCTGAAGACAAACCGCCTGAACAGCGAGGTGAGGAGGCGCTGCGCCAGCGCCGCCGCGCCCAGCGCCCACAGCGCCGTCGGTGTTATCGACAGAAACCCGTCTCCACATTTTGCTCGTTCTACTAACTATAATAATTCAATTAATGTTAAAGTGAGCTCCATCTTAGGTGAGTTACAGTCAAGTGCATGCCTATTAAAAAAATAAGTGTTTGCATCCTTGTGAGTTCACAAGGATGCAAACACTTATATGTTACTTATACGTTTCTAGATCAGTGACATCAGATTCTGATGAAACTTTGGTCTTTGATGAAACTAAGATTGAAGGTTTTTTTACGCGGCATTGTAAAGTATGCTGGGTGTAGATGGTAAAAAACAATCAGGCAAACTATTATCTTAAAGCAACTAATCTCCTTAACTAGGTTTTCTACCAGATACCCTAGGGTCTGAGAAAGTACACACAAGTACAGGGTGTCACACCCACATTCATACACAATAAGTCTAGTCTAGAGGCATAAATTACTCACAGAGTAACTTTCATTTTGAATAAATTCACAAACAGTTTGCCACATCACAATTATAATTTTTTATGTATAATTTTGTAACAACATCTGAAACATTTGCCTGAAACTTGTTATTTATATTTACACAAAATATTTTCATGTCACCATGTTTATTGATGGTTAATGACAGTTGTCTAATGATCAATCAATAGGGCTTGGACGTCAGTGGTGACGATGTAATAGAAAAAAGATTAGCAATTGCAACCTTTTTAAGATAAATTCAGAAGATCCTCCATAGCTGTGTGGTTGTCTTTTCAGTGGGTCCCATAGTGGTCCAAACTGAACTGGAAAACTCCCTAGTTAATTAACTAACTACTGGGAACCTGGCTTATTTATTAGCAGCACCATCTGTAAGAAATGTGGTCCTTGATTAGGAGCAGGTTGTACCCATGTTGTACCTGACTATTCGGACTAATTTCGTCGAAAAACGTTCTAATGAGGCCTTCGATTTTAGATGGTCAGCGACCAGTCAGCCAGCGAAGACCGGCACCTCGTTGGCACCTCTCTTCCTTGCACTCTTATACAATGCTGCACTTTTTACATTTGATTTCTCAGAAAATACGTTGTAAAACACTCCATTATATTATCTAACAGTATAGGATTTCGATTTAAAATTAAAATAACAATAAAACATTTCAACATTTTTATTTCAAAATCATGGAACTTTTAAAGGGCAGAGTTTCCATCTCTCTCCACGGGAATTCTTCGCGACTTTGGGGTGGAGGGGACAGAAGCAACGAACCCTGCGTTCTTCGCAGAGCTACACGAACATCTAGTTGACTGCAACCAAAAAGAAATAACATTCATTATAAAAATAAAATTTACGGATTATATTACAGACAGTTTAGACCTTAGAAAATCCGTAATTAGTCCTAATGATGTTTCAAAATGTAAAACTACAGTTAAATCCGCGAAAAATCGTTTAAAGTAGTTCAGTGTTCTTATTAAAAAAAAACATTAAGTACGTAAATTTAAAAAACAATCTAATTACCATAGGCCTAATTTTTCCAAGAAAAAGAAAGTACTTAATCGTTAACGCGGATAAAACCGCTGGGAAAAGGTATCACTGGAATGTATTATGGGAAGATACTAACAATTCACACTGGCACAAGCAAGCGTGATTCGTCGTGTTTCTTCTATATCCTATTTCCCATTGAAATATAAAAGAAAGTTTTGACGCGCGTTTTAGTTCCAAAAACATGACGCGTCACGGCTGCGGCCAGTGTGAGTTGATTATTACCTACATTTTAGTAAATAATAATAGTTGAGCGTAGCTTACTTCGATATGTCTTCGGAGTTTCTCCATAGCATCAAATGATGTCTCGCTCGACTGACTGAGGACGCGGACGTACAGCTCCTTTGACTTGTGTTCCGACTCCTCGGGCTGTTCGTTCGCATATTTTCCCCGGCCCCAATATTTGAAGGACGCTGCGCTGACGGTAGAGTGCACTTCTCTACCTGACAATTTCGGTGAAACCGCCTGCCTCTAGGTAATAACATTAGTCCTAAATATCTTAAAATAGTTATTTAGGAATAAAAGTGTTAGGAAACCACTTCTTCTTCTTAACCTATTTTCTCCTGCAGCTGGGCAAAGATCTACTCCCATTCTTTTCTACAGGAAACCACTTCATCAGGATATGTATATTATGTTAACAAATTTAAGTATGTACACTTAGTAATGCAAATAAAGTTTATGATTTATGTTTTAGGGAAGATTTTTAATATATAAACTAGGTACTAGCGGCGCCGCGCTTTTACCCGCGTGGAACGTAAAATGTAGGGAAAGTCCTTTTCCAAACTCTGGTTTATCTCGATACCAAATTTCATCTAAATCGGTTCTGTAGTTTTGATGCGAAAGCGTGACAGAGAGTTACTTTCGCATTCACAATATTGGTAAGGATTTTAAGTACATAAAAACCCAAAAAAATAAAACTTTGTATATTGTAACATACGCTCGTCATAAGCACAAAAACGTAGGACATGTAAACGTTCTTCTTCTTTGCAAGTCGACTCGTATTTTTGAGGACCAGAACTCGGTCACCGATATGGCACTATAAGTGGCCTTGTAAAGGTCCTCGTGTTGTATACGTTAAGGCGTTAGTATTTACGTGTTCTGTTCAGGATTGAGTTCCGGCGTGTACCCCCTCAGCCGCCGCTGCACGGAGCCGACGAAGCTGTTGACTTGCAGCACGGTGCGGCGTACTCCTCTCGCGGCCCGCTCGTGAAGTTCTGCTTGCCTGCCGCCACCCGTAGTATGGATATACAAATCAATAACAACTCACTTACCAACCCAATAACCAGCTTTCAATGTGACTTTATTAATTTGTAGCATTTCATACTTGGACAATTAGGATTTAGGAACTAATCTCCGACATGGGTTTGTGCAACATCTGGTTTAAGTAGGTAGGATAAAAGGAAAGAAGGATTACAATCCTTCTTTCTAAAAATTTTGAGAAGATATCAATATTTGGATTTATGTAGAACTGTAGTTCTTCTCAGAATCTTTTTTTTACAGCTAAATTTATTTCTATATGTTGCATTTTCCAACAAATACTAACCACTGTTCCAAATAAGGCATGTTGAATCTTTGGCAGTAATTCTTTCTAACGTAATCAGCGTAGCAGAGCGAGAGGAACCAGCAGAATGTAATGTGTATCTGCGGCTGCTGCTGCTTGAGGAACCTCGTGAGAGGGCCCAGCGCCATGTCCGTCTGCGTGCCAAGGAGACCGGCTGTGGTCATCTCGAGCAGCATGTTGGGGCTCTGACCACAAACAGTAAATATACAAAGCTTAGAGGAAAAGTGGCTGGGTAAGAATTTCTGGGTTGCGGACTAGACAGTTTATAAAATTTGTAAGGAGTGGACTAATATCCATATGATTCAGCCCAGGTTTGTAGTAGGTCCTTCAGGAGTTAGGTTCACTTGATAGCAGGAGTTGGGTCGTTCTAGCATTTGATGGACATTTGTAATCTTGCCTCCAAGCCTAATTGAAATAGTAATTTTAAATGGAGGAAACAGATATTTATTTACTTACATCTTTTATGAGGGTATCGAGATAGTACTGGAAGAATCTCATCGAGCACACCCAAAGGTGAACCATAAGTGCCAGCATTCCAAGAACCATTGTTGACTGAAAATGTTTATAGGAATATAGTCTTTTTATGTATTTAGAGCGAATTTCTTAATTGAAATTAGAAAGGATTTAGATTTTCAGCAAGCTAGACGCTAGCTAGAGAGATTTTTGTTTTCAAAGATATCACTAATGGCTGTCGTTAAGTCCACCGAGAATTCAATATTTTTCAACGGCTGAGATATAACCTCCATTGCTCATTGGTCAGGGCAGCACTATAGTCACGGGTTCCAATTCCAACTAAGAAGAACATTATAAAGACCAAAAAATTTTTAACCCAAAGAAGAAACACTTTCTTACAACCAAGGTCTTCTCGAGCATAGAGACAGTGACGTGGTCTCCTACGATGAAGACCGATGCTTCGAGCTCGTTGTAGAGGAAGAGAGCGGCGGCGCTAGCGAACACTGCCGTGGGGCCCACGCCCCACACCTCCCCGTTACAGCTGAGCCATCTCGCTACCACCTCTAGTTGGGAGTCCGTCAGGGTCTGCAAGTAGGACACGTGGCAAGGCCAATGATTTAAATGGGATTTCACGGCAAGGCAAGAGACTCTCATTCGCTGATGATATTTTGCAAAATAGCAGTAAGGAAATAATGGCTTTTAATGCAGAGATAGAGGCTATGAGATCCTACTTCAAAGCAAAGGGCTTTCTCTCGGAAATTACATTAGTGAAGTAAGGAGGAGTAGGCAAATCACGATGCTTGTTTATGGCGTGTTCGTGATCTAAAACACCAGTCAGCTTGCATCGTTTGACCTAGTAATTGAATTGCAGTTGTTACAATATTTTCTTAACATTCAAGACCACAGCCGCATATGGGTTGTACCTTTCAAATCCGGTAGGTACACAACGATTATCAACATAATACGAGTAACATCACCACATGTTTTAACCACGTTAATAAAATGTATTAAATTTGGATTACATTTTATGAATAATTGATCTGGTATACCTACCTACTGGTGGCGTAGTAAGTATAATAAAACAGTGAACCTTGTCGAAGACTTACGTAGTTTGTATTAAAGCTTACAGTTTTGCCGGCCATACATATAATGGACTTGGTTTGTCATAAGCATTCTCTATCCTAAACATCTTCATCCACTCATTTACTTAGATGTATGATACACTATGTGTTTATAAATTTAATTTACTTTACAATTTTTATCAAAATTTTGATCTTGTATTATTAAACTTAAAAGGAATGTCAAATATTTGGTATTGTCAAGTGGGCTCTGATTTATGACGTTATTTTTAATTTCGTTATTTATTGTTGAGTTTTTATGCGATTGCGATGTGTAAAAGTTTGCCATTGGCTTCATTAAAAGAAAAGCCTTTATGTTTTATTCCTTTATAATTTCCGTTACAAAAAGAACATTTTTATTTCCTTGAAATTGGCTTGCATTGTACTAGCTGTTAGTCGCCCGAAGAAAAGCGATGATACAGCGTAAGATGGAACGTGCTCGCCTAAATGATACCGATTCACTCGTCACTAAAGCCGCGAACCCACCGCCACGCACGCTACGCCCACGGTCCACGGCCACGCAGCTCACCTACGTTAAGCTATAGCCGAGTCGGCCACGAATGTATCAATGACGTCATTTTCGTGCGTAGCGTGTGCGTGTACTTCGTTGGGTTTGAACCTTTAAAGAGACCCAGATTGTATATTTCAGAAAACATAGAAGCTGGCAGGGAGTTCCACACACGCTGCTTCTCATAATGAAGATGGACTGGAAACGCTTCGTTCGCGTTCGTAGAACATTAACTGGTGTATCCTTTATGCTATGCTTCCTTGTGATAATTCGGTGGTAGATTTAAGTGACGCAATTTCAATGCACACTCTTCAAACTGTATCCGATAGAAAACCGATAGGCTTTTGATAGAACGAATCAGACGGGCGTCCTGATGATGGCAAGAAACTTCCTTCGCCCATGGATACTAGCAACTTCGAAGCTTTGCTATTATAAAATTATTATTTTTATTGTTTGCGTAGTTTCTGATACCCTAGATACAAGCTTCGAGCTTTGTTAGGGGTCAGTTACTATAATGAGATGATGCAGTGAATGATTATGTTATGTTATTTATATTTATTAGGATATATCTAAAGGGGAATATATATAGTTTGAAATAAAACACCAATTCTAATAACAAATGCAAAGACAGACCTGCTATGGCTGACGCAGATCAACCAATACATTTGCTGTTTATTAATAAGTACGATAAACATACAAACACACGACGACTAACAACGTACATCCAAAAACATCTACTTAATAATATATAGTTAAATATATGGATAATAAATATTTAATATATTAAGTAGGTATATAATATGAGGGTATATGAACAGTTTTTTAATATATTTTTTTATAAAAACACTTATCATTTCTAAACATCGACTACATTAAACATGTTATAATGTAAAATGTGTATAATCGAATAGAATAAATGTTATCTATACAGGGTGTTCGGTCGATGAGTATAAATTATACTATTGAAATGTAATTTCATCAGTATACTTATTTTGTTGTTAAAAGTTTGCGTGAAAACGGTTAAATTTTTTATTTTAGAATTAAGTGAATATTTTAATGAATTGGCACTTTCTGTATTGTGTAATTTATACACATGCAATATTCTTTGTATAATAAATAATTATTCGCATATAATTCTTCGACTGAACATCCAAATATGTATCTTAATATTATTATGAGTATTTAACTTTTTATTTTCCTACTTGTAATCACAATTATACTACATATTATTGAATACATTTTCAATATTATTAGAAAGATGAAAAGTTTTTACTAAGCTAATATCAACCACATTTAATATATTATCAAAGGATACACATCGTAATTTTTTAAAATACTTAGTTACTAGAAATGTATTAAATTTATTATTAGAATTACTATGTAACATGCAGAATATTTCATATAACGTATAGGGCAAAGAAAAAATAATGATATCTGTGACACAGTAACAATAGCGTACCTAATATCTAACATGTATATTTAATACAGCAATATAATTAAATTTTATATAACTTATTCTACTGAATATGGCTTACATTTAGTGATTAATACAAAGCGACTAGAAAAATCATTAAACATGTATAATTATAGTATAAATTATACACATGTATTGTAACTTCACATGTTTATGTAAATGTTAGAATGAGACATAACATATTCTAAAAATAATCTATTATTGTGTTCCCGCCAAACTTCATGCTTTATTTTATACACATTTTCTTACATATAAATTGAATTATTCTAAGTTATTTATGAAATATTTCTATATTCATTGCCCTAGAATAAAGAAATATTATCATACTATATAAGTATATATTATATACTGAGATTTGCTTAGTTAATAAGTGCCTATTTTTTTAAATCTACTTCTACTTAGATAAGCAAGTCAAATACCTAAGTATAAGAATTAATTATGTATAAAATTATTTATAGTCTGACAGCAATATCATCTATATTCTACATGTTCACAGGGTGTTCTATAAATAGAATACTATTCAGAAATGTTCATTATCGTATTTATTTAAATATTTTGTGCGCATCACCGGAACTCGAATTGAAGTTTAGTAACACTTCCACTTAGGAAGTTATAGTGACGTGACACAAATTACCTGGACTCTATTTAAAACATATTTTAGTATAAAGTATACTTTTTATAAAACACCCTGTATAATTAAATATGTGTTAATAGATATGATTATACAGAATACAATTACATGTATGATTATCTACAAATACTACTTCGTTGTTAACTATCATTAATAAATATGAGTAATAGTTAAGTATACTTACGTCGATTAAATTTATACTTACATATATAAGTATACAAAGAGTATGAATTAAAAATATACTAGAGAGAGATTTTTAAAGTTATTATATCGAAATATATGTATGATTAAATATGCGAAGTATAATGTTTAATTTTCGCAATATTACTATTTGGAAGCGTAGAAGACATAAGTAGTAAAATTTACTTATACGAAAAAGTATATAAAATATTTGGAATAAATGCAATTTTACACTACTCAATTAAATAACGCTGATAAAGTCTAAACCACACCTTTTATCGAGTGAATGCTACACAACTAGCACTTTTTCAGATCCAGTTAAGACTTAAATGGAAGCAAAGATATTAAAAGTATATTTTATTGTACAAATATGTATTAGTATACACATGTTACATGTGCATGTGTTATGTTTACACATGTTACAATGTGCATGTTTTGTGTATACACATGTTTTACGCACATGTGTTATGTATACACATGTATAACGCACATGTTTTGTGTATACACATGTTATATGTATTAGGGAGGTTATACAAGCCACTCGATAACCGGTTTAACCTCCCAGGTGTCGTTGTCAGGTCACAGACTGCAGAGGGTCGGGTCCGTCGGAGGGACGGTGATCACTTCGGGCCGCTTCACTGTTCTTATACGCTGTAGGGGTTGGAAACATTATTTTAGTTAAAATTACTTCAAAAGAGGAGACAGGTTTTTTTTCGGAAGGTTTTTAGCGGTTGTTATCTAATCGATCCGTCATTAATTTAATAGAAATATTTTTTTTTTTTGCTTGGTCGGCTATTAAGTAATTACTACTACTTTCTACTAAGTTGAAATTGTTTCAAGAATTTAAAAGCTAAACAACGGTCACACAAATACACATGTTGATCAAGGCACCAAGACTCTTTGAATTGGGAGCAGGAAAAATGTAGTTTCCAAGGGATTTTTAACAGAGAATATTAGACACTTTTTTTACTGCGTTGGTAGCATAAAAACTTTTCAAATCACAATTTCCTTAGAACATCTTACCGTAGCACAATTCCCTGGAGTAATGATCAGCTTGTATATGATGTAGAGGGGGATGCAGGAGACGGTGGTGCCGGTCATAGCCCAGCCGACGGAGATGGACCACGCGGGGTACTGGTACTCCCCGCCCAGCATCTCCTGGTGCGACAGCACTGAGAACACGAACAGCACCAGCAGGAATACTGGGCTGGAAACGGGAAGAAGGTGTTAGTAGGGGATGGTGTGGTTGGCAGTAGAATGTTATCACTATCATGATTTCGTGGCGTCTGATTAAAGAGGCGTGGCGAGGAATTGCTGAGTTTTTAGTGGCTAGGTCTTGATCGTCTGTTGGGGAAACCCCCAGATAACCTTCCTTCTACGACTCCGGGGCCAGCAAGAAAAAACTGAATAATATCTTGCTTAGCTAGCGAACATTTTATTTGGCATATTGGTCAACCCATTACCAACTACGCCATAAGTTACTTTATAATATTTATCTCTTCTTATCATTGGGATTACTCCCAAATTGACAGCCCCTAACACCAAAACCCATATTATAGCTAGCAAAAGAAACAATAACACCAGTAAACTCCAACATTCTTCACTCCACATCCACATATACCTGATATAAGACCAGCAAGCCCTCCAGAACCAGCCGGGCGTGTGTCCCAGCATGGTCCGGACGTCCTCCGAGAAGCGGTCCACCCCGTACACCCAGCAGACTCCGGCGGCCTCCGCGAACACCACGAACAGGATCGCCAGGCCGGGGCCGTACACGTTCAGCAGGTCTACTAGGTATACTCCGCCCTGGTGGGGAGTTATGGGGTTTAGAATGGGAGAAGGGTGAGATAAGAAATGGTATTGGAAATTCTAAAAAAGCGGTTTTCGTTTAATGATTTCGACTTAATGTTCCTTAGTCTTTACCGTTGTAGCTTTTTTATTTTGTTTATGGGTCATTCAACGGAAATACTTAACTCAATGATAACAATGATAACGAGGTTAGAATAACCCCATTATTCTTCCCACTATAATAAACCTGACTGAGAAAAATATTTTGGTGACCCTAATATAAATATCATCCTATAATTCAATACCGGAATTTTCCCTATTCAAGCGAATCCATAATCAAAGGTGTAATTCAACATAAACATTACATCTACACATTTCTCAAAAATCTTTGACGACCTCGATGGCGAATGGTCATCATGCCGAACTGCCATCCGTAAGGATGCGGGTTCGATTCCCGTGCGAGGAGAATATTTGTGTGAACCACAAATGTTTATCTCGCACACACTCATTCACACTCATTCACACACACACCCAGACGGTGTGTATGTGAATGAGTGTGTGCGTAGTTTCTGATACACTAGATACAAGCTTCGAGCTTAGTTAGGGGTCAGTTACTATAATGAGATGATGTAGTGAATGATTATGTTTTACCTCCAAACTTTATAGCACCAGCTACAAACACACTAACAGTTAGATCACTATACATACTAGCTTCATGAGTTACACGAGTCAACTAAAGAGTTACTTATAAAACAAAAAGCAACAAATGAGGCCCGTCGTATTATTTAACTGGCGAGGCGTCGGCATAAACGTCAGGTCATCCCCCTAAGTGCCATGAATAATGCAACGACACTGAATACATCGCACCTAGATAACACGCAATCTATACACGCGTGTGTTTGTTTATTATTATAATAATCATTTCTGAACGTATACGTTTGTTTTAGGCATGATTGATAACTGTATCTTCTACTTGAAGGAGATAATTATGGTAGTAATTGCGAATCGTCCAATAACTCAGTAATGCAAAGGTCTTAATCGCGTTTAAAATATTTATAATTGTTCACCTTTCGATCAGCTTTTAAAGATATAAAAGTAACTACAATTTCATCTACTTAAAATAAGTAATTAAAAATATACTTTGGGGAGTGAATGTGAAACCTGTGACTGGCTGTGACACAAACACTTTAGTCACCTAAAAATGTTTATGTCGGTCTGAGACGCTTATTCTTTACGAATGATTGAACGGACAGTACACAGTCAAAATTTGTAGCTTCTGGTAGCACAATTTACAACAGAGTTGTACCTATTATCTATGGTTTAATATCAATACTTTGAACACTCCACACAAAACGTGTATAAATCTTTGACCAACTTTATATTGCATGTAAAACATTAAGAAAAGGTTCATTTGTGAAACCTTCGGATCCTTTATTCGCAATAAAGTGGGTGAAGTTGTAAAGATATGAGAACGGGCGAGTAGTGCGTTATCACGGTGTAATATCGTGTGTGCTGACTTGCCTTTTGCGTTGGTCAGTGTAACTGATCATTTGTATCTAGGATATCATGGAAATACGAGGTCAGCTAGGCTAGCATGACTTCGAAAACGCGATAGATACAGCGATTTATTGACATCCAACTGTCAAAATTTGATAAAAATACCCGCCATATTGAATTTTACCACATGATTAATTTTATGACATTTGGTCATGCTCGCGAAATCGATATAGCTATTTATTGACATCCAACTGTCAAAATATAATAAATATAGCCGCCATATTTAATTTTATCATATCGTAGCACGCCATAATACATTTGGTCATGGTCGCAAAATCGATATTATTTCGTGGTGTCTATATCATTTATCACGCACAGTCATGCTAGGCAGGCAGATGTTTTTAAGATTAAGAAATATTACTTTATTGTTTTTTTATGTAACGTTTGAACTATAAAGTGTTTTATCTACTCAAAAAAGGTGTCTCTAATTTGATTGTTTGGAATTTTGAGGGATCCAATTACCCGTAACAACTCCATTGTTTTTAATACGACAACCGGGACCGACAATCACAGACCTGGTTTTCTATAAATATGATAAATATATGCTGGAAATATCAAAAGATGTCGCCTTATTAGATACTACTTACGTAAGTAGTAGTAGGCAGTGCGCAGATGTATATGAAGAGCAGTAGGAACGCGACGAATATCTCCCGATGTCTGCCGAGCACGCGCGGGTACTCGTCACATAGTGCTGTCGTTACTGCTTCCAGACCTATTGGAAGGAGAATGGGTATGGTGATGTCTTCATTAGTTTAATACCTAAAGATATCCATGTAAAATATGTTTATTAGAATAAAATCGAAACCGTTATGTAGAGTTTAAGTAACTTTAAAAATAACATGAAAGTAAAAAAAGACAGTTTCATGGAAGTTTTCAATGAAAACAAAGAACCTAAATATCATGTTTGATTTTTTGACCAGATTATGCGGTCAGTATTTTCCCTCAGAACTCCATAACCTAGCCAGCGATTCGTCAATGTTTTGCTATCCCACCTAAAATTTATTTTAAAGCCATCTTTAGAAAAGGAAGAAACAATTTTATGTACCTACCCTTCATTGAGAAGAAAACTCACCACCAAAAGTACTATCCAGGCCAAGCGTAATGAGCATCAAGAAGAATATGATGGCCCAGAAGACGGAGCCGGTCATGGTGGCGATGGCCTCCGGGTACACGATGAACACCAGCCCGGGGCCCTCCAGGCCCACCTCCTCGATGCTCTTGTTTTGGACGTGGGCCATGTACCTGGTGGGAGGATGGGAAATGAAGAGTTGTTTTTGTGTTCTGGTATGTCTATAATGGCAGAATATAGGTACATTACATACAAGTAGGACAAAAACGGTATGAACACCAAAAACCAAAAAAGTACTAAGTAACCCTATTTATTAACCAAATTATTTAAAAATAATTGTCATACAAGAGAACCGTTGTTAAGCTGTGTTTAATGTATTATTAAGAGAGTGGTAGGTTTTAAATTGGTGATCTTTGTTTTCAAATGTAAACTGTTCTTTTAATGCTAGTTGTAAAATAGCAATTGAAATATTGCAGTCACAGTTGTAAGCAATCTGTAAGAAGTAAGACATTACCAAGAAAAGCTAAAATCTCACCCCAAAACGGAGAATATAACGAATCCAGCGAGGAAGCTAGTGAGGCAATTGATGGAGGAGGTGATGAGGGCGTCCCGGTAACAGTTGTTGTTGAACTTATTGTAGCTGGACAGGGCCAGGAGCGTGCCGAACCCGGGGCCCAGAGAGAAGAAGATCTGGGAGGCGGCGTCTATCCATACCTGGTAATGACGAAATTGTTTGATATGGTAAGTAGAATGGTATTATTTGTTTAAATGGTGCGAATGTGTTCTTCATGTTTTTCTTTCTGAAAGTATGCTTAACACGCAGGTCAAACTTCTTATAAGTAAGTTTTATTCGCGTAAATCTCTTTTACTCGTATAAGGAACATCTGCACCAAATAATACATAAATCGATCCCGTACTTTTTACGTAAAAGAGTATCCTCATTCTTATACAGGAGAGGTGCATGCGAAATACGTAAAGAGAATCATATTTTTATGGTTTCTTCAAGAGATAATGCTAATTAGGTCTTGATTAACATTTGAGATGACTCGTATCAGTCTTCTGATATTGATAATATTTTCTAATATCTTCATTGCGTTTGAAAGACATTGAAATGACCTGAAAAACTGCATTATTAACGATGTTAATGGACTGAGAAAAGTTTTGTATTATAATTTTTTTCTGCGTTTCAAAAAAAAATTCAAAAATTCAAATTATCTTTATTATCAAGGATTGATACAATCACTTATAATCGTCAAAACTTAAACTAAATTGATTTGATTGTTAGTTCACTACGCGCCCACTATTGAGAAGAACTAACAAAGCCCTAGGACTCAGTTATTAATTAAATAAACAACCAACAATTACTTAAAAAATCAAATCCAATTTACTAAAACCTCAAAAGAAATGCCACAAAACAAAGTGTAACATAACTTTGAACTTAACACAATTTTAGCGAGATTACACAAAAAGTTACGGAACTGATTTCCTGTTACCTTGTACAAGAGTAGATCAGATAGAAAACAGTGTAATAAGTTGGAGGAGATCTTTGCCCACCAAAAAAAGACACAATACACATTTCTATAAACATCGAGATATTTATATTTTTTTCCTTGTTAAAGAAAGGCAATAAATTAAGAATAAATAAGTACTTATGTAAAATCTTTCGTGAACTGAAGGCATTTATGTATTAGTACCTTGGAATTCTGCAGTTTATGCCACTCCGGGGTGAGGTAGTACCGGATCCCCTCAGTGGCTCCAGGCAGGGTCACTCCTCGGGCTAGTAGGATGAGCAGCACCACGTATGGTGCCAGCGCTGTCACCCACACCACCTTGAGTAATTTAAATAGTAGTTAAAGTTGAATGTGCGATGGTGTAGGCCCATGTGCCTGCTGCTAAGTAAGAGGTTCTGGGTTCAAGCGATGCATGTTTGTTTATGTATATTATACATATATACAGGTTTTTTTAAAAGCGCATGTGTTTTAGTTTGATATGTTTTGTTAAATTATGACGGACTGAAAATAAGTACCGAAAAGTTGATCCACAAATGTATGCCTGTCCCTCTGTCATCTTCGCGTGCTTAGATACATGTAAGATACAGGATCTAGTTTGGTATCAGTTGCTGCATAAAGTTGTTAAAGGTGATTGACTGACTGACTGATGTATCCCACGTACCTTCCCAGCACTCCTGACGCCCTTCCACAGTGAGAAGTACACCAATACGAACACGCCGAAGACGCAGAGTGCTAGCGACGGCTTAATGGGGCCCATGTCGTCCAGACCGTTTGATCTGTGCTGTTCTAGGACGTTACGTCTGTGTGAAGGAGTTTCATTCTTTAGACTGGTAATTCAGTAACGAGGTTGATTAAATTAGTATGTAAAGAGTAAAATACTAAGTTAGGGGTAAATTCTCTGGATAAATTATTAGTAGACTTTTCAAAAGTAATAAAAGATAGAAAGCTAGATGCTTACAGTAGACCTTAAAAGGTCATTAAAGTAAAACACACAATAAACTGCTACTCTAGATGCAGCTAAAAAAACCTGGTTAGGGATCAAATCCTATATTAACATGATAGACTGATTAATTACAAAGAAAACACTTACTCAAAAAACTCCTTAGCCGGCGTAGAAGAGTTAGGATTGATCTGTGGTGACGTGACGGGAGTACATAGAGGAGTATTCCATTCGTTATCGCAGCTGGTCCAGGGTAGCACTGAGTTGATGGAAGCCAGAGAAGCGATGAGGTAGTAGACCGCCCAGCCGATGATAGTGTTGTAGTACATGCCCATGTAGATGTCGATCATGCAGATTGCGTAGCCCACTCCTGGTTACAGAAATACGTAAGAATCAAATGTGGTGAGTGAAAGAAATACGAGAATTACGTAAAATAGAAAATTCTTTAGTCAAGTTGGGCCTCGAAGAAGCACTTATGAATGAAACTTACATTATGTAGGCCGAGAAAAATTGGCAGAAAATTCGGACTAATATTTTTTATGTATGAGGTAGACTTTTACTAACAAAGTATCTCAAATTCAAAAATCATTTAATCAATTGTCAAGGACCCTACAAAAGAAGAAGAAAATGAAAATTATTTTCAAATTAAATAACGACCTCTCTAATTTATTAGGCCCAGCACAGAAGATTTTTATTTCTAAATAAATTTTCTCGTAAAATATCCTGCAAGATCTCCTGGTTGACATATTGATCCATTTATAACTAGTTCTGATGAAAAATACATGCGTTGGATGCATATTCAACAGAACAGTAGTGAAACCAAATATTTTAACATACACTGTTTTGCATGTTCAATATTGTAGTGAAGTAGTCTATTGAATAATACATGATTTGGTATTTTGAACACGGTTTTAATAGATTTGGCGATCGAAATACACTATTCAATAAATGAAATAGGGAATAAGTAAAGAACTAATTTCTGTAAAATTGAAAATAAACGTTTTGGGTGTTTCGGACCGAACCGGTCTAAAAATTCTTGGTTCGAAACGATTAACAACTCAATTGTCTCAAGTAGTAGCTGTGTCCCATGGAATCGGATTTTATTACACATAAAACCTTTCTTCTAAATCTTTCTATTATCCAATAAAGATTTCAGTAACAGCTGAAAACTGCATTAAAATCCGTAAGATGTAGTACAAACAGCGGCTTTGTAGAGATTAAATATTAAATGTTATTAAAACAGTTTCTTAACAACAAAACCCATTGGCACAAACAGAAAAGCAACACTTTAAACGAATTAGAGATCGCATCATCTGTCTTCGAAGTAATAAAACAGAATTTATCAATTTATTTACTTACAAATAAATCTCGTCTCACTCAAAACCGAATTAATTATAGATAAACTTGGCGCCAACTTTGACGTATCCCCGATGCCATGTTGGAAATCAAATCAGCTCCATCTGCCGGGCGAGTAATCAAATGATATCGCAACGCGTTCGCTAATTGGTTTAAAGACGCAAGATGGCGCGTCACAATAAATTCGAATGTAGAATGTCGTTTGAATAGAGATTGATTGCTTCGTTGAAAAGTTTGCTTTTATGATCGACGTCTACATAATGTTATATTCAATAATTTATGTTCATAGGACTACATTTTCTTGCAATTTCATTTTAAATGTAGTCAAAGTCATTGCAAATGAGAACATCTTATATTTTATTTTTATATTCTAATGATATAATATGTAAGAAAGTAGTAAACATTCCTATCTAAAGATTTGAGAGTAAAAATTACATATGAATTATGTAACATTTACGTTATGTTATCATTATTGATAGGCACCATTATTTGAGGTTCCCCTATCATATATTTCGCTTTCATTGCGATATTTCCATGTATTAATGGAGTTATGACCCATAGATAACACCTAAGTACTGACGGATGTCAGTGTTTTAAGTTATTGGTAGAA
This sequence comes from Timandra comae, assembly GCA_958496195.1. Classification (NCBI taxonomy): domain Eukaryota; kingdom Metazoa; phylum Arthropoda; class Insecta; order Lepidoptera; family Geometridae; genus Timandra; species Timandra comae. The sequence goes on along the minus strand of OY292366.1, from coordinate 10,393,917 downwards.
AAATCATATAAGTACCTAAGTATAATAAGTATAAAAAATACATTTATGATTATTGAAATAAAAACTCATTATAAAAAAAAACAAAATGGAAGCCATTCAAAAGGTTCTAATGAAACTGACAGTCATTTTAATCTGAGAAAATCAACTTGAACAATTTTAAATATCGAATTCTTACTTACTGGTCGTATCGAAAGAAACGTTCCATTTTTGTTTCGGCCAATAGAACACGAACGACGATAATGATCTATGGTTCTCAGAGATATCTTTCTTTATGAAACTTTTAAATTAAGTTAGTTTTCTTAAAACACACTTCTTCTTAATAATAATTGTTTTTTCCATGTGCAATGAAGGAATTAATAAAAAAAACATTTACCATCCATTTTTATTCCAACATGCAGTATGGTTGTGAGCATAATTGTACAGTTTTTGTTATAGGTAATAGTCTTTTTTCTTTCTTCTTGTTATCCTTACTTGTTGTACGATATGTTGCTTATACATTACTACGTTCTGTTTGTAACACCTTTTTATTTAATCTGTTGTGTACTTGTTTGTTTATTGTAATTACTGTAAAGGACAGTCGGCCAGTGTGACCAGATTAAATTTTACGAAAATACCGAGGCACCTCGAAAAAATACTGAAATATACCGACTTACATAGGACAGATATACCATTAAAAATACTGATTTTTTTAACACGTTTTATTTATGTATTAGACGATTTGATACTAGTAATAAAGTATCTTTTAAGTTTAACTACCTTTACTACCTATTCATTCATTTTACTACCTATTCATGCAACTGAAAACTTAAAAACTAGACGTTGTTTTGAAAATTATAGATAAACTAGCGGTCCGTCCCGAATTTGTCCGGGTAGACTGATATTCATGAAACACAAAGAATTTGAATGTATGCAATCTGGAAATTACGCTCTATCGAATAGTGCAAACCGCATTAAAATCGGTCCAGCAGTAGTAAAGTTGAAGGCGAACATACATTCTGCAAGTCTGATTAATACTATGTATTGATTGATAATTGTATATGTAGTATTACAATACTACAACGCCGGCAACGGCCGTCTTTCTTGTCATATCTGTAACTTACTCATCTTTGCTCATAGATAACATGTATGAGTATAAACTATATCCGGGAAAGTCCCAATGTTCGCGTTCCGGTCCGGGGAATTCCGCAAACATTGGCGCAAAGACGATCACTCACTACAGTGTTGCCATAACTTCAACCAAAATATACCCAAAAATACTGACTGCCAGCAATATACCTGAAAATATACTGATGTTCGGAAAAATCGATGAAATATACTGAAAAAGTATTAAAATACTAAATCTGGTCACACTGCAGTCGGCCATATCCTGTTTTTATTAGGTTCACAGACTAGGATAGAAGATACTGATTAGGTTATGTTTATGGACAGGAAATACGTGTCACAACACGTTTCTATAATTAATGCTTTTTGTGGCTTTTGCAGTCATCGCACCATAGACAGCACTTCTACTTTTATACTGTTTATGTTTATTAATTAGTTTTATATTGTATTTTTTTTTTTACATATTTTATTTCATTTCAATTATTTTTTATTTTTTTTTGTCACTCCCATCCAAGGCCAAGTGGAAGATCAGCGTTGGACAATGGAGCAATCTGTTGTCCAACACATCGCTGAACTTGGACCTATTTGTGGTTAGATCTACATAGTTAAGAATTCTTATATATACTTAGTTATGAATGTTATGTAACTTTGTCTAACTGCAAATAAACGCCTTTTCTTTCTTTCTTTCTTCTTTTCTGAGAATACTAAGAACAATAATTATAAAAAAATCAATGTGGGTGGATCTATTTTTGCTCTTTTAATTTGGAAGTGATACATTAAGTTTTGGTAAAAGCTTACAGCTTATTGGTATCTTTGATTTACACGAACACTACACATTGAAATAAAACACTTAAGGGGATTTTTGTCGTGGTTGTATTTTGTTTTACAAATGTAAAACAAAATACAACCAAAACGTCAGAAAATTCTGACGTTTTGCTTTAGCTTACAGCTTTATTGGTAAAACTTAAAGCTTATCAAAGGTCAACAAAACCAAATACTTAAACAATTTATGTTTTATGATTAATTTGTTCATTACTGCAGCATTACTTCAAGGGGATATAACATGAAAAGAAAGAAAATGCCTAACTACACGAATCTCTACTTTTGTAATTAAGTATTTTAGTAAATTTTTTGTCTTTGTAAATAAATTTAAATACCAAAAGACGATATTTACACCAATTTATAGATATACTAGTATCTTAAGATCTATTCCACTAAATCATTGGACACATTATATCCCACTAAAAACTTGTAAAACCGCGTGAATCGGCCGTAAACATCTAGATATGAATAGTAGAAGTAGCATCATATCGGAGTCAATGAAGTGGTTCGCCAATATTTGTGATTCAGATCGCACCGGCTCAACTGGTGCATTGCATTCACGACATTACTACTAGCATTCGTAGGTATATATATACCATGAAGTTGTAGGTAAAAATGGAGTCCACACTTCGAATACCTACATGAAGCTTAACCTATGTATCACTATCGCGCTCTCTGTGGGCAGGCTATGTCTTTCTAACTAAGGTAACCTCTTGAAAGAGAGAGTCTGCGAAGTCCACGCTAAAAAGAGAGATCGGCCCACACAGAGACGTAGACGTATTTGCCTCAAGCTGTTGTTCTAAGTGTGGGCACCATTTTTACCTACAACTTCATGGTATATACTTAGACTTACATAACATCACCTAGTTACAGCTATTTATTTATATCTTTTAGAAAATATACACTAAGGTTACCTGGAAGAAATCACTTTAAGCAATAAGGCCACCCATTGCTCTTTCTATGTGTAATATTTTATTTATTTACGACGTAAGTATGTATTAGCATTCGTATATACTATACGTACGTACTAAGTAGTTATTTGAATATCTATTAGTTGGAGAAATGGTAAATTACAAAATAATGGAAAATATACGGTAAGTTCAAGAGATACCGAAAACCTTTTAAAACTTTAGAATTTATAGTTAATTAAAATACAGGTCTTTATGGTGTATAAAATTATTAGCTCGATCAAGTTATATGGACCGTGGTCCCGAGGGGATTATTATTGATCTATTTTTTCACGCGACTAGCCGTTGTCACGGTTTAGTCCGTGTTCCCATAGAAAAGCTACATAACACTGAGTAACTTAGGCTAAATTATCCAGTGATTAAGTACCTTTCCATATGGAAAATGAGAGAATGGTTGCAGTAATTTTTGATTTTGTAAATTACGAATAGGTATACACATGTCTTCTCTATGATAAATATTAGTTAAGATAAAGGCCCATGTTTAATAAACATTCACCAAATAAACCACAAACTCACCAAATCGAGAAATCAGTTAAACTGAAGACGTATAAATCATTCAGTGAAAGCCAATTGAATTCTAATGCTACAAACATTAGGGTCAGTTTCGACTATCAAACACTTGGGGGAAGCATGGCCAAGTGGTTTCTTTCATACATTTTAACCAGGGTCCGTTGTAGTGCCTTTATAACATTTGTCTTAGCGTTAAAAGCATTGCCTCCTGTATATTTATAAGAAACGGTGAAGATACGATGCGTATATATGTATATGTAGAGGTAGGTTGTGTGGGGGAATATATTAGTCTCGGCTTGATTGTTAGTATATAGTTACTCGTAATATGCTTTAGAAATAAGAATGTTTTGAAATCTCTACATATGTAGTTCAGATAGATTTCTTTCCCACTGTCTGTCCATGTACGCTTAGGTCTTTTAAACAGTTCATCGGACTTTAATGCAGTTTTATACAATAATAGAGTGGTAAAATTTAAATATACTCTTACTTGAACATGTAATGAATTTTTTAATGACTCATGAACTACTACATAAGTTGATATGAACCTAAAAAGTAAAATAGAAAAGTAGGTTTAAAAAAAGAAAATGCGCCGATTATTTTGTAATATTTCAAGCCAATATGGTTAACAACCACTCTCATTAATCTAAAAATCGACATCCAATGCTGTATTACTTAAATACCCAACAGAGTTGTTTAATAAAACCATTCATTGGTTACTGAATACGGCGATATTATCGAAATATCTCTAAGGACTAGTGACAATCACTTAGATTTGTCCTCAGGGACAGATCAAGGAGTTTTGTAAACCATACTTTGATTCTTCTCGCAGATTTTTAGTGTATTGAAGGAAAGTATTTTTTATTTAAATATTTTTATGGGATAAAAAGGGAGGCTTTTTTTGCGATTTAGGAATCTTTGTGAATCGGTATTACTGTTGATAATTTTGGTATTGAATCTGCGATGTTTTGTAAGTAAAACTTATGAAGTACATGATTTAATTAGCTAAATTCTGAAGCCGCTTATATTTATGACAGAGTACCTCAGTTGAAGGCCGGGTTGCGTGCTAAATACCCAAATCCTAAATCAAAATCAATAAAAATCAAAAACATTTAAAAGTAAGAACACCAAACTATCATTGTCATTTGCTCGCGGGCGAGGAACTAGACCACGTAGCAAGATTCCCAGCTCTGTAATTCTAGCGCCTTACCTTTCAAAGCAGGACATATTCGCTTCCAGAGTGTGAGACACCCGCACCGATGGTACTGCCCAAGGGCCAGCTCCATGAAGAACAGCGGGAGGCCGCCGAACAGCAGCATCACGCAGTACGGGATCAGGAACGCTCCTACAGGGTGATTACATTTTAGACAAACCCGTAATTGCTTTTCATATTCTTGATCATCTTTTAACTTTGGAGGTAAACGAGCATCCTGATGGTAAGTATATATAAAAAGCGGAAAGAGAATTTCAGGCTAATATCACTTTTTACCTAAATGGTAAACTGAACTTGTTGGGTTGAGTTGCTCTCTCAATGTTTGGCGATTGTTATACAATTAGGGTTGTACTAAAAGAACTTTCTTTTCTCTATCACTTATTTTATTAGGATGATAAAGATAATTAAAGCAACACTTAGAGCCCAACAACCGAATTTTTTTTTTAACCGAAATAATACGAACCTCCACCATTCTGATAGCAGATGTAGGGGAACCTCCAGACGTTGCCGAGGTCGACTGCGAACCCCACCACCGCCAGCAGGAACTCCGCTTTCTTGGCCCAGGTCTCCCGCTGGCGTGGCGGCGTTAGGGATACCACCACCGACCGCGATTTGGGCAGCTGAACGAGAGAAATTTGGGTATTGTGGTGGGAAAATAAAATACTATTGCCTCCCATAGACATTCGCAACTCAAGAACCTCCTACTTTTTGACCTTCCCAGCCCTTAAAGGTGGAAGATCGCTTTTTTAAGGTCTTGAAGGTAGTTATGCATTTTTATCCAGAATTAGATTTGGGGTATTATTATTCTGAATTTTTTAATCCTATTAGTAGTAAAAATATTTACAGTACTGACTTATCGTATAACTCGTAATTTCACCGCCTTATTGAAATCTTTTATTAGAATTTTTTTTTACGTAGTACATTACAACATTTCGTCAAATAATCTATATCAATTACAGTAGTTTTAATCGTAAATTGACCAATTTAAGTAGTAACATACATTCACGGCGGCAGGCGGGTCGGGCGGGGGCGCGGTTGGTGCGGGCGGCGCGTCCGACGGGGGCATCTCCTCCGGTGGCTCGCTTTCCCCGGTGCGCCGCTCCGGCCCTGGACTCTCCCCCTTCAACAACACACAGAATGTAGAGATGATATTCGTTGATAACAGTGCATAGTTTTAGAAAACATAGATAACATAACATAATCATTCAATACATCATCTCATTATAGTAACTGACCTCTAACTAAGCTCGAAGCTTGTATCTAGGGTATCAGAAACTACATAGACACTCATTCACACGCACACCCAGATCGAGACAAACATTTGTGGTTAGAGAAGTAGAAGATAAGCATTATAAACATTCACTACGTCATCTCATTATAATAACTGAGCCCTAACTAAGTTCGAAATTGTATCTAGGGTATCAGAAACTACACATACACTACAGATAGTTGGAAATAACCTGTAAAAAAAACTTTAAGCTAGCCAGGAAAGACGTAGTCGCTCTGGCCGAAAACGACCGGCAACAATCAATCAATCAAAACTTCATATCTAGTTGTGAACTATTATCAGTTGAACTTGGCTTGAGACGCTGCCGCATGTTAGATAGGTCCCAGCCTTTAATTACTTACTTTAGAGAAACTATCTCCTCTCTGTACTTATTGTTAAAAACAATTGAACAAGCAATATCATTATTTTCTTTATTTTTTATCTGTTTGGAGTCGACACGATAAGAAGAAGATATAACATTATTCAAGACTCAGCTTATTAACATGTCATGCATCCAACCACAAACGTTCACTCACTTATTTTTAGTAAACTTTCTTTGAAGAACGTAGAGATATTTCAAAAGACCACCAACTTTTATTGGAAAACTTCTTCATTATTCAGAAAATATAATCAAAAGTAACCACGGCACTCGTGATACACAAAGAATGTTTCATAAACGTCCCAACGATCTGTCGAACGATATTTTTACAGATATAGAACAATTAGGAAAAAAGTAAGATATGTAATAAGAAAAGGTAATCTAGTTTTTGTCAGCGGTTTTTATAATCTTAACTTGTGAAAACTTAACAAATCAAATTCCAGCTGATTTTCATTTGTTTCCACAAAAATAGCTTATTAACATATAATATTTTGTATGTTACATTGATTGTTACTTGATTTGTAGTTTCAAATAACTGTTAAGTAAAAAAAACAATTCCTCAAGACTCAAGATATTCTCCAAACAGTATACAGTAAACAATTTTAAAGCTTACAAATTCGTGTTCGCGTTAAAGCCACATTGGGACCACAATTTGTTCTATTTGCCGACGGCTGGCGACGTTTCGTGGCCTCTCAAACATCGCCCGGAACAGATTGGTTAGCAAATAAAAATAATGAACAGTGACCCCTCAACGTCTAAACATTAACATCGAATTGCTATTTACTTTAATGTAACAAATTTTGATATTGAGCGTATATTTTTAAAGATTTTAATTGAAATGTTACTGCTAGTCAGTAATTAATTTTGTAAAGTGTTTGACACGATCGAAGTTTCTATATAAATCTAAATTAAAGAATGATCAGTTGATCACAAAAATGAACTGATAATACGCTAAGTTTGTATTTGGATTCAAATCCTGACGAAGAGAAAAGTTAGAGCGACTGTCATCACCATGTATGAACTTCTGTCACTTATAATAAAGTTATAACATCATCGCTCCCATTGGCCTTGACCTTATACATCCCTTAAGGGTTTGTAACGTCCCTTGTAATATATTGTTACCCCATAAGTTTGACTAAACTATCAAACAAAAAATAATATCCTGTCAAAATAATAGTTCCCTTTAAACAATTTCCTTTTTTTGTATGAATGCAGTCGCATATATTTATCCATATATTGTATTCTTTTCAAAATAGTCAATCTAATCACCAAACAAGACTTCAATCGCAAGAACATAGCTACACATTCCAAAATCTATAAACTCCATTCAAAAACAACCTTTACTGCTATTAAAATAAAAACCACAGTCAGTTTCCTCTCCAATCTTTCGAATCAAGTCCTTCTTCATTACCCGAGTTAGGTGCGGGCTCCTACAAACGGGATTTCCTCACGTAATTGGCAAATAAAAGGTTAATCTGAACAGTAAAAGTGATTTACACCACCTCTTACTCTGAGGATAACGAAGATTGATAAATTAACTCTAGATTAATTATATTTTAAACGTTTATCTAGTTTGGATGTGATATATCAGATTGTGTAGAAAACGGGGTTAAACTAAGCTTGTGTGTTAAATAGTTTTTATATCGCATCGCTCGATACAAATCGTTTTAAACATTATAATAAACAGGCTAATAAAGTAGCTATGCCTATTTGTATCGCCCAAATTTTTAAACATATAAACCTTCTTGAATCACTTTATCTATTGATGAAAAGTACACTAAAATCCGTTGCGTAGTTAAAAAATCTAAGCGTACAAAAAACGAAAGCGACTTTGTTTTAAACTATGTATAAAAGTATAGATTTGTACATTTGTAGAGAGCGGGAAAACCGAAAACGGTACAAAAACAGCAAATATTTGGACAAATCTAAAGCAATTACCAACCGAGATGAACCGATAGTTTTTGTTGAAGTAAAGGGTTTTAATACGGATCACGGTTTGGTGATAGTTTTTAAAGGTATTCGATTTAAAGATAATGGTTTCTTGTTTCATTTTTATATTCACTTCCATTAAATTGTAACTTATAAAAATGTTTCAAATACTTATTTAAATATGTTACAGAGAGGAGGAATAGGCTTCCACGCTTGTGTATAGCGTTTTGGTCTCAAGATTAGAACTACTCGAGTCAAGATTGAAACATAGCAATCGTAGTCTATACTAATATTATAAAGAGGAAAGATGTTTATTTGTGTGTAATGAATAGGCTCCGAAACTACTGGACCGATTTCAAAAATTCTTTCACTAATGGAAAGCTAATTTATCAGTGCGTGACATAGGCTATATTTTATCCCTGTAATCCCACGGGAACGGGAACTACCCGGGTGAAACCGCGGGGAGCTACTAGTATTTTATAAACCATCTTGAAAATCTTTGTCCATTACTTTGATGACACCAAAATTTGAATTCTTAAATAAAACAAAAGAAATTCATTCATATTTTAATTGTCACTTGGTTTGAGTTTTTATTGGAAAGTTGAAATGGACTTTTTATTTGTCTAAAATAATAACTTTACCTTTCAATTAAACCTCGAAATATATTTCGTAATTTTTATATTTAACTAAAATCTCAAGAATATTCAAATAATACGTAAAACGTACGATATTTTAAGATCTAAGCGTTTGGAATATAAAGGAGATGGTGAAATTCGCGAGTTTTATAGTCAATAACAACCGAATGTCCCATAAAGGGGACACAAAAGCTCGACAAATACCCTCATGTGTGCCTTTTCGGTTTAAAACGTTTCAATTTTGATTCGCAAATTTGTTTAAAATTGATTTTTAAGTATTTCGTTTCCATATTCTACAACTTTATCGTCATCAGCTCGTATATGTCCCCACCGAGGAGCCTACCCCTGTGATCAAGCCGTCAATCACTCTCACCTATTGCAATTGGTCTAGAAGTTGTTTTATTTATAAAAAGGGACAAAAATAATAGTTCTATCAAAGTTTCTTGCCTATTCTTCTCGGCCGATGTAATTTCTGAATATGTGGTAGATTTACAAAGTATATTAGGAAAGACCTTTTGAAACCCATTATTTGCAGTGTATTATATGAAAGTGATCACTCTAAGCAGTGAATTTGGCGGGCTTAGGGCCTATTTCACCATCTTCAAATAACGTTCCGAGTAACAAGTTTTGTCTTTGTCACTTGATATAAAGTAAGAAAGAGACCAAACTAACTTTACTTGGTGAGTAAATTTACTTGAAGGTCGTGAAATAGGCCCTTAATATACTACATACACAAAATGGCACGGTCCTACAAATCCTGGCTATGGTTCTATTTTTTTGTATGTATACCATTTTCGGTACACTAAAATGGGTCAAACACTATAAAAATTTAATCCTAATAATATCAAGGTAAATGGGTAGACTTGTGTGTACATCCCAGTAATGTTTGGCATGACTCGGAGCACTGGGTTACAGGAGCATACGTCACATAACTCGACGAGTTTCAAACCCTTTGTGAATGTGGACACTGCTGAATACTGTATAATATTAACTGTAATACTCGTAATAACATTTTCGTGTCAGCAATAAATTAGTCATTTTACAATTATTTAAGTCCTGGAATTTTAATTTTTAAATCCTTTTTAAAATATTGTTTAAATAATAAAATAAACTGTTTTTTCGGTTTTTTAACTCAGGTAAGACAATTCGAAAACTGAATTCAAATGAACAATCAATTATTCGCTATTATAAAGATGAAAATTAAGATTTTAAATGTACATTATCATTTTTCAGACCACTAGAAGACACAGTTGGGAGAGGCCTATGTCCAGCAGTGGGCGAACATAGGCTGATTATGATGTTGATAGAAAACATGAGTATTAATAAAACTATAGTACATTTATAATATAAGACAAACAATTTATCATTCACTTCTCAAAGGACATTTCAATAAGTAACTTTACAATTGTTGTCCCAAAACCATTAATTGAATCCTTTATTTCGTGGAAATTAATTTAATGAGATCAAACTTGTTACTTTCAATTTGATTTCCAAATTAAGATTAAAGACCAGTTTACACTTGAGCATAAGTTGTTTTATTTGAAAGTTGTCAAGGACAATTTTTATTGTGTACATGTATTTCACTTTTTTTCTCGACAGTCCATTTCTACGTCAAAAAAAATTGACATAACCATAAGTGTACCAACTGGCATTAAGCCTACCTAGTAAATTGTTGGCCTGTGAGATTACATTGCAGGGCAAACGTCTCTATTTCACTGATGATCTTAGTAAAGTGAAGAGGAATAGACGTGATCACTCCGCCTGCCCAATATGTGTTGGTGATCACAACTCTGAGACATGTTTGGACTCAGGAATTGAGGATTATATTTAGTATGATTGTATGGTAATGTCTATTTTATTAGTACAATTAGGAGGCATAGCCGTAAATCACTTGGAAAATAGGAAATGTGCGTCGCCAACCCTCGGAATTTAACCTAAAACCTCTAGCGTATAAGCCTCTAGCTATAGCTAGTGTTACTACCACAGAACTCGGAATACTCTACAGTAAGTATAGAAATGTTATCTACTCTCTGGTTATATCGGAACGCGTGTCGCCAGTTGACAGTGACCAACACATTGACATACTATAACAAAAAATGGAACAATACTGGTGAATGGTGTCCTATGGGACACACCTTTGCGGCGACAATATCACGCGTCTGTCAGACTTCTTTACTTACCATAGAGTATTCCGATGTCTGTGGTTACTACCAAAGTAAAAATAACTAATAAAACTACTAAATCTGTGCTCAAAGTTTCTCAAAAAAGAACTCAAGTCAGACCAAACCTTTAGACTATTTGTCATTTCACCAAGAGTTTATTTATCAGATCCAGTTGTTACAAAGTGAAGTTAATGTGATTTAATAACGAACTTTAGAAAATCTGCTCTAAATTGTTCGTCAAACAATTTCGTTAAACGTGATGAATTGTTACCATTACGCGTTAGTTTTTTTTTTATTTTATTCTTATAAAACGTCGAGTTGATTTAAGTTAAATGTTTAAGGCGTTCTTTTTTGTGAAAGACTTTGCAATGATTCAATTGAATACCATAATATAATTAACGTGACGATGATAGATTTTAGCATCCATACTAAAATATTTTCTTATACGATTAGTATAAAACAGTTTTAAGTATCTGGATCTTGTGCTTGAGCTAAAGATATACCTACCTCTCCAGTTTTTAGATCTTACAAACATAAAAATGTGCTCCTATGAGGGTGGCATGTTCATGTTGAACAAACCCTCAATAAATATTATAGATTAAAAAAAACAAAACATAAAAATACTTCTATTTTACTTATATGTAGAGATTTACTTTGCAGCCTTAATTCTAATAATTTCTGCTCTACTATCCCTAAGTAGATCTTCTTATATTCATCGTGTGACGTGTCTATCGTGTAATGGAAGGTATCTAAGTTTGGAGCAGTTTGCAGCTCCTGCGGTCAGGAGGACACTAACTAATTCGGAACTACTATGAGACGTTATACAGCTACGTAGTGACATTTGAGGTATACGTATGTATGAGAATGAAAATGTTTACTTATGCTACGTCTTTACTGGTCTATTGGTATATTCTATTGTCTGATTATTGAGAAGTAGTTTTAAAATATTTGTTAATAACACTCTCCAGAAAATCTTCTACTCGTATCTTTTTCATTTAGGAGTCTGTTATCATAGTCAGATTAGATGTAACAATATCGACAGCTGATGGGTGGTTAGAGCCTTACATTGCATCACGCACAAAGGACACGAACTTGTCCTTCCTTTACAAGCAAACTTTCAACTACTACGTAATATGCTAGGGTGCCCATGGTTCTAAAACAGTGTAATTTAAGAGCGGATTTCCCAAAATTCTTTCACACAAACCTTGGCCTTGGCAATTACGAACAGAAAATCTAATATTAACCAAATAGGTTCTGTTATTTTGATGTAAAAGCGACGGCTAGTGATAAGAAGTAGGTAACAATTTTATAGTCAACTAGCTGTGCCACGCGGTTTCTCTCGCGTGGTTCCGGATGCCGTGGGAATTTCGGGATAAAAAGTATCCTATGTCCTTCTCCTGGTTTTTAGCTACCTGCCCACCAATTTTTAGCCAAATCAGTTCAGCCGTTCTTGAGTTATAAATAGTGTAACTAACACGACTTTCTTTTATATATACAGGGTGTCCGGGCATCGAACCAAATAAAATATTCTAAGTCAGATAATATCCACAACACAGTCCCACGGACGAGTAATCCTGAGAATGTAGCAATGTGATAGCAATGACTAAATCAGTACAAGCACCCGCGCGTCGAGTTGAAAAAAACAAAATGGCTGCCATTTTGTAATGGAGGTAGCTAGAGAATTGGAATCGTGATTTGTCGATAAAAAATACCATATTTTACCCCCTTAAAGTATCCGACATCGATGACCGGACACCCTGTATATAGATTTCTCAGTTTTTTTTCATCGAAAGAATAGCTTCAACTATTGGATATACATTGTATAGGTCAGAGGTTTGGTGCTTACGATTCGCATGAAAAGGTTTATGAAGGATAGCCGCGGTATGCGGGGTCAGTTGGGTTTCAAAAGATCGTGATTGTATTTGGACTATTTCCTCGTGTCAAGTCACACAATGATGATGATGAGAACTAATATAATTTATCTCTTTTTGTGTGTGGGTGAAAACGTAGGACTGAGTTTTGGTTATTAAACTACGGGTTTTAATCGTGTTTAAAACATATAGAAATTGGATTAAACTGAACATGGTCACAATCAATATTTATCATAACTCTTAATATCAAAGTGAGTATTTCTTTTATTGAATTCTTCTTCTGATTATATGGTTATATAATTTTTGTTTTTACGTGAAATGAGAATGTATGTTATGTACAAATTCATCTGAAGAAGAATATAATATTATATATATAATATTATATATTATATTATATTATATAATAAATATAATCTGTAAGAAAAATAAGGGTTTATTTGTATTTAAAACCTTAAATACAAATAAACCCTTATTTTTCTTACATTATTCTTTATTTAATTTCAAAGGTTAAGACGCAAAGTAAAAGGGAAATACTCTTAAACGAAATACTTTTGTGAAGTTATTTCACTCTTTTTATTAAGTTTTAGATGTTTTAATTCGTAAGGTTTCCGTCAAAGGGCTGGTAACGTTTCGTTTGTTTGATAATTTTGTTGGTTGTAACCTTGGGTTTTACCTGTTTACACGGTTTTGTTCTTTTTTCAAAGCATTTCTGAATATAAATTAGCTAAATATTTTTCTAGAAAAAGAAGCTCAATATATTTATTTCGAAAAATCTTACGCTTGCAAGAGAAGTTTCGCCAAAATTGAAATTGGAACAAAATGTGTTTGAGATAAAAAGAAAGATGCTAATTTGGACATAAGCAAGTGAAGAATGCGCCTTTAACTAACACGTACAAAACCGTGTTCTTTTTGAAAGATCTTTACTTATAGAGTTTTTGATAGCTTTTGTATAATATTCATAGCTACTACTTTTACTAGTTACCTAATAAGAAAGTATTCTATGATACGTGATAAGAAGTAGAAGATGATTTTGAATTTAAAATCTCTCTCATAGTTTAGTGTATTAAAGAAAAGGTTCAAGATTCAATGACAGTCCATTGTGTAGTTTTGTAGAATGCAAGGAGCAACAAATATGAAATCTTGATAAAGAATATAGTATGGGGTAGGAGCAGTCGAGCGTGGATGACGCGAATATTAACATACTCGGTCCAAACCTTCATTTGGCGGTCGGTAAATTTTGTTGGACAACATTTTTTCCGGATATTTTTACGTAACGTTTTGGTGCAGTGATTTTTATTCGACTGTGTAAGAAAGAAGAATTTTGGGCATTGGCTACGGTAGCTTGAAAAGTTTGATGAATTTCACCATATAAAGGTTTTGGGTGCAACATTTTAAGATATTATAGTGTAATGAAAACTAAAGTAAAACTGAAATATTTTAAAATTACCTGGGCTAAACTCTATCGAAAAGAGAAAAAGAATCCTCGTAGATAAAAGATCTATTAAATAAATCACAAATCAGGGATCTCTCTCATTTCCCTATTTACTGTAAATTGTTTGAGCTTTAACTGATAATTTAGAAAACGTTTCGATATTTGAATTTTGTTCTGGATGGAACACATTTTTGATGGAAATGAAAATGAACCTTCGATGGACCTCTTTCCCGTCGAAGAACTAAATTATGTACAATTTTGTATTATTTTTAGAACTTATTTGTATTATGTAAGATATGTTTTGAAGTCTTAAATGTTTCTGCGTGGCTGATCACTTTGTCAACTGTATTTCTATTGTCGAAATGAAAGAAAATCCGGTAATTTTACGAGTAATTATGTTGGTATAATACTTTTAACAAAGACATAGGTTTTTTTGTGTATTTCAGCGTATGTACTTCTAGTCCCTTCCAGAAAAGTTACTTTTACGTATTATTATGGTATTTAACTTTCCGAAATTCACGGTCATGGTCATCGTGCTTTTGGTAATAGAAATGTGAAGTCATCGGTTCTTTTCTCAACCATGTTAAACTGTTTAATTTACGCAAACGTTTGTTCGGTTCTTAGATAGCTTATAAAGTGTTAGCTTTGAATTCCTATTTTAATAATCTTTTTCTGCTCAATCTTACAATCTACTTGAGATATAGTTAGTCTTCGATAGTATGCATCTTAAGTAAGTTATTGGATTATAGTTTAAAAACTAAAATAGGTTTATAAACTATATTCTTTATTTAACTATAACTTTAAAAGAACCTAATTTTATCTATATTTCGTTTTGTTTCTTTACTTTACGTAATATTTAAATACATTTTCATAATTTTACATAACAGCGGGTTACGCAAACGGGAAGACTTTGTAACATTTTAATGAAATTAATTTGTGAGCAGTATTTTTTAATAAAATAATTCTTGGGTCAGACATTTCTTAATAAAACGATCGGAATGCAACAGGTATGCTTACCTGTTGTTTATAAAGTGTAATGGAATTATTAAACTTGATATTAATCTATATTTTTGTAAGAATTTAATTTGAGAAGGTATTTAAGCGTTTATAGATTAGTGGTAACCGCGGATTACTTGTAATCGTGTATCGTTTAGTACCGCTATGCGTTGCCGAATTTGTGTCATAATAATGATGGCTGGTGGTTATAGAAGTGACGTTTAATTTCGTGAGCTTTTTTTTGCTTTGGAGGGTATATTAAGCTGGCGCGGGCGGTCCTTTTTTTTTTCCACTGTGTAAATGCATAGAGCTGCATACCACCGAGAGCCGAGAACAGGAGGACTCACGGTGGTTATGTGGGGCTCTCCCAGCCAGAAGGGCTGGGCCTACCTAAGTTTGTCGTTATACCTACATTATTGACAATCTTGAAGGGTACTTAGGGCTTTCAAATTTTGAAGTTAGTTTAACCGAAAATCTTGTATTTCTTTCTGCGTTGTGTAAATGGTAGTCGCTTAATGGTAGACGTAAAATACAGACATTTCGTCAAAATCTGGTGAAACTAAAAACCGGCCCCAATTAGACAGGCGACAAAGCTTTGGAAGAAAAAGAACAATTTAAGTGGAACTTCATTAATTTGTTCCGCTTTATTAATACGGTTTTTTATTTAATTTAACGACTTGTTTGGTGTAAAGACTGCGAACTCGGAGGTCTGAATTAGATTCTCGGACAGAAAAATGCCAAATACATGCAGTTGATGTATGTGTGTATTAAGCACTCATAAGGTACCTTACCTATTTAGATCCTTCGAGCGTGATGCGATAACTTTTCCTAGACTTTTACTATTTTAAAACGTATTTAGTATCGCATAAACGCTTTTAACAAATGTGGTGATTAATCTGTTGAGTGAGAGAGAGGACTTTGATCTGCAACGAGAGACTTTATAACTTTTACACATTTTTAAGATTTGATAGACCTTATTAAATTCGTATGATGTTGTTTCACGTCTGGTCTGCGGACTAGCCGATCCTTTCACCACGACTCATGGCAAATTCAAACTTGCCGTGCGTGTCCCTACACCTGCACACGCGAGGACCTTTACAAGGCCACTGATAGTGCCATATCGGTGGCCGAGTTCTGGTCCTCAAATACATTATGAGTCGACACGCTAAGAAGAAGACGTCTATATTTTATTTATTTTTTATGATTTAACGTTTGCTAAACTGAAATCACCAAACCTTTGAGTTAGAACCAAGTAAATACTTACATACAAATCGTGTAATGGGACGGAAACTATGGTGTGGATGACATAAAAGTTTGATGGTGATCTCCGATTTAGACATTACCTTGTTTGAATTTTCATTAAACCAAATGAAAAATGGATCCCAATAATGCGATTTACTGGTTAGTCCCGATTTATGAGTGCGATTAATTTGATAGATATTATGTAGTTGTAGTATTTTTTTAATGAATGTTTAAAAATGAGAAGGGTAAATGAAAATATTAATAAGAGTACTTTCAAAAAGTAATTTACAGTTTAAACACGATGTTTTTTAAACTAATAAGAAAATAGAAGATTAAAAAAGATGGGACATAAAAAGTTTGAGTATAATATAATCTATACTTATAAATGATTTAAAAATATATAAAAACCACTCAATCCCCATGTCACATTCTCCTCAAAGTTTTAGTTCAAATGTTTTTTCATCGAAAGGAAGGAACATAAGATCTTTCAAATAGATGTGGACAAAAGATTTCATAGATGCAAAATATTTTTCCTTTTTTTTTCACACATTATTTTTGAGTTAAAGAACGAAAGGAGATGAAAATATTTGTTTATAAATTGTTTTTCAAACTCTGAAACGCTTAGTTCAAAAGTTTCAAACGTTATATTCTAACACTTTATCAAACAAAAATTAGAAAACAGCAACAAAATTTGTGTCATACATTTATCTAGAAATATGTTAATTTTAACTCATAAACTTTTAATTATAATTTTTCCCGTACTTTAAAACTTTTAAAGCATTTGACTTTACGTATTCCAAGTGTTTTTTTTCTAAATCTCAATATTGAAAATTCTTATTTCAATTTACTAAACGAAAATTCCTTTCCCAAAATTTAAAACATTTTTTCCTATTTGAAAAAATTAAAACTCCCCCAAAAATACAACCTAACGTATCACTCACCTGCCGCTTAAGCAAACGTCAGCGCTCCGGTGACAGGAGTCTCATGTCAAACTTGAGGATGGAAGTCATGTTGTCTGTTCGGCGGTGGCAGCGTCACTGGCGCCGGCTGCCGTGGGCGGGACGATGGCTGTCTCCCGCCCTCCGCAACAAGTGTGCGCATTGGTCTAAACGGGAATGTTAGGTTTAGGATTCACTGTCGAAGATGTAGGGGGAACTGGGACTGTGACTAGTTGTTTGGGCTGGCTTTGGTTGGCACAGTTTTGAATTCCTGGCTTCGTTCTAACTCGGCTAAAAAAGCTTGTACGACCAAGAAGGCGACGTGATGCAGTGAATATTGGTCAATATTGGACAAGATAAGATAATAACCCTAAAGAAAGTTTTTTAAAATAAAATTTCAACAAAAATACGTTTAAAAAGATGATGAATTGATTGGCAGTACATTTTGATTGATAAATTTAATTGGAAAAACTAATTTTGAACCTTGTGTACATCAAAAACTTTTGAGTTTCTTTAAGGAAGTATTTAAAGTCTGTTTGTTCTGGCTAATTCACTTGGCATTCATAGGCAAATATGTAGATGTTAATAGATATAACTAATCCTACAATAATAGTACCTAAGTCTAAAGTACACATATGGGCAAAGGAGTCGCGGTACATCAAAAAACAGATGGCATCATGAATTTTACAAGTTTGACACCAAATTGGCGCATTCTTCATTTAGCCAACCGACACAAATTAGAGTTATGTTTGAAAAATAGCAAACATCGTAACACCTAGAAATCGCGACCTCCAATGTGGTAGGCATTTTCCCAATCCAGTCGACATCAGAGATGAATTAAATAACTGAACAAATCCTAATCAGTACCCTAAATCAGGCCTTAGTCAATCACAGTAGCCAAGTGCAGGCTGGTCGACTTCACTTACCCACAACCTCACAGGTGTGTGCAGATTTCCTCACGACCGCGACGATTCCCTTCAGAGTAAGAGCATCGAACAAACGTACAAAACAATTAACAAAGAAATTCACCTAAAATACATTTATTATCACCCCAAACAGACTAGACTAAGCTTTGCAATAGAAATAGTTAAATAACCATGGAGATATCTCGCGCAGTCCCGCCCCGGAGTGTGATTCTGGATGATTTGACCAATCAACAGGGACGGCACTTGATCAGCGGGCGCAGGTGAATAAATGGATCCTAGATAATGGATAACGTATTATTATTTTTGTATTGAATAAGCTTATTTTATTTCAGAGTTATTGCGTTGTATTTGTTTGGTTTACGTTATGGAAGTTGGTACGAAGCGCTCATGGCCCAGTGCTACCCGGGATCACTTGTGATCTGTGCGGTTAAGCAACGTCTGGCACCACCATGACTGTGATGGGTCATTACTAAAAATGCTTTTAATTTCATGAGCGTTTCCGTGCTTCGGAGGGCACGTAAAACCGTCGGTCCCGGCTGTGGTACTAATATTATCGACAGTCGTTACGGGTAGTTAGAGCCCTCAAAAGTCTAACATTTGGTTTAACCAAAAAATGTCGTATAGCCCTCTGGGTTGTGAAGGTCTGATGGCAGTCGCTTCACGTAAAGTACTGACATTCCTCCAAATCTGGTTAAACTGAAAACCGACCCCAAATAGACGTGGGATGAAGGTTCGGAAAATAGAGATGGAAGTAAGGTACGCACTGATTCTGGTTGATACATTTTCTGAAAGAACAATTAAATACAAGACTTACATGATAATAAGTATTGTAAAAAAGAACTAAAATATATTAAAACATCCGACTATGGGATATAAAAGAAATGGAAATTCTACCGCAAAGTTTATACAGTTCCATAGATCGGAAACAGTTTGAAAAAAAAACTCATTGTAAGTTACATTAGCTCTCTCTGATTTCACAAAAGTTTGAAAGAAATAATAAATTAAACTATAAGCTAAATTTCGAAATCTTATAATTTAAAATATACTATGAAAAATATACAATATGTAGATACTATGCAATAGTAGTATGAGAGCTATTTCACCATTTTCAAGTAACGTTCCGAGTAGTTTACAGTACTCATGTTGTCTTTGTCACTTGATATAAAGTAAGAAAGATACAAAACTAACTTTACTTGGTGAGTAACTTTACTTGAAGGTCGTGAAATATGCCCTTAGTATCCTTACTAATATTATAAATGCGAAAGTAACTCTGTCTGTCTGTTACCTTTTCACGGCCAAACTACTGAACCGATTGACTTGAAATTTGGTACAGGGGTAGCGTATGGTCCGGGAAAGAACATAGGCTATGTTTTAACCCGAAATTCTCACGGGATCGGGAACTAAGAAGGTGAAACCGCGGGGCACAGCTAGTAATCTATAACCATGACATTTCCAAGGTCACTCTCGAGTGACGTGTCATCAGATTGCCTGCCAGTGGGTATGCGGGCGTTATCAGCACATGTGGACTGAACGGACACCACAAGATAGTGTTCACATATCTGTTCTAAACTATTACATATGACTTGGTAGTGTATCTTTTCTTGCTTACTAGTCTATGCTCTGCGGGTTTACCCGCATAGTTCCCGAATTTTAGAATAAAACATGCCTATGTCCTTACCTAGACCATAAACTACTCCTGTTCCAAATTTCAAGTCAGTTGGTCTCGTAGTTTAGCCGTGAAAGGGTAACATACAGATAGACAGAGTTACTTTCGCATTTATGTGCTCCGTGATTTAACCCGCTTTATGCTCCACTCCTAATATGGATGAAGTCTATAAACCTTTGGTACTTAGACTTAGCTCAAACTTTACTTATACGTCTGTCTTAGCCAATCAAATTATAATAATTACTAGCGACGCCCCGCGGTTTCACCCGCGTAGTTCCCGTTCCTATGGGGATAAAATTATGCTAAAAACCTTCCCACAGAATTACTCTATCTATTAAAAAAACCGCATTAAAAACCGTTGCGTAGTTTTAAAGATCTAAGCATACATAGGGACATAGGGAAATAGGGACATAGGGACAGAGAAAGCGACTTTGTTTTATACTATGTAGTGCTAGTGATAAAGTGCTCGTACTTGTATAATGTGAATAGCATATTTAAGTTAAGTTTGATTAGAGACCAAGTACAGATATGAGACTTAATGTGATGTATTATAGCCCAAGCTTTCGTCGATACATGGGCTACCTAGTATTACTCATATCTTTGTAAAATACTGTACCTGTCTTTTTCTTTTCAAAACTTACTTACCTTTACCTTAAAGTAATTTACATATTACTTTAAGATAAAGGTACTCGCTTACTTCTCGTTTTATATAACTACTTTGTTACTATCTGTGATAACTTGTAATTGGCTCATCTTTGGTCAAACAATGTTAATTAAGTATAATGTTATAACAACAAAAGTATAACTATTTTTCATCCCGAAATTCCCACGGGAACATCGGGAACGGGAACTATGCGTGTAAAACCGCGGGGCGCAGCTAGTATTCTTATAAATTAAAAGTCATTGAAAGTGAACAAAACCTGTAATTATTGACAATAGTTCTGATTACATACTGAAAAGCGAAACACATAATTATCAAGAAAAGCTTCGTATGTGATAATTGTTATCGTAATAACATAATTGTGTTTACCGTAACGTTACTCAAACGGTATTATTGAGTCAACATAGCAGGGGTTGGCAACAATTTAAGAAAAAGTAATTATCTTTGGAAATCAATCGGAAAAGTCAGAAACAATAGGAATGTTATGTGTGTTTTAAGCAATCTTTGAGGGAGACGCAAATTATGACTTTTCACATAATGTGATTTGAACTCAATATATTTAACTTTATTATTAACGAAAATAATGGTAAGTATAAATTACATAATTTGCAGCTGGATAATATATTATTTATATACTTACTTACCTTTTTCATAACATTACTTTCTATTATATAAAAGTTTGTAAGATTTCAAAAACACTACAAACCAAAATAAAATATAAGTAAAGATAATTTAAGTTTCCGCAAAGAACAAAACAAAATAAATATGTATTACACAAGTCCTTGCAAAGTAGTTTCAATTTAAAACCTATCTCATTTAGTCTACTTTGTCAACTCCAAAACAGTTGACAACCGCTGGAATCTGCAATTAAGAATTTTAAATGTGTCTGTGTTTGCTTTCCAAGATTCACTCATTCGTTTCCTTTACATCCTGTGAGAAGCTCGTAAACTAAATAATATATTTAAAATGGGTTTACGTATAAAAAATACGAATTTCTCTGTCGGTGTGTCTCTGACGGCTCTCAGAGTGGTTGGCTTTTGGAGTCCCGAAGGTTTGAGTGGGAATCAAAAACTGCTTTACAGTTGTTATACTGTGATTTCTTTCATGTTTCTTTTAGGTATAATTATTAATAGTAATTTAGTACTCTATTTCATTTTAATTTAACACTACCTGATAGGAGGACGCTTTTGATCTCGAAATTGCAATCGCAGGACCAATTTCAATTTCTGGATAAAAAGTAACATGTCTTATTCCTGGTTACAAGTAAAATCGGCGTACTAAACAAATAAATCAATCCCACCGTTTTTGAGTTACATGAGATGTAAATAACTCGAAAAATATCATATTTATAAAAGAGATTAATTATATTACAATTTATTTTTATAGTGTTTGAAATGAGTTTTGAGACGTGTACCCTGTATATATAAACATTAAAAATGCGGTAATTTTTAAAAGTAAAAAAAACAATGATTATGGACATTTTCGACTCATATCCAGGGTTTCGGTATGTTGCGATTCGTAAGCAAGTAGTAATGGCGAAATCTATAAAAATTTCACTAATGAAAATCGGTAACCTTTTTTTGGGACTTTATTGGTCACGAGCGACAGTATTATAAAATATTTAAATACTAGCTGTGCCCTGCGGTTTCACCCGCGTAGTTCATCATCCAGTGCGAATTTCGGGATAAATCATACCCTATGTTCTTTCCCGGATCATAACCTACCCCTGTACAAAATTTAAAGTTAATCGGTTCAGTAGTTTAGCCGTGAAAAGGTAACAGACAGACAGACAAAGTTACTTTCGCATTTATAATATTAGTAGGGAAGTAGGGACAGTAGTACCTACTTATAAGAAAACTAACTCAATTTTTCCATCAGGAACATACCTAATCATCCAAGTAGTAGACCTATTTCTCATCTGGGGCGACCTGCCGCTCATGACCGGCACCGCTTTCCTCCTCTTCACCAACCTGGCTCAAGCGGCGAAGATCATCATCATCCTCACCAGACGAAAGGTTATACAGCAGATAATCAGTGACGCTGATAGGGTGCTCAGTACTGTGACCAGTGCAGACGCCAGGGCAATTGTTGAGAGGTTTGGATTCAGTTATTTTAGTTTTAAGATACATTTTTTTTACATGCCAGCCCGAGTTTTTTACCCACCCTTCTCGGCTGATGTAATCTCCGAAACCGTGGTAGATTCACATTAGACATTCATTAGTGCTTCCTTTAGGCCCTAACTTTAGATAACTTAAACGCTAAGCTAAGCTTTAAAATAACTATTTCTCACTGTATTAAGACATGTTTATCTTTGTTTTATAAAGTTTAAAAATCTTTTATGGTATGAATAAGTTAGTTTCTGCCTCTGAGAGACATATTGATTAAAAACAACTTATTCGATTTGATATTTCGCTAATAAGTAACTACTTATGTATATCTCTGGGTAAAATGTAACTTTGCTTTGACTTGGCCGTGGGAATTTAGGCTAAATTAATCGGGTTATCCTGGCTTAGATTAGAAGGTATTGTATCGAATTTCTTCGATCCATCCAACCAAATTTTTAAATTTCTTCTTAATCGTCCGTCTCTTTCAAATCGATCCAGTACATTTTGAATACAAGAGTTTCAAAATCCATTTATGTTTACTACACTTAAAACGATCTTGTACCGCTAATTACCAGATGTAACCGCGAGACCACCGTCCAGCAGTGTTGCTACTTCGCGCTGACGGTGATCACCACGCTCGGCTGGGCCACCAGCGCTGAGAAGAACCAGCTGCCTTTGAGAGCTTGGTTTGTATCATACTGCGACCCAAAATAGTATAAGTACGTAAACAAGCTTTTTAAATAAGTAGAGATAGAAGAGTAGAGTAGAGCTTTTTTAAAAGAGCAGAATACGTCAAATATAAAACTAAGGTGAAAATATTCAATTCAATTTAAATTTATTTGTTATATTTTTTTTTTACATAATTATTGAGACCTTACCTCCCATGCTAGTTAAAAACTGTAAATAAGATCCAAGTTTTTTGTTGCCTATGTAAACATTATTCTCATAAACTTTTTATGATCATGTACAGGGGATTACAAATTAATCATTAAGTTTGCAGCGGTCAGAATATTGGCTCCCAACATCAAAATTCATCCAGAACATCCGAACCAAAATTTGGAGCCTGCCTATTATATTCAGACAATATTAACACGCACAAAAATATTACATTTTTAAGCCATTGCATTGTTTCTATCGAGGGTATTGAGCGCGGGGATCGAATCCAGAAATTCCGTAACGAAAAAAAACCTCACATTTTTATTATTTTTTTACCGAAAACTTTTTTTTGTAAATTTTCCAAAAAGTTTTTATAGTACTGTAGACAAAGTTTTTATTGTATGAAGTCCCAAGTACGACATCAAAATTTCTAAGGTTAGGATTGCAATACAAAAATAAAAAAAAACAATTAGTTGATAAAATTGCTATGCAATAGCTTTACCGCGGCAGTCCCCGAGTGACACACTTTCTTTAATTATTTTCTTTTCTTTAATTGAGTTTTTATATACTTACATTTAATACAGGTACCCATACGACACATCAAAGTCCCCTGCCTACGAACTAACATACATCCATCAAGTGACAGCATTATTCATCGCAGCCTACTTGAATGTAGGCAAAGACACCCTGGTGACTACACTTATAGCGCAGTGTACATGTCGACTGAGACTCCTGGGGTTATCCTTGAGGACTTTGTGCCGGGATATTAGGAGTGATAAGGTGATTGGAACTTTTGTCTTAAAAAACGAACAGCCGAAAAAAGACTAAAATAGTACCTAATAAATATTTATACGAGCTAGGTAAAGATAATTTGCTTTAGCGACATCTTTAATTCTTAAAATAATATCAAGAAACTATTACAAGAATTTCCTAAGGTTCATATTTTAGTTGCTTGTGTAAAACACGAGTTAGTAAATCCATGAGTATACGTAGCTCGTAGCGTTCGTAGCATTCGTAGCAAACACGTTGGGGTAGATTTGTACTTAGTGTTTTAAGCCACCAATAGATGGCGTTGGCACATTAATAGTGTCGTCTTCGTATTTTTAATTAATCATATTTTATACCTACTAATTTTGTTCAGACTACAATTGACTAATGAAACTTTGTTTTTCTACTGATCAAATCTTTTGTATGTAACGAATGTTAGTCTAGTAAGAAGAGTTTAAGTATACACCCTTATTTTGAAATTGCGATACCTTATCTCACAGCTAATGTAAACGACAGGTGACAATATAATAGTGAAGTTAGTTTTTTCTTTTGCTTTTATTTAAAAAGTTATGATAAGTCAAAGATTTTCAAAATCCCGCCGAATTTTATTGTTATTCTACACCGAACGCTGCGATACACAGCTGAGCGCGGTCATCGACCCGAGCCGTCACAGAATACTTGATAGCTAGTGTGCCGTCTGGTAATACGACATTTATTTTGTATTTTTTAAAGATAAGTAATCGACTATCATTTTTGATATTTTTATTAGATATATGGATTCAGTTACTGCTACAGATATTCTGATTTTAATAAGTCCCATATTTTCAAAATAGGGGTGTATATTGATATCTTTGATTTACACGAACACTACACATTGAAATAAAACACTTAAACGGATTTTTGTCGTGGTTATATTTTGTTTTACATTTTCTGACGTTTCGGATTCTTTACAGAACCCGTGATCACAGAAGACTCCTGTGATCTTCTTGAAGGTCTTCTGTGATCACGGGTTCTGTAAAGAATCCGAAACGTCAGAAAATGAAAAACAAAATATAACCACGACAAAAATCCGTTTAAGAGTTTAAATAATTAAAATAATGAAATAAAACAAACGGGTTTTTCTCGCGATTATATTTATGTTTTACATTTTTCCAAATCCTAAGTTAGTTTTATTTTTTTAAGTAGTGTCCGCGTTAATAAAGAAATACTATACTTGTGCTGTAAAATATTTATTTGTAGCCCTTCACCCGTTCAGAAGAACAGCTCGCGTCCTCTGGTCTCCGGGCGTGTGTCGTGGAGCACTGCGCGGCGCTGGAGGCGGCCGCTCAGCTGCAGGACAGCTTCTCGGAGCCGACCTTCGCGCAGTTCAATGTGTCCCTCATTATTATATGTGTTACTGCGTTTCAGCTTGTTTCTGTAAGTATTTAGTCAACCTATCATAGTCATATTATTTGATTTGCTATAAACTACTACACAAATTAAAGGCGTCTCTTTTCTTTTACTCTGACTGAATCAACGTTCACACGTTCTTGCGCAGTGATTTGCGAGCTGTATAATTTAAACGGTTTCGTAGCGGGATGCCTATAACTATATAGTACATATATCACGTGATTTCTGTGTGGACTTAATATTTGTCCTGTGTCCAGATGACAGGTAACATGGTGCGGCTCCTGTCGATGGGCACCTACCTCCTGAACATGATGTTCCAGGTGTTCCTCTACTGCTATCAGGGGAATCAGCTCTCCGAAGAGGTAAACCCACATCATTTTGAGTAATGTGAGACTTTGGTAATAGATACTTCTTGTTTTTCTTTCGAGTATGACACAAAAGAGTAGCTCACATTTTTGCCGGCTCAAAGCCTTACTGAGTTTTAAATTATGTTGGTCGCTTTAATTTTTTGGTGTACCCAGAAAATGTGTTGCTTTTTTGGCTGTGGAGGTCCGATGTCCGATTTGGTTAAACTGAAAACCGACCCCATTCAGATATGGAACTAAGGTTTGGAAGATGGAGAATATTTTTAAAATACTGTAGCCATTGCCACTAAAGAAGAAAATCTGGTATTAAATAGAGAATAGTTACTTCTAGAATGAACTAATAAATCAATAGTTAATCACCCTAAGACCCCTTCAGTGAGGACATATATAAACAGATGACGATGATGATTTCTTATATTCCAGAGTACAGAAATAGCCGGAGCAGCATATGAGTGTCCCTGGTACCTCTGCTCTGCCAAATTCCGTCGGACGCTGCTCGTGTTGATGCAGAGGTCACGAAGAGTTGCCAGATTGAAGGCTGGAGGGTTCACCACTCTGTCACTTGCTTCTTTTATGGCTGTGTGTTGAATTTAAAATGGCTAAAATATCTATTACTAGCTGTGCCCCACAGTTTCACCCGCGTCGTTCCCGATCCCGTGGGAATTTCGGGATAAAACATAGCCTATGTTCTTTCCCGGATCATAAGCTACCCCTGTACAAAATTTCAAGTCAATCGGTTTAGTAGTTTAGCCGTGAAAAGGTAACAGACAGACAGTCAGAGTTACTTTCGTATTTATAATATTAGTAGGTAATAGTAGGGATGGCAAAAAAAGACAAATTAATTTTTGATATAGATAATTTGAAAGAAGAATAATCATATTAATATTGATACATTTGATATCCTATCAAGATATTTTTAAATGATTGTTTATCTAGATATATTTTTTGTTTATATCTATTAAACAGTCGTCCATAAAAATAATTAGACAGCCATCTTTTGACGTCCGCCATCTTGGGACGTTCGCCATATTGAAATTAAATTGATGATATTTGCATTGTCGTGCAAACAAAAAATTTTCTTGAAGAAAATTAAATGATTGATGAAATTTGGCATAAACAAAATAGGGAATTAATAATAGAGGTTATGGAGTATTTTGAACTAATTAATGTACGATTTCTAATTTTCCAGATAATAAAAGCTTCTTACTCTCTCTTCACATTGTTGAAACAAGTTGAAGAGAAGAAATAACAAGATACTTACAGTCAAAACACCTTAGAACAAAACTAATGTAATGAAATCTGGAATAGAACCACACATTCTTGCACTCAATGCTTCGAGATTACCGCTTCGCAGTAGAGACCATCAAATTAAAATAGATTAGTTCATAGCCTGTTTTGTTTTATTTCTTTTTTGTCTTATACACCCTTATTTTGAAATTGCGATACCTTATCTCACAGCTAATGTAAACGACGGGTGACAATATAATAGTGAAGTTAGTTTTTTTCTTTTGCTTTTATTTAAAAAGTTATGATAAGTCAAAGATTTTCAAAATCCCGCCGAATTTTATTGTTATTCTATACCGAACGCTGCGATACACAGCTGAGCGCGGTCATCGACCCGAGCCGTCACAGAATACTTGATAGCTAGTGTGCCGTCTGGTAATACGACATTTATTTGGTATTTTTTAAAGATAAGTAATCGACTATCATTTTTGATATTTTTATTGGATATATGGATTCAGTTACTGCTACAGATATTCTGATTTTAATAAGTCCCATATTTTCAAAATAGGGGTGTATACCTAATACCACTGTTTTATTTAATTGTATATTTTCATTGTGTGTCGATTTTCGGTCATATATTTTTCTGAAGGACTAAAATGTGGTGAAACATGGTTTAAGGTGTTAATTAAGTTATTAGTTTAATAGCCGGACAGATTGACATAACAACTGTTAATCAAAGTTTGGAACCAGGGTTTGGTAACAGTTTGTTTAAAGAAACTTATTATGTAGTCAATTTAATTTATCTATTATTTTATATGGAGTTTTGTTATGGAGCTCATAGTGAGGAATGTGAAACCAAACAAATGTAAAAATCTAAATCTTCACTAGGATTTCGATTTTTACATTTGCTACTTGTAACACTGTTAGACATGCAAATATACAAGAATTGACAACCACCTCCTTTTTGGAAGTCGTTTAAAAAATAGTTTGCTATACCTATAACACAAACTTCAGTTAGTGTAGTTTCTCTTCATTAAAATTACATTGTGATCGCCCACCGAGCAACGTAGTAATTATAATTGATAGAAAACGAAAAGCATCGATGGACGTGCCATATTTCAATACCATTATTATTATATTCTCGCCATTGAGTAACAGAACACTTCAGACCCTACCCAGGGGTTCGGATCTAGTCAAGTCAACCACGCTGGCCAAAGCGGGTCGAAAGTAGCATTTACAAATTGTTTACTACCCCTGAATCAAAAGTAAATAAAGTTACGTTTCCCCAAGAATATATTTGTTATCATTCTTTACACAAAGCGTGTCAATACATACAATATGAAGTTTTTACTGGAAAACAGCAATTACTCGATGCAACTATGTTTGAGTTTATTACGGATATACGGGTTTCTAGTACCGGGAAGGTTTTCTGTCCAATATAAAATATTGCTGAGAATCTACTGGGTTTTCTGGTTTATATTTATCGTTGGTAAGTTTAATAAAAATATGGATATTGTATCTTAAAAAGAATGTAGTGTTAGGTACCTACTGCTGAATTGAGATCTCCATTTTATTAAAAATACTGGGTTATACAAAAAAAAAGCTCAGCTAACATTGACCTCGCTATATTCAAGGTTTCATTTCAAGCTTAGCTACGGCCCTGGGGCCCCCTATTCTTATGTCAACTAAGTTTTCTATGCCCCTTCTGGTGTTTATGGTGTTTTGTGGTGCTCTAGGCAATTGCTTAATTTGATTAAAGGTTAATCCGGGACTGCGTATATGTATTCATATAAAAAAAACATATACTTAAGTATAAAAAGCAACTGTTCGTGACTGACTGATCAACACACAGCTCTAATAAAACTACTGAATGGATTGCGCCAAAATTTGCCACATAGACAATATAACGTAGGAATTAACTAAAAAGGAAATAAGTAGAACACAAATTTCCCCTTTATATTATTAGATGTGATAATCAAACAAAGATATCCGTATATCACGCATCCATCAAGGTTCTGAAACTTCCAGGAATATACGTCATAGTACAAATTGGTGATCTAATCCAGATCTGGGGCGATATAGCCCTCATGACAAACACATTGTTCCTTCTGCTAACAAACATCACCTTCGGGATGAAGATCATCAATGTGGTGATGAGAAGTGATCAAATACAAGAAGTGGTTGACGAGTCTGATGATGAATTGAAATCTGAAACAAGACCGGAAGGAATAAGTATTATAAAAAGGTACTTTACTAGTTAGCCCCGCGGTTTTACCCACATAGTTCCCGTTACCGTAGGAATATAGGGACAAAAATATGCTAAAAACCTTCCCACTGAATCACTCTATCTGATATATCTATTAAAACAATCCGCATCAAATCCGTTGCGTAGTTTAAGTAAGTTAGTGCAAGATAAAACTTTGCTCTTGCAAACTGTGATGTGGGAGTGAAAATAACATAAAAAACATAAATACCGATTTTGTTTTACAGCAGTGACAAAGAAACATCCAGAATTATGTTGTTTTACATCCTGCTGTCTATGATCACCGTGATATTGTGGGTAGCGAGCGCTGAACCCAACACTCTGCCTCAAAGAGCTTGGTAATTTTGGAAAATAATGTTTTGTTGGATCTAAATAAGAAGTATAATATTTATTTTAAATACTTTATTGAACAGGTATCCATTTGATGAGAATAAATCGCCTGCCTACGAAATAACTTATACACATCAGGTAATTTCAATAAAGAAAAGCATATTATAATTATTTGTCATGCTAGTTTGAGTGCGAATCGTATGCGCAAACTTTGACGTAGCTGGAAACGTCATTATAATTATAACGCCTCTTGATTATTAGGAATTGGGAACATAGATTGTCATATTCCTTTTCTATCGGTGCTGAATGCTAAACCTTAATGCGTGTTGCCAAGAACTTTAATAAACTCCAAAATAATATAGCAAGAAGTCACACCCAAGCATCTCGCCATAAAATATCAGGCAACTGAGTATTCGAAGTTTTCTAATTGGCGATTCTTCTCGGCTGATATAATTTCCAAATCGGTGATACATTCAGATTCAACTTTCATTAGGTTTTATAGCCTGAATAAATAACATAACATAACCATTCACTACATCATCTCATTATATGTAGTAACTAACCCCTAACTAAGTCCGAAAGTATCAGAAAATACGTACACACTCATTCACACACACGCCCAGACTGAGATAAACATTTGTGGTTCACACAAATATTCACTCCGCACGGAAATCGATACCTTACGGATGGCAGTCCGGCCTGGTGACCACTCTGCCATCTAGGTCGTCAAAAACGTTTTTGATTTATTTGTTTCACCAGTCAATAGCAGTAGCGATGGGTGCGATGCTGAACATCAGCCTGGATACCCTGGCTACTTCTCTGATGGCGCTCTGCAGGTGCCGGATGCAACTCCTGGCGCTGTCTCTACGGACTCTGTGTGGAGATGCTGTGCAACATGGTTTGGTAGGTGATTTGATAATATTATGTTGAATTATCCAAGTTTTTCCATTATAAAATAAGCATATCCTTCTAATATTATAAATGCGAAAGTTTGTATGTTTGGATGTTTGTTCCACTTTCACGCAAAAACTACTGTATCGATTTTGATTTTTGGTACAGATGTTCCTTATTACTAGGAATAACACATAGGATACTTTTTATCCCGAAATTCCCATGGGATTATGTATAAGTAATCGTATGTTTTATTTTAACTTTTTGTAGTCACAAATCCTACCAATAGATGGCGCTGTTACTTAATTTTTTAACACACGATGGTGAATTGTGCCGAGATTGTATGATACTACGATACTTCTCACGGGAGCGGGTAAAACCGCGGGACGCTGCTAGTAAGTAGATATAAGTCAATAAGTAGGTTGTATCACATGTGATCACAGTTCGCAGACGGACCAACCACACCAGGGTACATAATACAATCTTAGTGGGATATAATAGCTTAAAAAGTCATTGTTTTTCGGACGGTGCATGGCAAATACGGAGATCATCAAAAGGCCTTCCTCATTCCTTTCTTTCTTATAGTTTTCTCTGACATACAGCTATATGATTTTGCATTTAATTTAATACGTTTAATAATGATTCCAGCAACAGTTACAGTACTTTTAATGTAAATACTGTTGTTTCAGCAATTCCTAACAGCAGATGAAGAGAAAGCAGCCCTGTTCCGCCTCCAGGCCGCTGTCAAACGTCACCACGCGACCCTCTCGTCTGTGCTCCAGATCCAGAACTCCTTCTCGGAGCCAATCTTTGCACAGTTCTCAGTCTCTGTCGTCATTATTTGTGTTACAGCTTATCATTTGGCTGCTGTAAGTATTATTTAATTATGCTGTGAACAAAAATAAAAATAGTTTTGAAGCTAAAAAATGCTAAATAGTCGCGAAAGGAAAAGACAACAATAATAACAAATATATGTGAAAAGAATTAATCTTAATGTTGTAAATGCATAGAGCGAGCCAGCTGTAACACAAGTAGAGAAGTTTCATCTCCATCTCATCTCATCTCCATCTCCATCTCCATCTCCATCTCCATCTCCATCTCCATCTCCATCTCCATCTCCATCTCCATCTCCATCTCCATCTCCATCTCCATCTCCATCTCCATCTCCATCTCCATCTCCATCTCCATCTCCATCTCCATCTCCATCTCCATCTCCATCTCCATCTCCATCTCCATCTCCATCTCCATCTCCATCTCCATCTCCATCTCCATCTCCATCTCCATCTCCATCTCCATCTCCATCTCCATCTCCATCTCCATCTCCATCTCCATCTCCATCTCCATCTCCATCTCCATCTCCATCTCCATCTCCATCTCCATCTCCATCTCCATCTCCATCTCCATCTCCATCTCCATCTCCATCTCCATCTCCATCTCCATCTCCATCTCCATCTCCATCTCCATCTCCATCTCCATCTCCATCTCCATCTCCATCTCCATCTCCATCTCCATCTCCATCTCCATCTCCATCTCCATCTCCATCTCCATCTCCATCTCCATCTCCATCTCCATCTCCATCTCCATCTCCATCTCCATCTCCATCTCCATCTCCATCTCCATCTCCATCTCCATCTCCATCTCCATCTCCATCTCCATCTCCATCTCCATCTCCATCTCCATCGCCATCTCCATCTCCATCTCCATCTCCATCTCCATCACCATCTCCATCTCCATCTCCATCTCCATCTCCATCTCCATCTCCATCTCCATCTCCATCTCCATCTCCATCTCCATCTCCATCTCCTACTCCATCTCCTACTCCATCTCCATCTCCATCCCCATCCCCATCCCCATCCCCATCCCCATCTCCATCCCCATCTCCATCTCCATCTCCATCTCCATCTCCATCTCCATCTCCATCTCCATCTCCATCTCCATCTCCATCTCCATCTCCATCTCCATCTCCATCTCCATCTCCATCTCCATCTCCATCTCCATCTCCATCTCCATCTCCATCTCCATCTCCATCTCCATCTCCTTCTCCTTCTCCTTCTCCTTCTCCTTCTCCTTCTCCTTCTCCTTCTCCTTCTCCTTCTCCTTCTCCTTCTCCTTCTCCTTCTCCTTCTCCTTCTCCTTCTCCTTCTCCTTCTCCTTCTCCTTCTCCTTCTCCTTCTCCTTCTCCTTCTCCTTCTCCTTCTCCTTCTCCTTCTCCTTCTCCTTCTCCTTCTCCTTCTCCTTCTCCTTCTCCTTCTCCTTCTCCTTCTCCTTCTCCTTCTCCTTCTCCTTCTCCTTCTCCTTCTCCTTCTCCTTCTCCTTCTCCTTCTCCTTCTCCTTCTCCTTCTCCTTCTCCTTCTCCTTCTCCTTCTCCTTCTCCTTCTCCTTCTCCTTCTCCTTCTCCTTCTCCTTCTCCTTCTCCTTCTCCTTCTCCTTCTCCTTCTCCTTCTCCTTCTCCTTCTCCTTCTCCTTCTCCTTCTCCTTCTCCTTCTCCTTCTCCTTCTCCTTCTCCTTCTCCTTCTCCTTCTCCTTCTCCTTCTCCTTCTCCTTCTCCTTCTCCATCTCGAATCTCGAATCTCGAATCTCCATCCTCATTTTCAATTTCATCCTCATCTCTTTCTCCATCTCTAACCTCATATCAATCTCCACCTCCATCTCCATCTCCATTTCCATCTCCATTTTCATCTCCATTTCCATCCTCATTTCAATTCTCCATCCTCAATCTCATTTCCATCTCCAACTCCATCTCCATCTCCATCTCCATCTCCATCTCCATCTCCATCTCCATCTCCATCTCCATCTCCATCTCCATCTCCATCTCCATCTCCATCTCCATCTCCATCTCCATCTCCATCTCCATCTCCATCTCCATCTCCATCTCCATCTCCATCTCCATCTCCATCTCCATCTCCATCTCCATCTCCATCTCCATCTCCATCTCCATCTCCATCTCCATCTCCATCTCCATCTCCATCTCCATCTCCATCTCCATCTCCATCTCCATCTCCATCTCCATCTCCATCTCCATCTCCATCTCCATCTCCATCTCCATCTCCATCTCCATCTCCATCTCCATCTCCATCTCCATCTCCATCTCCATCTCCATCTCCATCTCCATCTCCATCTCCATCTCCATCTCCATCTCCATCTCCATCTCCATCTCCATCTCCATCTCCATCTCCATCTCCATCTCCATCTCCATCTCCATCTCCATCGCCATCTCCATCTCCATCTCCATCTCCATCTCCATCTCCATCTCCATCTCCATCTCCATCTCCATCTCCATCTCCATCTCCATCTCCATCTCCATCTCCATCTCCATCTCCATCTCCATCTCCATCTCCATCTCCATCTCCATCTCCTACTCAATCTCCATCCCCATCCCCATCCCCATCCCCATCCCCATCCCCATCTCCATCCCCATCTCCATCTCCATCTCCATCTCCATCTCCATCTCCATCTCCATCTCCATCTCCATCTCCATCTCCATCTCCTTCTCCTTCTCCTTCTCCTTCTCCTTCTCCTTCTCCTTCTCCTTCTCCTTCTCCTTCTCCTTCTCCTTCTCCTTCTCCTTCTCCTTCTCCTTCTCCTTCTCCTTCTCCTTCTCCTTCTCCTTCTCCTTCTCCATCTCGAATCTCGAATCTCGAATCTCCATCCTCATTTTCAATTTCATCCTCATCTCTTTCTCCATCTCTAACCTCATATCAATCTCCACCTCCATCTCCATCTCCATTTCCATCTCCATTTTCATCTCCATTTCCATCCTCATTTCAATTCTCCATCCTCAATCTCATTTCCATCTCCAACTCCATCTCCATCTCCATCTCCAACTCCATCTCCATCTCCATCTCCATCTCCATCTCCATCTCCATCTCCATCTCCATCTCCATCTCCATCTCCATCTCCATCTCCATCTCCATCTCCATCTCCATCTCCATCATCCATCTCAATCAAATCTCGTCTCGAATCTCGTCATCTCAATCGAATCTCGAATCTCGAATCTCCGTCTCCATTCCCATTCCCATCCCCATCCTCATCCTCATCCTCATCTTCATCTTCATGGGAATCAGACTGGTCCCTAAAATTTGCTAAATCAAACGGTAACCTAGACTTGTCATTTGTAATGATTAATGACCAATCACACTTGTTTGACCAGGAGCTCCACAAACAATCCCTGAACATCCTCGGTATAATGGGCATGGTGGCGTACCTGGGCGCCATGATACTGCAGGTCTTCATCTACTGCTACCAGGGGAACCAGCTGCAGGCAGAGGTAAACAAACTGTTTCACAAAGTTAAAAACAAACAGTTTCTAACTTTATTATCACAAATGCCAATATTGTGGTTCAGATTTGACCATGCAACTCAAATATAACGACCTTTAGATGTGAATTTCTATGTCGTGGCCATATCGTAAATTTGCCCATTTCATGAAGTGGCCAACTTAATTTGATCAAATCATTAAATTGTTATCGTTTCACGATTATTTCATCAACGTTTGGCCAGATCGTAAAATTCGCTTCGCTCGCTCGCCTCTCTCTATAGCCCGGGTCCCATGGCGCGTTGTATAGCGGGCCAGTCCGCGCCGCGCCGGACCGAACGGGCCGTGGGAACGGTCGCATACGATGAAGCCTGTTGTAGCCCTATGTCGCCCGTCCAATCCGTCGGGAGTCGGTAATTTCAAAGGCGCGGCGTGGCGCGGCGCGACGGTGCTTGCCGTGGCCTGTGCGGGCGCGTCTGCGTCGGTTTTAACTCATTCATTTCTCACTCGGCGCGTGCGCGTACACGCACGCGATGGAGTGGACGAACGAATTAATATTCGAGTTTTTAACTCTCTACGAAAATCAGCCGCAAGGGTATAAGTAGCGGCACGAAACTCTAGCGCTGACCGTTATTGCGCAGAAGTCAAATATAAGGTATCACAGGGGGGCTAGAGAGACGAGGGGAGTGTGTGCGTAGCGCCGGTTGGCTAGTCTGCCGTACTCCGTCTGCCGCCACGATAGCACACTCCGCGGACATCTGAATGAACAGTCGCGTTCTAAAGTAAGTATATTATTATTGCCGTTCATGGATAGATTTTTTTAAGTTCAAGTTTGTTTGATATTTTTGGTTTTTTATTAGTGTATTTTTAGTAGATGGTCAATACTATACAACTTAATAATAAAGTTTAAGTTAACTTTAATATTAAATAGGTAATTATTAATGTTAGCGCGCGCAACAGTACCTAATATCATCCACATTTCGTGCATTAGACTTACTATTTATTTAAATAAAATATGTTGTTAAAAATATTTGTTTAAGTAGTTATAGTAATTGTAATTGAGTTATAAGTAATTGTATTTTGTTTGCTACTGTACACATGCGCAGCTATCCCCTCTACGTTTCGCTCAGCGCTAAACTTACGTGCCGCTACCTATATCAACAGGCGTGGTACGATCCGGTCTGGCCTGTGATAACACGGGCCGTGGGACCCCACCTTATGTGTGGTCACAGTTCTAACCTAACCTAACCAACTCGTTCCACCTTATCGTCGTAAAGTCTTTTGTTCTCATATTCCTTATCATTTCACAATAAATTATTCACTTTCTCACTGCGATTTTCGTCAACGGCCGCCATCTTGCGCATTAACCTAGCGCTTGTAGCGCCTCTTCCGGTAATGAATGTAACTATTTGACGATATGATCAAATGATCTTGGCCGTTTCATGAAATAGCCGCGCGTTTAGTTGACCATATCGAGAAACGATTATTGATCTGCCCTAACCACATCATGATGTGGCCAATAGACAGTGAGACATTTCATGAAATGTGACCACTTCATGAAATTATCAACCATTTCATGAAATGGTCAAATTTACGATATGGCCACGACATCTATACTATTTTAATACTTCTTATAACTAAAGATAGAAGAATTATCGGGAGACGCGACTTTGTTTCATTCTTCGTATAGATAAGAAGTTTATGCCAACTCTGAATTAGAGCTGACCGCCCGGGGCCCTATTAAATAAATTATAATCGTAATTCCCCACAGAGCTCCGAGCTATCTCAAGCTGCGTACGAGTGCCCGTGGTACCGCGGCTCGCTGCAGTTCCGGCGCGCGCTGCTCATCGTCATGGTGCGCACGCGCAGGATCTCCAAGATCACTGCCGGCGGGTTCACTACGCTATCTTTGGCTTCTTTTACTGCTGTGAGTTGTTTGAGAGTGTCTAATTTAGTTTATAATTGAGGTGATGGTAGGATTGGTAGGTGCAAAATGGACGCAACTCATTCATTCATTAATTTAAGAGCGGTGCTTTTGTCGGTGTACCTAATAGGGGCAACTCCCTCCATCTGCCCCTATCCAAAGCAGCCTCCTTCACATGTAATTGCAAAGATGAGTTTGACTAAAAAGTAATTTGAATAAAGTTTAAAAAATCAATACATAGTAAAACAAAGTCGCTTTCTCTGTCCCTATGTATGTTTAGATCTTTAAATCTACGCAACGGATTTTGATGCGGTTTGTTTTAATAGATAGAGTGATTCAGTGGGAAGGTTTTCACCATAATTTTATCCCCATATTCCTACGGGAACGGGAACTACGCGTGGCGCCGCTAGTATTTGAATAAAGTAGAGGTTAAACAAAAAAAGGTATAATGCTTGTGCTGCGCAATTTCAGCCGCATTTTATTTTATAGGTACACACAGACAATTATCCCGGATCACTCAATATTTATTGATGAGAATTCAGTTGCATACCCATACCCAACTTAAAAGATGTAGTTTAATTTTCTAAATAATAAAGTTACTATTTATATTTTATTGTTTCAGATTGTGAAAGCTTCGTACTCATTTTTCACAGTGTTACAGCGAGTTGAAGAGTCTAAAAATAAGTAGACATGTTTATGTCAATGTTTAATTCGAGCAAACATTTAATAGAATTGTTTATTTATTGAGTGTGTATGTAGCTGTAACTTTATTGGTAGTACGTAGTACGTTATTAAATTGTTTGATGTATAGATTTGTTTTATAAAAAAATAAAGATACTCGTAGTGAACGAATGAAATAAAAAAATAACATATGTGTATGATTACTTATATTGTTTCTGTATTGTGGATTAGTTTGCAATACGTTTACTTTCCATCATATGTAACATTTTTAGATTATGTAGGTAATACGAGAATAAAAGATTTTTTACTAGTACAAAATACTAGTCAAATGAATACCAAAAACAGCTGTCGATTCGTTAAAGTTAACCAGGCATTAGTTAAACCATAAATTATACCCAAACTATTACAAAATGGTGCCCCCATTAATAACTAGTTGCGATCATGGGAAGTGCACCACCTGCATTTAAAGTGCATTGGGTTTTAATTGCAGACTAAATATCTGAATAGTAAGAACTGAATGACCTACTATTAATATGAGAATAATTAATGTTTATGTAATTGTCTGTATACTTGTACGACGAAATGAGAAATAATAATCATTCACTACATCATCTCATTATAGTAACTGACCCCTAACTAAGTTCGAAACTTGTATCTAAGGTATCAGAAACTACGCACACACTCATTCATACACACACCCAGACCGAGATAAACATTTGTGGTTCACACAAATATTCACCCCGCACGGGAATCGAACCTGCAACCTTACGGATGGCAGTCCGGCAAGGCGACCACGGCCATCTAGGTCGTCAAATAGGACAGAATGTAAATAAATGGATGAACAGTATGACCCAAGTGCTTTTTTGACCCTAACTCTCTTATTAATAAACTAGAAATATTTAACAACGTTACAGTTATTCCACGTTTCCCATTTTCATTAACTAATAATAAAAATAGGATTCCGACGAATTTATAACCTCGGTTTAAAGAAACTTTATTCTCAAAAGAACTTACAAAACAGTCACTTGTATGAAAATTTATACATAAAAAAATATTCTTAAGTGTATGTTTTTTTAGGTCTCTAGTGACAAATGCATGCAGTAAACAATAAAACAGAGTATAATATCTATTTATCTAAATTTTGAATCACTCTGATATGAAACTAGCAAATATACTAATACTTTCGTTAATTTGTTAATTATCGCTACAAGAACTTAATTATGTGATGTGGTGAGTGTTAGAGAAAACGTGAACAAGTGCTCTCTGTTCATTAATGAGAGCGCATGATACCAATTCAAATAAGAAATACAGCAACATGTACTACGAGTAATAATCTTACTACAACCAATGACGTAATACAAATAATAAACCTTATCAATGAACATCTTACTATTTATTATGAGAACAAATATATTATTATTAAAACATAGGTGAGAGTTTGGCAATTGAATAGTTGGAATGATTCATTGACGGCCCATGAGTTCGATTGATGAGGTAACGTGTAGTTACATAATCAATAGTTATATTTACGTGTGAATGTATTTATTAACCCCCGACGCAAAAAGAGGGGTGTGTGTGTATGTGTGTGTATCTGTCTGTCTGTGGCATCATAGCTCCCGAACGGATGAAGCGATTTCAATTTAGTTTTTTTTGTATTAAAGGGGACTTACGTGCGAGTATTCTTAGACATGTTTGATGAAAATCGGTTGACCCGTTTAAAAGTTATGGGGGTTTGAAAGTAATTGTGTTGGGGTTTTTTAAATTTTTAATTTTAGTACTTACAGTTTCAGTCACCTAAAACAGCAAATTGTTGGATAAAATAAAACCAATCCTGTAGAAATTTTGAGATAAGAAGTATCCAGTCTATGTGTTGTTCCTAGTTAAAGAATCTTCTCTTCCGAACCATTTCTAATTGGAGACGGTTTTTAGTTTTATCAAATTTGGTAGAATGTCAGGAGTATACGTATACATCCTAATGCCCTCAAGCCTAATGGGAGACACCTGCCCTATATATTATTGCATACTTTGTTTAAATGAAATAAAGAATTTATGTCTTTTCCATTCACGGGACTATTAAGGAGTCCCGGTCTTTTGGAAGGCTAGTATGGGGCCAAAGCCAACACACGGAAGCCCTTTGACATATTTAATCTTGTGTAAAGGATGCACAATCCGGCGACTATCCCTGTATAACACTATAAAATGCATCCAAGGACAGTCCCCGGTTCTGCTGGGACTATTGCAAATATATGGAAAACTACGACTGGGATATGGGAATGGGATGTTTAATGGACTGGATATTGGGGAACTATGGGGACTATGACACCATATATATTAATAATAATAAATAATTTTAATAAATAATATTATTAATTTTATTATTACATGTCATGTTAACCAGTCCAATACATTTTTCGTGAAATAGAAGTTTGTTAATCTTACAATGAAATAATTATCTTTTCATTCATCTATACAATGCTATATTATCTTTGTCCGGTCTATGAATACCGCTAATTTATTTACTATCACGGACCATAAAATAGTTACTATCAAGTGATCAGATTAGTCGTTTATCAGTGATTACTATCAAATCTCTAAACTTTGGAACTTAGAAACTACATTTGGTGATTACCCAAAATATAATTCTTTGGGTTTAACTGCCCGTAACGAAACCATGCTGTAAATATTTCTATTTATAAAAAAATAAATAACAGGTCATATTTAAGAGTCGTGATCACAATGGCATCATAGTTGTCAATATAATTATGTTGTTATCATAAAGAACATCCTTTTATTTATGTTATATAAATATACTATGTGTATGTAATTGAATAGAGTACTTACTACTCAATTGACTATGTATTGTAATTATATTCACACGTCCAGTCTACGAAAATCTGATCCTTCATGATGCGGTCAGCGCGAGTGCGAAACCGCAAAGTTAATCTCGTGGTGGAACTCCCAGCTTCTATGTTCCCTGAAACAATCTGGGTCTCTTTGGGTCACAAGTAAAGAGGTTACCCTTTAGGGGAGGTTCATATCTGATGGAACATGCGTCGCGTAACAGAACAGACCAATGTATACAAAAACATTTGACCGTTCACACTCAACCGTTCCGATTATACGTTAACGTATAATCGGTTGAGTGTGAACGGTCAATACAAAGTCAAAG
This sequence comes from Timandra comae, assembly GCA_958496195.1. NCBI lineage: Eukaryota > Metazoa > Arthropoda > Insecta > Lepidoptera > Geometridae > Timandra > Timandra comae. The sequence goes on along the minus strand of OY292366.1, from coordinate 10,352,962 downwards.
TCAAAGTAAGTAAGTAAAAAAGTCAGCCCGAGTTCGAACTGTGACAATCACAGTTTTTTTCTACTACTCTACTACTATAGAATGAATACACAATTAGTATTTGCATATATGTTAGCAACAAATAAATAAAATATTCTCAATACATTTTAACATCTAAATATATATATCTCAAAGGTGTCTGACTGACATAGTGATCTATCAACCCACAGCCCAAACTACTGGACAGATCGTGCTGAAATTTGACATGCAGGTAGATGTTATGACGCAGGCATCCGCTATGAGAGGACTTTTGTAAATTCCCCCCCTAGGGGGAGAAAAGGGGGAAAAACCCAAATTCTGCCGGAAGTCATTATTCCACGCGGACGAAGTCGCGAGGCGCTGCTAGTTACTCTTAATAAATTCGAACCAAACAAGTTACTCACTAATAACTAATCGCCAACATGGGTATACATAATATGTAAATGCATGTTATCTAATGTACGTGCGTCCGTGCAGAATGAAATATTTGTCAATCCGTATCCATAATTTAAAAGAGTTATTGCCTATAGTCTATTGTTATACTCGTAGTCTTGGTAATTACGTGTGGAATAATAAACTAACGCATATTTTTAGTTAGCATGACAAAGGCCCGGTAATACTATAGATAGTACTGTGACAAAGGTGTTGTAAAACGCCTGATAATATATACTTAAGGTTCTCAATGATATTTTGTTGATTTAGATTGTTTTCACACTGGCTAGAAAAATCTCTGAAGCTATGACATCATTCATGGTCCACCCACAAACATAAAGTTCATCTTTCTAAACGGCTTGACCGATTCTCATGAAATTTTGTGAGCATATTCAGTAGGACTGAGAATCGGCTAACATCTATTTTTCATCCCGGAATTCCCACGAGAACGGGAACGGGAACTACGCGTGAGAAACCGCGGGGCGCAGCTAGTATATTATTTACCCAAGTATTTCTTTCATTTTCCCGACTTTCTTTTTAGGGTATGCCACCATTTCATCTAAAATAATTTATCTTTATAAGTAAAAGCGCTCATGGCCCAGTGCTAGCCGCGGATCACGCAACGTCTTTCATTAAGCAACGTCTGACACCGTCATGACTGGGATGGGTCGTTACTAAAAATGACTTTTAATTTCATGAGCGTTTTCGTGCTACGGAGGGCACGTAAAGCCGTCGGTCCCGGTTGTCGTACTAACATCATCGACAGTCGTTACGGGTAGTTAGAGCCCTCAAAAGTCCAACATTTGGTTTAACCAAAAAATGTCGTACTTATAGCCCTCTGGGTTGTGAAGGTCCGATGGCAGTCGCTTCACGTAAAATACTGGCATTCCACCAAATCTGGTTAAACTGAAAACCGACCCCAAAATAGATATGGGATAAAGGTTCGGAAAGAGAGAAAGATCTTTTTAAGTAAAAGACGTCTGCCATAAAAAAGTCTGAATTTATCTTTATAAGTAAAAGATTTATTATTTTCATATAAAATTTTTATCGAGACTTTACCTCTCGTATCGGTAATTGGTATTCAATTGTTAAAGTAGGCATTAAACATCTAACAATTACTTCATCGATGACATGCATCCTAAACATGAACACTGATAAGTATTCCAAGTATAAAAGTCCCGCAATATTATATTGATAAGTGTTTATTATTTATTTACTAACTATCCCCTTTGATTATGCCCGTTATTTTCGTTTTTGGTAAACCCAAAGAAAACTCTGCTTTTATTGAAAAGTAACTCTGCCTGTTTGTAAATGCTTTCACAGCTAAACAATTTGATGAAATTGGTACAAACATAGAGAAAGAAAATAACATCAGTTAAAAAAATCGGCAAAAACATTTTAAGACTCTATTTTATGTGATCTGATACATTAAATTCCGGAATGAAAAGTGGTGTTCCTGTATAGGACTGTCTTACAAACATACAGAACTACTAATTTACAATACTACTACAGATTAAAGCTGAATGATTAATTGCCTATATGACGCGTCAACTGCGCGGGCGCCGACATTAGTATACTAAAACAATAAAGATGCGATCTGAAACAGTGGGGATATATAGATGCTGTTATCTAACCCGCGTTGCAAACGTTACTTGCCCATGCGCAGAGCAGACGTTATGGCGCTAAAATTTGTGTTTTTATTGTGCGTGTGCGCATGGGCAAACGCATGTTATTGGAACGAAGAGTGTTCGTACCCGTTGTACTCGTCTAAGACACCTTATGATGCAGTCAGAGGAGATATCAGAGATGCGGTTTCGCCTACAAGTAAGATTTTTCTTTATTATTTTATTGTGTGCGTATTTTTTTAATATAAGTATGCATATATTTTCTTATTTTTTAAGTTTCTACAATATAAATATTTAAAAAATAAAAACACAATATACAATAAAAACATATAAAATAGAAGGCCGCCAGTAGCGGGTTAGGGCTGCAGAGACAGGAACCTCCTCACGATACGTGCCGTGCCAAAATCACTGCTTATTACATATTACTTATTGTATTTTTTTATTCATTTATTTTCTTATTGTATTATTGAAAGGGTTGTCTTTAGATGTTTTTTATTCCTAATAATATTTGGGTTGCATATTACTAGTAGATATTCATTTATATTTTTTGTGTTTTTTTTTCAATTATTGGTTGTGTTTTGTGATATACTTTTTTAAGCTTACTAGATATAAGTATGGGTTGCACATAACTAGTACTCTAGTCAGAGCCTCCAATTCTGCTGTATGCTTGTGTCTGGAGTGGGTTCATGTTAATACTGCAATGGAACTTGGAGTTATAAGGAACGTTTGTACTTAACTAAAATAATTATGATCTAAATCGGTTTCGTAGTTTTACGTGAAACAGTAACAAACATACATACATTTTTTTTGCGTATTTAATATTAGTGGAATTAAATAGGATTAAGCAAATCCAATTAATGCCAATTTAATCAATTTCAACCAGTGAGAGTAGGAGAGTATTATGTTTCATTCATTATTTTATATAATACTAGCTGTGCCCCGCGGTTTCACCCGCGTAGTTCCAGATCCCGTGGGAATTTCGGGAATTTCGGGCCTTCCAGGACCGTAAGCTACCCCTGTACCAAATTTCAAGTCAATCGGTTCAGTAGTTTAGTCGTGAAAAGGTAACAGACAGACAGAGATACTTTCGCATTAATACTATTCGTTGGGAAGTTGGGATAACTTGGGATTCTTCTAAATAATGAAGACCTTGACCTACAGTGGGTCGATACTTGTGCTGTTCTATCGTCATGAATAATTATTGATAATTAAAATGTTACATTATTATTTTATACATACGTATTCTATAACTGGTTTCAAATATTTCATCTAGATTTATAATACTTATATTATTTAGAAGTTCCGCAAAGATATTGAGAACGAATACTCCAATCTAATAAATAACGTAATAGGGTTCAATATTTTTATGACAAATTAATTAAGTCCGATTTAAATAAACTGCAACAAATAATTTTGAATTTAATACATGCAAATTTTCATAGCACTCAAAAATATGGATTTTCGTACAAATATTCTTCCCGTTTTTCATCTCTATATAAATTTTAAAAAATCCTGTGTTGTCCCTAAAAAAACCTGCGTATAAATTGTCATGCTTCTTTAGTAGTTTGTCAGACAGTCGGTTATAGTAAACAAGTAATTAAATACATTATGTATTTGCATATAGGATAATAAAACCGTTCATTGTACCTGATAACTCGTTTAAAAACAACACCGTATTTAAACCGGTGAATGAGGCTCTTGACCTCCATATTTACGTGTTTGGCGACCACTCGTAAGTACCACAATGCATAAGTATTTGGCGATCCAATTAGCAGAGTGGTCACCATGTCGGACTGCACGTTGCGGGTTCGATTCCCGTGAGGGATAATGTGTGTGTATGAATGTTTGTGTGCGTGGTACCTTAAAGAAACTTCGCAGAGAGTCAGTTTACTGTAAGCAAATTTTGTTTTTTATATTTTTTTTTTTGTTTTTATGACCATTTCATTTCATTGACGATAGAAAAGAATTAAATAAAATTCAGTTAGTTACTATATAAATAGAGTTATTGATTGATGTCCACGTTCTACAGGCGGTTAACAATTTTATATTTTACATTGACCTCCAAAAATCCTTACAAATGTCACCGCTTCACTGCGACCACACTGCTTCACCGCGCGGTGAAATGTAAATCGATGCACATACATACATGGAACAGAAATGGTTAGAAAAAGATATAAAAAATAGGGAGAGAATCACAGAATTAGGAATACTCTATGGTAAGTAGAGAGAATACATGTCCAAATCCCCCAGTAGCGGTGATTTCCATACAATAAGGATCACGACCAGGATTCTCTATGGTTTCTGAAGAAGCCGCCTTAGAGCTGACGTTCATCTGTCAACATTATCGAGCTTCTCTTTCTATTACACGTACCGTCATATTGGATTTCTCTAATGAAGATATATTATATGTATTTATGATCGCTGTCAACAAAAAGAAAGACCTCATACTAAACGTTTTTGTCAAAAATGAAAATGATCTACAGGTCCTCCATAGGTGGTTTGGGAGGCCTTGCTTCACCGTAACACAGTTTAATAGAACTAAAACGGGAGGTCTCAATAACCATGTTAAATAATATCATTTGTAACTACGATATTAATAAATTGATAACCAAATACAATGATAACAAATAAATATTAATTATATTTGGTTTATCTGCAGGTTGTGACGCTGTGGGCATATGGTCTTTGCACAGACACGGCAATAGGAACCCCGGTACCACTGTCACCGACTCAGTCAAGAAAATAGCCGATTTAAAAGATGAAATCTTGAGGAGTTACAATGCTGGGGCCAGCTTACTTTGCGCAGAGGTAACGTCAATAATATTTAGTGTATAATTAAGGCCTATTTCATGACCCACTTTTTAAACTTTTGCGATCGGAATTCATTGTTGCATAATTTACAGGTCTTAATCGCGTCTAACATCCGATCGAAACGTCGAGGTAAATAATAATTATGTTATACGCGATTAAGACCTGTAAATTATGCAACAATGTATTTCATGACCTTCAAGTAACTCACCAAGAAAAGTTAGCTTTGTCTCTTTCTTACTTTATATCATGTGACAAAGACAAAACATACAAAACATGTGAGTAATTACTCGGAACGTAACTTGAAGATGGTGAAATAGGCCTTTAATGTTATAAAGCTGAATTTGTTTGTATGAACCCGCTAATCTTACGAACTACTGGTCCGATTTGAAACAATCTTTCAGTCTTAGATAGCTCATATAAACACGATAAATAGCAATGTTTTTTATGTAAATTATCCCTTTCAAGTTTGATTTTAGCTGTTAAGCTATTGTTTTTTATTTGATTGGGCAGTTTTCCGCAATTAAACCTCTCTTTTAGCCCTTTATGTTGTAATATTAAAATAGTAGCCTATATTATGTGTGTGAATGAGTGTGTGCGTAGTTTCTGATAGCTTAAATACAAGCCACGAACTTAGGGGTCAGTTACTATAATGAGATAATGTAGTGATTATTAAATGATTATACACACTTATTTTGAAATTGCGATACCTTATCTCACAGCTAATGTAAACCACGGGTGACAATATCATAGTGAAGTTAGTTTTTTTCTTTTGCTTTTATTTAAAAAGTTATGATAAGTTAAAGATTTTCAAAATTCCGCCGAATTTTATTGTTATTCTACAACGAACAACAGGCGAACGCTGCGATACACAGCTGAGCGCGGTCATCGACCCGAGCCGTCACAGAATACTTGATAGCTAGTGTGCCGTCTGGTAATACGACATTTATTTTGTATTTTTTAAAGATAAGTAATCGACTATCATTTTTGATATTTTTATTGGATATATGGATTCAGTTACTGCTAAAGATATTCTGATTTTAATAAGTCCCATATTTTCAAAATAGGGGTGTATAAACAAATTTCATCACACTTTTAGGACATAGACATGTTCAAAGCGTGGACATGGAATGGTACACTAGAATCATCGCAATCCTTCCTCACTGGTACTGGGTACAAAGAGTTATATGCCATTGGAAAAAGACTGAGGGAGAAGTACCCTCATTTAGTGACTGGGGCTGCGGAAAATTTCTACTTCAGACCTACGAATGAACAGCGTACTATCACCAGTGGAATGGCGTTTATACACGGGCTGACGGATGAAACGGGGCTGGACTTGCCTCTTGAGGACGCTTTGCCTATTGATGATGTTATTCGGGTGAGTATCACTTAATTACTATTAGTCTCCCTAAGTCCTCATGTAGATATGTAGGCCTCTATTATATGTGTGTGCATAGTTTCTGTTAGATGAAGAGTGATTATAAGTAATATTTAAATTTCAATTTCAATTTCAATGATGAAATAATAGTTATTTATGGTACAAGCGAGGTAAGTTGGTGATTACTTCCGAGGCGCTATTGAGGCCCGAGCCGTCAGGCGAGGGTCAGAAGATAGCCGAGGATAGTAATCATCAATACACGCGTGTACCATACAACGTTTTTCAACACATTTGCGAAGAAATTATCATTTTTCGCTAAAAAATAAACATTTTTTCTATTCGCGCGCATCCAACACAACAATGGTGATCGGCCAAAGACTAAAAGAATAAACTTATTAAAAAAAAATCGAATGAATGAATGAATGGAATCGACCATAGACCTACCAAAAGTAAGGCAACATAGTTGAAGTTTGTTTTTAAAATGTATGGACACAATTTTTTTGGTATCGAATTTTTTTTTAAAACAAAGCAATTTAAAAAAACAATCTATAACTCACTAGTGAATCAAGCGTGTCATTATTCAACTGTTTTTGCACAAATAAGAGCCCCTTTATGAGCAAGTGTGTTGAAAAGATTATTTATTTATCTTCTGCGACTTACAAAACCTAAGCATCAACGAAGCTAATATATAAATTACTATATTCCAGCCGTATGAGAAATGTGACAGGTATCAACAGGATGTAAAGGGAAGCCAGATACTGACCGACACTCTGCTAGCGTACTATCAAACTCCTCAGTTTATTGAAGTAAGTATTTAGATTATAAGTTACTAGCGTTATGCAACATTTCGTTCTTGTCAAGCCTCTAAAAAGCTTCTGCAGTGGGCTACATTAATGCTCACTTTGATATTGCCATCAAAAGAAGGTACTTTTTATCTGACGCTGACCGTACGATCAGTGATTGTATGTTGGAAAACCTATTAATAACAATACGATGTACCTGCTTACTGCCGCTTTTATTGATGATAATCATCAGCTAATCCATAACTTTACCACTAAATAATATATTTACTCATTTTAGGTCCAAAAAGCAGTGCAACTTCGCCTTGGAATAGAGAAATTCTTTCAGCTGATGAAATTTACGCAATGTACGAGCTCTGCAGGTTCGATAGATCGTGGAATGAGGTGCTGCGGTCACCGTGGTGCGCTCCATTCTCCCGCAGTGACCTCGTGGTCTTGGAGTACAGAGATGATCTGAGGCATTACTACAGGAACGGACATGGGTCTTGGGTGAGTTGTAATTAGGAGTGTAGTTGCTTGGCATTGTTTCTTAGTTTTTTCGTGGGTATTTGGGGTTAAAGGGTTGAAATTCGAATTAACATCTTCACAAGCGTAGTGCTGCGACATTTTTGATTGATAACTGTAAAAAATTAAGGCTATATGTATTTTTATCTTAATTGTCGATAATACTACAAACGAGCCTACGACTTAAAATGCCCGGAAAGAAAAAATAACATGAAAATTGGAATCGAACACGTAACCTATGTCATAGTAGGCTATATAATAACTCCAACACTAACAAATATTTTTGTTACTAGGTAAACGAAAGGCTTGGCCGTATACCTCTCAAAGACTTGCTGCAGAAGATGGATAGCCTCGTCCACGGCACGGGTGGAGCGAAGAAATTCGTCTCATACTTTACTCATGACACCATGCTGGAGATGGTTTATAGCGCACTAAATTTGTACCAAGACAAGCTCCCCCTTCAACCGCACACGATCAGCGAAAACAGACTGTGGAAGACGAGTTATATTGGAAACTTTGCTGTCAATTTCATCGTTGTTTTGAACAAGTAAGAATCATTGTCATTATTATCTCTGATACGCGTATTTTTGGGTCGCGTTTTAACCCGTACCAATTTTGTAAAAAAACTATCCTATGTTTTATTTATACATACGGATTTATATGGACTATGAGATTCAAATTGTAGTTTTGGCGTGACCATATAGTGGCTAAGGACCAACAACCTAACAAAAATAAAAGCGTCACTTGTTATTTTTGTTAATATTTCCGTAATTACCTTTGTAACTTCTTTGAAAGAAGAACATTTCATTTGAAAGAAAGAACAACTTCTTTGAAAGAAGAACATGAAAAACTATAGGAAATTATTATTTGTGGAACATCGATGTATTGAAAAAGAGGAAATGTGAATTAACTAAATATATCGTAGTTATTCCTCGTTTATATCCATTCATTAATAAGTGGGTGTGTTTATTTTGATAGCACAAAGCACACCCATAAATTGGCACTTAATTTATTGTCATATTTTATTACATTGTCATCAATATAAGGTATATAGACAGATTATGATATTACCTCACGCATCGTGCGTGTTACGCTATGATAACAGTCTGCAATTTAGACTTAAGTCCATGGTAATAAAGTGCCTTATCGAAACCTTGGTATTGAGGAGTGATCTGTTATCAGATCACACCACAATGTGATGTACCGGCCGGTGTATTACCGTGACCATTATCATAGGCTTTTCTATCGCCGATCAATTGTTATCTCTATCACGATGGGATGACTTGATTGATAAATTTTAGTGTATCTATAACATTTTATCATAATCTTTATTATTTTTTATAGAAACTATAAATAGCTATCGCTTGGATTAGATCTAAAGAAGGTTATCGGTGTAGGAAATCTTAATAAGATTATTTGATATTATCTTTGGTGCTTACGTTTTTTATAGAAAACTTTATTTGAATCCTGCGGTTTCATCCGCGTTGACAAATCATAAACTTTATTCACACAGTTGTTAACCAATATAGAGGCACTTGAAACATAGAAGCCCTTTTCAGGCGTAACAAAATTACTAAGGTTTACAAATTAAACTTATTAATTTACTATAAGCTAGTACTTATTTTAAGTTTATATTAGGTAATTTCAAATTATATGAGATATTATATGGGTGTGTGTGTGTGAATGAGTGTGTTAGACTGTGCGTAGTTTCTGATTACTATAATGTTATGTTATGTTATGTTTTATGGCCTTTTAGCCTTTCATACCAATAACAAACATTTTAATATTTGTTTCAGTTGTTCAGACTCACGAGACCCAACCAGCTTCAAAGTGCAGTTGTTCATAAACGAAAAGGAAACCGAACTTTGTCCTACCGAAGGGTGTTCTTGGGAGGAGTTTATGGAGAAATTCGGATACTTCGAAGACGCAGACTTGAGTTTTTGTTACATGGATGTGAGGGAGCCTGAAGCCCTAGTCACGGGTAATAACTCCGCTGAAAACATTCCAGTTTTCTCCACACTTTTGTTGATACAAATAGCGTTTTTAGTTTTAAGAAGATGATGATGTTTCTTTAATGAACGATGTTACATTACAATTTCAAATTGTATACAGTTGTATTAAGTAATTTATTTTAAATAATTTATTTGGCACTTAAGTCGGTACATGTCTAATTTTAATATTTTATTTATTGGTTATTCAATCTTGTATGTACTTATATACTAAGGTGCCTAAAGAAAACTCTTCATTCGCATAGTGAGTGAGAGATTTAGAGTCCAATCCCTAGAATGAATGAAGGCAAAGAACAAGAGTCAATTTTTAAAGCCGTCTGTAGTGTATTGGATAAAACCCTTTATATAAATATGAATTTTATTTGTAGAATCATCACGAGTGCAGTCGATAAGCTAGTTCGAAGAGTGTTCCGACAAAGTTTTGGAACATCAAAGTGGTAAATAGGTTTACAATATTAGTACATTGCCTTTGGAATTGAACATGGAAATAATGTCCACTACCCCTTAACTGCATAAGTTAACGGAACATTTAATGAACCTTATTATGCAAAGTTGGGGGCTAATTCGAAACTGCAAAGTTTTGCAAAGCGTAAAAAAGATCGAGTCATATTTGCTTTAATGGAAATGGAATTTGTCACAAGGATAAAATAAATGGTTTAAATGGTTTAACGAGTAGTATAGTCTCCCCATTTTTTCTTAATTTTTCCTTTAAGACAAAATATTGCAAAAAACAACTGAACATCATAGATTTTGTAATAAATTTTTTCATGTCAGACGTTTCCATGATCGCAGTTTTGTGTCTTCGCTTTTAGTTGTACATGGACAGTAATTTCTTGTAAGTGCCCGATTAGTTATAGTGTATTAATCCTACTAATATTATAAAGGCGAAAGTTTGTATGTATGGATGTTTGTTACTCTTTCACGCAAAAACTACTGAATGGATTTTAATGAAACTTTACAATAATCTTGCTTATACATCAGAATAACACATAGGATACTTTTTATCCCAAAATTCCCACGGGAACGGGAACTACGCGGGTGAAGCCGCGGGGCGCTGCTAGTAACTTATATTTTTGTACCATCATAGTGCTATTTTGAGAAAATTAATGTCATAAATAAGGGTGTGAAACACTATAGAATACAATTCTAAATAATAAATGTTTAATTGCATTAAATTATTATAATATTGTGTAGATACTATAAAAAACTTTCACAAGTTCCTAACCAGTCTTTATGTATTATCATATTACATAATAGATACCTACTTAATTAAATATTTATGAACTTATTAAGATTTGTAAATAATAAAACTTGTTTATATAGCAATGCGTTTTCTTTTACCCAATGTGAGAATTTGTGTAATTAGAATTACCGTGTATTTGGAAATGTTTACAACTTGAATATTCATGCTACCTACCTAATATAAATACACATTCTACATGTGTATTGAGATAAAAGTAAGTCTCATATGAGTGTGTGTGTGTATAACTACTGTGTGTTTAGAAATATTGACAACCTTTTATTACTTATATAGTGAAGGTCTACCTAATAGAATATCTTGAAATAAAAGTTCTAACTTATATTAAAAGATATTGTAGTAAACTAGGGGTATCAGGGTTGTATCACAAATAAAACTGCAATGTTAAAGTATTTTATGACAACGATATCGCTTTATTAGATGTCAAGTGGCGGCGGGAGCGGCGCGCGCGGCGACCGCGGTGCGGGGGTGGGGGGCGTGTCTCGTGTGAACTGCGCGGGCGCACCGCGCGCCTCGCTCGCACCGCGCCAGTAATAAATTATATAAATAAATATTAACAAGATACAAAATATCCTTTCGTAAAAAGATTAGATCACTAACAGTGTATATTTTTTTTTATTTTGGCTTACAAATTTTTTTACAGTTTCTCGTTTTCATTTTCACGCTTTCGTAACACATTAATAACTGCTATGTATAAAAAGTTACATAATTAACGAAAAATCTGTACAGTCCGTTATTTGCTTTTGTAGTGGAACGTTTAGAAATCTTCGGGCGCCAGGTCGAACCTAGGTGGGAAGGTGCCGAATCCGTCAGCAAAGGCGGGGCGCGTGCGCTGGGGCTGCAACACAAACACACACGTTAGCAGGTCTCGTGGGGCGCGCGGAGCGATCCACACGTGCAGGACACATGCTCGACATGCCGATGTTGAAACAAATTTCGATAAATACAGAGTTCTAACGTTCCATCTAAGGGAGCTGCACTGTTCCTGGTGCTGTGGGGATCGTGCAACAAAACGTTGCCAACTTACATAAATCTCCAGTGCTGTTTAGGGACGCCCTTTAACGGACGCCTACGCCAAAAGAAGTCAATTTTAGTTCTCAAGAATTTTTATCATTATTATTAAAAATGAGTTATATTAATTGAGACACTTACCGCCGGACTGACTCCTCTCGCGGCTGATCCCGCACGTCCCTTGCCACGGAATTTGCTGATGGCCTGCTCGGCAAGGTCTGCCCTCTCCTCGGCCTCTTCGAGTTCCTGTTGCGCCTTGCGGAATTTGGCAAGGTTGAGGGCGGCGATTTCTTCTGCCTCCTCGATCTGCCTCTTGTAGGTCTTGATCTTCTGTTGCAGTTTGTCGACAAGGTCCTGCATGCGTTCGTGGTTCTTGCGGTCCTCCTCAGCCTGGAAGCTGAGCTCCTTGATGCGCCTCTCGGACTTGCGGAGGTTCTTCTGGGCGTCGGCGTGCCTTCTCTGCTCACCGTCAAGCTCGTTCTCGAGCTCCCTGACCCTCTGTTCGAGTTTCTGGATGGCCTTCTTGCCTCCCTTGAGTGCGTTGGCCTCAGCCTCGTCAAGCCTGACTTGCAGTTCCTTGATTTGCTGTTCGAGGGCCTTGCGGAGTTTCTCCTGGGTCTGGGCGTGTTCCTGTTCAGCGCGGAGTTCGTCGGCGAGGCGAGCGGCGTCAACCATGGCCTTCTTGGCCTTCTCCTCGGAGTTCTTAGCCTCGTTGAGGAGCTCGTCGAGGTCGGAGTGCAGGGTCTGCAGCTCGGACTCGAGTTTCCTCTTGGCGGCGGAGAGGGAAGCGCTCTGGGCAGAGAGCTCGTTGAGCTGCTCGTGGGCGTCTCCCAGCTCCTGTTCGGCCTGGCGGCGGGCGCGGTCGGCCTGTTCCAGCAAGGTGCGGGACTCTTCCAGCTCGTTCTGGAGGGCGTTGGCGCGACGCTCCGAGATGCCGAGCTGTTCGCGGGCATCGTCGCGGGCGCGCTGTTCCTCCTCGAGGGCGGTCTGGAGGTCCTTGATCTGTTGCTGGTAGCGCTTGATGTTCTTCTGGGCCTCGGCGTTAGCCTTGTTGGCGTGGTCGAGAGCGATCTCGAGCTCGTTGATGTCGGCCTCGAGCTTCTTCTTCATGCGCAGGGCCTCAGCCTTGCCCTTAGCCTCGGCTTCGAGTGAAGCTTGCATAGAGTCGAGGGCACGCTGGTGGTTCTTGCGGGTGTTCTCGAATTCCTCCTCCTTCTCCTGGATGCGCCTGTCGATCTCCTGTCTGACCTGGGACAGCTCAAGTTGAGCGCGCAGGACCTTGTTCTCCTCCTGTTCGAGGGCGGCTTCGGCCTCCTCGAGGGCGGCCTGGAGCTCGTCCTTCTCGGCTTCAAGGCGCTTCCTGGCCTTCTCGATCTCGTGGATGTTGCGGCCACCTTCACCGATCTGGTCAAGGAGATCCTTAACTTCGTCAGCGAGGTTCTTGTTCTCACGGCGGACGGCTTCAAGCTGTTCCTGGCCTTCTTCGTAGGCACCCTTGAGGCGGAACAGTTCGGTGGAGTAGTTGCGGCATTCCTTCTGGCTAGCGTCAAGCTCGGCGGCGAGGTCGTCAACCTTGAGCTTCCATTCACCGATGATCTTGTCGAAGGCCTTCTGTTTCTTCTCAGCGGCGTTGGCGATGGCGGTGGCACGGTCAACCTCGAGTTGCAGGTCCTCGACCTCGGTGGCGAGGCGCTGCTTGGTCTTCTCGAGGGCAACAACCTTCTGGTTGAGGGACTCGATGGTCTCCTCGGCCTCGGCAAGGCGGGCCTGGAGCTTGCGCTTGGCCTCCTCGAGTTCCTCGGAGCGGGCAACACCCTCGGACTCGTACTTGGAGCGCCAGAGCTGGGACTCGGCGTTGGCCTTGGAGAGCTGGCGTTGCAGGTCAGCCTTGCCTTCGGCCTCCTCCTCGACCTGTTCGCGGATGTTGTCCAGGTCGTGTTCCAAGTTGCGGAACTTGCCAAGGAGGGTAGCGCGTTCCTGTTGACAAATAATAATTTATTGTTAAAATCGAATTATATTTAAACTAAGCTTGATATACCATTGTATTAATTTTGTTTCATACAAAAAAAAAGTAGAATATTTACCCTGGCTTCCTCGTCGGCGAGCCTCTTGGTGTCCTCGAGCTGGGTGGTGAGCGACACCTTGATCTTGGAGAGCTGAGACACCTGGGACTCGGCCTCCTCCAGCTGGCGGAGCAGGTCAGAGTTCTCGATGGACAGCTTCTTCTTGGCGGCGTCAAGGTCGTTGAGAGTGCGGTTGGCCTCGTCAGCCTTGCTCTGGACCTCGTTGAGCTGGTGCTGCAGCTGCTTGACGATCTTCTCTTGGGCAGCCTGTAGGCATCATATATAACAAGCGTCAAATTCAGTTCAATAACTGGATGTATCAAGTGTGTCTGTGTATGAAGGATGATGAGTGACATTTGTTGTTTGTGATCATGTTACTTACCTTGTAGCATTAGTACACGAAAATATTTTATTTTTTACCAAAGTTTTAATATAGAACTAAAAATAATCACAATAGTTCATTGCGATTGATGTCAGTTAGGTTAGCTTCCGTAATAAATAAAAATACTAATAAATAATATATTATGTTATAACAATATAATAATTATTTATTTTTATTATTAAAGTTTATGATTATTAGTTAACTAAATCACACATCAAAGCAGTTTTAGCTTTTTCTTCAATTTGTATGGTATGAGTCATTATTTTATCGGTTAGACTATAAAATTGTTATTTAATAGTTATTGTGGGATATAGTGTTATGTGTTCGCATGTATTTGTGTTCCAGATATATACAGATTTGTTTATAATTTGTCCATTTTCAATAAGCTGCGAAGCGATGTTTGCCCTGCAGAGGCCAAATTTTTTTTTACATATTTTCGTGTACCTTTTCGTTGGACAAGTGGTCGAGACCGGCACGAAGGTCATTGACTTCGCTAAAGTATTGAGAGCGCTCTTTCTCAGCCCTGGATGGATAGAATATTACAAACATGTTTAGTACTTAGATGGTAACAGTATGTGGGGCCGGACCGGGACCTGTGGGAGTATTCTGTCGCAATGTCTGTGTGTGGTGTCGGATACAAAGGTTCCATGCAAGGTTCACCCCGTGCGGTGTTCATGCCCTAGAACGACATGGTACCTTCTCCCTCGCAACTTGATCGATAGCCGCGCGGGTGTTGTTAAGCTCGTTGTAGCAAGACGCACGGTCATGCTCAGCCCTGGATTTTGTAATTTAATCATTAATATTTGTTTGGGAATGTGACGTTTTCACCTCGATTCAAGGAGCGACTTATGATAACTGCTGACCGATTTCGATGAAACTTAAATGCATTGTATATTAAAGAAAAGTTAAAGAATACTCACTTAGCCTTAAGCTTGTTGAGCTGGTCGAGCTGCTCACCCATCTCAGCGACGGCATCGTTGTGCTTCTTGCGGAGGTTGGCGAGGGTGGACTCGTGTTGGATGTTGGCCTCCTCGAGGTCGCGGCGCAGTTTGCTGAGCTCGGCCTCACGCTTCTTGTTGAGCTCGATCTGAGCGGAGGTGGCACCACCGGCCTCCTCGAGACGCTCGCCGAGCTCCTCGAGTTCGCGGGCGAGGTCAGCACGCTGCTTCTCGGCCTTAGCGCGAGCCTGGCGCTCGGACTCGACCTCCTCCTCGAGCTCCTCGATGCGGCCCTGGAGCTCCTTGATCTGCTTCTGGAGCTTGCTGACCAGGGACTGCTCGTCCTCCAGCTTGGCGGTGAGGGAAGAGATTTCCTTGTCCTTGCGCTGGATGGTCTGCTCGAGCTCCTTCTTGTTGCGCTCGAGGTCGGCGACGGCCTCCTGGGTGAGCTTGAGGTCTCCCTCAACCTTCCTCCTCTGCTTCTCAACATCACCACGCAGTTTCTTCTCGCGTTCCAGAGAGTCCTCAAGCTCGTCGAGGGTCTGCTCGAGCTTCTGCTTGACCTTGTTGAGGTGGTTGACCTTGTCCTCGGCGGCCTGGAGCTCCTCGGAAGTCTTCTGGTTGGACTCTCCCTGGAGCTTCTTCTCCTTGTTCAACTTGTTGATGAGCTCGTCCTGGTGGGCGATCTCGTCGTTCAAGTTGCGGATCTGGTGGTCCTTGGTGGCCTTGTCCTGTTCGGACTTCTGGACGGACAGCTCGAGGTCCTCGATGTCCTTCTTCAGTCCAGAGACCTCCTGTTCCAACTTCTTCTTAGCTTGGAACAGCTGGTTGCGGGCATCCTCTTCCTGGGTGAGGCGGTCCTGGGTGTCCTGCGATATTACAATGTTAAATTAGATTAATGATCAATTGTTTATTTTAAATTGTGTAGGCGCGTGTAACTTTTATGTTTGTATCTGTTTCTCATCAATCGATACATAAATACGTTGTTAGTATTTGCAATAAAATCTTGCACCTTGCAAACTCATGTATATTTTTAACAACGTAAACTATTTCCCGTATAAACAATTTCAATGTTTATTTAAAGAATCACGTCGAATCATCGAACACGCAAGTGTTATTCGCAACACTGTAATATCCTACATACAAATTTGGATTGCACCACGCGCGGCGAGAGCGAGGCGCGAATGATGTTTATCAATCAAATAAGATTCCATCACGTCTAATAAAGTGTACTCCTAATTAGCAACAGATACTTCACGCCACAATATTTTCATAGCCCTAATATAAACAGCTATTTTAGTTCCCAATACACTTCCCGATATCACTCAACAAGTTAAATTATTACTGTTATTAATAAATTTTATGAAGATATTAAACTTTGTAGATTTATCTACAGTAATAAATCACCGTAAGAAACAATATTGTGACTCACCCTGAGCTGGTTCTCGAGGTCGGCCTTCTGCGCCTGCAACTTGGCAGCGCGTTCCTGGGTCTCGCTGAGGGAGGCACCCTCACCCTCGAGCCTGGAGAGCAGGTTGGTCTTCTCCTCCTGAAGCTTGGCGGCGAGAGCCTCGACTTCCTTGCGGAGCTTCTCTTCCTTTTCGAAAGCCTCCTGGGCCTTCTGTGCCTTCTCCTCGAGTTTCTGCAACATCACCTCGTCTTTATACTTTCCATTCCACTCGGATATATGCAGAACCTCGGCCATCGTCGGTTTATTTGATTACTTTCTTATTAAATCATAAATAAAAAATAATAAGGGAATGCAAAGTATCGGATCGTTCGATCGAGCGAAGGTGGTGCGCGCGCCGCGGACCGCTCCACTACTGAGTGCCTCTGGAGAATTCCAGCGCGCGGCGGTCAGCGCCGCCCCCGCACCCGGCCTGGAGCGGGCGGCGCGGCGCGCGCGCGGGGGCGGCTGGACTCCAGAAATGGCGCAGCGCAGGTGCGCGGTGGTGTCGCGTAACCGACAGGTGGGCGCGGTCCGCGGCTATTTGCGGTCTCTTGAATCATTCGCTAACATCGCTGGAGCGATTCGATCAATCACATTTTAATGGGTGCAGGTACTCACCGCGATCTCGTCCTCGACGCGGGTGACGTTGAGGAGGGGCTTGACCTTCTGCCACATCTTCCACCAGGGCCAGGTGCGGAGCTGCAGGTATTTGCGCAAGTTGCGCTGGACAACTTGGAGAGCGACTCTATTGCAAACGGATCGCAATGTTAGAACACATACTTACTTAATTTGTTGCGCGCAATGCTATCTTACGTTTATTTTGGATTATTACCTCTGTTCCTGCAGCTTCTTGAACTCCTTACGGGAGAGGTAACCACGGATGAAGGCCTGGAGCCATGAGACGATCTTGGACAGCCTGTCGTCACGCAACTCTTCCATCTGACCCAGGACTCCGGCACGGAAGAACACCTGCTCGTACGTAGGACAGTGTTACGGCGCGCTCGTACATGTCGCCGACAACAAGTTATTTCACATGTATTGCTCACGTCAAATCAAGCCAAGTTGGAGTTAGAATAGCGTTCAGATTGCAATTTCCGATCGCAAGTTATCATTAAATCACACATAGATTGGAATATTAGGATAGGTTGTTACAAATATGTACATGCAAAATAGGTAGAGAAAGTTGTTGAATAGTTTTGTTGAGTGTGTTTTCATGCTCTTGGCTACCTTAGTCTTTCCGAGCCTGAAAGACTCCGAGTCCAAGCCGGTATGTTCGAGAATTTTCTCAGTAGCTTTCTCTGGTGTAATAGGCTCTTTGACGAGGTTCGGGCACAGAATTTTGTATCTGCGTTGTGAGGATTACAAAAAATAATAAAAGTGTGTGTATGTTATAAGGTCTACAGGAGAAGGAAAAAACTAGGGAGTCTATGTGGTTTGGACTCCTTAGGGTAAGCGTCTAGGTCCTAGTTCTAGAGGTTTCTAAGTCGAGTTATAACACCGGTCTCATATGGTGCTGATATAATTCGACAAAGCGCAACAATATTGACAAGCCAGCAATCCGGCGGGTATGAAGGGATCGCTCGCCGCAAACCGCTAACTACGAGGGGCTCAGGACATGCCTTGGTGTGGCCGAGACGGTATGACTCGACATCCAAGCCAGTGGCTTCCAGGATCACTTGAGCGATCTTCTTAGGATCGGTTTCCTTGTCCACTGCTTGAGGGGCCAGGATCTTGTAACTATTTATCAAAATAATATGGACACACAATGAGGGATTGGTATTTGTAAAGCTTAACTGCTGCATACTTCGTGTATTTGTATCGTGATGGTTCAAAGGGATTCAAATACGGGGTAGGTTTCCAAAATGCTGTAAGGCAGTTACTTTTACCGTTTACATAAAGTAACATTTCGGAACGATAAAGGGGTAAAATCATTCATGTGCACATTTTCTAAATAAGGGTAAAAATACTGAAAGGTGCATTCCATTGTCGATGTTTCCTGTGTGGGTGTACAAACGAGAGGGTTCAAAACGAGCTCTATGCTTAGAGCGATATCGGAGTTCAATGTGTCTAGGTCATGCTGTCACCACATCCCGGAAAGGGATCATCTGGTAAACGTTCTTGCCTTAGTGTGACCAATACGATAGCTCTCAGGGTCTAGACCGACGGATTCCAAACACTTAGCCGCAGCGTTTTTAGGTTCTTTTTCAGCAGTCATGATGGCGGGCGCAAGAATCATGTAACTGTTTATTAATTAAACAACATCAATCATCGCATAATATTATTTGGCCCACCAACAAACACCTGTACGTATATGTGTCACTCACATTACTCATGTAACATTAAAATAAATTTAGACTATTACTAAGATTTGCATGAGTGTTCTCATGACGTCAATAGTTGCAACCAAAATAAAATGATCCGCGAGTTAAAAGAATTTTGTTTAGACTTGCGTCCGGAAAATATGATGATCAAAAATAAAATCTAATCCCTTGATATTAAAATAAAGTGGGTGATACGGCCCGTCGTAAATATTTCGCGTATGAGTGTTTGCGGCTGGAATTGAAAATAGAATTAGGTCGGCGTTTGTTTACGATATAAACTTACCGGAGCTTGAAGTCGGGGTAGACCATCCTGTTGGGGAAACCTTTACGGCAAATACGGATGCCTTCCAACACACCGTTACAGGTCAGCTGGTGCATCACAAGGTGAGAGTCGATGAGACCTGGGCGGAAGACACGAGAGTGAAGATAGTTGGAGACATTAATATGGGGAGGACTGAGGAAATTGGGGATTTTGATGGAAAAGGTATAGATGTTAGGAATATTTGTATAAGTACTTACCAGCCTGCTTCAACTCGTTGGGGATGATACAACGTACGAAGTGAGGCTGAGTGGATCTCAGGGTAGCCATCAAGTTGTTAAGTTGTTCCTGTGAATATTAAGATATTTAAAGTACTTGCAATTTCACAATTTGTACGTTAATTAGCAAGCACTTCTATTATGTCTTTGGTAGATATTTTTTAATTTAATTTTCAAGCAAAAACAATACAACACAAAAATGATGTGAAACATAAAAAGAAGTAGTTTAATGGTAGAATGAAGTAAACATAAAGCACACAGGTTAGAACATATAAACACAAAAACACACGAGATATTAACTTTTACGGAATACAATATATTGTAATCGACACACATGGTAAGTTTTGTGCGTCTACACTACAATGAATGAGAGTGCATTACCGAGGTACTTTTTTGGTTTATTTTATGGATGATAGTGCGGTTCAAGAGTAGGTGATCCT
The DNA here is from genome assembly GCA_958496195.1 of Timandra comae. Lineage (NCBI taxonomy): Eukaryota > Metazoa > Arthropoda > Insecta > Lepidoptera > Geometridae > Timandra > Timandra comae. The sequence goes on along the minus strand of OY292366.1, from coordinate 10,332,988 downwards.
TGACCCCTCTCGTTTTGGTAGGAAAAAAAAACAAAATTCCAATGATGTAGAACTACGTAATAGTTGATTCTACATCAGTTCTGGTGATTTAAAAAATAAAAACAAAAAATCATCTAAAAACAAATTCAATAATAATTTATAAACCTTGTAGGCGGAAGACACAGTGGCGAAACCACCTCCCTTCTTACCGCGACCGCCTATGGACGTACATTAACAAGCAATTATTAGTAAAGGACAATCACAAGAACGTCACGTGACGCAGCGCGCCTGGGACATAACTCGTAGACATAACACCTGTGACATAGCCGGCGACATGAGCTGTGCTGTAAACTATACATTGACGGACATGACATATATTAATATGAAAGCATGTGAGGCAGGTTCTACTCGGACGAACTATGATAATGTACAGCGTGAATGAGGAGCACCGTCCGGTGGAATCCAGCCTCAAGCGTAGATAGACGAGGACAGATAAGCCACGGAGACACAGAAGCAAATCTTGTATAGAGTATAGTCGGTTTACCCTGTACAGTGAAGATACAGTCTGGAAGGCAGAACCCTTAGCGCGCTTTCCACCTGCGCCTAATCATTCAAAAATATGTCAGACGATAAATTTGATTAAGTTCTGCCAATGATAGAGAGCTTAAGGTGATAGTGATGATCTTGAAGTATTCCCATCTCTGAACCACATGAGACTTTGTGTGATGTGAAAGATGTTATGTAAGTTCACAGGTAAGTAGTGTAACAGCTCATGATACCTTTTCTTCTGTCCTTGTTTTGGGGTCCAATTTATTGGGAGGGCTAATTTTACAAATAGAACTTGTTTTTTTGAATTAGTTAAGTATTTGAATAGGTATTTGTCTTGGATATATATAAAATATTGAAATGAAACGTACCCTTGCCACCAGCGGCACCACCAGCATCACCAGACTGACCAGGGTGGTCAGCGAAGATCTCAATCAACAGTTTGTTGGCTCCCTTCTTAAACTGGTCGACGACGGTGTCGTTAAGGGGGTCCTTGTTCTTCTCAAGCCATCCAGTGATGTTGTAGCCGACCTGGTAATTTAGACAATTTTACTATGTAGTTTAACGTCATGTGACTTAAAACTATATAATCTTTTAATGCAAAGGTTGATACTTACGTTACCGGCGTAGTGACCAATGGCGAAGTGAGCGGCCTGGCAACCGGGCTTGGGGGGCTTCGGCTTCAGGTAAGGAGCAGACTTGCCCAAGTGGTTGTTGTTCAACTTCTCAACGAAGGTCAGGTCAGTGGCTTTCGGGAACATAGACTCTTCCTCAAGGATGGAGAGGATACCCATGGGCTGGAAACGTACCAAGGAGGTCAGACCGCGAAGTAGCCTCGGTCACAGAATGAAAATGAGCGTGTGTGTGAATGAATTTACCGTTTTTTAATTCAATAATTTAATTACTGATTCAAAATTGCGAGAGCAAAATTACTATGAAACAAATAATACAAATATTACTATTTTTCGAGAGTAATTGAATATAATGTGTAGTGTAACGTGTTATGCGTTATATTTATAAGCGCATGCAAACAATATAAATGTGTGCAGTTTTGGTAGCCGAAATTTACGTGACCCTAACAATAACAAGCCTAAATTTTACTTTTAATAAGCCTATTGCAATTCATATTATGCTACCTTTAATAATTGTTTATCTAAAATACGGATCAAAATATAAATAAGCATTATTTTTAACAATACATCACAAGTTATCTCTTACGAAAGTAAATTTAATATTAAAGTAATTGCAAATTATAAGAGCAAAAAGGGTAGCAACATAACATTACATTTTTGTGCAACCTAACGAGGGATTGCGGTGATTTGAACTATACTTGGTATCGAGGTAGAGCTAGATGAATTGCTAGGTAATATTAACGCGGTAGCTTCGCTTGATTTGGATTGCGTGTGTGCAACAAGCGATTTTATTGTCGTTCGCTTACTAATTACCGAGGAAAGGGGTACAGCCATATTTACTGTTGCATTTGCAGGCAATGGCTGGTAGCTCGAAGCCCTGCTAGCCCTATGACTTTTAAGCTGTAAACTTTATGTCTCCAATACCTTTTCAATTAAATCTATTGTCGGTTGAAGATCCATACCAAAATCTATGAAGGTCCATTGGATCCCTTCTCGCTCATACTCCTCTTGTTCGAGTACGAACATAAAATGATTAAAGTACTGTTGCAATCTTTCGTTGGTAAAGTTAATACATAGTTGATTAAACCCGTTCATCTGCCGTGGGGACATGTAAAGAATAATAGCGATTCGTTATCCGGTACTGTATGAACGTATTAAGAGTGTGTGTACGCGTTTCCTGGATGACCTGATATTATTCTAAAACATAGAAAGAAAACACACAATAGAAATCACACTGAACACAACGAGCATTAGAGCATTGACTGAGTGACTCGAATAAAGTAATCTGTAAGTCTTAACAATATTATAAGTTATTATATAATGAGTGAAATGGTAAAACTTTGCAGTGACTCTGTTCGAGCACCCAGATGGCGTGAGGCAAGCGTTCATAGTTGCTTTAACGCCATCTACCTTTTCAATAAGGTCAATGCAATTTTGGAGGTCCATGCCAAAGTCAATGAATGTCCATTCGATGCCTTCGCGCTGGTACTCCTCTTGCTCCAGTACGAACATGTGATGGTTAAAGAACTGCTGCAGTTTCTCGTTGGTGAAGTTAATGCAGAGTTGTTCAAAACCGTTGAACTGCATGGATAAGTAGGGGTTATGGTTAAGTTATGGGTTGAAAGGTGATTGGTACGGATTTTGTTCCGCATTTGGGCCCTAGCAAAAGACCTTTAGAGTTTGATAGATAGAAATGAGCCTGTCCCTTCTGGCTCGACACGACGAAGACCACCCTAAACGCGATCCCGTCCGACAGCTCCCAGCGTCGACAGGCGGAGACCACTTCGACTATTACCTTCTCGATCAGATCGATACAAGCGAGCAAGTCCATTCCGAAATCGATGAAAGTCCAGTTGATGCCCTCCTTCTTGTACTCTTCTTGTTCAAGAACGAACATGTGGTGGTTAAAGAACTGCTGGAGCTTCTCATTGGTGAAGTTAATGCAGAGTTGCTCGAAACCGTTGAACTTTTGTTCATAACAAAAAACCCAGATGAGCGACACAGTAAACACAGTTATTATACACTACTACTCTATTGACACTATAGTTATTAGTTAGCGGGGTGAAGACAGCTGAACACGTATATCGTGGAACTAGGGTACTATTGTTCCAACCGAGAGCGTCGTGCTGGCATTGTACCTTCTCAATGAGATCAATGCAGGCTAGCAAGTCCATTCCAAAGTCAATGAACTCCCAGTGAATGCCTTCCCTAGTGTACTCTTCTTGCTCCAACACGAACATGTGGTGATTGAAGAATTGTTGGAGTTTCTCATTGGTGAAGTTAATACAAAGTTGTTCAAAACCGTTGAACTAAAGAAATAAAGTTGCATTAATATGGGGGAATTATAATTATTATATAATCAGCTGCTGAAAGAAATGTATTATTAGCACCAGATTTCTTTGAAACTTTCTTTCTTATAATTACTTATGTCTAACTATAACTATGTGGCCTGGTACTATTCTAACTTTTGTTTTATAAAACCATAGTAAATTTTTTTGCTAAAAGATTATTAACTTATGAACAATTTTTCAAATGGTACTACTCGTAGTGCGCGTTTATACTGATTATAAAAATAATTATATGAGTGCTTCAGTGTATGTAAACCAAAATGAAGTATTGAAAGTAATAATCAGTAATTGTTTAGCACCAGACCACAATTATAATTTTTATCCTTAAGTCCCATCTTCCAAGATACTCACGTCGAAAATTTCGAAACCGGCAATATCCAGTACACCAATGAAGTGCTGCCTCTTCTGCTTGGTGTCAAGAGTCTCGTTACACTTCTTGACGAGCCACTTGAAGAGACGGTCGAACACACCCTTGCAGAGGGCACCGATGGAGTTGGTGACCTGGTCCTTGTTACGACCCTGGGTGACGAACTCGTTTCCGACCTTGATGCGGGGCTTCAACAAGTTCTTGTACAGGTCCTGGCAGTCAACACCGAGGAGCTTGGCGACTCTCTCACCCTCCTATAATAAGGAAAAATGCCCATTAGTATTTTGCAGTTTTAGGAAAGGTCTAAGGCCTGATCGCTCTTATGCAGTTGGCTTGGGCCTTCTAGATGGGAATGCAAATGAGCAGATGACGGCAAAGTTTGATAAAAAGGTTCTCTGACAATATTTTGAAGAGTTTCTGGAGGTTTTATACGGATAAAATGAGTAAATATTTTACAAACCTCAGTGCCGTCAGCCTCAGCCTGTTCCTCACGACCCCTCTGCTTGAACTTCATACCACCCATGTGCATGACAGCGGCGGTGATCTTGTACACATTGTCCTTCTCCTCTTGGGTGAAACCAAGGATGTCGAAGGCTTGCTATAATACCAAATAACGGATTAGAACATTGAATATACGATGTCGGTGTTTTTATCCCAGTATAATGTAAGTAAAAAATGAATGCTGTGCTTAAAGATCTGATTTTAATATTAATTTTATATAACTCAAAATTAAAAAGCATAAGTTAGATTTAAGATTTCTAAGATAATAAATTTTGTAACAGAATATACTGGGACAAAAATTAAAACTTTTCTAAATACCAAAAGAGCTTATCACAATAAAACTGTGAAAAGCGTATGAGAGTTAGATATGTATAAAAGCAAGCGTTATTTAGAAGCAAGCAAGTTCTGGTTTTATAGTCTGTGCACAGGTTTGCTGCTTATAGCTCTGAGCGAATTTGGAGACGAATTTACAATTCAATATACAAAAGATAGTTACAATTATTACTGTCTTAAAAGTAACAAAAAGTAACTATTTTTACTAAAATTTATAAAGAAGTAAGAGTCAAAATATGTTCTAGATTGCAATCTAGAACCAAAAAATAAAAGGGGGAAATACTTGGAAATTCTCGATCCTCTATCCATTACTGTCAATATTAATGGGAGATATAATACTGGAGCTACGAGTGTTCTGTATCTACTTATACAGAGTTGTTATCTCGGAGAGACGTGACAGGTCACTACCATAGTTCTTGAATATACAACTTACGTCTGTCAACGTCAATTCCTCGCCGTCATCGACGTTGGGGATGGTAATCTTACCCTGAGCGACGTTATAGTAATCGTAGATGTCGTTGGACAACAGACACATTTCTGCCGATCAAATCAACTCATTTTACACTGTGTTCAACGCAATAAACAGGGAGCCCTATAGCGCTGTCGAATAACCTGTCTGTGTCGAGTGTGTACACATATTAGTGAGGTGGTAGTGCACGTGCTGGATCGGGATATATACAATACCGTGGCAAAACAAACACCTGTGCAATAAGCCCTTCTGAACTTGTTGCAAGGAGCGGGCAGTTCGCGTGTTTGTCAGAAATTTTGGTTTGAATGGACCAATCGACGCATATCTGAGACGCTCCATGCAAGTTCGTGACTTACGACCGTCAGTTCGAACTCCTCAGAGTCGTTGATCCCAGGTATACGTGTCTTCCCTTGACTTATGAGGGGATAGTCCGAGACGGAGTTGCTAAGCATCGTAATTTCTGCAAACACCAAAGTTTTCTGACATACACACGCCCAGACCGAGTCGCACTTTGGCCGTAAGCATGGCAGCAAGCGGTTAGCCGTTTATGACAGAAATTTAAAGAGATAGAAAGAATGAGACGAGCCAGTTGTATCTGGACTCACGTCGGTGAGTTTCATTTCCTCGCCGTCATCGACTCCGGGGATTACGGTCTTGCCTTGCGACACGATGTTGTAGTCCATGATGTCGTTCGACAACATGCAGATGGCTATAAAACGACACCAATCACAGTCACATTTGGTAATTGGTGTCTTACGTCTAATTGTTAACACATGCTAGTCCCCAGTTAGAGGGGGGAGGGTACAGTCTACTACTATTCTATGACATTGTATCTCTGTCGGTATGAGACGAGATCTACTGGCGACGGCCGGTTACTTGCGACTCGTCGCCAGCTAAAAAACAACGTGTAACACCACAGCCTGTTGTTTCTCAGGGCTGACTTACATCAGTAAGAGTACATTCCTCGCCATCATCTACGTTGGGGATGGTAGTCTTTCCTTGCGATATGATGAAATAGTCATATACGTCGTTTGACAGCAAACACATCTCTAAATGTTGAAAGTAACATTATTATTGTGTAATGGTGTTTACTGTGTCTGTGTATATGCGTTTGTATGTGGTGTAGACTTCTATCAGTGTTTCTGTAGTTATCTTATTTATTACTAACTAGTTATTTTAAATCTTTCAAGTTAATTAAAATATTTTAAGTTATCTCATTAAGTTCAAAGTTTAAATGATCTTCATCATTAGATTTATTTTTAAGATCATCGTTATTGGACATAGGCCTTTTCTTAAATCTTATGTTTGGTGGACTTGTGTGTCGATACGTACCCTTAAGACCGGCAACGGAGCCAGACATCATCTGGTAGAAGATGTGGTAGGAACGCTCAAGGGTCTGTTGGGAGATGACACGGGCCTTCTCCAGCAGGTCTGGTGGAAACAACATACATAGAGTTAGGAAAAGAACTTACACTATCAATATTCGAAAAAGAAAAATAATCATCAAAATTTATAATAATTTTGAAATTATCTTTCTAATTGAAAAGATTATTATAACTTCATAACTGCCATATACCAAAAGTTGCATGGTCTTCATTTTGTACCAGACATTAAACTTAGTCTTTATTGTCCTAACATGTAACATAAATGCTTGTTATGTTTAAAAAATTATGATAAACTAATATTTAGTAAGTACTTACAGGTTTCAATGTCAGCTCCGGCCAGTTTACCAGAGGGACCGAAGTGGATACGGATGAATTTACCCTGGAGACAGAGGAAAACAGGTTATAATGTAATTTAATATGAGATTTGAAATTTCTTAGATCGATAACTTAGTTACATAGTTGAAGTTAGATAAAATAGTTTCTTTTACAACATGACCATTGCTTTGATCAAAAGTCATGTCTTATTTTTATTTGTTTCGATAATATTATATTAATTTTAATTATTGTTCTTATTTATTATCATTTGTATGAACAACATCAATGAACTTGAGTTGTAGTACACTCATGTTTTGATATACTAAAATGAACTCTACGTCACTTTAAGTACAAAGATGGAAAAATACTTACGAATCGGGAAGAGTTGTCGTTACGCACTGTCTTGGCGTTACCGAAGGCTTCAAGAACGGGGTTAGTCTGCACGACCTGGTCTTCAAGGGAGCCCTTCTTCTCCTGGTTGGGGTCCTTCTTTTGGGAGGCACCGACGGTGGCAAAGTACGCAATTACCTTCTTCGTGTTCTCAGTCTTTCCGGCACCAGACTCTCCGCTGTATAGTTTATAAGGGTTTTAGTTAATATCGTCTCGATTGATTGTAACGCTTTTGGTGGTAGAGACTTTTCGTGGTTATCTCTTTTTGATTGATTATTTGTATTCAAGTTTCTTAATTCATAACTTAGGAACTTTATAACTCTATTTTTTTTTATCATCAAGACAGAATAACAGCTTCGACTTTTTGCATAACTTTTTCTAAGGATCATTGCTTTTTTGTATGGTTTTCTAAACATGTTTCAGATAAAATTTACTTATAAAGAAACGTGATAACTTACGTAATCAACATAGATTGATTCTCGTGGTTGGTCAACATGTTCACGTAGGCACCGTCGGAAATGGCGAAGATGTGGGGTGGCACTTCCGAACGACGCTTGCCACGGTAAAGCCTGGCACATCGTGTCGTGTACACCGGGAACCTCTTGTAGGGGTTGATAGCCACACAGAAGAGACCGGAGTACGTCTGTTGTGATTAACGTGGAATTAGTGATGATGGTGACGGTAGTTGTCATGATGGTGACGCTAATAGAAGTGGCACGCAGATAGTGGGTGTTATGGAGATAGTGGCACTAATACAGTAATTATTATGGAGATAATGCCACTAATAGAGGTAGCACTAAGATAGTAACTGTTATGGAGAGATTACGAATAGTTGTAATACAGTAATTATCGTGATAGTGTCACTAATAGTAATGACATAAAGATGGGGATTATTAGGGAGATAGAGAGATCACGGTGACTATAGTGGTAACTAATTTGAAGATATTGAGATATTGATATAGAGAGATATTGAGATGGGAGATAGTTGTCTCGAGATGGATAATAATGATAACGGGCATTAAGATTTTATAGAGCTACGTCCTTTGCTAAAGACGTTCTGAATATCGGGACGGTTTTAAATATTATCATTACGTAGAGATTATGGTAAATATCAATAATACCCCCAAACTGTTTTTAGTTCAAGTATTTGTATTATATAAAATGGGTAGAGGTTTTCATAAATTTTACCAAATTTTTCAAAGTAAGCCTTTTAAAAGGGGGAATTGTATGTTCAATGTAACGTGGGACTTGTATTATTTTCTATTGTACTTGGAAGAAGTTGTACGCAATTAGAACTCTCCATTTTGGTTCATTTGTGCGTACTGTGTGTGATATACTTAGTTTATGGAAAGTGGAAAAAACAATTTGAAAAAAGAAAAACAAATCCAACTTAAAACTAAAAACACACAAACACAGAGAGAGTATTGTATTGATACTGTGTATCTCTGTGCTTAGAAACAAAACAAACCTCTCTGTTCGAATACATACCTTAAGTTAATACATATAAGGTATGAAACCAAACGAAGAGATTTGTTCAATCAAAAACATTTTGTAAATAGTCCTGAGAAAAACAAAGTTTATAGAGCAGGGTACAGTAATGATACCTTTATGCTCTAAAGAGAAAGAAAAGATGCTTTCAACGTAGTCAACGTGGAAGCAATCTAAACACAACACAAAAATCTATTCTAAAAACACGAAGATGTCTAAAAAAGAAACCAATCTAACACGACGGTTGTTCGTAAGCTCGCCGTCCCGCACCGACTTGTCCTATGTAAAGGGTTCAAGACCGGTCCTAGGAATGGAACGATTTAGTCACAATACTGGATAAAGGATGAGGACTTGTAGACACATTTACTTTGAATATCAATGTATAATAATAATTCTAATTTGAACCAGTGGCCGCGATGTCGATCAATTAGTTCATAGATAGAGAAACTTCTTGATCGATAGTTATAAAAATATCTTGACGATAAATAAATTGAACTGAAATAGTAGCAGCTGGCATGCTAATTATTCTATTTTTATCTAAAACAGAGATATTAATCCAACATCAATTGCGCCGTTCACGGACATCGATTGCACTTTAATACTTGGTGTTTATCCAATGGAAACAAATGTGTCTACAGTGTCGAGAGATGGGGGAGGTTGGATCACGTTCATGCAAGGCCCCAACTCAACGCCGGCTCCTGACTTACGTAGATGAGTTTATGGTAATATCTCTGCTTCAAGTTATACAAAACTGAAGCGTCGTTGAGGTATGTCAAGTTAGACATGTCCTCGCATTTCTCGTACTTAGGTGGGTTCACTTGACCTACAAGGTCCTTCTTGAAGTCTTTCGTCTGCGGGAGAGATGTTTAAGTTAATATTAAAGTAGTGATCAAGGCGCCCTTGGCGCCGACTTACGTAGATAAGTTTCGCATAGTATCGTTGTCGAAGGTTGTGGAGAACCGCAGCCTCATTGAGGTACGTCAAATCAGCCATGTCTTCGACTTTCTCGAATTTCGGCGGGTTTACTTGTGATAGGAGTTCCTTTTTTAATGTCTTTTCCTGCTCATTCAATTTAAAGGTTAAGTAGTTGCTTAAAGTTAACATTGTTAAAACATTTTACATCACATCTTAATCATAATTAGAATTTAAACTTGAACATATGTCTAATATTAATTGGATTTCTAAATCAAAATCAAACTTTGTAATCATTATATCATTTGATGAAGTAACCATATGTTCTAATTAAATCAAACTTATAGTTGTCATATGTCCTTCCATCTGGTACTTGTCAAGTTATCTTGACCTTGAGTCATAAGGACGCGTGCTTAATCACATGGCATATTGGAGGCATGTCTCGATTCAGTAGTTCCGAGTGATAAGTTAAGGTCGTTAAGTAGTAAGTGTTCAATTACCTCGCCTCCGGGAAGGTTGACGGTCACCAGGTCTCCCTTGGTGGCCTTAATCTCGCCCTGCACGAAGCCCTCCTTTTCGTCAGGCACCCAGCATGCCTTCTTGCCATCGTAGGGCTTGCTCTGGTCGATACGTTTCTGTTCCAGAGAAACGAACAGGTACGGGGTCGGATCGGGGTCCTCACCCTCTTGTACGATTGGCTTCGGCATTTTCGGAGGGCTAACGAGACTTTTGGGCTAGTCGAGACACGAGAACGCAGCCCTTGAGCCTTCCTGTGGAGAGAGCGAGCGGTGAGTGAGGCGAGCGAGCGGCGCGCGGCGCGGGCGCGGGCGGCGCTGCGCGTGCGGCTATTTGTGGGTGTAACCCGAGTCGCGAGCCCGGGAGCGGTGCCAGCCGCTGCGTTTGCGTAATACCCAATTTACGCTCGCGTTTTTATTAGCTTAGAGCAAACGGCCCTTCGCGGATGTTACGTCACTGCGGTATGCGCTCGCGACTGTTGGACGCGCGCCAACTTATTTACCCGTCACTGGATTGTTTATTGTCTTTTATGGTGTTGGTTGATGGGTCACTGGGACTGTTAGCGTCTGTTACTTACTACCGATATGACTTACTACAACTACTTTATATTTATGTTTTGATAACTACTTAATAAAATAAAATTAAACTACTATTTAATTTATTTTATTTTCTTTCTTGATTACAAATTAAAAGCTCAACAAAATATTAAACGAAAGCAACATAAAATTGGCTTACTTTATCAAAAATAAAATCAAAATTGAACTCAAAAATCAAAGCCGGTATCGCGTGTATGCGACGTTGCTTGTTACCAATGCACCAGTGAGCACTGAGCACCGAGTAGTCCTGTGAACCATGAACCGGACACCACTATGTACCACTGTCACAAACAATCCAATCACGGGTTGGCACGTCACTAGGCGGGCACTGGGCACGACACTCCCGGGCTGCACTCACAGCGCACGATGCGCGCGTACTCACGTTTGAAGCCGTTCTGACCGGCGGCGGGGCGCGGAATTTCGTTTTATACCCGCAACACGACACCGCTCAGCGCGATCTCCCCATTTTAGGCGGATTGTGAACACCGCCGCCACTTTCAGCCGAGCTTACCTTTCACTTGGGCGGCAGCGAGCGGCCGCTCCCCGCACCATACACAAATACAACATATTAAAATGCATTTTAGTTTTTTATACAAAAAATCATAACGAATGCTTAACAGAAATTATCCGATATATTTTCAAATATTTTTATACAATATTTGCTGAAGAAAACGTACGAAAATAATATTTAAACAGTGCTATTTTGTCGTGATTTAATTTTATGAATTGGAAAGCGTGTTTTTCTTATTAAAATTTATTTTTATAATACGAAAATATGTAAGTTTAAAATTTAAATCTGACAGACAACGTATTACAATAAATCTGACTGTATGTTTGTTTACTTTTCTCCAGGTTTATAAATATTTGACTGTACGCGCTGGCAAATGTATTGGGCGTATCAAAATAAATTTAATTTTATCTACCTGAGATATTTCCTAGATTTAATTTTGATATAAAATTATATTTTGCTTGAATACAAGTTACGAAAGTTTTCGTAGCGTGCTACTGCTACGAATGTAGAGGTCTACGAAGCTACGAAAGTGCTACAAGTTAAAATATTTTTAAAATATCATCAATCTTTTTCAAATATTAAAGTGAAAATTGTTAAAAAAATACGTTATCGCTAGCTACAAATTAAATATTTTACTGAAATAAAAAGTTCAAATAGTATTTAACAAAATGAGGCAGTTTCAAGATTATGGTTTGCGATTTTGGGTATATTTTAACATTATAAAGCATTTTTTGTTTACCTGGAGACAGACTTTTAAGTAATTATGTATTTTCTGATCAATTTAGATATCCTAGATAAAAATATTTAATATATATCTATGGATTTTGAATACAAATACAATACCTCATTTCATGACTTCAGGTTTAGTGGTTATTACGTTAATGAGCTATAAATGATTGCTTATGTTATTATGCTTAAATTATGCTATAATCAAACTACTTAATTGATAATTACAATAAGATTTTGTTCAGTTTTTAATTACTCATTTAATTTAATTTATTATCTCGCAATCGATCTAAGTGATAAATAAACTATTAATATTCACACTCACGCTATTTTGTTTCCAAATTGTTTAAGCTATTGCATAGCTTCTATCGAGGGCCTTGAGCGCGGGGACCGAATCCAGAAATTCCGTAACGAAAAAAACCCTCACGTTTTTATTATTTTTTAATCGAAAACTTTTTTTTCAAAGTTTTTATTGTATGAAGTCCCAAGTACGACATCAAAATTTCTAAGGTTAGGATTGCAATACAAAAATAAAAAAAACAATTAGTTGATAAAATTGCTATGCAATAGCTTAACCGCGGCAGTCCCCGAGTGCCACACGTTTTTTTAATTACATTTCGTTACTAGTCATAGTTCTGTTCGCCGCAATCCAGGGTTCCCATGCCATGCCTATGACCTGATGATGATTTTGCGGTTTTTGGTGTTTCTTCTTAAATTTCCTTCAAACAAACATTGCCGTGACAATAACGAAACGAAACGGAAAAATTAAAATATTAATTTATTTTTTTATAGTTATAAGCTTGATCCAACTCATTGCATTGCGCATTGAACTCGTGTTGTACCTCAGTCAGGTTTTTAGTCTTGTAATCTAAAATACATAAGAAATTGAAATAAACTATCTAGTATTCCGGTCACATCGAGTTAGCTATTACAATCATACCTAACGACTACTTTCATCGCGTATTTTAATTAGGCTTTTGGCAAATGTCATAACATGTCCAATTTACATGAAATATACAGGATTTTATAAAGATTATAGTATTTTATTTATGATTTATAAGCAATAAAGTTTATACATAAAAATATTTTAATATGCTTTTATTTGTTTTTGTAAGACCTACTTAATGCTTTCTGAGTAGATAAAATGAAAATAAATTTAAATTAGGAATGAATATTAAAAATTTGCCAGACAAACTGGAGAAATTTCTGTTATAGGGTCTCGTCGCATCAAAATTATATATATAACTAGGTATACGTTAAAATTGTAAATAAAATAAAACTAAACAATAGTTCGTTTGTATATTTTTTTTAATTTATTAAATCTCCCGATAAAGTCAACTTGTAAAAAAAATACCCGCTTAAAATGTTTGCCTACTGTTTATAGATCGACGAAAAAGTTATTAGTTAAAATTACTCCTTGGTTTTTTCCTTCCTTAAGCTTTCCAAATTTTGTAACATGCTCACAAACTTTCAACAGGCATGTCTATGTGTATTATAAATGCTTTAAGAACTACAATTTAGAAATAATAATATAATGACTATTTTGAACCAGTAACATCCTCTGATGTTACTGGTTCATCCTCTGATGGATGTACAGTACCATTGAACTTGTTAATCACTACGATGGACAAACAATTATTCCCTCTACGGCAAAAATATAAAAGAATCTTAACAACTTACATTAAGTACTTATACAAAACTAGCGCGTAGTTCCCGTTCTCGAAAGAATATGGGGATAAAATTATACTAAAAACCTTCCCACTGAATCACTCTATCTATTAAAACAAACCGCATCAAAATCCGTTGCGTAGTTTTAAAGATCTAAGCATACATAGGGACAGAGAAAGCGACTTTGTTTTATACTATGTAGTGATTAGGTCTACAATTTGACCCACATCGAACTAATCACTTCTATAATTAGCCGAGTAATTAATGTAACCAAAGGAATAATCCTTAAACAGATGTGTTCAAGAGTTCTCTCAAAATAATACTTAAGTTCTATAATTAGACGATGGGAGTAAAATAAATGTGACTCATTGGTAGGGCATGTCTCGCTTACGATATGTGTATTTAGTAACAAGTGTAATGTATAGAGTTGTATGATTTCACCTGCAGAACAAATGCCTGTTTTTCAGGAATAGGCGAATTGGTAAATATTATATTATACTATGCAAATCACATCAAATATCTTCATTTCATCCGTTCACTAATTTATAATACTTCGTTTCGTTCGGTTAATTGATGAAGACTAATCGAGATATAGTCCGAGACCTAAGTCCAATCGCGATTTAGCTTTCTGGACTATGTGGTCTTATCGAGATGTAAATGTATTGATTCTATCTCCTTAATTTATCCAGAATCGGCCACAATATTTTACATGGAGCGACCGCCCCTCGTTCGATTTCTAATTTCTTTTACTATTTAATAGGTTTCATTATTTTTTAATTTCTACGAAATTCAAATAGACGTTGAAAAACAAAATGCTTAGTAGCTTATAAAACGTTTTTAGTAGTTTTAACCGTATTCTTGTGTTGAAACCACGGATTTGTAATGTAATTGCATCTCTCTCAAACGAGCAAAGATTGTGTATTTATAAATATCGTGGATTTTCGCGCAAAATCCCGCCAATGTGTCATTGTAATCATCTGCGCGCAAATAAGCGGTTTAATTTAGAAACATAATGTAGCTCCATTGAATTTAAACGGTGTTTAAATTTACGTTGATTGCATAAAGATGACATTTAAACATTAAAATTAAGAGATTGAATTATAAAGTTTAAAAATTGATGTTGAAAATTATTTTACCAATAATAAACCACATTCTAGTGACATGTACACCAGCATGCCAAGCCTGAGCTGAGGTACTCGGTTCAATTCTTGGGTTGAGTGATAATGATAATATAAGTGGATAAATACTTAAAACAAAAAATGTTAGGTTATAAAGTTCTGATAGCAGTTGCTCCACGTAAAATACTCCACTCCGCCAAAACCTGGTTAAACTAAAAACCTACCCAAATACACATGAGATAAAGGATTCGAAAGAAGAACACATAATCCCGAGTAACACCGCGGGATAAAGCTAATAAGTATAGACGTAGATTGAGGTTGGACGGACGCCAAACAGTCTCACTCACTGAGTGCTGGAGGTTTTGATGGTCAGTGATAGACATTGTACTGGAGAACACTTGATTTGATAATTATAATCTGTACTCATATTGTGAAGCTGGAGATTTTTTTGAATGTCTGATCAAAAGGAGTTAATCCAGATTACCCAGATAAAAACAAATGTGAACTTGTATGTGTGTGCTGATTTATCAAATATATTATTTTCGTAGGCGCTATGTCGGGTCTGCCTCTGATTTGTTGAAGTTCCAATAGCAGTCATCATGTAAAATACAGACATTCAGATAAATCTAGTTCAACTAAAAACTTCAAATGTGTTTTTGGGGTCAGAACACATGTGATGAGATAAAAAGAATTCATTTAGCCTTAAAACCATTGATATAACATAACATAACATAATCATTCACTACATCATCTCATTATAGTAACTGACCCCTAACTAAGCTTGGAGCTTGTATGGTATCAGAAACTACGCACACACTCATTCACACACACACCCAGACCGAGACAAATATTTGTGGTTCACACAAATATTCACCCCGCACAAATGATATATATTATAATTGTTCTTATTACAGTAATAGAAGGCTTATTTCAAAAACTCCAGAGAAATATCTCAATCCAAAAGATAACATTGTTTCATTGTAATTTATAGCTAAACTCAATGCTGTAAGATATATTTAGCGTTGGCAATAAATAAGCGTATCGCATCACGTTTGGTACGGGATGTCGATGGTTCAAATAATTTATTGCAATTACATTATTTGCATTAGTTAAGTGCTGCCTAAATTGTTTTCGATGGAACTTTGTTAAAAGATCAGTAGTGATGTTTTTATTTGGGTTTTAAAGTACTTTTTTAAACTAGCTTAGCTTTACGGGTTTTAAACACGTTAAATTGTGAAGTATACAATATCTACTGTAAAATACTTTATAATAATTTATTGGCATGTACTTGTACATACTAAACGA
The DNA here is from genome assembly GCA_958496195.1 of Timandra comae. Classification (NCBI taxonomy): domain Eukaryota; kingdom Metazoa; phylum Arthropoda; class Insecta; order Lepidoptera; family Geometridae; genus Timandra; species Timandra comae. Next base: position 10,316,883 of record OY292366.1, on the reverse strand, counting down.
TCGTACGACAGGCAGAGCATTGAGTTTCATATAATAATACGCTTGTCCAATGTGTTGGTAATCTCAAACTAGATACATGTTTACAAAATAGAAAACATGCAACTTAGTCTTGCGATAAAAATAAATGCAACAAACAAGTTGAAGAAAAACTAATAAAACCGTAATAAACCAACAAAAACAAAGATCTCATATTTCTGAAGGAAAATGTACGAAATTAACGTGTTTTTAGTTTGGCATCGTGATTGACGCACAACCACATGACATACTTTTTAAAAAAAATAAAAAAGTAAATTCCTTTTTTAAATGTAGGTTTAATAGTTAAACTGTTTATTTTTGTACCAAACTATATCAATCTCTCGTTTAATCTCATTATCACAACTGACCAACTAGGTTTAGGCAGCAGTGGTCCCACCGCGGGCGAGTGAGTACATTCACTGTCCTTTTCTTGGTCGAGAAACTCGCTGATAGTTCATCGCTTACTCGACCGCGGTGGGACTTAACCCTGACCCTTATTATACCCTGCATCTAGAGTATCAGAAACTACGCACACCCTGAGACATTTATGGATTACATAAATATTTGTCTCGCACGGGAATCGAATGAGAAACTCTCTTTCTGCGGTGATCATCAGCATTTGGGATTACTAAATATTTTTAACTAGCTGTGCCCCGCAGTTTCACACGCGTAGTACCCGTCCCCCTGTTCCCGGCAATTATTCGTTTTTTTTCTCACCTATTCAACCTTCCCTAGACCTCCACGAACATTTCATGACCAAGATAAGATAAATCCGTTCAGCCGTTCTCAAGTTTTAGCGAGACTAACGAACAGCAATTATTTTTTATATATAAAAGATTAGACACTAAAACCCAACTACCAACAGACTACCTAAACTAGGTCAAAACTGCACACAGCACTTTCTAAATAGATATATAAATATTGATGGCTAGGTAATTTAGAGATGGCTTAAAACTTAATGATGGGAATAATTGGAGTAAAACCGCGATGTATAGCTAATAAAATATAATATCTTGCGTCAATAATATGAGCAGTAACATTAATACTCCATGAAGGTTGCTAGTTTCCTATAAAGCCGGCAAGATCCGCCTACGTCGATTACAGAAAGTGTACAATACACGCCAAACATGCGATCTTTACGGTCCAATGGCTGCCAAGAACGCGCGATTGTTCACTGCGAACCGACATGTGTTTATTTTAGTTAAACGAACAAAAAATCTATGTTTGTTACCACTCGAATTCTCAACAAATTAATGGACGACTGTTAATAAAATTCATGACAACAATTTTTATGAAACAATGCCAAGTGATTCGAATTTAGAACGTCAATCTTTTGAATGCATTCGGCCAGTTTGCATTTTATTTTGGTTTTTTTTATTTGTAAAGATTAAGTAATTATATGTCATAAAGTTTTTATTTTATTTTAATTTGAGCTTTTTAAACCACTTGTCATAAAACCTCATTTCTTAATCTCATAGTTTGGAAGCATTATAGCGGTGATTGATTATATTGACTCGACCATTTAGTTCTTCTTCTTGCGTTAAATTTAAATTGTGTTGTATAATACCTGTACTATAACTTTTCCGAAAATTCTAATTACATAGTAGTTTCATTATAAGTTCCAATTATAGAATCTATGTTAGTACCAGATTCAATTTAACTCTTTTTGTTGTTTTTGTAAGATCAACCAACTTAATTTTTATAATTAGATACCTATTTCCTATTTCACGTAATTTTTCAGTAACGTTCCGAGGACCTACTTACATGTTTTGTCTTTGTCACTTGATATAAAGTAAGAAAGAGACAAAACTAACTCAACTTGGTGAGTACCTTTACTTGATGGTCGTGAAATAGGCCCTTTGTAGAATTAATAGGTACATTCTTATCAACATTTATGTCTCTTTCCATAATTATCGAACCCTTATTAAATTAAATTGGAGAACTTATTATGAGAGCAATCCATCTGTCTACCTGTCTGTCTGTCACTAATATTAGTGTACGTCTTTATTTTATACCAGATGACCTTGTTTATTTGCCTTCACTGGATACGTATAAACATATGAATCATATTTCTGAAATATTTACTAGGTACTAGTAAATATAAATGACTAGGTAATTACGGCGACTTCTTTCGCGTTTTATTAAAAACAAACTATGAAATTGTCACCCACAACATGGGGTGTATAATCAAATAAATAACTAGTCCGCCATCTTTGAGAGTCGGACATATTGGATTTACAATGACGTCACTACACTATAATACTTTGTTCGATAAGGCTAAGCCAAGTATTTACGTCAATCTTAATAAAACGTATACGAGTATACAAAATATGAGCTTTATCGGTTCGATTTACGTAATCAAACAAACATACATACACACGTATATTGTATATAGAAACACTCGCAAATTAATAAAAGCTTATATTTAGTGCAAAAAAATATGCCTAGGTAATGTAGTAAACATAGGCCCTGACAAATTATGAATTTTATTATTTTTCTGTCAAAACAATTTTTAATGAATGTTGCCTAATTCTGTAACACGTTCTAAATTTAAAATCGATGAATAATCCAGTTGCTATTAATCAAAATTCATGTGGGTTTCAGTGTTACCAGCTATGACAATATTAATCAGTCGTTTTATTTATGAATTTTGGATTAATGAATTAAATGTTGGTAGTCAAATATCGAATGGTAGATTGTATGTTGTTAAAAACCATAACACTAAATTTGATTTTTCGCAACCCTTAAACAAACACGATATAAACATCCCTTTAATAACAAGGAGTTTACAAAATATCTCTCTCAAATTTGGGTCCATTGCAAGATATTTTGGTAGAATTTTGAGACCTTAAATTTTATTATAACGATTGTTAATGATATTAGTTCAAAACAGGGACTGAAAACTTAACGTGCCCGATACGAAGTACTAATAAAAATCAATAATTGTATTAATATCAAGTTTTACTTTTTTCATAAAAAAATATACTTAAGTAAAAGTCTATAGAGTTCTGTATACAACCTCCTTTAAAAAAAAGAACAATAAAATGTTATTGATATTTTGTATATTATAAAACATTATGCAAGACATGTATGTGCTACCATAGAAAAGCATAAGGAATTCCGACCCACATCGAGAGACGATCTTTGTGGGCTATTTATAGCAGAGCTGAAATAACCGTCAGGGCCCGCAGCGTATTTAGATCTAGTATCGTTGTTAGACAGTTGTGTCACTATGGCGCCTCTGGCAGAATAGCCTGATCGATCAATGCTGGTCTAGTAATGGTGCATTAAAAAAATTGCATGTCAATTAAGCGGGAGGCAACGGTGTTCTCAATTTGAAAATTCATTTTTGTTTTTAAAAAGAATAGCTTCAATTACTCCGGTTTTCGTTATTCTTAATTTAAAAATTCATGTTTTTAAATTAAGAATAACGAAAAACGCAGTTTCTTTTTTTTTAATTAAATTCTTTATTCAAAATTCACGTTCACTTTTAAAAAGAAAATAGCCAAATCTACGCGGGAGCTGATATTGTTCTTATTTTGTTTTTATTATTAACAGCCCGTATTGACTTTCATAATTTAGAATTTAACTTTTTTATTCTTTTATAAGTATAAAGTGTCAAATTTCCAAACACGATTATAGTATGAAATTACCAACGTAGTGAATTCGCCTTAGTATTTCTCCTTCATATATTGTTTATGTACATACTTATATCCTAATATTATAAAGAGGAATTATTTGATTGTTTGTTTGTAACGAATATGCTCCGAAGCTACTGGTCCGATTTCAAAAATTCTTTCACTATTAGAAAGCTATATTATCCCTGAGTGTCATAGGCTATATGTTATCCCTGAATTCCAACGGGAATGGGAACTACGCCAGTGAAACCGAGGGGTGCTGCTAGTCATTGATAATTGAGAAAGAGGCATTTACCCTACAGCCAAATCTCACACACTGATAAACTGAAAAAAGCTTACCAGATTTAAAAATACTCATTTTAGGCAATAATTCAACATAGAACTTTTTTTCAATATTTATTATTTATAAATAAACTATAGATGGTTCGTCTGATTGGCAACTTCTCCCGCCAAAATAAATCAATTGACACTTTTAGAACGTAATTCGTCGTTTTAGTTAAATTAGTATCTATTATTTATTTACAAAATATATTACATTAGGTCAACTACTCGTAATTAGTAATTACTCTTACGAGTGTATAAGAATAAATGAATATGTCTTACTGTAAGTAAGTATATCTAGATGTATGTTTATTACTTTTATATGACAAACTACAGAATCAATTGAGAGTGAAGTTTGATACAAATGTTTCTTATACCACTGGGCACAGTTAGTTATCATTGTTACTTTTACGAATAAAAACATACTTAAACCAATGTTATATTATCCTACTAATATTATAAATGCGAAAGTTTGTATGTTTGTGAGTTTGGATGTTTGTTCCACTTTCACGCAAAAACTACTATATCGATTTTGATTAAATTTGGTACAGATGTTCCTTATAACTAGGAATAACACATAGGATACTTTTTATCCCGAAATTCCCATGGGATTGTGTATAAGTAATCGTATGTTTTATTGTAACTTTTTGTAGTCACAAATCCTACCAATAGATGGCGCTGTTACTTAATTTTTTAACACACGATGGTGAATTGTGCCGAGATTGTATGATATTACGAGCTACGCATTCTCACAGGAGCGGGTACTACGCGGGTAAAACCGCGGGGCGCTGCTAGTAGCATATAAGAACTTAAGAATGATGTCTACGTAATTAAGTACCTATACGTGAGTTCCTAATCCTTGTTCCTACATCTGCACACACGAGGACCTTTACAAGGCCACTGATAGTGCCATATCGGTGGCCGAGTTCTGATCCTCAAAAATATGAGTCGACACGCAAAGAAGAAGAAGAATCCGGGTTAAAGGTCAGTGACTCAGTCACACTCTTATTAAAAGTTCTTATACTGTCCTGTAAGTGTCTATCTATTAAGATGATAGAATGATAGATAATTGTTATATAACATCTAATATAGACTATATAATTTTATCTCAATTTTGTAGTCTTTATATTTTTTAATAACTGGTAAACCCACGGAATAGTTGTTGCATGTAACTTTTCTAAATAAAGTTCTTTAATATAAAGCTTGTGATGTACGGCTTCCTCCGGCTCGCTTCCTGTAACGATTAACTCCACGAACTTCAGATGGACTGAAACGTTTATATTCATTAATAACTCTCTAATTTTATTAATTTATCTCCTACTCCTAACGTTCAGGAAATATAATAAAGTTACGCTCACACTTTTTAGATTAGGTGTGTATTTTTGTGCGGGTTTTATTCAACTTTATAAGAGGGTTTAAATATCATTGAATTTCTAAACCATCTCTTTTTATCAGACTTCTAATTTAATGCTTTTTTAACCCCCGACGCAAAAAGAAGGGTGTTATAAGTTTGACGTGTCTGTGTGTGTGTGTGTATCTGTCTGTCTGTGGCATCATAGCTCCCGAACGGATGAACCGATTTCCATTTAGTTTTTTTTTTGTATTAAAGGGGACTTACGTGCGAGTGTTCTTAGACATGTTTGATGAAAATCGGTTGACCCGTTTAAAAGTTAAGGGGGTTTGAAAGTAATTGTGTTGGGGGTTTTTTAAATTTTATGTTTTTTCATTTTTTCAATGTGTATTGTACTGGCAATAAACGAGTTTTATATATGCCTTGTATGTTCATTAACTTTTTCAATGTAAACCGATTTTGTCGCTAAGAATTTCGTTGTCCAAGGAGGTTTGGGTCTCAGTCCTCTCAATCGCCATGCGTAATACAGTAGCTATCAATACAGGAAGAATGTATGATATGAAGATATGAAGCCAGCACGTATTCGAACTGTGACATTCACAGCTACGCTCCACCACTTAATTAAACACCTTAATGTGTCTATCATTATATAGTATCTAGATATTAAGACAGGTCCAGTTAAATGACCTGAGTGACTCACCTGGCCTGGGAAACGTCACCACACCGATATCTCCTCAAGCCCCTTGCCAATTCTATTCTAAATCCACTAAACAAACCAACAATACAATACCAACCTTCTATTCTTAACAATAGAACTCATTTTCAATCACCTAAATTAGGCCAAAATCATAACAATGTAATACAAACTTTGTGGAATAGGTTTTAAAGTAGAATTTGCAGTAAATTGTTTAAGTTCTTTCAGATAGAGTTGGATATTCGAACGTCATTTTAAATCGAATGTAATCGATTTGTCTGGAATATTAATTTTATGAAGTCTTCACATAACTAAGAAGTTTTCAGATCAGTTATAAACACAATCTAAAGCCTCTCAGTGTCATATAGTATACTAGCAGCACCCCGCGGTTTCACCCCCGTCATCATTGCGTATGGCATTAATCCTGCGAAGATCAGATTTGAATGTCCAGGTTATGAATCCAGCTTATAGCGGCAGGTGTAAGCTTATGGACCCCGTAGTTTTCAATTTACCCGCATTTTCTCCCCTTAGGGAGGAAATTTTCAAAAATCCTCTCCTAGTGGTAGCCTACTCTCCCCAAAAAACACACGTGGCAAATTTCAGCTCTCTACGACCAGTAGTTTCGGCTGTGCGTTGTCTGTCAGTCAGTACATCACTCAGTAACGGAAGAGTATAGATAAAAAAAATATCTATGATACAGAGAAAGCTTCTATTTCCTATTAAAGTCTTTTTGAAACCTAGTGAAATTAAATGTTGGAGAAACATTTACAATAATCATACTAAATAAGATTCGTAGACATTTAATTCGAAGTGTAATGTGACATCTTCGTGATTCTATTTTAAAGTATTAATATAAACAGTCTGTCTCATTAATAGAGATTTAGTTCATGTAGCATAGCAATCAAAGATTTTATGTTTTACTAGATGCGCCCCGCAGTTTCACACGCGTAGTTCCCGTGGGAATTCCGGGATGAAAAATAGATGTTGGCCGATTCTCATACCTACTGAATATGCTCACAAAATTTCATGAGAATCTGTCAAGCCATTTCGGAGGAGTACGGGAACGAACATTGTGACACGAGAATTTTATATATAAGAAGATATTACTGAACTCAAATGTTTTCTAACAATAAAGATTGGGATCAAATCTTTATAAGTACTTAGAAAAACGTTTTCTGTTTCAATTTATCTTTATTGAAAATTTATTGATAAAATGCGATTTTCCATAAAATATCCTTCCTTCATCATGCGAAACACAATCTTCCAAGTTAATACTTATATAATATAATGTTATAATTGCGTTTGTTTGTGAAATTCCTTTCTACTCGAGTTTCATTATAATAAAATTGAACATACTTTCAAGTATTATTCACCTGAAACCATTCACATCTCTCTCATAATTTTAAACATTGTTAGAAACGTCAGTATGTTGAATATACAAATAGTTTAAATCGATAAATATGTCAGTTGCTCTTTTTACAGACGGCCTTGGTTGGCGCGAACTTTTGCAAGATGCAGCTTTGGGTAAATGAAAATTACGTGGTGTTAGGTTGCATTGTTCTTATTTAATTTTATTGGTTGTGTGTGGAATAAATTATTTTTTTTATTAAATAATTTACCCTTGTATGTAAAAATTTTAGTTGATTTTGTAAAAACAATATTAAAAATTTACAATCAATTCATAAACAAAAAAGAAAACGTTCTTATTTTTAAACAATAAACAAGAAAAGCAAATGACAGTCGAATTTTAAATAAAGAATTTAACAGAAACTATGATGACAATGATTGATTTAAAAAGAGAACACTTATTTCTTCTTTGAAAAAACAACGACCATGGAATATGGAACATCGTTCAAATTTTGACAGCTTTTTTAATCCTCATCTTTTTTATTTGTAAATTAATTTGTTTGCTAAGATTTGTTCTTATTCTACCTAGTTTTCGTGGCCGTCTAAAGCCAGTAGCACACACGTCGGCCTTATATACAGCCAAGTGTGACCTTCTCTAAATATATAATGTGGAAATCACCTGTTTTTCAGCTCTATTCGAAACTTTGTCATCGTTCGAATTTGGAATTAGGTTGTTTTATTTATTTGAATCTTTTTTAGAACACATTTTAAATGTATTTTGATATTTCCGTGTTCTTAGAATTAAAACATTTAAATATATCACACAGTATTTATAAAAGTTTTTGAAGTGAAAACTTCTTTAGCGGCGCTGAGCACTTTTTTTTGTATGGGTAAAAACTTTCAAACTCGCGTCAGGGTCACGTGATGCTGATCGAAAAAGCGTAAGATCGAGGGGAAGGGAGAGGAACTAGTATCTCCCACTCTTTCTACCGTGCCTGAGTGTGCTGCAGCGGTATCCTCGAAACAAATCGTAACAACATATAAATTGTCATAATTGTGTACGATAGCGCAATAAATAAACATTGTATTCTACCTCATAAATGATAGTACTTTTATACTTATAATTAAACACAACGTTAATATTGAAGTTTTCACTTCTGCCGGCACTCCCGGAGTGCTATATTAGATTTTTTTTTTATATTTCAATAGAAAATAATTACATAGTTTTGGTTTAATCACTACGAATATTATTCTTTAATTTTAACTTTATTATGTGTTGAATTCATAGAAAATAATTATTCAAATATTTGCCGTTCACAAGAGTTTGTATGAGGTCTACATTTCTTAATTTGAATCTTGTAATTTTGATATTTCTAATGAGATTTAATGATTATAAAACTCCATAGTACCGCAATTGAAATATATTTAATAGTAATAAAATTTTATCGGCATATAAACTTTTACGTTTGTTTTACGTCCATTTTATGTAATTCAATAAAACTATCGATAAAATTAATGATTTGATTGAAAAACTACATTTGACATCATTATTAGTGCATGTCAATTGATCAATTTATAAATAGCGAACAGCCAAAGAAAGTGCTACTGTTGCTAGGTTCGATTCCCATACGCGGTAAATATTTGTGGTATAAATAAATGTTTATCTCGATCTAGAAGCTATCAGCTTCTATGAAAGTTTTTGATACTTATAGCCTAGTAACGATTGAAACTTATTGCCTATCTATACTTATATTGTAAAGAAGTAAAGTTTGTGTGTTTGTTAAATTGTAAGGGGTAATGTCGGGATCTACTGAACCCATTTCAAAAATTATTTCACTCATGCTAAATAATTAGGAAGGAACTAATTTATCAGTGCGTGATATAGGCTATATTTTATCCCTGTATTCTTCTTATTTGTTGTAATAAAATTACATAAAATAATCTCAAATAAATTTCTTTGGAAGTTTATAAACACCATTCCATTTTTTTAATTAAAAGCACCATATAATGAAACTTTGTCCAAAAAAGTTCTAGAACTTTTTTCGCAATCCTTATAACCAGTACATATAAAATGACCATAAACTAAAAACCTAAGACCCTGAACGAAAACAATCACTAACAAACACACACTTACACATACACAGACATTCTTCATCATTCATCGCGCCCTGTGACTCAGAGGGCTGTACTATAATTAAACCACCTGACGTCACTCGCACACTGAACGTTACAAAAATGTATTCAACTTGCCAGATTTAGTGTAATGTACTCGTAACCCATTTACAGTAAGACCGTTTATTTCGTGTGCATTTTGAAAAACGATACGTTAATACAGCTATTTTTTAACTTGCTGTATGAAAGTATTTATGTTTATTTAGGTCAAATCTTGAGTCTACATATTTAAACAGTTAATTTTAACCGATTCAGCTGAAAGTTTAAGTACACGTTTAGTTTTGATGACGTTCTTAGCTATATGACGTCATTCGTAATCCAATATGGTGGACCTCAGAGTCTCATAATAATGTTTCTAACACAGGATCGAAATTGCGATCTTGTTTTCACAATGCGATATTATGTTTACTGATCAAAATTGAAATTCTTTTACATCAAATTGATTAGAAGTTTAAAGAAGTCTATTTATATCTTAAAATAAAAAATATCGTGTAAATTTTATGAGTGTATAAAGAACTGGAACAAAAAATAGCCGCAGATTTTATTGCATTTCATTGATCTCAGACAGCTTTTGAATAATTTAATGTGCAAACCAACTTTACAAATCCAGTTAAACCATTATATTTAACTAATTACGGAGCCACCCCTGTCAATGAAAAACCGCTGGGTAGCGACCTTTTAATACTGATTTATTTATTGACCGCATTGATACAAGAGGATGCCTTGTTGCCCTTTCCTTTAGCAGTAAAAAAATGTGTTAGTACCTATGTAAGCCTACCAAAACTATGACGCGTTCCACGGTTCGCCCACATACTAGTATATAAAAGTACCGCGCGTTCTCTTCCGTCTTCACTCGCTGCCAACTCTGCCGACATCGATACCTTGCCGATATTATGCAAATAGTCATTGTATTTAGATCGGCCTGCGTGTGCCGTTCACCTGGTATATGGGTGCCGAATTTGAGCCTACGGTGTACGTAACGGTTTGAAAAGTTTCGCGGATTGGGTTTTAATAATTTTAACCAGCCCCCCTAGCATGACTGTGCGTGATAAAAATATAGAGACCACGAAATAATATCGATTTCGCGAGCATGACCAAATGAATTATGGCGTGGTACGATATGAAAAACTAAATATAGCGGCTATATTTATTATATTTTGACAGTTGGATGTCAATAAATCGCTGTATCTATCGCGTTTTCGAAGTCAAGCTAGCCTAGCAGGTGCCGAATTTGAGCATAGGAAAACTTTTTAGTTTTTGCGTTTTGGATTCATAGTTTTAAAAATACAATTCTGAGTAAAATACAATAATTATTTTAAATGTTAGAGACCCTGCTTTTGCTATTATTTTTATGATTTATTTGTATTTTATTAAGATTTAAACCTGTACAAGGGTTTTTATATTGATTTTTGAAGGCACTTATGAACCTCGCACGTTGTTAAATTAGAGCTTAAAGCTCACCAAGATTCGTATGAAAATTTGACTTCAATTGAGTTTACCCATCTAATTATCTATTTGTTTTCTTTTTTCATTTATGACATTGTACTAGTTTTAAGGTACTGTTTGTATTTTATTTTATTTTAAAAAAAATACCAGCACGAGTTTCTTGCCGATTCTTCTCGGCTGATGTAATTTCCGAATCGGTGGTTGAATCAATTTTGACGTTCATAAGTGCCTCATTGAGGCCTTAACTGATTAAATGATTTTTGACTTTGACTTTGACTTTGAATTCATTCATATGTTTTCTTAGTTCTTTTCTTAATTAGTGAGAGTAGAGTTTAGTGTTATATAAAACCAATTAACCACCAAGATTTTTGTAGAGATTTAATTAATTAAGTTTAAATTCCATATTAATTGTATTGAACTCTAAGATTTATCAATTTCAATAATAAGCGTATACTGCCAAATCAATTATTAAACAGTCGTATTAATTTATGTGTCAATTATTTATAAATTTAATTAATTAATTAGTTATCTTTCATTACAAACTAGCGATTTAAATTCCGATTCAAATAAGCGTTAATGTAATTATTTGAGTGATGACATGTGTTGTAATAAATGACATGTTTAGACATGACAGATGTGATACATTACTACATTACATAGTCGTCTATCTTAATATGCTCCTTAATAGTCGTAGTCTCGAGAAGCGCTCATGGCCCAGTGCTACCCGCGGATCACTTGTGGTCTGTGCGGTTAAGCAACGTCTGGCACCGTCATGACTGTGATGGGTCATTACTAAAAATGACTTTTAATTTCATGAGCGTTTCCGTGCTTCGGAGGGCACGTAAAGCCGTCGGTCCCGGTTGTCGTACGAACATCATCGACAATCGTTACGGGTAGTTAGAGCCCTCAAAAGTCTAACATTTGGTTTAACCAAAAAATGACGTATCTACGCCCTCTGGGTTGTGAAGGTCTGATGGCAGTCGCTTCGCGTAAAATACTGACATTCCGCCAAATCTGGTTAAACTGAAAACCTACCCCATAATAGATAAAGGTTCGGAAAAGAGAAAGAGAATAGTCGTAGTCTTAACTGGGATTGTATTCGTTATGTAATGCAGGTAATCGTAATATTTTATATGAGACCATATGGTCTCAAGTATATACTTGCAATAACTTATCACATCTCATGCAGAACCAAGCATCTGACTCTACCCTTCCTAACTATAGACGTTTTAACATCACAAATTGCAAACTTTAGTCAAAATATGTGTGGTTTGAGCTTTTGGAGTGAAATTTTTTGGTGGGAATAAGACCCCTTAGTATAATATCGTCTTCTTTTTTATTCTAAGTATATGAAATATGAGTAATTGGGGTCAGTTTTTACCATAATCGGTACAATTATCGTATTTTACTTACCCATCCATCTTTCATATCCTCCTAACATATTCCGGCAAAAGGATTAATACTTTAAAGTACATAAAAAACGACAAAAAAACAACATAATAATGCCCAATAAATATATTCAAACACAAAACCCAAGCCATCACTGTCCAACCTTTTTCCAATCTTCCTCCTTGCTCCCAAACTTATTATCCATGCCTGCTATACTGGGAACATCAGCATTGTTAGTCCCAACGACACTGGCTGCCTTCATACGAGTTAATTTGAAGTAAGGCCTGATGAAACGATCCCAGGTCTTACCGAAGACCTCTAGTAATCCGATTACTGAAAGACCTAGGAGGAATCCCTGGAAATAAGAATATGATAACAGGTATTTGTTGTTTTTGCAAGTTAATTTACTTTACGTATAATTATCGACTTATACTCAAGTACCTAATTATTTTCTATGCATTAGCACCGGTTGTATTTATTGTTATACTAGCGGCGTCCCACGGTTTCACCTGCGTAGTTCCCGTTCCCGTAGGAATATGGGGATAAAATTATGCTTAAAACCTTCCCACTGAATCACCCTGTCTATTAATACAAACTGCATCAAAATCCGTTGCGTAGTTTTAAAGATCTAAGCATAAAAAGGAACATAGGGACAGAGAAAGCGAGTTTGTTTTATACTGTTGTGATATAGTGATGTACTTATGTATCGTTGTCGCCACCCCGTATGTGTACTTATATGAAGTTAAATTTGAATTATTTTTCTTAGACTCTACTGCAGCTTCACTTATTAACCCCTTCCAATTTTGATAGTTTTAACCCTCTGTTCAATCGGGTTTGATATGTAGTTTTGAAAGGTAACATTTTCAAAAGTAACGTTTTATCAATTTCCTTAAAACTTCGGAAGTCAAATAAAACTTATTCATTTCACTTCATTTCTTTACTATAATATTTTCTAACTAATTTATAACGTTACCGTATGAATATTTTCATAGAAAATCATCTTTTTAACCTTAATAGCGAGAGTATGTCACATTTGGCTCCCCGCCAAGTGTTCTCGTAATCAATGGCTTGGGAAATAAGCGGAAAGCAAAATGAGATTTCTATTTATTTTTAAGGTCGCCAGAATTAGGTTGGGTATTGTGTCGACGACTAATAATGGACCAATTAACTGTTTAAATAATGTTTCTAATACATTGTAGAGCGTATATGATAGTTGTGGAAGTCGATGGGAGAGGTCTATGCCCTATACGTATAGGTAATGATCTCTTGGAAGAGGATGATGGAAAGGTTTTTCTGGAATCACCCTGTTTAGCAGTGGAAGTTGTCTTTGATTTAAAAAAATAAAACAAGGAATTGTTTACACAATCCGAACATCAAAAATGTATAACTGAAAACTAATACCACGATATTAATACATTTAAAGTAGTTGCGACGATACTGTACTACGAAGATCCATTTATTTATACTCACAATACTCCCTCCGAGATCAGACACGAACAGGTTCCAATCATAGTTGTATCTCTCCTCGTATACCGATACCATCATACTGTTGAAGTAGATATACAACTGGAAAGTCAAGATTTTTTATGTTCGTAGAACACAGAGCATAGATAACATTGAGAAGGGCCACGTAGTGAGGCAACTCTCCAAAAAGCTAAACTCCTTGCTGCAATATCATAGAGATATTACGCCGGGAGAGCGGTGCAAAAAGGTAGACTTGCACCACTATAATGAAATTATGTAGTGTAATTAAAAGTTCAAACCAACGAAATGCTAGATTGTTATGCAAAATTGTTGAACATCAATTAACAAGTTGGGTTTTAGACATCATTTATAACTCAAGAACGGCTGGACTGGAGAAAGGTTGTTCATGACAAAATTTTAATATCTCCTCCTAGACAATGACTTCAATCAATCTTTTTTAGTGTGAACGAAATAAATCAAATACCAGATCATATTTTTTAGATAAACAGACAGTTTACCTGCGTCTGCAAAGCAGCGTCACCAGTTTTAAGGTACCACTTGTTCTCTCCATCGTCCCATACGTAGAGAGCCTTTCTGTCCATCACGAACGCGTTGTACATATAAGACCGGCAGAATCGGGGACAGTTGGCCGTGTTGTGGATCTGGTATTTACTGAAACAAATGTCAGAGTTTCGAGACATGCTATAGTTAATCATATAATTATATTTGTATATAATTATGGTTTGATCTATTTGGACTGTCGTCGGTTTTTAGTTGAACCAGATAGTGCGCAATGTCAGAGTTTGGAGGAACAATTCCCATCAGATCTTCACATTGCAAAGGGCGTACTTTGATTAAGAAACCAAATATTAAGACCTTGGCGGACTCTAATGTGTGACACTCCGCTGGCTCAACGACCCAAAGTAGATCTTGATTTCCGATATTTAACGACACTATAGTTTTAGTGCCACTTCCAGTAATTTGTCCGTTTGAAGAGAATCCAGATTTCAGCACACTTAGCACTATAAAAGCTGTAAAATCTTTAAAAATAAAAACTTTTTTAATTACTGAAACAACTTACTTGATATACGTAGAAATAAGGTCTCTCACTGCTGTGTAGTTGTTACAACGCGAAAGGTCGCTCGTCATCCAGGGTCCAGAGCAGCCCACTTCGTTTTCCACCAGATTCCACACGTTATGGGCTGTGCACTAAATAAATAACTTGAGGTTTTGAAAAATATACTTAATAGGATTGATACATTTATTCAAACATACTTTAAGCTCATTAGGAGAAGGAAAGGAAGGTAGTGGGCTCCGAACCACTAGCTACTTCACGCCAATATTCTACAAGATAGGCTACTTCTTTGGTAGAATCATCTACAGATTTGCTCAAAACATATTTGATATTCCTTGTTATTAAAGCAACTTACAAGATTAGCGCTATAATCCTTCTCCAAAGTGCAGGGGTCATCGACCTCACTGATCTTCACGTATTCGTCAACTGTGAGCTTCACGTCCATAGTCTCACCGACATTCAGTTTCAGGTTCTGAACAAGACCACCGTTGTAGACTTCCACCTCTAAAATACAGATATTTAAAACCGTGGAAATTAATATTCAGTAATGATGGTATTTAGAACCCTCAAAAGTCTAACATTTGGTTTTTAAGTAAAGAATGTTGTATTGCCCTTTGGGATATGAAGGTCTGTTAGCAGTCGCTTTACGTAACTTTCTGATATTCCGTCAAATCTGGCTTAACTTAAAACCGACTCATGCTGTTAAACGCAAAAGATCATCAATCGATCATCAAATCATATGTCATCGAGGGGCTCGAACCTACTCAGAAAGTAAATTGATATAAACTACTAACCTGTAAACGGCTCATTAGTATAATGCACGTACACATGATACCCTGGAGGGTCGACTCCAGAAGCCGTAGCCACGTCTTCTCTAGTGTGTCGAAGTGTGAAGGAATATCCAGTAGCTTTGCTGGCGTGTGTAGCCAATACTTTTGGTGTTGCTGTGTAACATGTACCCATAACGAAGCCAACTGTTGGAGACAGTTCTACATCTGCAGAAAGGAGATGTGAGGTAGTTATTGGATGTGGAGGTTTTATAGAAGGTATTTTGATTTAAATTGATTGAGGTGATCAAAATGCTATTTGTTATTAAACATGATGGTGTATTGTCCTATCACTAATGTTTACACTTTCTTCTAAAAAAGAATTCATGAAGATTTTAAAGTCAAGGGAAAAAAGAAGCCAATTGTAGAATAAACTTATTTGCCAATGCAGCCTAAACAAAGTTCAGCAGTATTAGTTAACTAGACTTTGAAGAACAATCAAATTAATCTAATAAAAAACGATCTAACTTGACATGCGTCCATCCAGTCCGTATTGCACGAAGATCTCGCTCTCACTGTAAGTGATCTCATCCCAGAGCTCGTCCAAACTTGTTGAGAAGTTGTAATTCATCCACATTGAAGTGTACCGGGGATGGGCGTACAGACCATATTCCTGAATTATACAAAAACATCTATATTATCGACTTCTTTGTCTAAGTCTTATTTTTAAACTCGAGAAATGGCGTTTATAGTTTTAATTCACGTTTCCTCTCTTTTATACATATATACTTTAGGGTTGACGAGGGATGGTGGGATAAGGCCAACGACTAAGAGACAAATGGAAAGATTTGTGGTGTGTTTATCAACATCGTATCGGAGGAAAGTGAGGAGGAGAGTGAAAATCAATGAGAACTGCAAAAAAATATAGGGATATACATAACATACATAAGAAATACATGAGAATATAAATACAAAAACATCTTACCAGTAACTTATCGAATTTGTAAGCAGGCTCCTTACAAAATGTGACACTGGGATACACAATAGTTTTATTGAAATCGAAATGTGTGTACGTGGTGACAGGAACCACTATCAACTTCGTGATACATGCTGATATCTGATGAAAAATTAAAAAGCTTTCATAATTATACAGATCGGATTAACTTACTTTCAATGCTCAATTATGGCAAACTAAATGTGGCGTTGGCTCTGCCCTAATTGACCGTATCGTGATGTCATGTTTCATTGCCTTCTTGGATTTGTATCACTTAGGGCCTATTTCAGGACCTTCAGGTAAAGGTTCTCACCAAGTAAAGTTAGTTTTGTCTCTTTCTTACTTTATATCAAGTGACAAAGACAAAACATGTGAGTAAATTCGGAACGTTCCTTGAAGATGGTGAAATAGGCATATAAAGAAATATTTAAATCGAACCAGTAGTTCCTAAAATTCCAAACTCGTTTCGGGGCTCAATTACGATTATGAGTTAGTGGTGGTGGTGGTGGCTCATAAACCACGAGACATGTCCATATTATTTGATCTTTGTTATTGTCAAAATATCCGTATTTTCACGAGATCCTAAGAGTTTCCGAAAAAACAATGATTTTATAATAAACAGGAAAAGGAAAAATATCAGATCGTAAGTTCAATAATAATGTGATAAGACCTGTTGTGCCACGATCCCAATGCAGACCAGGATGATGAGGGTCTTCAAGAGCCGCGCTCCTTTGAAGCAGCTCACGAACCTTCGCTTGATCCAGCTTATTTCCTCGTACGGTTCCTCCTGCTAATAAAATGGGATAAGCTTATATTAGTTTGTGCTTTGGCTACCGACCCGTGGTCCAACAGCTTCGAGTATGTCCAGTCCAACTCGACCGACAGTAGAAAAAATATTCACTTACAGCCTTACCAATAAAAAATACCCACTGTGTATATTCTTGATATAACGAATTATTAATATGCTTCACACTCGTTATATCAAGAATATACACAGTGGGTATTTTTTATTAGTAAGGCTGTTAATTTGTAAATAGGTGCCGTAATTTGTAAAGCCATTCTTGATAAGCGAAGATCGATACATTTATCTCGGACAGGTGATATTTATTTTACGAGATTTAATTAAATAATAACCTAATTAAATACATAATTATATACTTACCTTATTTTCCGGATTCATTTTATTTATTTTGATACATTTTAGCGAGTTATAACAACAAAAGATACTTACACAATGTGCCAAAGTTTAATAAGCGATCGTAATTGGTGTATGAATTTATGGTTAAGATAAATAACGGAATTAATATTATAACAGATAACATGTCTAATTTATTATTGTATGTAATTGGGTAGGCTTTGAGAGCCGGCTTTTACGACACATGTTTTATTAATATAAGTAATTATTTATTAATGAGTAAACTAATGTCCAGTAGCATCTTCACCTGCCTGTGAAGTCAGAGATCGTGTAGTTTTCCTTGGACCAGTAACACATTTTTGTTCTTTAAAAATATCCTTTGATAAGTTTGTTGGATTTTCGATTACCAAAACGCATTAGTCAAGGGTTGTAATTACACCTATACCTCCTCAGTGTAATTTTGCCTTGTAAGGAAATATTGCTACATGACATTTTTGAAGAAAAAGAAGAATGACTTTCGATATGTAAAATTCATATTATATTTTCGATTACTTATAACAAAATGATTTTTCATAAAGATTGGATGAAAAAGAGGCGTAACTATTGAGGGTGAAAATTATAAATACTACCAGCTGCGCCCCGCGGTTTCACACGCGTAGTTCCCGTTCCCGTAGGAATTTCGGGATGAAAAATAGATGTTGGCCGATTCTCAGACCTACTGAATATGCTCACAAAATTTCATGAGAATCGGTCAAGCCGTTTCGGAGGAGTATGGCAACGAAAACTGTGACACGAGAATTTTATATATTAGAAGATTACCGCCATCTCTGTGTATGTACGTGAACTAATTTCAAGCTCTTCATCTGAAACTGCCAATTCAATTTTAAACACGGATCTTAGAATACTAACGTGAAACTTCTACAGTGAATTAATTGTTCAAATAAAAATACATAAATATTTTTATTAAAAATTTAATATCATATTATTATGTACAAACATTAACAATCGATAGGAAAAACAAAATTGGAAAATATACTAAAACTTAACTTTGTAAAGTTATTGTATAACTTTTCCTTAAAACTGGATTTACGAGTAGATTTAATAATATTGTCTTTGACGTCAATATTCTATTTTCGAAATTAAGATTGTTATAATTTAAGAGTTGTGAGTACATTTCTTATTTTATGAGTTAGTACCGCACTCTGTTAATAGATGGCGCTATTCTCAATTCAAATTAAGTATATATTTCTAATCTCCAAATAAGCCTTTCTACTAGAAAACGGTTTCATATCTTTTAAAAACAAAAGAAAATCGACCAAAATTGGGTAATACAAAAAAAAATAACATTGACAATATTTGCCCACAATACATCAAAAGTTTTAATATGAGAGGAACCTCGATAGTTATTTAATTTTAATGTTTCACATTTAAAATAAAGATAAACAAAGCTTTTTGTTTAAGTATTTAGCATAAAATACTACAAAGTATCTAAGAAGATATGGAATAAATTACATTAAGCGTCTTAATAAGGGACTAAATTCTGAATTAACATTTTAGCAATAAAATTAAGCATACATCGACTTAACTGGTTTACTAGTAACTTAATTAGTTAAACATTAAATCTTAACTAAAGTTTTTCATATCAAAACATACAATAAGGACTTACAATAAAAATTATTAAGTAAAAATCAATAATTATTAAAAAATCACAATAAATACCCCGTAACATAATGTTACGTCAAAACGTTACAAAATGGCGTCCAAATCACTAACTATAGATTAATATATCACAAATATTTAATTAAAAATCATAAGCGAAAGGAACCAACTAACCAAAATAGTTAACGATAAAGTACCCAAACTCTTTGCAGAGCTAGTCGAAGCAATAGTAGAACTTATTTTACTCGTTATATTACTGACATTTTTAACAAACTTATCCAGGATATCTAATCTTTGCTTAATATCGCATGCAGTATGGCTTATGGCTTCAACTACGGGAGCAGAAAACACCCTAAAGTTAACCGTGGTAGGGTCCAATTCTCCGTACATGTAAATTGGCAATTTGTTTGAGAGGATCCAAATTGAGCTGTTGTAGACCTTAATATCTGATGGATATATCATTGTGGTATCGTTCATGTAGATCCTTCCTTGGTTCTTCATTGTGTATTCTTTGTTGGAGGTTCTCCAGCACGCGACAGCATTCAGATTTACTAATGAATAGAACAGAACGCCTGTTTCAGGATCGATGTAGGAAGCACTCGACTGGGCATTCGGTCCTCTATCTCCAATGTATTTGAAAGCGTCAAAGTTATCATCAGCAATAGATTGATTCCTCAAATACTCTGTAGACACGGTAAACTCACCAAAACTGGACATGGGATGGAAGTACAATGTGCTGAAGTTGTCAGCGTTAGGAGCCGATAAAGCAAGGCCGAAAAGTGCATTGGTCCAGGAGAAGTTCATCTTTTTAAGGTTAAAATCGCAGGCTAAGGGATCTGGATGGAAATAGTGATGGGTGATTCTCCAGGAGTCGTTTTTCTCTGTAGAGTAGACTACTAATCCAGCTTTCCCCATATCAGCAACGTAAGCGTAGGTATCATTACAGCTTGTGTCTTCAACCGCGATGTTGACGAACCAGGAATCTTCCTTGACTTGTTTTTCGGGGATAACGTACTTTTCTAGAAGCATGTCTGTTTTGAGGTCATAGATAAGGATGGCTGGAGGGTACTGGGTGGCGTTTTGTTGCTGCATGTTCATTTTCCCACTGTCCAGGATCCAGAGGCGATCACACCGGTCGATATGAATCTTGAAAGGGGAGACTATTTCCCGTTGTGTATGCTGGCTCCATGATGGGTAGGGCTTGAACTTCGGTGATTTTGATTCATCTGGAACGTTTAATTTTTTAGGTTTTAGTTAATTATTTGGATATTATTCATTTTAGTCTGTACAGATGCCCATTTACTACTAGTTTGCTCGTATACGTTTTACATTACCAAAAGATAGAAGATCTTCGGTATATATTATTCTTATTTATAATTTAAGTTTTGCGGTATTATTTAAGTTTGATTTTAAGGTTTTGTCAAAATCACAAAAAGATTTGACTTTATTTTCATTTTTAGCATATAATTACATATGATACTGACCTTCCACCATCAAAGTGTTAACAGTAGCTTTCACACCATCCTTCAGCCTCGGGAAGGCTACAAAGATCCTTCCAGTACTGCTATGAACAGCTATACTAGTAGGAATATAGGCCTCCTTCTTCAGACCACTAGCTAGTAGAGTCTGTTCCTGCTCTGAGCTCTCGAAGTAGTGTTCTGGTTGAGTCCACTCGTAAGCTATTTGCAGCTGATCCATGCAGCTGGTGAGGTACACCAGCTGGAGAAATAACAAGACCTTCGTCCCTCCCATGATCACCTGGAAAGGAGAAAAGAGACACATGAAATATGTACAATGTATATGAGCTGAAGAGTTTGTTCGGTTGAATGTACTAATCTCAGGAACTGATAGATCGATTTTAGAAAATCTTTTACTGTTGGATAGCTCAATCAAGGAAGGCTTATGGTTATATGACGCTACGATTAATAGGAACAGAGAAGCAGCAGTTAATCCGAGTGAAATCATGGATAACGCAACATGTAAGCAAGTAAAAATTAACTTTATAGTAAGGCATCTTTAATCGAAATCAACATCAATTATTACTATTAAAACAGTAGCGAAAGAGACCATTAATAGAAAATTAATAAAAATAGTACACGATAAGGACCGCATGCTACACATATGGGGCATTCCACGTGAAGCGGACAACGAAAAAAGAGTGAGATTTCGGATTTTGGTAATATTTGGATATGTTATACATCTTAATGTTCTGGACGGAAGTACATCATTTTTTTTTTTTATAAAGCTTTGTTGCCAGTTTATAGGCTTTTAAAAATTTGACGAAATTCGAGTAAGGTATTTTTCAGAGGCTATTACAACTATTAAACAAGGAGATAAAATTAAAAATAGTATAAGATATTTTGAGACAATTAAATGGGCTTTTTGACATTTGTCACAAATTCGAAATTTAAATATTATTTCACGTAGTAAACCGGAAGTAAACTTTTTAAATAAAATTTTACTTAACTTCGACCCCTTCAATTTTTTTTATTTTTATTTAAAAATGAAGCCTCATGTTAAATTATTAAATGAGAAAAGTTTGAGAGTGGGATAAAAATAGGTTTCGGAGATATAGGAACTCAAGTACGGCGGCGCGCACCGAGCGCCGCGCTAGCGATTTCATGAATCGACTACTGGAACACAAACGAACGCTTCTTTGTTTTTAAAATAAAACTCAAATTACTAGGTTTATTTTGTGAAATCATTTTTATTAATTAAATACACAATAATTATGACTATAAAACAGACTTTAAACATTAATTTAATTAAAAACAGGTATAATGTTTCTACATTATCTATTTCTATAGAAAGCACTAAAACTACGAGTACTTCAACGACAAAAATCCGTTAAATTGCAATTGTGTGTTCGTGTAAATCAAAGAAAAAAAAGGAAATAGTACTATTTACGAAAAGTCTTCGTGGTTTATAATGCCATCTCTTTTTATTTGACTACCTAATTGTAATAATACTTATAGTCCAAGCGGCGACCGTAAAAAAGGGTGTAGATCGAGTACAAGTACAAAAAGATATTTCATAGTTTTATGGATATGAAATGATAAATAAACCATCGGTCTGGCAGTCTAAGCCCTGTCCATTTTATTTACAAATAAAATTACTATGTTTTTTTTTAATATAAAAAAATGATGTACCTAACTTAAGAATAAAAGGGGTTTAGGTAACTTTGTATGGACTAGTGGCGTCGTCAGCGGCCACTAATCATTTTGGTGTCATTTTATTGTGATGTGTTAAATACACACATAATATGTGCAATTATTTTTTGTCCTAAGTGATATCGAAGATAAGATATTTGCATTTGAATATCATAAAAATTCGTTAATATAGGAGTATAAATACTTCAATTAGACAATGTCTGTCGTAAACAAATTTTAGGCTCGGTTCACATCTGACGGAAGATGCGTCGAGCGTATCATCGGTCGCGTCTATTTGGTCAAATAAGATGTTAATATTTGAAAGAAGATGCATCGGGTGTATCTTCGTTTTGTCACATTATTGCGCGTCTATTCAGTTTCTGGGTTTAGCATCTATAGAGCGGTTGTTACGTGTCGGCTGACAAAGTGTTGATGGAAACGGTATGAACAGACGTTATACGCTTGACGCACCTAACACATCAACGGTTAAGTGTCAAAGGTTTAATTTTTCTCATATAATTGTCTGTTCCGGCGTTACTCAACCGATAATACGCGACGCATCTTTTGTCAGATGTGAGCCGAGCCTTACTTTTTTGTTTTTTTGAACTATGACACGTGAATTGTGATTGGCTAATTGGTCTATGTGTAGCTCAATCGGCCAATCACATGCGCCCATACAATAGAGTAATCGAGCATTCAGTCCAATCGTCTTCGTCATAATATTTAATTTTGGAGAGTGCAGTAAATTACAATTATTTTCAGGATTTTAATGAATTTTCAAATACAAATATCTCGGTTCCGATATGGTTTAGAGAAATGTGTCCATAATAGTTAGTAGGATATTATTGGGCATTCTACCCCACCTGCCGTTCCTACGTCTCACTCCGTTCGCCTTCGTCACTTTCGGTGTGGTAAAATGCCCAATAATATCGTATGGAGTAGGAGCCGTTCAATATTTCCGTTTTAAAACTTGATTTACTTACTTGTTGTACTCCGCTCGCCTTCTTCTTATAATATAAAACAACACATCACACAACACATATAACTTATCGCACATATTTCTTCTACTAATGGAACTATACGAGCATAATAAACTAAAATTCAGGACAGATTGTCTCATGTCTCTTCACAGAGCAAGAAATAGCATGCACCTACAGACACATGCACATTCTATTTCTATGACGCCAGATTGCGCACCAAGGACATCCAAATTTAATGTAATTAACTCATACAGTCCACACTAGCTTACATGTTAACAAATAAGGGTGCTTGCTGCTTGAACCGCTAACCTAAAATTCAGGACAGATTGTCTCATGTCTCTTCACAGAGCAAGAAATAGCATGCACCTACAGACACATGCACATTCTATTTCTATGACGCCAGATTGCGCACCAAGGACATCTGAACTTTAGGATACCGTAAACATTAAACTAACATTTGGGACAGATTGTCTCATGTCTCTTCACAGAGCAAGAAATAGGTACACCCAAAGGCACACACACATTCTCTTTCTATGGTCCCAGATTGGACACCAATGACATCCAAATATTAATTTAATTAATTCATTCAACTAACACTACCTTAGACGTGAACAAACAACTACCTACTGGTTGCTCTGCTGTTACTTACTTGTTGCGTTGCGTTTTATTAAGCCGAGGAAGTTCCGCAAAATTCAGAATCGACCTCGCTTAGATTCAATAGTAAATAATCAAATATTATTAATTTTGTATAAATAAAAATATATGTTATAGTTTAATAATCCAGCTTTTTGATAAAACGGCTGGAAACACGAATTAAACAACTTCGCTCGATCATAAAATATTTTGAAATAGTCCAATTTTTCAAATTTTGCGATCGTAATTTCCATTTCATCTGGATAATATTAAACTTATATTCGTAAAAATTGCGTCAAATTATAGACAATGACATTTAGAATATAAAAAAACCGAAAAAATATCTAAAATTAATAATATAATCTAACAATAACACAATATTTCAATTTATATAACCACGCGGCGAGTGAGTTCCTCCGCAGTCCGCCGTTTGGCGTCAAGAAGGTAGGACCTGTGTGATTTTTGCCGGCTCGCTGCGTAAAAATACGCGTGTTTCGTGTTTATTAGTTAGGTTTGTACTTTCAGTGTAAATATTATTGTTTAATTAGTGGATTGTGTTGTAAAATAATTATTGGACATGGCAAATAAAACAAATAGAGCGAAAAGGAAATCAAAATTAAAAATTCGACGTAACACAAAAAGAATAAGGTAAGTTTATTTATTTCTTGTTATATTAGCAACAATGTAAGATAAAGTTGGTCCCGCCATTATGATTTTTCATTATGAATTCAATATTACAAACTGACACTCCAATTTTAATTTATATATATAGATAATATATATAATGGACTAGGTCGAGATGACAATTGACAAAGAGCCACAGTATAACGTGTGCGAGGTATGAGTGTAGTAGGTAAAAAACGACCTAATATCATGCAGTAGCGTAAAGGTCGCTATGCCGGACTGCACATGAGAGGGTCCCGGGTTCAATTCCCGGTACAGTCAACATTTGTGAGATGAGCATATTGGTTGGCTGTAGTCGTTGTATTACAACATGTAAGTATATAAATAAAATATGTTATGTATGTCAATGTCTATATATATTGATATATATATAATTATGTCAATATTTCAATATCTGTATGTGTTAGTACCCATAAGCTTTTAGGGGATAACTAATGGTGGTTAAATATGTCCTGATATTTATTTTTTATTATCACTAACTATGCTAGAAAGGTATACAAAGATACGATACCTAATAAATATTTTTTTATAGTTCTTCAATACCAAGATCTGAAAATGGTCGTTATAAGAAAACATACGCATATGGAAGGTATGTATGTGATTTCTATTATACAACAGTGCCTTGTGGTTTCACACAAATAGTTCCCGTAGGAATTCCGGGATAATATGTAGCCTATGTCAAGTTAAGTCTATAATGGAAAACGAAATTGTTCCATTAGTTTCGAAGCCTATTCATTACCATCAATCAAAAAATCCTTCCTCTTTGACAAAAAAGTTGCACCAGTTAGATCATCTGTGTATATATTTTTTTATTTGATCGAGCGGTGTAGTTGGTAGTGGCCCTGGCTGCTATGCCCAAGGTTACGGGTTCGATTCCCGCTCAAGACAAACAGATGTGCCCCAATATTATTTATTTAATTTAATTGTGTAAAATAGTGCAAATCTCCGTTGCTGAGTGCAGTTGTATGTCGTAGATAACGGACCTACCTGGAAGCCATAACGAATGTAAAAAAAGACGAAACTGTACAAATAAACACAAAATTAATTCAATTGACAATCACCTAACTAAAACTATCTCTTTTTACAGCGAAGCTGTACAAACTGTCGAGGAACCACAGGCTAAAATAAACACAAGTGAAGACCGTATTGTAAGGGTGACAAATCTACATCGAGCTGAGCTGCGTAAGTAATAATAACTTTGACATTAACTTTTCATTTAAAATCCCGTAAAAATCAGTCACGCCATTTCAGAAATTAGCCGAAACAAACAAACAGACAGACAGACAAAAAATATTTTGGTGTGTCTACCGTATCCTACTATCCTACTAATATTATAAAGGCGAAAGTTTGTATGTATGGATGTTTGTTATTCTTTCACGCAAAAACTACTGAATGGATTTTAATGAAACTTTACAATAATCTTGCTTATACATCAGAATAACACATAGGATACTTTTTATCCCAAAATTCCCACGGGAACGGGAACTACGCGGGTGAAGCCGCGGGGCGCTGCTAGTAATATTATAAATGTGAAAGTTTGTGAGTTTGGATGTTTGTTACTCTTTCATGCAAAAACTACTGTATCGATTTTGATTAAATTTGGTACAAATATTCCTTACAACTAGGAATAACACATGGGATACTTTGTATCCCAAAATTCTCATGGGATTGTGTATATGTAATCGTATGTTTTATTGTAACTTTTTGTAGTCGCAAATCGTACCAATAGATGGCGCTGTTACTTAATTTTTAACACACGATGGTGAATTGTGCCGAGATTGTATGATATTGATACTACGAGCTACGCATCCTCGCGGGAGCGGGTACTACGTGGGTAAAACCACGGGGCGTATACTATATTCCTAAGCATGTAGTATACTATATTCCTAAGCATGTAGTAAGCAGCGGTTATTTCAATATTACAAACTGACACTCCAATTTTATTTATATATATGTTTTTTTTTTATTATTAAGAAATCAAACAGACTTTTATTTGAACCACATTTTGCCTGAAATTGTGGATTCAAGGCAAATTCGTGGTATGCCTCTAAGGGACATTACATTATCGCAAAATAAATAAATACCTAATTGGCATTATTGGTTTTATTTTATTCCTTTATTAAATATTTTCAGAATGTTATTGTTGTATGTTATTATCGTATATGGGAATGGGAACTACGTGAGTGAGGCGCAGGTAATAATATTTATTATTTAGATTTAAAGATTTACTTATAAGAATAAGATTTTAATATATTGAATTTCCGACTGAATGGGCCCAGCCTTAGCAGTAACTAAAGTAGGTAGGAGTTTCACTATAGAACATAAACAGAGTAATAAATAACAACATTATTATTCACTACATCATCTCATAACATTAACTGACCCCTAACTAAGTTTGTGACTTGTATCTAGGGTATCAGAAACTACCCATACACTCATTCACACACACACCCACACGTTCACACAAATATTCACCCCGCGCGGGAATCGAACCCGCAACCTTACGGATGGCAGTCCGGCACGGTGACCATTCTGCCATCGAGGTCGTCAATAGAAGTAGCGAAAAATAAATTAAATAAATAAATAAAATATAGTACCTACTAATAATACAGGTAGATAATATATTTGTACATATTTTATGTTTTTACTATATAAGTAGGTAGATACTAATGTGCACGAAAGGTTTTAATAAGGTAGTAGTGTTTTTTTTATTTAGGTCACGAAAAAGTCGATTCTAATACATATTGATATCTTTCAAAATTAGTAGTCCTACTGCGTGATCGGCTCTACTGTGGCTTTACTGAGTCGCGAGGTCGTCGACCGGACCGCGCGAGTTACGTATTTGCGCGCGCTATCTGTGTCGTAAATGAATACGCTACACGCAGCTAGCACGGGGTCTGAGGTAGCTTAAAATACCTAAAGTTGTGGAACTTAGTCGCCTTAAGATACTTTCACACTCATACAATCGCCTTCGAAACGGTTCGTGCGCCGCCACCATCCCGTGCTCGCACGTGGCGCAGTATTTTATTTTATTAATCTTAGGTAAACTTACGGCTAGATTCATGTATATAAAAATGAAAAAGCGGTTACAAACAGAAATTTACTAGTTCCCACAAATAAATATTAAATTATGAACAGTTGTAAATATGTTTCCCGTAGACAGTACTTACATATAAAAAACACATGTTTTGTTATCTAGCTATAACACATAAATTTAATTAAAAACATATCATTTAAGATTCGCTTGAGTTTAGTCAAAGAAGTATTAAACACATCTATATCAATAGATTTAACTACTTGCTCTAAATAAATATGATAAGAAAATTAAATAAGATATCAATATGTATAGTGTAAATGAATCTTTAGAGTCTCAAAGACTGCAAAATTGCATTATAGGTAAATTTCCGATATCCGAACTTTATTATACGACCACCTGTATGTATGAGATTTCGTTTTATTAAGATGCTTTCACACTTATACAATCTTAGGTAAACTTACGGCTAGATTCATGGAAGTATATAAAAATGAAAAAGCGGTTACAAACAGAAATTAACTAGTTTCCACAAATAAATATTAAATTATGAACAGTTGCAAATATGTTTCCCGTAGACAGTACTTACATATAAAAACACATGTTTTGTTATCTAGCTATAACACATAAATTTAATTAAAAACATATCATTTAAGATTCGCTTGAGTTTAGTCAAAGAAGTATTAAACACATCTATATCAATAGATTTGACTACTTGCTCTAAATAAATATGATAAGAAAATTGAATAAAATATCAATATGTATAGTGTAAATGATTCTTTAGAGTCTCAAAGACTGCAAAATTGCATTATAGGTAAATTTGCGATATCCGAACTTTATTATACGACCACCTGTATGTATGAGTTATTTCCATGTATTCAAGAATTACTCAGCATGTAAGATGATAATTGTGCATGTTACAGTCTCTGATTAAATTTGTTTTTTAGGGGAGTTCCTAATCAATGCAATTAATTTAAATAGAAGATGTTCCTAAACCAGTTTTGATAACTTTGCTTATTATTTTATACTTAATGTTTCATAATAAATTGTTAGTTCTATCAATCTAGGAATTACTTGAAAGATGAATCATAATAACAGTACCTACTAAGCCTTTACATGAAATGATTATGAAAGTTCGTTTAAGTCGTTAAGTAGATGATATCGGAACTGGAATCAGAATCGGATGCTGAAGAAGAGAATGTGTGACAAAGTAGGATTAAATTAATGAAATAAAATAATACCTACATTGCTAATCAGTCTTTTTAATTTCAAATACAAACAATAGAACGCCAACCGAGGCGTTATAAAATCAATCATTATTTTAATAAAATAATTATGTATTGTAATTGTAATTGCAATCTGTCAAATTTCTGCAAAAGATTTTCAACTTTACCACAAAGCTGGAAGGTTCACGTTCGATTGTCAAATTTGAGAGATTCCCTATGCGACAAGTATAAACAGGTTTATACGTGTTGATCGGAGGTTCAAATCAATCATAAATTCCGACTAATGACAAGTTTTACTGCAACATATGAACTAACTTTTTGACGCGAGTTCGTTTCATGGATTAGTCTGCACAAAAAATGTTTCCACGATTTTTTCTTTCAGTTCGTTTTTATTTGCATCTATGAAAAAATGTTTTTTTTAATTCTTTATTTCACATGTGTGATGTCAGGTAAAGTTTTACATCAAGGTTTATTAAACAAACATACTTACTTTATTACAATTTTATAATGTAATCAAGAGTGTCATGTAGGTATCGTCTTCATCTTTGTCTTGTGTGTGAATTCAATCACTACGATTTAATTGAACGTAAGTAACATAAATTAGCCATACAACTGTAAGACCATACAATTAAGGTTTAATTTTCTTTTGGAATAAATATTGCTGAAATGGTATTTTTATGAATAAAACCAATCAATTTTGATCACAATATAACATTCGCTCCAGTATCTTCCAGTGTTATACACCAGTTACTTCCGCAACCTCCAACTTATAAAATGTAAGTAAGTACTATTAAATTTATTGAATTTGCATTTAATCGCTACCCAGCTACGGACCTGGTTTCTGCCTGCCGGCTGGTGTATCGCTAGTATATCGCTACTCAGCTACGGACCTGGTTTCTGCCTGCCGGCTGGTGTATCGGTAGTATATCGCTACTCAGCTACGGACCTGGTTTCTGCCTGCCGGCTGGTGTATCGGTAGTATATCGCTACTCAGCTACGGACCTGGTTTCTGCCTGCCGGCTGGTGTATCGGTAGTCTTAATTAAGACATAGTTATTAGTTCCAAAGTTAATCATTATGTGTTCCATTGCAGGTCTGACTCCGATGTATATCAGTCCCGACCGACAGCTGTAGCCGAGGTGCAGCCTAAAAAGAAGGTGTCGAAGCGCAAAGCATCCGCGACAAGGTCATCGGAATCTAAATCAAGGTAATTTGTATTACTGCTTGTACCTATAGGTCCTTGGTGTGTATGTTATGTCAATTAAAATGATATACACAGTTAAACGTTGGTTAGTAGATTTAAAACTGTAACGCAGAGAGCGTTGAAATCAATTTCCATTAAATATTATTTGTTATTATATAACATAACATCATGCTTTCTATCTTCGTAGGGTTTGACAGAGAAGTACTTATATAATACACCCTCAATTCGTTAATTAAAAACTAATGTTATGTAATGTGTTGTGTAAATGATTATAAAGAATATGTTAAATTGTTTACAGTAAAAGACACACTACGGGCTCGGACCTCTTTGGTTTCGAGGAAATAAATAAATTATCATCACCGACCTCAACCGACTTCGGTTCGAGCCTGACGAGCCGTGTTGCCAACGGCAAAGTGCGGCGAACGGCGGACATCCAAGGGGACTTTTATGTGGAGGTAAGGGTGTATAATAAGGCTGAGGTTGTCTCCACCCCTAAAGAGCATCGGTGGAAGAAAGCCTCGGTCGCTCTTAAGGTCCAGCTGGACCGAGACACGCCGCAGTGGGACGGGCTTCAAGTGTTCATGAGACGGACACATGAGATGTTCAATGATTCGGAGCCCGTCTTCTATAGCGATAACATACATTTTAACTAAATATTTAAGTTGATAGAATAGGCACCAGGTACCTT
Source organism: Timandra comae (assembly GCA_958496195.1). Classification (NCBI taxonomy): domain Eukaryota; kingdom Metazoa; phylum Arthropoda; class Insecta; order Lepidoptera; family Geometridae; genus Timandra; species Timandra comae. Next base: position 10,285,822 of record OY292366.1, on the reverse strand, counting down.
GTTATTGTATTTTGCGACCGTACATTATAATTGCAATAATAATAAATTATATTGCAACATCTAATAGTAAGTTTAAAACTAATTTAATTTAAAATGCCTTTCTGTACTGTTTGTAACACATCTGTTGAGCGCAGTCACTGGACAGGTCACCTACGTAGTAATAATCATAAAAACAAAACTATTTCGCATTTTTGCGAAGGTGTTGAAATAATACATTCTGCATTTCGTAATCGTATAGCTTCTTATAGAGTTATCGATCCGTCTGAGAATTGTTCTCTAGAAACATTTCTTAATAATAATTGGGACAAAATTAAAACTTTAATTGACATATCTCTTAAAGAACATGCTTGCCTAAAAGTTAATTTCGAATATTTTGCTTTGTTTTTAATGTTTAAAAATGATTCTCAGGATATGAAATCATTTGCCACAAAAAACGTTACTCTGCATCAGAATTATGAATTTGATTCATTAATGTCTCAGATAAAAAATACTTTAACAAAAAAGATAGAAGAATTTCAGGACCGAGACAGTGGATGGACGTTCTTGAGTAGTTCTCATTTGGAAGTCAATATTAACAAATATCAACCGTTGCGCGGTTCAGGCTTTATCGAATTACCTCCTGCAATAAAATCGAAAAAAGCATGTGTTAATATCCGCAATAATGATGAGTATTGTTTTTTATGGTCTGTTGTTGCTGCTTTATATCCAGCTAAGATTCATCCTGAAAGGGTATCTTCTTACCCTGATTTTCGTAACGTTTTAAAGGTAAAGGACATGTCATTTCCAGTGAATTTCTCAGATATTGCGCGGTTCGAAGTGAATAACCCTGAAATTTGCATTTACATTTATGGTTTAAAAAATAATACTGTCATAGGACCGCTTTACAAACCAAAAGCCTTAAACGGAAAGGTGATTCATTTACTTTATTTAGAAAGAGATGATTTATCACATTACTGTCTCATTAAAGACTTGCCGCGACTTGTTAAAAATCAAATAACAAAACACCACAGTAAACTGTACTTTTGTGACGCTTGTTTAATGTTTTTTAATTCATGCGATGACCTTAGTTCGCATAGTTGTGGAGGTGTCGCCACTGAACTACCTCCAAGGGGTTCTTTCATTCAGTTTAAAAATTATAATAGAAAGCAAATTGTACCATTTGTTGTATACGCCGATTTTGAAACAATGCTAGAACGCTATGAATCTTGTGACCCTGACCCCACTAAGGCGAGTACTGTAACGCGACAGCGACATGTGCCTGTAGCTTTCGCTTATCATATCACATGTACGCTAGACGATACCCACAATCGTTACGTTTCTTATCGCGGTGCGGATTGTGTGTCAAATTTTGTGAAGTCTATCTATAAAGATGCACAAAAAATTTACGATATTTTAAAAAATAATGCTCCTATGATTTACTCAAATGATAATGCTCGTGACTTTGAAAACGCGATGACATGTCATATTTGTGAACACTTCTTGTTGGGTGATAGGGTTCGCGATCATTGTCACTTGACTGGTAAATATCGTGGTGCAGCCCATAGTTACTGTAACATACAATACAAACTGCCAACATTTTTGCCAGTATTTTTTCATAATTTATCCGGATACGATTGCCACCTTTTCATAAAAGAATTAGGTGAAGCTCCTGGATCTATTAAAGTGATACCGAAAACAAAAGAAAACTATATTTCATTCACTAAGTTTATTCCCATTTCTACCGGGGAAAGCATCCAGGTTAGGTTTGTAGATTCTTTCAAGTTTTTAGGAACTAGCTTAGAAAAGTTAGTTAGTACAATACAAAAACAAGACTTTAAACATTTAAAATTTTATTTTCCCAATAAAAAACAATTAAACTTACTCACCCGTAAAGGAGTGTATCCATATGACTATATGTCTCAATGGGAACGTTATGAGGATACGTGTTTACCCTCTAAAAAACATTTTTTTAACTCTTTAACCAATGAAGCAATTACCGATGAAGACTATGAACACGCTCAGTCTGTTTGGTCAGTATTTAATATTCAAAACATGGGTATGTACACAGATTTATATCTTAAAACAGATGTTCTTTTGTTAACAGATGTATTTGAAAATTTTCGAAAAACTTGTAAACTACATTACAAGCTCGATCCCGCGTTTTATCTTACAGCACCAAGTCTATCTTTTGATGCAATGCTTTTACAAACAGGGGTTCAATTAGAATTGATTAGTGATGTTGAAATTTTTAGAATGATACAAAAAGGTATTCGGGGAGGTGTTTGTATGTGTTCCAAAAGACATGCCAAAGCCAATAATAAATATTTAGATACATACGATCCAAACCGTCCAGATTCATTTATCATTTACTTAGATTGTAATAATTTATACGGTTATAGCATGTGTCAATCCCTACCCTATTCTGGTTTTAGATTTATGAATAGACAAGAAATTGATTTTTTACAATTGAACTTAGCAGGCATCAGTGATACTGCGGAAAACGGTTACATTCTTGAAGTTGATTTAATATATCCGGAGAATTTGCACATGGAACACAATGACTTTCCTTTTTGTCCAGAAAAATGTTTACCACCTGGTGGTAAGAATAAAAAGCTAATACCTAATTTGTACGATAAATATCACTATGTTATTCATTACATACATTTAAAAAAGTGTTTACACCACGGTTTAATATTGAGAAGGGTCCATCGCGCTATTACATTTAAGCAAAGTTGTTTTTTAAAACAATATATTGATATTAACACCCAGTTACGTCAAAAAGCAGAGTCTATGTTTGAACAAGACTTTTTCAAATTATTGAACAATAGTATTTTTGGAAAAACCCTGGAAAATAATGAACATCGAATAGACGTTAAGTTAGTAAACAAGTGGTGTGACTCGAACAATAAAACAAAAAAGACTGCTTGTGCTGAAAAATTGATAGCCAGCCCATATTTTCATAGCGCCTCTGTATTTTCTGATGATCTAGTAGCAATTCAAATGAAACCTTCGCGCGTACTTCTTAATAAACCAATATACATAGGGTTTGCTGTGTTAGAATTATCTAAGAGTCACATGTATGATTTTCATTATTCCATCATAAAACCTTTTTATGGTAACCGGATTGAATTGTGTTATACTGACACAGATAGCCTAGTATATGATGTACAGACTAATGACGTTTATAGAGATTTCAAGCTCCATTTTCTAAAATATTTCGATACCAGCAATTATGACTGTAACAACGACTTTAACTTACCAATTATGAATAAAAAGGTTCCAGGACTGTTTAAGGATGAAATGGGTGGTAACATTATCAAAGAATTCGTGGGACTGCGCTCAAAGCTTTATTGTATTAAAACTTTAAATAAAACAATTAAAAAGGCAAAAGGTACAAAAAAATGTATTACCAAAAATTTAAATATGTTAGATTATAAAAATGTTTTATACAATTGCAATGTTATTCACAAAAAAAATGTATTGTTTAGGTCAATAAAACATGAAATATTCACTCAGGACGTAAATAAAATAGCACTTTCAAGCAATGATGATAAACGATTGCTATCGTTTGATAAAGTTTGTACTTTAGCCTGGGGTAACGCAACTATATTTATGTAATGCATTACCACGATTTAAACGTAATTACAGTAGTTACATTTTTAACATGTATTTTATTTTAAAAACCTTACTATTATGAATATGTAGTTTGTTACTCTTTTAATAATGTGAAATGTACTTATTGTCTAGTAATGTGACATGTTGACAGCACTGTTGACGTAGTGGTTAAGCAGTCAATCGATTGCTGCGCTGCGTGTCATGATTCGATTCCCGTATGGAACGAATAGTTGTATGTTTTGAAGTTTCTTTTGAACCTAACTTTATTATGTAAACAATTCTACAATGTGTATTCTTGGTGTCCTTGTACTATTTAGAGCAGAGGTGTAACTATACGACCTCTGATATAATTAGTTAGCTTTTAAGTGTACTTTGTACCTACTATAAATATATACTTAAATAAATAATATTTTATGTTCATAAATCTGTTTCATTTCCGTTCTTGATGACAAAGCGCATTGCGCTGACTGGTTTGTGTAAATTAACACCGATCAGGTGCTCCCAAGTGACGTACTGTGCCGTGCGCACATAAGAATCAAGTTCAAACTTGTTATAAAAACGTGCGCAATGCTTTCTGGAGTACTGTTACATTTACATTACGTAAACATAATAATATTAGTCCTCCGTCTCATTTCGCTGATATTGACCGTACTGGTTGGACTTCTCAGTTTCTCATCATTGAATCGAAAACAGTAAGTAGTTTATTTTAAATCATTTTATATTATACTTAGGTTGATATTAATTCCCATTACTTATATTAACTGTTATTTTGTTTGTTTCAGATCATCAAAAATGTGTGATTCCCCTGACCTTATCTTTTCGCAATACGGTCAAGGTTTCCCGACTCCAAGTTTGAGCTGGCATGTACCCGAGCAACGACAATTATCTGAACAACAAAGACTATCCAATAAGAAACCAAGATCGAAAAGGGATTGTCAAAAGCGGAAGCTGCCTCTTTGCCAGTCATACGTTATAAATAATGAGAAGAGAAAAGGTCTGCGACTGATCCAAATACAAGTTTTGGACATAAGTGAGCAACAAGAATCTACAACTGCAAGTGATAATGAAGACTCGGTAGTTATGAGTGCGCAATACATAGTGAGTGAACCTGTGGACTATGTTATGGAAGAGACACAATCATTAATAAATAAAATTTCCAAAAAACTTTGTGGGGACAATTGTTATTAGTAAGTAATGTAGTTTGAACTTTGTTTATATAATATAAAATTAATAATGTATTTTTTAAATGTGATTAATGATGAATGTACTGATTATAAATATTAAATAAAAATAAGTTTTGCTTTGTAAGTTAAGATGGTAAAATAAATAGAATATTAGCTCTAGTTAAATTGTAAATAAATATATGAAGTAATAAATGCTATATTTTAATGTAATTTTGTGTTTTATTTTAAATTAATAAATTTCAAATTAGCTGTAAAATAAGACTAGATTTGCAGGTTTGTTATTATTTACAGTATTACAGTATTCATGTACAATTATTGTATGTTAACTTCAAATAACTTAATCATAGGTACAGCTAATTTAAAATTTATAATTAAATTAATTGGATCAAATAAAAAACCATAAATAGTTACTTAGATATTTTTATTAAATATAACTTAACAACAACAAAATAATTTGAATACAGACATATTATTATCAAAATACCATTTTTTAATACACACAGCATTATTAAGTGCACAATTCAATTTATGATTCACACAATTAAATTCAGTTTTATTTTTACAATATTTAGTTTTTAAAACTGAAAAATTAGGACATCCCTTCTCACCTATATCAATTACTTCACAGTTCGCACATAAGTCTTTAATCCACTTTATCTTTTCCAAACCCTTGGTAATAATTTTTTTATTTTCTAAATATGGCACTATTGCACGTTTAAACTCCTTGTAGTCTATGTAGCCCTCACTCCAGTAAATTCCCCTATTTTTTTCCAACCATCTCACTTGCTTTTTTTCTTCTTGTGTTAGGTAATGGAACGAATATGGTGGTTTAACCAGGAACGTTTGTGCATGCTCCTGACTTACGATAGCCACTTCTTTCACAATAAAATTATTTATAGAATCTTTAAATCCTTGGATTTCTACGATGATGGTATCCGGATTCATGATAGCTTCTTCACGATGCTGCTTAATGGTTTGTATTCTATTACACAATCGTTGAGAATCAGACAGTAGGCTGAAGTTTGATCTGGTATTTCCGAATTACTCTCTATTTCAACTCTCACATCCACAACTGGACCTGTCTTTAAGTTATCCGCTTGTCTAGAGCAATCAATAACAAACAGCGGTGCTAAGTCTCTAAACTGTTTCTCGCTTAATATGGGCTCTGGACGACGTCCGTAATATGACTGTTGAAATCTGGTGTACTGCTCGTATAATAAAGCAATTCTGTTGTCAGCAAAATTTACATTTAGGTTTTCATACGGGAAATACGTAGAATTGAGATACACTCTTACGTCACGAACATGACAGTGATCGAATTGAGACATGTCTGAACTTGCATTGTTCTTTCTATTTGTTTGTAACCCAAGTATGATGTATCTTGGTTTTTCTATTTGAGATGAAGTTTTGATAGACCAGGTATGTTTTGTAGTTTTAGGTAAAGCTGGATATTCGTACAGGTCCCAATTCCTGTATATCATTTGAAGTGGTCGATCTTTTTCTAATAGTTTTAACAATCCAATTTTTTCTTTATCTGATACTTTAACATGCGGTACGCGCCATATAATTTTGTTAATCTGAACATCATCCACCGTTTCACCAGTGCTTAGTTTTACAGCGTTCACATTGGTGTTACTTCGTAACAATATCAGTTCATGTCTACAGTTTATCACGACTTTTTTAAAATCTTCAGCAAATCCGAGAATATGACATAGTGGTATAGAAGCTGAAAATCTTCCTCCATTGATATTTTTTATACCATCAATATTCCATCCCCAAGCATTAGATATTTTTGATTCACTTTCATTCATTGATATTAGTGATTTCATTGTAGTAGTTACACCTGCATTTTTTATTTTATCAATCTCCACTCCATTAAGCTCATATCTAATATCTTGGAATAAGTACATTAGCGCATTGTTCGTAAAATTAACACTAGTAGCTTTTTCTTTCGTGTCTTTTTTACTAACGATAACAGTTCCTTCCAAATATAGCGTGCTAGCTGATGGTAGTACGTACAAGTCTTGTTGGTTGATAGGTATGCGGATTTCATCGTTCCTGTTGAAACTTGTTACGTAGGGCTTGTAGGAATGAAATTCGATTCCTTCTATAGTGTTATCGTAAGTTGGAGCGGATAAAACGTCTAAGATATTCATTTTACCAATCCGATCGCTCTAAGGAACGCTTTATTGTCTTCAGTTAATTTATTTTTTTTCTTAGAGCGTGGTCTTATTTGACAGGTGGTCCGAGTAGAACTGATATTCTTAATTTGTTGAGACACATTTTTATTGTAGTCAATCATGTTTTTCTTCTAAGATGTAAATATAGCTGCACTTCTTCACCGCGTAGATTGATTAATCGATTGTTTTTATCTAATAGCCTGATATGTATACAGCTTATGTTGTTTTGATTAATTGGAAAGTATATTGAGTTCTTCGGGATTTCTATGATCCTGTATCCAGGTGGTACATTGAGTGCGAATTCGTGAATAATGTGACTTGGTTCACCGTTTATATATGATCCGCTTACAATATCACATTCAATCCTGACTACGGTCGTAGGTAAAATGTTGACTGGAGACTGTGACAGATGCCATTTATTTGCTTTCAAGACCTGCTTATTAAACCCTAACAGTGCTCTGAAAGAGTTTTCTTTCTCAAAATTAACGTCTTTTGAACAGTATATACTAGCTTTTAAAGTATTATTATTACACTGTAGTTTAATTGATGCATCTTTTATTTCAGATTTTAAATACTCACTTATATCCTGCAATTCATAAGTACCTTCCGGTATTTCAATAACATCGTTGGAGCCATAATAGAACTTGTTATTACCTTTGTCAATGTTTGGAATAGAGTTATATGTTGAAAAATGCAATAAAGCACACTCATACTCTCCATTTAATTGCAACGTATTAGGATAGTACGTAGATAAAGTTGATGAGTTCCCAGTTATCGACAAAGTGAGGGACATCTTGCAAATGATAGAAATAAAATAAAAGTGTATATTTTATATAGTTTTATTCCAAAATGTCCACAAATATTTTAAACATAAATGACCACAATTTACTGTGTTAAAATTTTGATATCTAGTATAGTTATAAAAAACTTTACAGTTCTTAAAATATTGCAACAGTTCCAATGGAGGTTTTAAATTTCCATAGCTATCAAAATATTCACAACTAGCAGCGCCCCGCGGTTTCACCCGCGTAGTACCCGTTCCCGTGGGAATTTCGGGATAAAAAGTATCCTATGTTCTTTCCCGGACCATAAGCTACCCCTGTACCAAATTTCAAGTCAATCGGTCCAGTAGTTTAGCCGTGAAAAGGTAACAGACAGACAGACAGACAGACAGACAGAGTTACTTTCGCATTTATAATATTAGTTAGGATAGTCATATATTTTAACATAGGCTACCCAATGCGTTCCTTCGTTCTTAGAATCATCTAAGTTAACAATAGCACATTCAATCTGTTTCGGCTTCCTAGGTAATCGATCCTTCATGTAGACCCCACGAAAATGAGGTATATTTCTTGAATATTTTAAGATGTCTACATTAGTTAGAGGGCGGCTGGGTAGCATATTTTTCAGTTTTTTGGAGATGTTACAAACAATCCTTTACCATTTTTATACGGTTTAATGTATAAACCCTTGCCCAATACTAAAGCTTCCATAGCTTTATTGTGTCGTTCTGTTTCTTGCAAATTTCGATTGCCTGCTTTGTAATCATTAACGGTTTTCGCAATGCCAGCGGCACCACCAGCTAGAGCTCCTAAAGCTGATAAACCAGCGAAAATTGGGATTAAAGGAAGAACTCCTCCAGTCTTTGGTACGGGTATTACTCGTGGTACCCGAATTCGATGATGGATGTTTGGCAATAACTTTTTTGCAACTAAGTAAGCTGCTTTTATTAAAGACTTATTATCTTTGTGTCTGAGTTTCTTAACTTTTGATTTTATTTTTGAAACTAAGCTTTTAAATGTTTTGACGCCGGATCCTGACTTAAGTTTAGCTTTCATGACTTTGCTCACTAGCCATGAGCTTAGTTTTTCACCTTTCCCTGCATCTTTTGATTTAAGTCTTTGTTTGGCCATGTTAAGTAGTTGTAAATCAGCTTTGTGACGATTTGATAAATCTGTGTAGTTTGCGTACGCAATGTCGTGTTGCATACAAGCTTCGTCTAGCTTATTTACACCTCGATCGCCTCGCGCTAACCGTTCGTGAAGTTTGGTTCCTGGTCCGCAATAATTGTATCCAGGCAAATGAACTTCAAATGGTAGATTATTAATAATGTTATTAACTAGTCCTCCACCTTGCATTACATAAAGTATAATGAAAGAATTTAAAAAAATAATGATTATATAATATCTTAACACATAATTGCCGCTTTGTCAATCCAACTGTTTTCTGCACTACTTAAACCTAACCATTTGACAAATAATTTATTTCCTTTCTTTTTCAACACTTTTTCTATCAAATAAACGTCAGGATAGTTAGACTTTTGAAGTTCTTGCTCATAAAAAGCTCCTAATATGTTCTGCTTTCGTTGATCTTCTATGTAATATGTCACTGGTAAGGTTTTATTAATCTTTTTTACATTAAATAACTCAGTCGACCAATTAGGAGTGTAACCTTTCTCAAAATTATGTTTGTATTTACTTATACGAACACAATCACCAACTTTGAATTTAGGCTTCCACTGAAATAAATCATGTTTCTTTATTTTTTTTATATTTTCTTTTATTACTGGTTCATTCGATTTATTCACATCAATCGGTTTAAATTTGGTAGTGCGATGTTTACTGTTGTTATAACTCTTCATTATATCATCCAATGGTAGACCTAACCACTTATAGTTTCCACTGAGACTAAAATATTTATATAATTTATTTTTTACAGTTCTAATCAATCTCTCTACAATAGATGCTTTTTTAGTAGAGAACGATGAGTAATGATTAATGTTGTGCTTCTTCATTAGGGATTGAAAAGTGTTATTATAAAATTCTGTCCCCATATCAGTTTGTAAGTTAACAGGATTAGTACGGCTGCTAAGCAGTATATGTTGAAATGCACGAGCAACATCAATTTTATTTTTTGATTTTAATGGTTCAGCCCAGGCATATTTTGAAAAGCAGTCAATCACCGCTAAAATATAGTTATAACCCTTGTTGTACTTTCTCAGGTTTTGCATATCCATTAAATCTGCTTGCCATAAGTCGTGGATTCCTTTTAAAATAACATGACGTCGAAGGAAATTTTTACGAGCTGCTTTGTGTATTTCATTTACGATTTGCTGTTTTGCCATTACGGAGATGTTGTTTTTTGAAGTAACTTATCGACATCTGCTTTGGTATAAAACTTATCTTGCAAATGAGTTAAAACTTCAGGTACCTTTACATTTAAAGTTGATTGAACAGTAGTTCGAGCATCTGTTATGATTCGAGAACGCAATGATCCAATGAGTTTATTTAGTTCTTTTATCGTATTAGCATTCAAATGATCTACATAGTCCTTGTTCACAGCATCATCGGCTTCTATAGGAGTTCTAATTCCTCTCAATCTCAACGTTTTTAAGTCAAAATCGCCATTTTCTGATTTAATTAATGCATTTTCATTAAAATCAAACAGGTCTGATAATCGCATTCTTTTATGAACATAATGACCGAATTTATCTATATTCATATTGAAGGTGTACTGTATTGAAAGTCTGATGATAAAATGAAACCTTTAAATTTTAATTTTATTTATTTATAATTTTACTTTCACGCAATTCTTCAATAATAGATATAATTTCACTGTCCAATCCTGTGTTACCAGCATCTCTAGACGCAATTAATAATTTCAATCTTTCAACCAATTCATTAGGATCATCCCAGTACACAAAATCTACATCTTCTTTCCACTCTTTTCTTAACGGTAGACCCCTTCCCTGAACTGCATTCTTCAGTTTAAAAAGAGGCTTAATAACTTGCAAATATTTTTGTCCTTTGTTACTTTTTATTGGCTTATTTGAATCGTAGTCTCGACGATGTGCATTTGTATCAAGTAGCATAGACTTATAATGTTTCATATCGCTTTCTGTAACCAAGCTTATGTCTACGACTTTCTTAAGCAGCAATTGTTTCAAACCAGGGGTACTTCGGTATTTACTTCCAGCCACGGTAATGTATTGATCGTTGATCGATATACTAGCGGAACCTAACATCAGTTTCCCACGTTCTGCTCTAACACCGAATGGAATGTCTACTAACGCTTCTGAAGATACTGACCAGGATGATGTATCACAACCTTGTTTGCTGTCAACTATTGATTGAAAAGAGTCACTGCTGATATCGGATTCATCTTCATCGCTATTATTATTACAACTACCAGTTTTTTCTTCTTGTGAAGTTTCGTCCACAAACGGAACCTCAACAAAATCTTCACTAGCACGCAGGGGTGAAAATTGCTTCCTAGTGTTAGCAATTAGGTTGAGAGGTTCAGTTACAGGCTTGAAAACAGATTCCAGTGCTTGTTTGTTGTCAATCTCAGCATCTTTCATTTTTCGTACTTTTTTCTTTACAGCTTCTGCCGCCTCAACAATTTGTCTTTTCAATGATTTTTCCATATTGATAAATAGATCGTAATCGGTTTAGTGTCGTAAGAAGAATAATAATGTCTCGCATGCAATGGTCTTATATATGTACACGTCTTAGTCAAATACTACAAACGTATCAAATTTACTTCTATAACATCCTTTGTTTTTGGAACAATCTTTATTAATTACAACATAGTTGAAAGGTACACTCCATATTTTTGAACACATTTCACGAAATTCAGACCATGTCATATCAGTATTGACGTGTTCTTCATAAACATGTCTCATATTTCTTTCATCTTGTTTAAAAAGTATGATTAGATTCGCGTTGTCTCTTACTAACTGCTTAGGAATTTTACTATAAGTCTGATTTAAATAAAAACAATCGATGAACTTGTGTCTTCCCATTGCAAAATAATCACGCATGCTACTTTGATTTTCACAAGCAACATCATCAAATACAATCACAGAATTCGGTTTTGCGTCCTGAACACTCAGTACTTGCTCATTTTCATGATATTTCTGAAATGACATGCCTGGTACTCGATGCAAAACTTTTTCTAAAAAGACGTACTTGGGTTGTTGCAAGGTTTTTGAATAAACATATACATTTTGAAATATTAAACCATTCTGGTGAATAAGAAGACCAATCAATAAATTGGTTTTTCCGCAATTTGACGGTCCACATATAATGCATCGTACCGAATTAGGTAATAATTTTCCATGACGAAAACCAGTCTCCTGAGACTGAACACAGAGTTTGTTTACATGTAACGATTGTGGTTGTTTTACAAATTTCATGGCGACTGTGCATGTGTATGTTTAATAATGAGGTAATATATCAATTACATCAGCATTTATAAAGTGAAGCATATCGTCAGCATGAGCCGCAGTTATTGTTGTTATTGTAATAAAAAAGTAAGTAAATCAAGTTTTAAAACGGAAATATTGAACGGCTCCTACTCCATACGATATTATTGGGCATTTTACCACACCGAAAGTGACGAAGGCGAACGGAGTGAGACGTAGGAACGGCAGGTGGGGTAGAATGCCCAATAATATCCTACTATAGTTTTTGGTCACTTTTTTCTGCTCTTTAATAATATCAAAGTTTCATCACTGGCCGCTAATTTCCCAGACCAGATGAATACAGTAATTCAAGTCTGGCAGTCTTGATCTTGACCAATTGTCTGCCAGACCACCCCCAACAAAATTATGACAACATTCAATGATAGGCAGATCTGTATGGAGTGTGTACCAAGTGTTTCATCATTTTTTTTATATTAAAAAAAAAAACATAGTAATTTTATTTGTAAATAAAATGGACAGGGCTTAGACTGCCAGACCGATGGTTTATTTATCATTTCATATCCATAAAACTATGAAATATCTTTTTGTACTTGTACTCGATCTACACCCTTTTTTACGGTCGCCGCTTGGACTATAAGTATTATTACAATTAGGTAGTCAAATAAAAAGAGATTGCATTATAAACCACGAAGACTTTTCGTAAATAGTACTATTTCCTTTTTTTTCTTTGATTTACACGAACACACAATTGCAATTTAACGGATTTTTGTCGTTGAAGTACTCGTAGTTTTAGTGCTTTCTATAGAAATAGATAATGTAGAAACATTATACCTGTTTTTAATTAAATTAATGTTTAAAGTCTGTTTTATAGTCATAATTATTGTGTATTTAATTAATAAAAATGATTTCACAAAATAAACCTAGTAATTTGAGTTTTATTTTAAAAACAAAGAAGCGTTCGTTTGTGTTCCAGTAGTCGATTCATGAAATCGCTAGCGCGGCGCTCGGTGCGCGCCGCCGTACTTGAGTTCCTATATCTCCGAAACCTATTTTTATCCCACTCTCAAACTTTTCTCATTTAATAATTTAACATGAGGCTTCATTTTTAAATAAAAATAAAAAAAATTGAAGGGGTCGAAGTTAAGTAAAATTTTATTTAAAAAGTTTACTTCCGGTTTACTACGTAAAATAATATTTAAATTTCGAATTTGTGACAAACGTCAAAAAGCCCATTTAATTGTCTCAAAATATCTTATACTATTTTTAATTTTATCTCCTTGTTTAATAGTTGTAATAGCCTCTGAAAAATACCTTACTCGAATTTCGTCAAATTTTTAAAAGCCTATAAACTGGCAACAAAGCTTTATAAAAAAAAAAAAATGATGTACTTCCGTCCAGAACATTAAGATGTATAACATATCCAAATATTACCAAAATCCGAAATCTCACTCTTTTTTCGTTGTCCGCTTCACGTGGAATGCCCCATATATTACATAATCTTTACAACGCCACCGATAGTGCCATATTGGTAGCTGAGTTCTGGTCTTCAAAAAAATAGTTTGAACCTATTAAAACGATGTCTGTTTTTTATTATACCTACATTTATTTATTTTTTGTCGACACGCTAAGAAGAAGAAGATTCCATAAGTATATAACTCTTACAGTATTATTAGATTAACAACCCATTCGTTCAAAGAAAGATTATTGGCCAAAGACAATTGACAATTATAGTAGACTTCTTAAGAAAACAGTAATTGTTGGACATCTCACGTCATAACACAAAAGATGAGTGTCTGTCTATCATAATATCGACGTGTTATCGTTTAAGGTCAAACAAGTCCATTCATTACATTTACAGATCCAATATTAAACCTAATAACAATCATTGTTCATTAACTAGGAATAAATGATAGTTATGCGGCTTAAAATAAACATTTGTACCTAGTGTTAATAGCTAAAATTATATATTTATCTATCTAAGATAATATCATTGGTTAAATTGTCTAAGATAATATCTGCTAGTATTATGCTTCCTTTGGAAGAAGAAAATTTAATTGTTCAAATGTTGGATGGATGAACATGACACGATGAATGAATAGCGTTGAAGAGCTAGTTGGTTTGAAAACGCAAATTTACGAGTTGAAAAAATCTTATTGGATTGTCTATTTATTCAAGAAGGCTACGTTATCATTATTTATTTATTTAGGACGACCAGTGAAAATTACATTACATCTTAGAAGTAAATACTTAAATAACTAAATTTAAATTTAAATGCACTTTCTGTAGGTGCCACAATATGCAAAGAATTAAAATATAATTAATATACATATATTATCATGTACCAAGAAACAAATTAAACGACACTTTAAATGAAAACAATAATAATCAGTACGGTACTGGTACCTTCTAAAGCCAATAATGATTTCTCCTCGTCCTCCTGAAATTGACTAAGATTCCACTGCAGATCACTCTCTCACTGATCATATTAGTACACTAAAAAATATGTGTAAACCTAAACACCACGCTTGTCTAAAGTGTCGGTGATCTCAAGTTCTAATAATAGTGTTGATTTATTCTTCGAAAATTCAACTTTTAGAAAACAACTGGTGGTATTCCCAACATCAGTCTTAATACAAGAGCAGGATAATGAAATATGAATCACACGCGGACAGTCTTTAAAGAATTTAAAACAATTCGGTTCGATGCAATGACATCACCTAATGAGAAATATTTATACGCTTATTATAATTTTACAAATACCTAACTTAATAATAACATTGAATTGTTCAAAAAAACGTGAAGCCACATTTTATTTCTCAGCTCTATACTAAATTGGAAATAAATTCTAGGGTTGTGTGTGAAATCGACCAACCCGCACTTGGCCAGCGTGGTTGACTAAGGCCTAATCGACCTCATTCAGGGTAGGCTCGAGCCCCTCGCTGGGGACATTATATGAGCTGATGATAATGATGATACTAAACTAGCAACACCCTGCACTTTCACCTTGGTTTTCGTACAAACATTATCGACATTGTGACGCGGAAATAATGCTCTCAAAGTTCTAACAATTGATTTGACAAAAAATATCGTAATACGCACAAAGGACCGAATTACTACTATTAATTATTCTGTACCGCAATTAGAGAGGTCTTATTACGGAAAACAGTTCACGAGCAGTACATAAAATACAGTTACCTCTATAGGTATGTTCTAAGCTGCTAAGAGTTTCTTTTTAATACTTATAATAGCTGCGACTTCAAGGTGACTTCCGTCCAAATTTCGTACTAAGCTTTTCCATTCACGGGACTATTGAGGAGTCCCGGTCTTTTGGAAGGCTAGTATAGGGCCAAAGCCAACACACGGAAGCCCTTTGACATATTTAATCTTGTGTAAGGGTGCACAATCCGGCGACTATCCCTGTATAACACTATAAAATGCATCCAAGGACAGTCCCCGGTTCTGCTGGGACTATTGCAAATATATGGAAAACTACGACTGGGTTATGGGAATGGGATGTTTAATGGACTGGATATTGGGGAACTAATGGTAGTAAGCTTTATTATTATTTTTGTATCCTTTTCGAATTTCCAAACAACATAGCTCTACATTTCTCGCGAAAGGTGTTATTGGATAAAGTTATGTAAACAAAACAAAAACTGTCCACGAAGTCTTCTTAGTAGCGTATTGTACTAAGAGTTGTTTCAATTGTCATGTTGTCCAACAATTTTTGTAAATATTTAAAGAACTAGCTTTCCGCTTTCCGAATAATTCAAACGTAAATATTGTTTTTTCGATTATATCGCAATTTAAAAGATTATGTTCATTTCACATTTCATTGAAATTGATCAAAAATTTCATTATAACCTAAATTTTTGACCGTTAAAGATGAAATAGGTTTTCTTTTCTAGTACCTAAGTTTTCATAAGCCTCAGTCACTTCCAGATTGACGGTAGGTTCCCTTACCGTCAATCTGGAAGTGGTGCTGGACAATAAGAACCGACTCAGTTTTACAATATGTAAAGAATGTTTATCAACAGATTATCCCATAAGTAGGTAAAATAAATAAAGGTCCAAACCAATTCTTTCTCCATGTCAAGGCTAAACAATGTTATTAATAAATTTGTATTTTAGCACAAGAAAGATTGATTTCCTCAATGTGAAGGTGATCTGGTAACACTGTGCCGACCTCTGTAGACACTTCCGTACCTTTTACCGAGTGTAAAGTTTACGGACAACCTTCGTTTATTAATAAATAATCGGTTGATATTTTATTTTAACAATTTGTCGGACAAGGTTGGCCGAAATTACAATTGTTAAGTTGAAAGGTTTTTGTATGACATAGGGTCAAGTAACCGGTGTTTATTTGACAGTTTCTTAATTTGAATTTCGACAAGCTACAGATACCACTGAGACATCTTAGCCATATTTATAAATTTTGGGTGTGCACGGAAGGAGCCTCCCCGAGTGGCGCATATAACAAGCATGCGCCCGGCGCACTATGGGCAATGGTCTGCGGACGGCAAGTCGGTAACGCAGACTAGCCGATCCTTCCACAATTTGCCGTGCGTGTCCCTACACCTGCACACGCGAGGATCTTTACAAGGCCACTGATAGTGCCATATCGGTGGCCGAGTTCTGGTCCTCAAAAATATGAGTCAACACGCAAAGAAGAAGAAGAAATTTTAGCAGAATATCTTTCTGACAATCTCGTTATGGTGTCTCTACATCAACACATTGTCGTCAAATAATGTCAAATGGCAGACTTGACACTCTGAGGGTAAGTAACTATCGTCACCCATCGAGAAATGAGAAAGATCGAAAGGGATTTGGTCTAAGGACACTCAGAATGCGAAACGCAGAAGCTCTGACTTTTCTTAGTTGCACTACCTATTGTTCGTCTCAATACAAAATTACTATAGTTTAGGTTTTATATTAGGAAAAACCTAAAGGGAAACGGGAATTACATTAAATACTAAAATAAATACGGTTCAAACACTTATTATTAAAATTAAGTTTTATTCTTACCTAAACCGATTTATCATCAAGTTTATCCTGTACAAGTACATATTTTGGTGCAACATTAAAATAAATAATTATGCATTTGACGACTTAAGTATATTGCAGAGGGATCATCAGACTGCTAAAGAAAGGGTTGCGGGTTTGATTCCCGTGCGATGTATTCGTGTGGTCCAGTCATATTTACTCAATTTGTGTGTAAAAAAAAACGTGTGGCACTCGGGGACTGCCGCGGTAAAGCTATTTCATAGCAATTATATCAACTAATTGTTTTTATTATTTTTGTATTGCAATCCTAACCTTAGAAATTTTGATGTCGTACTTGGGACTTCATACAATAAAAACTTTGTCTACATTACTATAATAACTTTTTGGAAAATTTACAAAAAAAAGTTATCGATAATAAAATAATAAAAACGTGAGGTTTTTTTTTCGTTACGGAATTTCTGGATTCGGTCCCCGCGCTCAAGGCCCTCGATAGAAGCTATGCAATAGCTTAAAAATAACGCCACTAGTCCATACAGTTATTCAAACCCCTATAAACAAAGCAAGAGTCTATAAAACTATGTTTCAATCATTAAATTGTATACTTAAACGCTTGTACTTAGTACCGCCATAATGTCATTACCAAGCTTATAAGGGGCACACATCCTGTTTTTCAAGAGCAGGCTACCTAAATTTCGAGCCTAACTTCCTTTGAACAAAGAATAACAATTTAAATTATGATCTAACTTTAAAAATGACATAATACGTTGTATATTTATATTCATGCAAGCAAAACTTGGCATACTTATCATTGTTTATTTATCATGCAATTGTATACCTTATTATAATGACATTACAGGTGGTTTTTGAGTATAATCGTAATCAATTTGATTCGATAGTTATGGCTGCAAAGTGTTTTAAATTAAATTCCGATGCGGAGTGAGTTTGGAACTAATGTGACTTGAATTGTGACTTTGTATAAGTTATATCGTCTAATCTAAGAGAAATAAATAATCTAATATACCTATAAAAATCAATTGCTGTTCGTTAGTCTCGCTAAAACTCGAGAACGGCTGAACGGATTTATCTTTTCTTGGTCTTGAAATGTTCGTGGAGGTCATTGAAAAAAATCGAATTATTGCCGGGAACACGGGAACGGGTACTACGCGGGTGAAACCGCGGGGCACAGATAGTTTTATATAAATACCTATATTAAGTATGTAGAGTAGAATAGAGTAGCACTAGAGTCTCACTAATTCAGCTTTATTAAAAACTAGCTGCGCCCTGCAGTTTCACCCGCGTAGTTCCAGTTCCTGTTGGAATACGGGGATAAAATATAGCCTATGTCACTCCCTGATAAATAAGCTTTCCATTAGTGAAAGATTTTTTGAAATCGGTTCAGTAGTTTTGGAGCCTATTCGTTAGAAACAAACAAACAAATCTTTCCTCTTTATAAGTGTAGATCAAAAATTAATTAATATAGTGTAGATTGTGGGACACCATATCTGATGTTCTAAGGAAAAACTAAAAATGGCCTGAGAACTCCTTAAGTCAAATTTGAGAAAGAATATTCTATATCTAAGAATATTCTGGAGAGAGATTTAGATCGGCCAGGAATTAAATCTGTTGATTCTGAAAAACTAAAAGTTCATCCTGCTTTAAACGACAGCTCGTGAGTGCGATCCTACCTACCCCACTTGAAAACTCATGAGAACTTCACATTTTATATGAAAATGTATTACTTAATATTTTTATTACAATATATTAAAAAACAATAAATTATAAGTATTCATAACAATAAATAACCTTATTTATCCTAATCCTAATTAATATTATACAGGGTGTCCCGTTAGTAGTGGACCAACGGGATGTGGGGGATAGGGGAGACCGTTACCTACCAGAATCACCAAAATTTATTGTCCTAGGCCTCATAGTCTTGAAGTTATAACGTTTTTTAGTAAGTAGGTGAAATTATCGTACTATGTGCACATTTTTCTTAATTCTACAAAATCTATTACTTATTTTGATGTTATTTTTATTCAAGGGCGTTAAGAATACATAGGTTTTTCTAATTTAAATCAATTTTTAGTGTAGTTATCATTAACATTAAAATTAATCAACAAAACAAGTGCAATTGTTAAATTTCAAAATACTCTAAGTGGTATTTGAGCTGAGCTGGTGTAAAAAAAATGTATTGTAGCCTTGTGGCACTTTATTTTAAAAACATCTACATATCATATGGATTACAAAAACGTATAACACTGTGGTTTCAAATGAGTAGTTTTTTATTTTAACTAATATCAACGTAAAAGGGAACTTTTGAGAGAAAACAAAAATTCATTGCTAATTATGGAAATTCGTTTATTAGTCAATTTATTTTTACATTAATGGTTCAAAATGCTTTTCTTTAGCTCTTGTACATTAAAACATCTTCGTATAAAGTCTTTTTGTAAACTTTTTTGGGCTCTTTGATGTTTTTTTATCAATTCAGCAACATGATTGAAATTTTGTGATAACTCTCTTTTTATCAGAAATATTTGTCTTCATTAACTGCTTCTTTGAGGAAACCCCAGAGAAAATAATCCAAAGGATTCAAGTCGGGAGATCGTGGCCTATTTCATGGCCGATCGCTGGCCATGAAATAGTTCCTTCGCGTCCAAACCATCGATTTGGGAACGCCTCATTCAAAAATTCAGTCACTTACCGTGAATAGTGGGCAGGTTCACCTTCGTACTGCAACATTCGTACATGCTTCTTAACTTAACGAAGATGTTGGTTATGTACAAGGCCTGAAACTGCGCGGAACCACATACTCTCGCGTACTTCTTAACTTTATTCGAAGATGTTGGTTATGCATAAGGCCTGAAACTGCGCGGGAGAGAATGTGGTTGCAGTACGAAAGTGAACCTGCCCACTATTCACAGTAAGTGACTGAATTTTTGAATGAGACGTTCCCAAATCGATGGTTTGGACGCGAAGGTACTATTTCATGGCCAGCAATCGGCCATGAAATAGGCCACGATCTCCCGACTTGAATCCTTTGGATTATTTTCTCTGGGGTTTCCTCATAGAAGCAGTTAATGAGACAAATATTTCTGATAAAAAGAGAGTTATCACAAAATTTCAATCATGTTGCTGAATTGATAAAAAAACATCAAAGAGCCCAAAAAAGTTTACAAAAAGACTTTATACGAAGATGTTTTAATGCACAAGAGCTAAAGAAAAGCATTTTGAACCATTAATGTAAAAATAAATTGACTAATAAACGATTTTCCATAATTAGCAATGAATTTTTGTTTTCTCTCAAAAGTTCCCTTTTACGTTGATATTAGTTAAAATAAAAAACTACTCATTTGAAACCACAGTGTTATACGTTTTTGTAATCCATATGATATGTAGATGTTTTTAAAATAAAGTGCCACAAGGCTACAATTCATTTTTTTTACACCAGCTCAGCTCAAATACCACTTAGAGTATTTTGAAATTTAACAATTGCACTTGTTTTGTTGATTAATTTTAATGTTAATGATAACTACACTAAAAATTGATTTAAATTAGAAAAACCTATGTATTCTTAACGCCCTTGAATAAAAATAACATCAAAATAAGTAATAGATTTTGTAGAATTAAGAAAAATGTGCACATAGTACGATAATTTCACCTACTTACTAAAAAACGTTATAACTTCAAGACTATGAGGCCTAGGACAATAAATTTTGGTGATTCTGGTAGGTAACGGTTTCCCCTATCCCCCACATCCCGTTGGTCCACTACTTACGGGACACCCTGTATATGCGAAAGTAACTCTGTCTGTCTGTTACCTTTTCACGGCTAAACAACTGAACCGATTGACTGGAAAGGGGTAGCTTATGGTCCGGGAAAGAACATAGGATACTTTTTATCCCGAAATTCCCACGGGAACTACGCGGGTGAAACTACCGGGCGCTGCTAGTTTGTTATAATAAATTATAAAATTATAATTATGTATAATAAAACAAATAATTTCACGCACTGCGCTCGGCTCTTTAAGGTCAACACAGAGGTCGACAGTCACATGTTAGTAAGTTAGTTTGTTTGTTAAGCTCAAGGTTTTGTAAATTTAAACTGTAACCATTATGTATTGTACAGTTGACAATTTGATGGCTAACGAATTTGTTTGATTGGACTAAATTAAAGCGCTAATTTGTCTAATTTTTGTTGGCAATTAAACTTTATGTTTATTAAGATAGAGCCGAATTTTGATCTGGTTTTTTAAGTGTGTACATTCGATCGAGAATATTATATTTAATATTGGTAACATTAAATTTGTTATGCCTGACAAGGGCTACTAAGTTTTAAGTGCCTGTATATTATGTTAACAACTTTATGTATGTACACTTAGTAATGCAAATAAAGTTTATGATTTATATTCTGCTCCTAATTTTTATGATTACGATATAAACGAACAGACGGTATATTGTGTGTTCTGCCCAAAACTGTTTTGTAAATATCGTTAGTGTAATGATTTGAACCTTAGACCACGCTTAGACTAAACACTTCTAATTATTTTATATTCAGGTTATGCGTATGTACCGATTTTAGACGGATCCCTCTACCGATTTTAGCCATATATACCTATAGCTGTGCCCCACGGTTTCACCCGCGTAGTTCCCGATCCCGTGGGAATTTCGGGATAAAACCTATGTCTTTCCCCGGACCATAAGCTACCCCTGTACCAAATTTCAAGTCAATCGGTTCTGTACTTAGTTTAGCCGTGAAAAGTAACAGACAGACAGACAGAGTTACTTTCGCATTTACAATATTAGTAAGGATAGTAAGGATGTAGGTACGGTGGCCTTTATCAGGAAGAGCGAAATTCACTCGCGATATGAAGGATGAGTCAAGAGATTCAAAAAAACTTTTAGTTCGTATAAAAAAATGTATTCATCATTTTATGTTTCGTTTATTAATAGAATAGGACCTGTTTGACTTCTTGCAGTTAATAAATATATGTAAATTAAATACACATAATTTTATTTGGAGTAAATAAAACAGATACAGACCGGACTAAGCTAAAAAAAACTTTAAAAGAAATCCTAAATAATTATTAAAAAATGCAAATCACGCGATTTTATAACAAGTTTGCAGGTAGAGATACCTTTTTGTTGTACAATGTATTAGCCGCGACCGCCTGATTTGCCCGGCCTTATATTTATTTTAGGTCTCAGCCTTAGGCGGTTTATTGGCTTGTGCCTGTCAAGGATACAATTCTTGGGCAGAGGGAAGCATGTTGGCCATTTTCTAAACATGGCTTGGGTTTAAGATGACCAACATGTATTGGTCAAGTAAGATGATTTCTTCTATTCTTCCTCACTAGTACAGAGAGATTATTATATTACAGTACACTTTAAATATGATTGCATGCCCGTGACGGGTAAAAGCTGTTGTCCAATTGATATAAGTAAGTAATTTTAAGATATACATGTACCAGTTTTTTTGAGCAATAAAATTATTCTTCTTATTCTCAGCCTTTTCTCTGCTCTGTGTCATCAGTAAGAGGTAGAGAGAGAGGTATTGCCCTGCGTTTCTGGATAATCTTTTTACCTGATCTTTGAGGCCGATATTTCGCTTTTATACTGAACTACAAATCAATTTAAAGAAGTTTTATTTAAAAAACCCAAACATTTAAAAACCATTTTATTATTAAACGAAACGTACGTCATTATATATAACTACTAGCTGCGCCCCGCGGTTTCACACACGTAGTTCCCGTTCCCGTAGGAATTTCGGGATGAAAAATAGATGTTGGCCGATTCTCAGACCTACTGAATATGCTCACAAAATTTCATGAGAATCGGTCAAGCCGTTTCGGAGGAGTATGGCAACGAAAACTGTGACACGAGAATTTTATATATTAGATTAGATGACGTTCTTATTTAAATAAGTACGTACAAACATCCCGTTGTATTATATAGTTATATTTAAAAACCACTTGATATTGAGCACTAAACTCAAAACTTCTCGCTTCAAAAGCGATGCTATAACCTATCAGGTGATTACAGCTGTTCTAGTTACCTATATTCAATCGCTATTGGTTCCAATTACAATCAGAAAACAATACAATGAATTAAGTCCTGTTCACAGTAATTAACAATTTAATTACATCTCGTGCTCGCGTGGACAGTGGTTAACAACAGGCAATTAGTACTTAGACTTACTACTTAGGTATTCTACATTTTCTTTCTGATGTAATAGGTATTATACCTTTGTTTTAATCATGTGTACACACTTGAGCTGTTACGTAAACTTTTTACTTAGTGCTTCTATTAATATAACATAGCATAATCATTCACTACATCATCTCATTATAGTAACTGACCCCTAACTAAGCTCGAAGCTTGTATCTAGGGTATCAGAAACTACGCACACACTCATTCACACACATTAAGTTAATTATATCCTGCTGTTTTAGACCACAGTTCAATTGATACTCGTTAACTATTAAATTGTGTCCCACCGTTTCTAATTTTGTTATTGGGGGTGTCCTTGGGTAGCAGCTTGATGATTTAGTCAAAAGCCTTTCTTAAAAAACGTGCTAAGTTGAATAAAAAAGGTTGTTTTTTAAACTGGATACTTTATTAGATTACTGAACGAAAAGGAGATATAAGAATTTCATATAGTTCCCCAATATCCAGTCCATTAAACATCCCATTCCCATAACCAAGTCGTAGTTTTCCATATATTTGCAATAGTCCCAGCAGAACCGGGGACTGTCCTTGGATGCATTTTATAGTGTTATACAGGGATAGTCGCCGGATTGTGCACCCTTTACACAAGATTAAATATGTCAAAGGGCTTCCGTGTGTTGGCTTTGGCCCCATACTAGCCTTCCAAAACACCGGGACTCCTTAATAGTCCCGTGAATGGAAAAGAAATAAATTAAACTACTAATAAAGTGCATTCAGTCCAGCTATTTCTAATATTTTTGCTATTAAGAGTGTTTTAGATAGTTGATGATTATAGCCTCTATAGACGTGGAGAACCTCAATAAACGTGGTGGTAATAAAAGGTTGATTTTAAACCGGATTCGTTCCTAAGATTACTGGAAAGGAGATAAGACCTATATTTTCAAAATTACAAAGAATTCACCAGGTAGAGCGATGTAACCGAAATCCAAACCACTTATCCAACGGGTAATCTGGACAAATACCGAAGGCTTCACGATTCAGCAATTGATTTTAAAAATAACTTGCAATAAACTGACTTTTGACAAAGGGAGCCCATTTTTGATGTGCCCAGGGCCCTAATATGTATATGTAATTGATGAATTTACGTAAAACTAAAACCATATTGGTGAAATCGCAGGCAGAAATTTTGTGAGGTAGGTATATCCTTACTAATATTATAAACTAGCAGCGCCCCGCGGTTTCACCCGCGTAGTTTCCGTTCCCGTGGGAATTTCGGGATAAAATCCTGTATCCTATGTTCTTTCCCGGACCATAAGCTACCCCTGTACCAAATTTCAAGTCAATCGGTTCAGTAGTTTAGCCGTGAAAAGGTAACAGACAGACAGACAGAGTTACTTTCGCATTTATAATATTAGTAGGGATATGAAAGTAACTCTGTCTGTCTGTTTGTTACTGGGATAGGGAACTACGCGGGTGAAACCGCGGGGCGCTGCTAATAAATAATATACATAAATGGGTACGTTTACTTTAACTTATATAAAACACATAGTTCCACATAAGCTGTGTCGCAAGAACAACGACTCACTGTTAGAAAGTTAAGAAAACATGAATAAACAATAAACCTACCTATTTACTAAGTACATAATTATTATGTGTCAACATATGCGCGTTTTAGTACCATTACTTACGTATACAAAGTATATAAGGTGGTCAATTATAGGATAGGTCAGTATATAAAATGGAAAATTTCTACTTTCCACATCTTCACCTTTTAATATCCCGAAAGACTTTCGTTTGCGAAATTAGGCGCTACTATCACTCCCGCAAAGGCCTATTTATACCTGAATCGCGCTCTTGCAGGTGATACATAACAAACAGAGAGTAAAAACAATACACTTGAAACTAGCTATAAAAGCTAAGTTTTTAGTTACTTACAATATATACTTACCCCCTTATTCATAAAAATATAATAAACCTTACTTTTGTCACTTTTACACTTTTACAACTGATAGATGGTGTGACAGGCGCAAAACACTTTTTAACTAAAATAGGTTTATGAAATGTTTATGAATAAGGCGGCTAAAAGTTAATTAAATAAATTTTATACAATTCATCGGCACGCCTTTTGTAATCCTTGTGCCTACGTAATAAAATTATTAAAATTTTCGTTTCAATTTAGGTTAATAACAGTTGAAATAAGATAAAAATCGTATAATACGTGTAGTTTTTATTGAAAAACGGCCTTCATGTACCATTTTATCTAGAATCTAAGCCAACTAACACCTAAGAGGTTTAGATTTGCAAATTAATCACGTTCTTTAAAAGGTAAAGTCAAGTGGTAGTCGAACTAATGGCGGCCAATATGGAGATATTTCCTCATAGCCAGATCGTATTGCGAAAAGTTTACTCATTTAAATTTTACTTAACATGGTGATTTGGTAAAGTTGCATTAGGTTTATTATGTGTCTTCATTAAGGATTTAATAGGGGTTTTTGGTTCAAAATAAAAAGTTTGGTCCAAAATAAAGTAGAAGTAAGTTTTAAGTTAAATCCAGTTCACAAACTACTAAGCTATAAGGTAGCGGCACGTAAGTTTAGCGCTGAGCGAAACGTAGAGGGGATAGCTGCGCATGTGTACAGTAGCGAACAAAATACAATTACTTATAACTCAATTACAATTACTATAACTACTTGAACAAATATTTTTAACAACATATTTTATTTAAATAAATATTGAGTCTATCATGCACGAAATGTGGATGATATTAGGTACTGTTGCGCGCGCTAACATTAATAATTACCTACTTAATATTAAAGTTAACTTAAACTTTAATATTAAGTTATATAGTATTGACCATCTACTAAATATACACTAATAAAAAACCAAAAATATCAAACAAACTTAAACTTAAAAAATACTATCCATGAACGGCAATAATAAATACTTTAGAACGCGACTGTTCATTCAGATGTCCGCGGAGTGTGCTATCGTGGTGGGGGACGGAGTACGGCAGACTAGCCAACCGGCGCTACGCACACACTCCCCTTGGCCCTCTAGCCCCCCTGTGATACCTTATTTTTGACTTCTGCGCAATAACGGTCAGCGCTAGAGTTTCGTGCCGCTACTTATACACTCTAGTTATAACCAACCCCTAACTAGGATTATTATTTCTATCTAGAGTAATAACACTCTTAGTTTCTAAGAACTACGCAAATATCGAGGAAGGCTTTAAGCTATAATATAACGTCACGTTACGACCTATAAGAGTGAAGCTAACTATTTTAATTTTGGTTGTACGACTATGACATCTTAACAAAAGATGTAGATACTATTATTGGCAACAAGAAATGCTAAAAAAATTTTTTTGAGACCTTTAGTTTGTCTGATAAACGTTCAACCCCTTTTTCCAAGATGGCGGCCGTTGGACAAGGTTGTAACCCCACAAACTTGGATATAACTTTAAACTGGGGACTGATCAGCTTCTTGGAAGAATTGAACTGGTACTAGACGCCCACCTCACGCAAAATGGACGCAACTGAGTCGTCAAGTAACAAGTAAACTAACATCCGAAAAATAAAATTGCGTCCTCTGAGAAATAATTTACAAATGTAACTTTTCAATGTAGTATTAAGTAAAATGGTCATATGTATGGTACAGTGACAAGTTAGCAGTAGAACACCCTGACCTACAAATTGGGTACATGTTTCTACCTTCGGAGTTACGACAATGTCTATTGCTAGTTTCACATACGATAGAAAGAATTTTAATGTTCCTATCTCTCTGCTAATTAAAACATATTTTACGGTAATTAAGTACCTTCGAGTCATCAACCCCGGTATTCGAAGGGCGAGATCTTGAGTTTCAATGAGTATACAAATGATATAGGAATAAAATCTTATTGGACCGCTATAATTTGGAATTACGCGACAAACACGTAAAACAAAACTTATGAGAGACAACAAGAAATTAAGCGAGTAGAACCGCAGATCAATGCTAAAATATAAGTAAGTACACCATGCAAAAGACTACATATACTCGTAATATGGACACCATATTAGGAAAACTACTGATGAAAGTTTAAAGTTTTTATATCCATAAAATGACCATAAAATTTAACTTCAAAGTATCGTTAAAAACAAGACACATTCTTTTTTCAAAAGTTGCCATCTAAACAATCTGTCAAACTTTGATAACTAGACTAAACAGAAAAAAGTTTGCGCAACGAAAGAGGCGCCTTATGTATTTTTAAAACTCTTTGGTGTAAGAATGTTACAACACTAGCAGTTGTGTATACAGTAGTGTAATGTTCTTTGTTTGAAATTAATTTATTGGCAATATATAAAAAGAAAATATTTATATTATCGTAAATAGGTTAACACAACATAATGAAATAACTCTAGAAATATTTCAAGCACTTTTTATGGAACTAATTGCAAAGTATAACCTATCTAGGCCTCAACCGATTTTAAGGCAGTGATTATTTTAAAACAAAGATTCTTTTTCTTTTCTACTTAATATGAAACACCATATTTTATATTCCAATACCTATTGATTTACCGAATTAACATATTCATTGTTATAATTATTAGCGAAAACAACTCAAATATCAATGAAGGCACACATTTTAACCGATTTCGGTTACACCGAACAATGGAGTTAGAAAACTAACACCTACCCACATAAATTATGAGCAAAAAATAAAGCCCGTTAAATTGTTTGATTTTCACACAATCGCTGTGTTTATGTAAATTGTAAATTATACAAGGTCGACAGACTTGTTTTAAATTAAAATTATTGTATAAAACAATTCCATTTTTTTCGGTCTGCTAAGTTTGTGAGGCGTTGGCGGACTGGTAAAGAAGACATTATAGTGGAACGATATTACTTTATTTAATAGTTTTAGGTGATGCATATTGAACGGGTATTTGAACACGTAAATTATTTGCTAACAATACCAAAGTCTACTTAAATTGAATACTAACTAGCTCTAGATTAGATACTCTACAGTTTTAACCGTGTAAATCCTGTGTCATCTATGTTTTTTTTAATCTTTATTTTTTTTTGGGGACTTTTATCCAATAAGGACATGTCAGTCCCATATCTATCTTTAGTGGGTGGGACCTCCACCGCTCCATCTTGGTGGAGGGTGAGTCCCACATACCCCGCTGCTTTGGCACAGGGATGCGTCAGCGCATTTACCCCGGGACAACAAAAAAAGAGGGGTTGAATTTAAAAAAAAATCCTTTGTAGCGAAAATCTGACGAAATTATTTTACATAATATTAGTATAGATTTAGATTGATTTTCAACATTTTTACTATTTCCGCAATCCGGTTTTGATTCTTATCGCATATTATATTAATGTAATAAATAATATACCAACTTACTGTTCTTTTTTTTATATGAATTTCAAATATTAAAATAAAACTATTTTATACAAATTAACTTCGATTAGGTACACTTAAGATTTATTTACTGAAGTTGTATTAGTACCTATACAAGTATTGTATGTAATTAATAGGAAAACAGAAGTTACTGATTAAAATATACACTAATATTATAAAAGATTTGATTGTTTGTTTGTAACGAATAGGCACCGAAACTACTGAACCGATTTCAAAAATTCTTTCACTAATGGAAAGCTATTTTTTAAGTGCGTGACATAAGCTATATTTTATCCCCGTATTCCCACGGGAAATAGAACTATAGAAAACTATAGAAACCGCGGGGCGCTGATTAAAAAAAATAAGAATAAACATTAAAACCTTATTAATTTGTGTATAATTAAGTTATTTTTTCATTAGAACGGCCATTGCGACAATAAGCCTTGAGCTCTCAATAGCAATTCACGAACTAATAATTTTAATTAATAAATGCCGTTCTAAGTTTTAATTAATTTTGAATGTGTATAATAAAATGCTTACATTTATGTACGATTAGTTTATTTTAGTCAAACTTTAGGCAGAGACAACACATTTACTTAGAGACAATCCAGGTCAGTCAGAGGCTTAACCTAAGGCAAAATATGTTTAGGGGCGGGCGGTCAACTTTTACCAATTTGAGACTCCAAAATGACTGTTATGTTCTAAATGGCCTAGGGCTATGATGGTTAGTCCACACACCTGACTTAACGACCATTTGACGTACTTGATACTGCCTACTATGCCAAAGGTTATGAATCCATTCCTGCTTAAGACAAACTCTTGTATTCATGATCATTTTTCATACTTATTTCCCTAGGGATTAGCAAAGTCGAGATTTACGAGTAAACCCAGGAACCACAACTAGTAACATAAAGTAAACCGTAAAATAAAATGAATTATTAAATTAACGTATCACATTATATTAGGCAATAAATATCCATGAATGTATGTATGTAAATTATATTCAATTATTTTAAACAAATGAATCACAATTTTGTTTGCATTGTTCGCAAATTGTGAACAATTGATTGTTATGGGTTTATTATTAAATAATTGTTAATTATTTGGTTCAATTTAATTTAATTTTTAGGTACCTATAAAGCTTTCGATATACTACTGGAGTTACCAAGAATACTAACTACTGGGGTACCCCAGGGATCTTTTTTTGGCCCATCAATTTTCCCGGTATATGTTGATGACTAATTGATCCTTGCCATTTTACCCATCTGTTTTGTCATACAACTACTTACTGATAAGCGGAAGTTAAAGTTAAAAATGCTACAATAAAATATAACAAACTTCTTAAAACATACTACGCCTGTTCCTGTACATTGTACTTACTAGATTAACAAATTCTGTCTCTATATATGAAAAGACTAATGACAAAATAGTTAATACCTAGCTAAACAGTTTTTCGTAAGTTAAGTTAAATAATACAATTACTAGGGTACAGTGACGGATTCAGACTTCATGATGTCCTAAGCAATCCAAGCCTTTGGGGGCCCCCAGGGCTGTAGCTAGAGTGGAATTTGAAGACGAAAAAAAAAGGTCAGTAAAGTCAGCTAACACTCCTCGCTATGTTCAAGGTAGGGCATTTGTCATTTCAAGCATAGCTACGGTCCTGGCCCCCCTATCCTTATGTCAACTAAGCAGTTTTCTGGTGCTTCTGGTGCCCTAGGTAATTGCATAATTTGATTAAGGTTTAATCCGTGACTGCTAGGGTAACCAATAATCACTAGTAGAGAGGGACAAGACAAACGACTGCAAACGATTATTATTAGTATCACAATTAAATCGAACATGTTTTTATATATTATTGTTTGTCTTTTGTTTATTGTTACAAGCATTATCTCACTCATCTGGCATTCCTCGCATTATAACAGATGTATTGTTTGAATTAAATGTATGTTGTTTGTGCACGTATTTACCCTAATTCAATAATACTTCTATTGTTATTTGTATCAACTAGGTATTTATATTTATAAAAATATTATTAACTGTTGACCTTAATTTTGTATCCTGTATAGTTTTTAATCTTTCTTTTTAATCATGGAGCAATTAAAATCTTCTTCTTTCGAATCTTTGTACCACGTCTTATTGGGGTCGGTTTTTATTTCAATCAGATTTATCGGAATGTCCATTTTACGTGGAGCGACTGCCATCAGACGTCCACAACCTAGAAGGCAAGCAATACCCGTAATGTATGAGTAATGTAGTCTATAACCTGCATACAAATGAGTTCAGGAGTGTTCAAGAATACTTAATTTTAAGACACAAAATACTAGTTCTAAAAACTACGTATTGATATATTGAACGAATAGGCTCCGAAACTACTGAACCGATTTCAAAAAATCTTTCACTAATGGAAAGCCAATTTATCAATGCGTAAGCCGTGGCTATATTTTATCCCCGTATTCCCACACTAACGGGAATCACGCGGGTGAAACCGCGGGGCGCTACTATCTCCCATAAATTTAAAACCTTGTCTTAGCGAATGGTTACGAAACAAAATTAAATAATGTTACGAAATCCAGATTTATAGGTTAGTCATTTCAACTGGACATTCATAGATAAGGCAGAACAAACGTTTATAATTTTATTTAAAATTTGTTTTCCTGTGATTGCGAGTTTAGTATCAGTTATCGGTTCAACGGTTCTAAAGATTAGCCATTTGAAGCGAATATACTTTTACATAATTTTAATATTATGTAATAAGTATGTATTGATAATAGCGGAGTATGTTTTTTAAAGTTGGATGTTATTTTTTATAATGTACTGAATATACCAGAAGATAACGCTGAATTTTAGTTTTTTATTTTATTCCCAGTATGCGCTTGCATTTATTGTTATGGTATTAATAAAATCTTAAAATATAGGGTAATATTTATCCAAAAATTCCTAAAAGCAAAGAAAAGAGTTGCGAGTATATTCTTCCCCTTAAACTTCTACGAAGCATACCTATTCTCTTGATACTAAAACAAATTGACGCTATTGTATTGCATGGTGTCTGTCAAAAGTTATGAGACCCTATCTTTATGAACTCTTTAAAAATGAAATTCTGACTGCCATCATCATCAACTTAATGCTGTTGCTCTTGTCAGTGTAACAGGTGCAACTCCCTCCATCTGCCCCTATCCAATGCAGCCTCCTTCACTTATTCTGGCTGTACCAGAGCTTAATAAAACCTTATTTTCTAAAGATCATAATAAGCTGGGAAAATACGACGATAAGAAGCAATGTAATTTTTTTTATTGCGATAAACTATAGGCCTATCTGACCTGCTCCAGATACCTTAGCGTTAAGTGCCTATAATAAATAACTTTGTGACTTATGACCTAGTGAGGTTCGCTAAAAAAAGTTTGAATAACTTATTAGGTATGAGTTTGATAATTTCCATGTTGCGATAGTGGGTATAATTTTTAAAAATGGTACATGTTTTTTTTTACTATTTTTTTTAATTTAACTGCAAGTACTTGCTTTAGTCTATTGTTTAAAAAAAAACTATTTATTTTTTAAATATGGAATTTTAATTAAAATAACTCTATTAAAATTATTTGCTTGAAGCATGGAAACTAAGTTAGGAAAGTTACCATTTATTATAGTAAACAATAAAACATAACGTATATACAAAATCGTAAGGACCAAAGTCTTAAAAACAATCGCACATTCCTCAGGCACACTAAAAATTTAAGATCTAAACCTTCCCACACTAACAAACTCGTTTGACATACGACTTAGGCCAAAATAGTGCAAAAAAAAGTCACTAACCTCTTAAAAATCCAAGTGATGACACTACAATGTTTTTTCTCGTTGTTGTAAACACAGTTAAACCGAAATGTTACGGGAATGTGTCACAAAGTGCAAGAAACTGGCAAGACACGAGTTTGTCGCGATACTTTGGAGCGTACACTGAGGTAACCGGCTCTAGCTATGCTATGCCTTGATCGACTGTAGAGCAACCATTATTAAAAAACATAAAAGTATTCATTGAATTATTGTGATTTTTGTAACAAAAAGCTATTGTTTATTTATCAGTTTAACATAGATTTGAAGAATATGCCTATCCTATATCCTTAAGAGAAGGGCTTATGGTTCATATATGATGATAGTGAACACCCAACCAAACCGAAACACACAGACAAATATTTACTTACCTTGACCGAGATTTCATTAATAAACAAAAAAATGTTATTTACCAATTATGTGCATGGATATATGTTATTAGGTGCTTATAACAATCCTTACTAATATTATAAATGCGAAACTAACTCTGTCTGTCTGTCTGTTACCTTTTCAAGGCTAAACTACTGAACTGATTGACCTTAAAATGGTACAGGAAAAAAAAATTGGTACAGGGGTAGCTTATAGTCCGGGAAAGGACATAGGCTACGTTTTATCCCGAAATTCCCACGGTATCGAAAACTACGCGGGTAAAACCACGGGGCACAGCTATATTAATATAATATTTAAGGTACAAAAACACAGGTCTTTCCTCCTTATAATATCAGTTCATCCATAAAAATACTCAATAAAAATGTCCACCATTTTCCCCAAACCATGGAGTCCGTAGCACGAGTCACCAATGAACCAAGGTGGCACGGCAGACACACAGTCGACTGAGATCTTACGAATAACAGTCATAACCTGTGATCGAACTATCTAGGTACAACATTAGTGCTTTAAATTATATATTTTACGAACTACTTGCTGAGGGTATGCGCGTATTTCTCTAGCGGCTAGAATGTTCTAAGTTATTTCATGTTTAATTTAGTTTTAATGTTGTTCTACATACAAATTATTTTGTCTTCGAGTCTGGAAATAACAGAATTGATGAAATTAATAGTAGCGCACCTAGGTTTCACTCGTGGGAGTGGGAACTAACATACATCCACACAATCTTTCTTTTGTTTGATGGGTAATAAAGGATAGGATTAATTTAACATCATCGACATAACCGTCAGAAGTAAGTACCTACCAATAGAAAATGTATACCCGCCAAAAATCTAAAGATTTCCCACCGTGTCCATGCTTGCATCGTATGGTAGGACCATGTGACCATGTGTTTACATTCCACCACAGTGTGAGCGCTGAGCGCTCGGACGCCAGCTCAGGCCCGTACGCAAAAGGCCGCCTCACCTGAAGAAATGCCTCTGGAAATGCAATACCTAATCATAATAAGTTAGACGTATTAGTGGGACGTATAGACCTAAAGCCATATTATACATTATTATGATCTCAATTTAAATGTAACAATATTAGAAGAGCTCCAAGAGCAACATAGTAGCAAAGAGCTTCGTGCTGCTTTGCCTACATTTTTTTTTTAGGATACAATATTCTGACAATAAAACTTTCGATAATATGGATATTAATTCAAGAATTGAGGTTTATATACAGTGAACATATTTATTTTCTTCCCAAAAAGGTAAATAAATCCTTTTTGATTTTCTCTTGATATTTTTTTTGCCAACATTACTTGCACACGATTGACTTCCGTGCCGTCAATTCATGCCAATGTCAGTCAATCACAACAATGTCATGTCAGTAATGTCATGTTTTGCAAGAATTGCAAGCAAAAGCAAAGAACGAAAAAGTAAATTATTTAAATTTATCAAATAATGAGAGAAAATAGCTATTAAGAATTATTAAAGATAGTTTGATTAAAGAACAGACATACGTTTTAGTTGCATTTATATCGATTCTCATGATTTGTGCTCTAAAAACCATGAATACACCGTTTATTATTGTGTTATCTTTTATCATCAATTTTGTTGATAGTACTTGTAATTTCGATGTAAAATTGGAACAATATCTCAAGAATGAAGGATTTCACAGGTATAACATTGTTTTGAGTCTCTAATTTAATATCTATCTAGCTTCTATATAAAACTCTTCCGTTACTGAGTGATGTACTGGCTGACTGACAGACAACGCACAGCCGAAACTACTGGACGTAGAGAGCTGAAATTTGGCATGTGTTTGTTGGGGGGAGTAGGCTAACAGTAAGAGGATTTTTGGAAATTTGCCCTTTTCTCCTCCTAGGGGGGGAGGAGGAGAAAAAATTCTGCCGGAAATCATTATTCCACGCGAACGAAGCCGCGGGCAAAAGTTAGTTAGTTATAAAATTCCGTATCTTCACTAAACTACAACACTACTATCCTAAATGTAAAGAACCTGGTCAGTAGACTGTCTTCAAGTCCTTCACATAGCATTTTAGCATTGGCTCAATGTATTATCTAAAAGATACAACAATTCAAGGAAGAAGAATATTAATAATGTTTTTATTCTTAACATTTCAGAAACATAACATACAAGTTGTCCTTTGCTATAGATCTCTATGAAGATGAAGACGTATTTGAAGAGTGTATTGTTGGCTTGGACCAAGTTCTGCCATCCGGGGTGTATGTTAACCCGGATGAACTTGGAGAACTGAGACGATTGCAGAAGGTGAGAAGTTTATAGATTTAATATTTTTTTTTATAAATTAACACTAGCTGTGTTTTTTTGGTTGTTTTATGTTTAGTTTTGGACATGTGTTTGTGAGACTAAGCAAAATTGTGGAAAGAGTTGCACTTGTTACAATAACAAAAGCACTGCTCTTAAATTGCCAACATAGTTCTGTGTCCAATGATTATTGAATGGTAATGGTTATATCTGACACAAATTACTTAAATTTTAATGTTGAAAGCCTTAAGCCTTTTTTTTTCTTATGTTTTCTTATGAATGTAGCAATAAATGTTTTTTTATTTATTTATTTATTTAAGTCGAGGTAATTTTATTAATTTTAGTAATTTTATTAATGCAATTAAGACCTGGTAATCATGCAAACAATGAATTCAGATCGCGAAAGTTTAAAAAGTGTAAAAATAGTATAATTAATATAAGAAAATTTAATAATAAGCAAATAATATTAATGAAAATGAAATAATCCACGTATACCACATTCCAGTTAAGCGCAGTCCCAAAATCTAAAGTGAACATCGAGCTGCCGGCGGACGAGTCGGATCCCATGAGTGTGTTCATCATCAGCAAGATGATCGGCAACAAGGTCATGATGTGGCTCCCAGTGCATGCTCGGTACCATCCTCCGGCTACTAACGGTGGGTATGTACCAGGTTCAATTATTTATTAAAATAATATATTCCTCATATAAGACACTAGCTGTGCCTCACGGTTTTACTTGTGTAAATCTCAATCCCAAGGGAAATGTATGAAAAAAAACTATATGTCATTACTAGTTATAAAGAATGTCTTTACCAAATTGCATCTAGCATCAACCAGTTCGGTAGTTTTTAAAAGAGTATATTACAGGCATCCATCTAAACTTTGGGTTTTATAAAATTAGTAGGATTGAAAGACCTAAAATCTAAGCTTAGAAACAAACATAGCGACTTTATTTTACACTTATT
Organism: Timandra comae; assembly: GCA_958496195.1. NCBI lineage: Eukaryota > Metazoa > Arthropoda > Insecta > Lepidoptera > Geometridae > Timandra > Timandra comae. Next base: position 10,249,662 of record OY292366.1, on the reverse strand, counting down.
AATAGCTTAATTTATTAACATCATGTTATTTTATTATTCCCAGTTACGCCCGTAACGAGATAGGCCCCCCACGCGTGTTCCTGCGCTGCCCGGACCGGCGAATTGAACACTGTGAGAAAGATGCCTCAGTCATGACATTCCTATGCAATGGCGGCGGCAAGGAGAAGTGTAGTTGGAGACGATTGACTGCTACTGTGGTTAGTAGACAATAAGATATACTCATGTCGGTCTAGTGGTAAGGATTCCAGGTTTGAATCCTAGGTTGAGTGATTTGTGTTACATTATGCAATTATGTTGTTTGTGCCTATAAGATCTCACTCCAGAGCTAATTTCTGTCTCACTGAAGGCATAAGACAGTCACTTGACCCAGAAATAGAATCTGCGGCTTGGCAGGCCATTACAAAGTAAATTTCAAAAGAAAAGTATTGACATATAAGCTCCTGCTTCACACAGGTATATCGAGTGAGAAAGAATAGGCAGTTATGAGAAACCAAAGTTTATTAAAAATATGTTTTTTTTCAGCTAACAGACACACTAATATTCCAAGTCCCGGTCGGCAACATGTCAGAGTACCACTTAGTGGCAGCTGTCACTGTCAGTGTCATTATAGCCGGCTCACTGTACCTGTTGAAGACGTTACATGAATACAAACTTATGGGAAACAAGAAGAGGTCTTGAATAAGAATTGAGTATTAAAATGGAAGGATTTTGCAAATAAAGACGTGTTGTGACACAAGATCTCTTTTGTAATTAAGTAATTTTGTTTATTTTTTATTTATTCTAGGTAAAATTAATAAGTTTAGCGAGATTGGGTATGTTTGGCTGACAAATATCTAAGTTACTAAGTTAGTGAGCATTATCAGATTTGCCTGGGACACGCTGCCTAACTATTACTGTCATAACCTATTGTATATGTGTGAGAATTGACAGAAAAATGAGGTAAAGAGTCACAATCTTTTCTGTGCCGGCGGCCATAGTTGGAAGCTACTATTGTCTTTTTGATTCTAATGTCGTTTGGATACATTTTCAATAAACTGACAACCAAAAGATGCGATTACAGTGTCGCTGTCACCGGCACAGAAAAGATTGTGGCACTTTAAAATGGCGGCAACATAACTTAGAAAGTCAGATCATCTAACTTAGATGCTTAGCTTTTTGTCTCACTTGAACACTTGTATCAAATAAAGTTATTTGGTGAAAATGGCGGTAGTATCAAGTGATTGTACTGGAAAATATTTGATTTCTTACACTCTAATAATAATGGTAGCGCCATCTTTATTTAATGTAAATTTGTCGAGACTTATGATGATTGTCAGTCTAGAAGTATGCAAAATGACATTGACAGTTTTAGTTCCAATTTTGGCCACCGGGTCTGTGTTTGTGGCACTGTATGTATTATTTACAAAGATATTGTCACATATTTAAAGTAATAATTTGAGTTTCATTCTATGTTTAAATCTAATTATTTACTCTAGTCTTAAATTAAGTAATTTTAAAACAATAAATATTATTTTTAAAGATGTTTAATAGCTCATTTAATTATTAACTAGCTGTGCCCCGCGGCTTTACCCGCGTGAATACCAATCCCGTGGGAATTTCGGTATAAAAAGTATCCTATGTGTTATTCCTAGTTATAAAGAACATCTGTACAAAATTTAATCTAAATCCATTCAGTAGTTTTTGCGTGAAAGAGGAACAAACATCCACACATCTAAACATCCACTCACAAACATTCGGCTTTATAATATTAGTAGGATTTTAGAAGGCTTCCCAAGTTGAACTAGCAGACTTCAACCAGCAGGTCTGACAAAAGGTAAGATTTGTGTGTTTTATGTGTTACACACATAAAACACACAAATCTTACGTATAGTTTTTTATTATTGGTCATTTTTGTTTACATCTAATAAATAATAGAAAAGCTACAAAAAAGTCGAATATTTAAATAAGTTGTTATCTATTTTACGCACTGACTGTACCTTTAAAGACATTAAAGTGCCCCGACTTCGCACCGAAATAATATTGGAAACCGATTGTGGTGCCATCTATCAGATATCACTATCACAACATAGAATATAACAAAGTCGCTTTCTCTGTCCCTATGTATGCTTAGATCTTTAAAAGTACGCAACGTATTTTGAAGCGTTTTGTTTTAAAAGATAGAGTGATTCAGTGGGACGGTTTTTAGCATAATTTTATCCTAATATTCCTACGGGAACGGGAACTACGCGGGTGAAACTGCGGGGCGCAGCTAGTAAATAATATTATGTAAATAATAAAAACTTAAACATTAATCAGTCGAGTCGATGAACCTCCTATTTAAAAAAGTATTATAGAGGGAAAGAGAATCTTCGTGTATAAAAAATGTCTTTCAGAAAACGTTAAATAACGGCGCCACTGTAGCAAAAGATGATATAATATGACCTCTTTGTCACTCAACCCTTTGAGATTTTATTACAAAATGTGTGTAGTTCATCAAAAGTTACCAACCTTTTCTGTACACCCATTTTTTTACACATTTTGTATGACACTTTCTATTTCAAATTATGTAAAAATGTATAACATAATAAATTCCTATAATGTCCATACATAATCAAAAGTAAGCATAAGTTTCACTCAAGTAGACCGTTTTAGGGTTCTAATTACAATAATTTTAAAATAATTATATTTGGTACTAAGTACTGCCTGATATTTTGTAGTAAGTATATATTTATAAGCTTATGAAACGAATTAAATTACTACTGCATAAAAAATCTAATAAAAATATAAGTTAAGTACCTACCTAGGTACTTACTTAATTATTTACAGAGGTAAATACCTACTTGTGCTTTAAAATCTTAGACAGACGCTCGTAAATCTCGTAATACCTTACTTAAATTTTTAATTTACACTATCAAGCATATCTTAGCATACATTTGGGAAATTATTAACATTATTTAAAGTTTTTTGAACCTATGAGATGTCATTGAGCTACAAATGTACGCAAATAAAATACACAATTATAAATAAAGGCGTTATCCTATAGACTAATGTGGCACAGTAGGTATCTAAATAAAAAAATATTACATAATGTTTACTGGAGGTAATGTCCTAACCTAATTTTATCCAAATATTTTCATAATTCTCTTGAAAATGTAATAATTGTATACTTAAACAAAAGGTACATAAGCGCCATCTACAATTGAGGAGGAAACTACTTGGTGTTTGTTATCTGCGAGGATAACCATGGAACCCGTGAAGTGAGTACGTACGATCATTGGAGCGCGGAACTAGGATAGAAGCCGGCGTACGGTCGTGCGGCATTCAGCGACAACCGTGAGGGCAGCACGGTAGTGTATCGATTCACGCTTCCGGACTCTAATTACCGCCCCGAGCCGATATCACGGGCCTGCGTACTAGTGCGCCGGTGTATGTATACTATACAGGCATCCTTGAATAACGCAAGTACGGTAACAATCGAGAGCGTCGAGGGCGAAGTGGGACGGGAGGCTGCGGCACTGGAGCCTCTCGGTGTCCACACGGAGACGGAACCTTTGGATGGCGGGCGCGGGATGCACGCGAGCGGGCGACGCACCGCCGGCAGGGGGCGGGCCGCGCGTACTCGCCGCGCCGCAGATATGGATTTAAGATTAACGAGCACACGTAGCCGGGGGGCGCGGGGCGCGGCGTGTTTACATGCGGGTGCAGGCGGCGGGTGCAGCGGGCGGGTATCGATCGGCGGGCGGGGCGCGGGCGGCGGCGCGCGCGGGCGGGCCGGCCGACCGGCGTCAGTCCGCCTCGGGGCCGCGTCCGCGCGGTCGTCGCCTGTTCCCGCGGTGCGGCGCGCCGGAGTGTCTCCGCGGGCGCCCGGCGGCGGCGGCGAGCCTCGCGCCGCCCGCCCCCGCGCCGATGTCGCTCGCAGCCGCAGCGCCCCCTCCCCCGCGCCCCACTCCCTCGCCCAGGGCCGCCGCGCGCGCAGCCTGGCCGCCTGCCGCTCTCCGTCTCCGCCCAGCGCGCCCGCCCCGCGGCTGCGCCCCGTGTTCCTGTGGGCCCGCCAGCGCGACGGCACCGTGCAGGAGGTGCGCTGTGAAGACTACGACCCGCGCAACCGCATCCGCATAGCGCGCACGCCGGCCGGCTGGCGCGTCATCCCGCGCACCGCCACCTACGACTCGATCCACGTGCCCGCGCCGCCCCCGCGAGCCCCGCGCGAGCGCACCGAGCGTCGCCGGCGCCGGCGCTGCGGGTCCCGCCGCCGCCGACCCGACCCGCTGCCGCAGCCCGCGCACTGGTTCGCGCCCGACCTGGAATCGCACATTCCCTCGCACACGATCGCGGTGCCGCGAGTGCTGTCGCCCCCGGCGCCGTCGCCGTCGCCGCCACTGCCGCCGCCGCCGGACCCGGAGCCGGCGGCGCAGCCCGACCCGGTCGCGCTGGCTCCTCCGCCGTCTCCCCCGCGTGCCGCGACGTCGCCGCCGTTGGCGATCGAGGCGTCGCCGCCTCGGCCGCCTCTCGGGCAGCCGCCACCCCCGGAACCGACGCCGCTGGACAATCTTCTGGCGGTGGCGGAACTCGAATTCAACCAGCAGCGCGGCGAAGAGGCGCTCGAACTGGAGCTGCAGGCGGGAGCCGGCGCCCAGTACGCGTTCCTCCCGGACGAGGAAGTGGCGCGGGACGTCATGTCGTTCGAGCTCGGCGAGTCCAAGGCTGCCGACGACATGTTTTTCGAACGCAAGACCCATTCGGCCGATCGGAGCGTGGACGACGACGCCTTCCAGAACGATATAGTGGCGCACAAGGATCTGTTCGATACCATCAATGAGGCGCACTACCTGCCGGAGCTGAGCGGCCCCCACGACGAGGAGCTGCTCGAGTCGCTGGTGGAGAAGGGTTGCGAAGACAACCAGATTCTCGGCCAGGCGTTGGACAAGCTGGCGCACCTCGTGCATGGCTCGGGTGAGTACGTTGAGGAAGAGGAAGATTTACTACTGAGCGGCGCGCCGGTCGCTGACATTATAGACCGATTGGAACAGTCACTCGAATCGCCGAGCCGGAGCAGTATTACCGCCGCGCAGGGTCTCCTGCACCTTCATCATATAGGGGACCACCTTCCCGCCCGTGACCATCAACCTGACCCTGTGGAGTATATGGAGGATGAAGTGTTCGCTCCGGAAGCGCCCTCTGAGTGCCCGTTAGAGGCCCTGAGTGCGCAGGCCGAGTTAGGTGAGGTGAATGAAGTTAACCATTATGATTACGACCAAAACGCCGAAAAGAGGCTACAGAGCAACGGCAAACCCGCCGAAGAGATGTATACTGAACAAGTACCTGATCTACACGAGACTTATGAGGATAAGGAGTTTGAGGATAACTCACAAACATCGGAAGCAATGATCGAGCAAACCGACGTGACAATGACCAGCGAGACAAACGATGATGGCACTAGTGAAAAACTGTGTGATGAAATATTGCCTAAGATAGGAAATAAAAATATCGATGAAGGTCAAAATGAAAATACCGATCAAAATGACGATTTATCAACAGAACAGAATGTTTTACAACAGGATGACCTTGTAACAGATATAACAGAAGCTAATAATGATCAACAACAAGACCTAAGTAACATTGATCTCATGAAAGAGCTGGACGAGACCTGTATCAAGATGGAGGAGCCCGTTGATGCTCCCACTGATCTGAGTATTAAGAATGTTGACGATGACGTTCAACAAGTAGAGGTGGCCAGTGTTGCAGCTGAAACTTGCAATGCAGCCGAAGACGGATTGTCTGATAAAGGCGATGAACAACCAAAGGACTTAAGTATTCATAGAAGGTTACCAACCCCACACGCGTCGCCGCGGATAGAGATACCGCGGGCGCCCTCCAGGGAGTCAGACGCGATGCAGTCGCCGCAACCGAGCGGCATACCCGCCATATCCTCACCGGAAGTATTCAATGTACCAGCGTCTAAAAGCAAACAGTTCTTAGAATCACTATATGCATCGACATCACCTAAAATGTACACGTCAGAAGTGACCATCACTAAACAACAATGTGAACCCCTAAATCTGGGCAAACATAGGAAATCAGCCAGTCCCACTGTGTCCAGCTGCTCGGACGAAATCAGGAAACCGACTAAAGATTACGGGGAGCCGCAAGAGAAGAGGTCCAAACGAGATTCCATGGACGATCTCAATAAAATAACTAAATTATTAAACAAATGCAATGAAGATAAGATTACAGAGTTAAGGCAAAAGAAACCTGACAAACCTATTCAAAAACCTATCGAATCGGATCGATTACCATCTCCGTTAAAACAGCTAGAAGATCTCAAGTCAAATAAAAACTTTAACATTCCAGACCCGCTTTTGGTCCCTAAAGACAAATTAAACGACATTTTAATGGCACCTGGAATTGAAATACCGGCATTACTCATGCAGAGACCGGAGTTGCGGTTGCCTGAAATATTTGAACATCCAAACATGATGCGGGATCCCGATATTCTCGTTATATCTCTGTCGCAGCTCGAGAACATAATGGGCAATGATAACAAACACAATCTGACATCTCCAAAGCCCAAAGAGCCCCGGTCGAGCACCGCTAAAAGTGCTTCGAGTACAGAACCAGCATCACTACCGGCAGCCAGCACCACTCAGCCGGATCAGACCGCCCAACCCAAACCCATTCCCGCGATGGGCGGTCTCGACGAAATAGACGCGGCCACCTCCGCCGCCCTCAACCAAATGTTATGGTTGCCATATCTGAACCAGCTCGAAGCTATGGCGAGCTGCTCGCAAAACATGGACTTTATAAAAGCGCTAAACCAATCCGGCTACTCTGGTGTAAATTATGCTGAACTATCGCAAATGTTGAACCACCAGTCTCGGTTCATGAACCCAGCGATCCCTATGATGCCCCCGATGGACTACGACAGTCGGGTGCACTTCGCCATGTGGCAAGAGGCGATGAGTCACAATAGCACTGCCGCATCACAGAGGAAACCGACCGCTATGGAAGCACAAATGAAGGAATTAGCTGCGAAAGCTAACGAGTTCCAGAGCCCGTACGTTCATTCAACTAAAAATCAAAATAAATCACATTCGGCTGCGCGGACAAGTCCGATCACTAACAATTACACAAACAACCAGCGGGCCATGCCGCACAATCCATTCTTGCAAAATATGTATCCCGGGATGAATCCAAACGTGAGGCCGAACGTGCCCCTACCGGGCCTACAGATACCGTACTTCAATTCGAACCTGATGGGCAGCCAGAGGTCGCCCCGGACGAGCCAACAAAAGAGTCCGACCTCACCGTACTTCCCGAACAACAACTATTTACACTCAGTGAAACAATCGGAGGGATCGCACCAACGGAGCCGCAGCAGTAGCTCGCAGGAGTCCCCGCGCCCGCGGATAAGTGTGAAATCGTTACAAGAGCTGCAGCAGACGGCGGCGGCGTCGAGCGCGGTGGGCCTGCCGGGCCCGGGCGGCGGGCGGCGCGCGTCCGCGCCCGGGCCGGCGGGCATGGCGGCGCTGGGGCGGCGGCGCGACGAGCGCGACGAGGTGGGCAGCACCACGCCGCTCGGCGAGCCGCACCACCTGCCGCCGCATCCCCACGACCCCGCCACCTTCCACTTGTGGCATCCACTGTTCGGCAAGTGAGTACTCAACACTATTTACACACATTATTTACACAGTTTAATGGTGTTTCGCGTCGTTGAGTTCACCGACTCCACGCCACGATTATGTTTAGTCACCTATTTTGCTTTCTATTTGACTATTGCGTGTTCGATGTTGAATACTGTACCATAATTGCCTGTTAAAAAAACATTTGCCACGCGCCCGTTCTACGAATTGTTTGCATTGGTGATTCTTATTAATAGTTGGTTTATTAACATTAACCATTCTGTTGTGTCGTCTAAGTCATGTTCAGTTTGGAGTGACGAGAATAGTAGGTAAATGGCGGACGTTAAGAGTTACGAAGCATCACATATTATTAGGTCAGTCTGTCGTCGGCCGGTATCGATCGTGTACAAATAGCAAGTTGAAGGGTTACACCAGGAATAGAGCGGTCAAATACGTCGCGAGTTCACATCTGGTCTGATGATACACACTCGGTCTCGTTAATGTTACATCGATCCAATAAACAGATACCTTGCACCTTGTTAGTTATAGCCCCGATAATTTTATGGGCTGACATAGAAACTACGATCTTCTTAAACATATTTTTTTCTCATTACTATGCATTCTTAAAGATACTTTACTTATAAGTAGAAAATAGTAAAAAATCTAATATGTATATTTTCTTAACGTTGCAAAATTTCAATCAAAGAAGAAGACATCGGTTTAAAAATCTACAGAATATTTTCATTCGAACTCTCTTCTTGAACTAAGTATTTACTTTTGAATGTTTTTTAAAACTGTTCATAGGCCAAAACTCCATAAATTAGTATTACAGGTCTAATCTAGATTATAAATTTAGTATGAAAAGAGATTGTTGTAAAATGAACTCGATAAACTATAAATTTATAACAGAATCGGTTCAAATACATCGCTTAATTAACATTAACGAGTCCAATCTGCTGCCATTTGCTCGTATCCTTCGATTAGAGTTGTTTCAGTCCATTTTATTGATATGAATTATACCATAGAATTAAATGTGCACATTGTTTAATATTGGCAATGTTTAATACATATTTGATTACTTGTCTGAACTGGCGGACTGATTTAACGACGCAGAAAACTATTAGACTAATTTTGCTTTTATACGGAAGATATTTAACCCCCGATGCAATAAGAGGGGTGTTATAAGTTTGACGTGTCTGTGTGTGTGTATCTGTCTGTCTATGGCATCATAGCTCCCGAACGGCGGAACCGATTTCAATTTAGTTTTTTGTATTAAAGGGGACTTACGTGCGAGTGTTCTTAGACATGTTTGATTAAAATTGGTTACCCGTTTAAAAGTTATAGGGGTTTGAAAGTAATTGTGTTGGGGGTTTTTTATTAAATTTTAAATTTAATGTTTTTATGCTCATGTTGAGACATTCTTTGATGTCACTGTTGGGACATTGCTTATGTGAAAATATTTAAACTTTATTATGCTACAGAAAAACACACTTTCATTACCTACTCATATCTTGATTTTCATGTCAAAATTTTAATTCTTTCCATATACCTTAACCTGCTATGGACTATTACAAATAGCCTTTTATTTATAAACGTGAAATAATAACGGTAATTCACAATTTCTCCTTTCATACTTTAGAATAATTACACACATGTATGAATAATTGAAGTTTCCACTATTTCATACATGTGTAATTATTGGTGAGAATGAAAGAGGGAAATGGGGATTAGCTATTCCGATATGACGCTATAAATAAGCGGGTTTAAGTCTAAAACTGGCCAAATTGTTTTACTTGGAAATTAGCCTATAGCAGATCGCGTAGTTCCTTTCTCGTGGCCATACGATATAATAAAATAGCCTTGTTACTCTTTGAAAAGAAAACTATCTAATATTGAAAGATTTTCGAATCTATCGAATAGTTTTGGAGCCTATGCATTTGCATTATGCACATTGCATTGAGCAAACAATTTAAATTTAAAATGAAAATAAAAAAAACCGCCCGCGGTTTCACCCGCGTAGTTCCCGCTCCCGTAAAAATAAGGAGATAAAATTATGCTAAAAACCTTCCTCTTGAATCACTCTCTAAACCGCATCAAAATCCGTTGCGTAGTTTTAAAGATGTAAGCATACATAGGGACAGACAGCGGGAAACGACGTTGTTTTTTACTATGTAGTGTAGTGTACTAGCTAGACTAATGTATAAGCTAGACTAAGGTACACGTGCATCTGGACGTATCATGTAATATACCTATCTATTAAATAGTTCAAATCACTTACATCCAATTGAATATCGCGAAAAATTCCGCGACGCACAATAGGTCCTTGATTTGTAAGTGGACTATCAATGTACCAAATTACTACACTAAGAGCAGGAAGAACGAATTATAGCCACCACTGGCAGATGTGTATGTATAGTCAGGGTAAGAAAAGGTTCGACCTTAAGATCTATTTTCCTTTGCTTTGAGCGATAAATTATTAGTGAAAATAATTCAAACCAGTCACACTATTTTGAACCTAGATGTCATGCTATGTTAGTATATTTTTATGCAGTTGCCTGCTTACGGCCTTTCTTAATATTCGATCTTAGTATCTATACTCTTGGTTGTCAACGAATACAAAACTCTGTATATGTATCTGTCATACATGTGTGTAAAATTATACATTATACAGAGTTTTGTAGCCGTCGACAAGAAAAATCTTAGACTGATCGAATTTTGGGAAATGCCATTAGTATTTAGTTTCAAAAGTTAGTACCTTTTGAAACTAAATACTAATGGCATTTAGAGATTATAACAAAGAAATAAATTTGAAAACTGACGAATGTTTCCCTACCCTGACTGTACAACTGTACAATCCTAACATCGCATATAGCCCACGTGTTTTCGCCTAATATCAATCATAACAATCATATAAGTACTAAATTTTATTTGTTTGCCGACGAACGGAAAGATTTATTGAGTGTTTAGTTTAGTTTAGTTTAAGAAGTATATGAGCTTGTTTTTATTATATAACAGTGCTTGAATCTTCTTCTTACATAAGTCTTTTTCTTTATAGATATTTACATTAATATAAAGACACTCCCGCTGCCTGTTAAGATTAGATTTTTTAAACTAACGCAACAGATTTAAATGTGGTTTTAAGCGTCTACTATTCTTTGCAAAATTGTAGTCACAATATAGGTAATTAAAAACGCGTCATAAAATCTGTTTAAATTAGCATTAAAGTCAAGGATTTTTTATCCCCTATAACACTTTTTCTCCCATAAATTTACTCAAATCATAAAACCGCATAACACAGTCATTCTTAAATAAAAATGTCACTTAACCACTAGTGAAAGAATCTGTAACAACATGTACTTATAATAATAACCTATCTTACCTATCTGCAACCAATTGGTTTGTATTCAAATGTATAGTTATGTTACTTTATTGCAGATACACGTATGCTAACTTGTTTTACCAGTAACTTCGCTTAGGACTACCATTAAGACATATCTAAGTAGGATGTTCTATGGAAATAATTGTATGACTGTTAACTTTATCTTTGAGCTAAGTAAATGTTACTTGAATCGTTGGAATTTATACGTTATTTTCAAGGGTTTAGAACTGTTTTTAGGCTGATGCGGTTATTTTAGTGTAGTTTGATGTAGTCATTGTGTTAGTTTGGGGTGATATCATATTAATGTAACATTCTATTAATTTCATACAGTAACTGACCGCTAACTAGTTTTATTACTTGTATCTAGAGCCGTGTCTAGAGTAATCAGAAACTACGCTTATACTAAGAACCTATTTCACCATCTTCAAGTAACGTTCCGAGTACTTAGCTACTCACATGTTTTGTCTTTGTCACTTGACATAAAGTAAGAAAGAGACAACACTCACTTTACTTGTTGAGTAACTTTACTTGATGGTCTTGAAATAGGCCCTAATTCTTATTGCACCCAGACCGAGATAAACATGATCAATTTCTCTTTTATATTAATAACTACACACCCTTATTTATCCAGAAGACAAACATAAACTGAGATGATCAAACAAATATTTACTTTGCAAGGAAATCGTATCCGCGTCCCTTTATTTAGCAGAACAACATTCGTGCCTTATCAATCAGTAATCTTCTAATCGGATCAATAATGGACAAATATTTAATCAAACCAGAATCTTATAAGTAGGAAGTATATAACAAGAATCTTACTATATAAGAATACATCGTTAATGTGGAGCTGAAATGCCCAATTGAATTCAATTGAATTAGCTTCTCAGCTAAGCAAACACAAAAATATCATAAAAGGCTGCAACAGCCAATAAGAAATACTGAAAATAATTATTATTGATGTCGATTGACCCCTATTAATACCAGTCCCCGTAGCATGACTGTGCGTGATAAAAAATATCGACACCACGAAATAATATCGATTTCGCGAGCATGACCAAATGTATTATGGCGTGCTAAGATATGATAAAATTAAATATGGCGGTCAAATTTATTATATTTTGACAGTTGGTTGTCGATAAATAGCTACTTATATCGATTTCGCGAGCATGACCAAATGTCATAAAATTAATCACGTGGTAAAATTAAATATGGCGGGTATTTTTATCATATTTTGACAGTTGAATGTCAATAAATTGCTAATTGCTTTATCTATCGCGTTTTCGAAGTCATGCTCGCCCGGCAGGCCTCAGAAATTTAAATTGTTTTATACGGGTTAGGCGTTTGTACCGATTTACGAGTAATACATCAGAAAAATGGATTTCTATGCATTGTTTCGTCTTTATTATTTGTTTGAATCAAAAAAGAAAAAATACTTGTCTAATATTTTTTCGAAATATCTGACGGACTAATTAGATTTTTTTCGTCGACATCCCTAATATTGCAAAAAACTAAATACCTAGTCAGTAGTTTTACATATTCGCTAAACGTAAAATACAAAAACAGTAGTACAACCGTTATTCACTTTACAAATAAACCTAAACAGCGTAAACTAGAAAATCAATAGAGATAAATTGGGAAACAAACTCCTGACCTTTAATTTACGAAGGTTACACCTACTAACTGATTTAGTATTTATGAATAAATTAGGGAATCGTGTCAGTCAGTCAGTTCAAGGAGTTTGTAGTCTTGTCCTAAATATATTTTACTAGTGTTTTATGTTATGTAATCTGGATTATCACTATCACTACATAGTATAAAACGAAGTCGCATTCTCTATCCCTATGAATGCTTAGATCTTTAAAACTACGCAACGGATTTTGATGCGGTTTGTTTTAATAGATAGAGTGATTCAGTGGGAAGGTTTTTAGCAATATTATCCCCATATTCCTACGGGAACGGGAACTACGCGGGTGAAACCGCGGGGTGCCGCTAGTTATGTATAAAATAATTATCCTCGACACAAATGTCAAACTAATTACAAAAATATCGAATTAAGAATTCGTTATAATCGTCGAAAAATAAGTAGAATAAAATGTCAAAGTGTTCTAGTCTATGATTAACAATAATTATTTAGTATTAACTGTCGTTCTACATCGGTGCCTAATAAAATATTTGTGTGTAATTGTGGGAACTACTACCGAGTTCCACTTACCAACTAAAATAAACACCCAGATTGTAAATGCAATCGATAAAACGTAAAGGTTTGAAGGAAATGGAACTTACAAAATGTGTGTTAAAAGTGATCACCATGCCGGACTGCCACCCATAAGGTTGCGGGTTCGATTCCCGTGCGGGGTGAATATTTGTGTCAACCACAAATGTTTGTCTCGGTCTGGGTGTGTGTGTGAATGAGTGTGCGTAGTTTCTGATACCCTAGATACAAGTTTCGAACTTAGTTAGAGGTCAGTTACTATAATGAGATGATGTAGTGAATGATTATGTCTTACTTATTCGAAATAAACCATATTTTACGAATAATATTTATTGGAAATACGGATCTTACAATTATTGGAAATGGAAACGGATCTTGCGAAAAATGTTTAGTAAAAGAAAACTTTTCTACTTTTAAGTTTTCCGCCAAAACAAAGGAGTTTTGTTTTGTTTTTCTGATCCATTGTTTATGGGTTCCTTTTCTTATAATTTACTTGAGTTTAAAGAAAAAAAGTAAGTACATACTTAAGTCTCAAATAACAAAGTTATGACATTTTTTCTTTACTTTTTCAGCAAATGTTTTCAATCAATGAAAAATTTTATGAAAGGCCTTTTTAAAATAATCAATTTAAATGTCATTCATGCCAAAAAAGGAGTCAACGTCGCTACCTCCCAGCCTCATTTACAAGAACCTAACTCGAATTTGCTTGCCTAGAAATTACAACCATACATTTTTAGTCTCAATAAATTATTAATGAACAAAACTTCACTTCTGCACTCATAATTATGTCAATTTTATCAATTACATACCTTTTTGAATTACATATAACTTTTAAATATTCTATGCTGTAATGGCGATTTAATTTCGACATGAAAGCGAAAAAAAATCGGGTCTCATATTTTCTGCAAATAGAATACGGTTTATTATGTAAATCGCTCGATTTGATTGCAATGAAACATTACGTCTTGTGTTCCATAAATTGTGACATGTCGGTATTGTCTTTATGTATTTAATGTTATGTTAAAGTGACTTTAATAGAACATAGTTTAGATTTTAAAAAGGTATTTTTGAATTAAACTTACCGTAATAACTTTGGTTGTCTTGAAAAATAGTTTAAAATATAAAAGTTTGATATATTAATATCAAAGAAAATCTTTTTCTCTAACTTTTCATAATAAAAGTTTCTTGTTAAAGTTGTCTCTCATTTTTTTTTCAAATCAATAGTAACATATAAGTTTGTAGCTTATTTTCAATTGCTTTTAAATACAAATACGGAATAATTGAGAAAGCTACTCATAAATATTAGATACATACTTAAACTTATTATATTATGTGCGAAAGTATTATTTACTTTCTATATTCTTCTTTGTTGTTAAGTCGATACATTTTCCTAGATAAATTGATGGATCGGAATACTTTTGCTATATTTTACTAACAAATTTTCTTTATACTATGGATATTAGCTATTAGCTTTATCATGTATAATTTGCACAATCATTTTTATCATCACCTTACCTACTGAAAAGGCGTTTGGCATAATTATGATGAAATCAATTGTTTAAAATCTAGCAACAAGTGAAGAATTTCAGAAGATATTAGACACTAAATGGACTGTAAGCTTTGACATAAGTTGTCATTTTTTTATTATCAATCATTCAATCATCTTCTTGATCTAAAATATCAGATACTAGCGGCACCCCGCGTTTTCACCCGCGTAGTTTCCGATCCCGTGGGAAAGTGGGGATAAAATTATGCTAAAAACCTTCCCCTTGAATCACTCTATCTATTAAAACAAACCGCATCAAAATCCGTTGCGTAGTTTTAAAGATTTAAGCATACATAGGGACATAGAAAGCTCCTTTGTTTTATACTATGTAGTGACTACAACACATACAGCTAGATAGAAATATCTAAACATTTACCTCATACGGAAATCAAACCCTCATCCCTACATTTTAAAGTCTGACATAATGTCCTCTGTAGGTCATCGTTCGTACTCTTGTATGTTTGTTTATGTTTTGTAAAAACGTACCCGCCCACGATTCAGTTTCGCAACGCGGGGGTGTCACTGTAAAGTGTTTATAAATATACCTTTCACTGATTTCAACCCTACATCGTAATAATACGTACTGTTTACTATCTAAGTTTGAAACGTAATTCGCAATATATTTTTAATTTGTTTTAACGTATAACTCGCCTTTGAATTTGCGCTTTTATTTAAGTATTTTATTTGTTTATTGACGGACTTTTACAACATCTTCACAATACATTATGCTTATTAAAACGTATTCTAAATGACATTTCCGTGAGACATCTTTATATCGCAAAAGTCACAAGTTTTATTTTTCAGTTTTCTTACTTAATAACCAATTTTCACACAAAATTATCAGATAGAGAAAGGCGTTTGATCAGCTATGAGACCAGATTGCTGCATTAGTTATTTTTCCAAGTAAATGAGTATAAATAACAAGTCTAAACTACAGCTTAAATTAAAGTTAATTCACAATTTTAATTAAACACTTTACCAGAAATAAATTGTAGATAATTAAGTTTAATTACATCGAAATTCATATTTAATCCAACCGTTATAATGACGTAATGAAATTCCGCATCTCCCATTGGCCGTAATCAGGCTTGGAATCCAAACACGTGATTGGTCGAAATTTAATTTACGTTCTAGAACATTCTATTGACATTACTTGATTGGAGCCTCTATTAGGCATGTTTGTTCTATATTGTTTATTTATTTTCTAAGTCTTTAATGTCCATTAAATTCTTCCGTTTGTTTAAAACATTCCACGCGATGTTAGTATTAGTTTGCTAATTAATTAGTGACTCACTTTTATCGGAAGGTATTTGTTTACGTAAGTCAATTGATTTCATCAATGTTTTCTATTACCGTTGTATTTAGGTAGGCTAGGGTAGAAAGAAAACCATATAATTTCTAATAAGACATGATATTCTTTCTAGTGTATTTACTGCAATTAAATTTACAATTGCCCAATTAGAAATAGGTCCAAGTTCAGCGATGATTTGGACAACTGTTATAAACATATTAGCCATGGGAAGACATCACATAGCTTTTAATTTCGTGAGCTCTTCCATACTTCTGAGATCACGGTTGTCGTACTAACGTCAGCTGTTACAGGTTGTTAGGATCCTCAAAAGTCGTTTGGTTTAACCAGTATATACTTATCGTAAAACATAGAAGTAGGTACCGTGGAAAATAAGAAAAACCGTTTTTTAAAATTAAATACTAATAGGAAGTATTTGCCGATTTTTACTATTTTTGTCTAATTAATTAAGTAAGTCTTATTTTGTAAATTCTTACATGTTACAAGTAGATTTTTGAGCGCAGACTAAACAAAGTTATTACACGTTCCAAAAAGCTTTTTGGATGCCGAAACTGAACAATGGAAGCAACATAATCCCTAATTAAATTAATTAAGTATACTCTTACTAAAACAACAATACCTTTCAACCAAACAAAATAAGAGAAGCGAGTATTTTCCGTGATGTATTTGATATTACTCAATATTAATTAAAGTAGACATATTCGTTTGAGCGGGTATAAAGCGTCGTGTCTGTAATGTTGTCTCGCTCTGGCTTGGGGTGTAACGTATCGTTCTATCTCTCACTGTCATCCCTAGCCTTCAGATCAAGGGCCAATACATTGATTTCAGCGTGCCCGGGAATTCAGGCTCCATTTAGAGGTTGTACGTAACATTATACAAGTACTCTAAATACGTACGTACATACATACGTACGTACGTTTTCGCGTTGCTACGTGTTACTCGTAGCTAGTATAAAATATATGTTTTGATTCCTTTCAGGGCTGTAACTATGTGAGGGTTTTATTTGATGGATTTTTGTACTGTATTTTATTTGATGTTTTTATTTCTAAAAGGTTTATGATTTAGGTTGGATGTTGTAGGAGATAGATAGATATTTGCGACTGTTCTGATAAGCTGAGATGATGAGACAAGGCCATATTTAATTTTCCATGTTCCTTTATACTTAAATATTTTGTAGCGGAATAAAATAATTTTTAATTCTTTTTCTCCACCATTTATTACTTACTTATATCTCTTTCAAAATTGACGACCGACATTCTTACTTTGAACTTGATTTTTTTTTATGACAACTTCTTCTTTCGACCTTATCAATGCTTTCCATCAGGCAAGATAGAGGTCGAACGCACACAAATTATGATTAAAAAAACTCCTCACTTTAAAAAAGTAAGGACTTAATTTAAATTAGCAACATCCATCAACTTTTCCACCTTAACTTATCATCGGAAATTCGTAATAAAATTATGTCAAACATGTTTTTCCCGAAGGTTTTAATCTCCATCTAAATCGGGTCAGTGATTAGGGCTCGTGAACAGATAAATAAATAAAATTGCTTATTCAGGGAAGTACCTGGAAAGTTCTAAATTAGATGTGTAAATTGCTTTTTTGTGTAAAAAGTGTGAAGGTAAATAATTTTCCTTTGAAAGTCAGTTTTCGTGAATGATTTCGTTGATTACTTTTTACTTGAAGTTACTTATTTGATAATATATTTAGATTACTTTTCGAAATTTATATAAGTTATACTACTGTATACATCTATGTATATTACATATTATAAAACTCTTCCGTTACTGAGTGATGTACTGACTGACAGACAACGCACAGCCGAAACTACTGGTCGTAGAGAGCTGAAATTTGGCACGTGTGTTTGTTGGGCGGAGTAGGCTACCACTAAGAGAGGATTTTTGGAAATTCCCTCCCTAGGGGGAGAAAAGGGAGAAAAACCCGAATTCTGCCGAAAGGCATTATTCCACGAAGTCGGCATAAGGTAGTACATTATATATTTTTTAAATTGTGTATGAAAACTAGTTGCGTTTATCTTCAAATTGATGGCTCTATGGTGACTCTACCGCAGATTTGGAAAATCGTAATCTATATGCATAACTTTTTTAGCCTCAGTTTTACCAGAGTTTCCCAAGAAAAATCGGGATACAAAATATCCTATGTTACTCTGCTTTTATTTAGTTTTGTATTTTTTAAATAGGTTCAGTAGTTTTAGAGTTGACTTATTACAAACTCATGATAATAAAAATATGTCTTTATAATATTTGTTCTTTCCGGATAATTTGTCAATTTTCGAGGACTAACGTAGAATTTAATTATTTAAACGTTAATTAACGTTAATTGTTACAGATTCGGAAATGGGTTATGCGAATATTTTGTACAAAATGTCCGGATAGTTGAAAACATTTTTGGTAAATCGTAAATTGTTTCAGTTTTGATGTTTGGACAACATCATTTAACTTAGATTTTTCTTGGTACTTATTATAGGTAAAATCCAATAAAAATCTCAATTTATTACATGTACCATTTATTTATATTGTTGTAGGTATACGTTGCAAATTGTAACTTTGTAAAAAATACTCTTATTTCATATATTTACCGGCACTATATGGTACACTATAGATTTCGACATCCTCAAAAATTATACGAAAACAAACCAAATTAAAATCAACTAAAACTAATAACCAGCTTTATCAACATTGTAACAACACACATTACTTAATAATTACATAAGAGGGTGGGACCCTATTCCTGACAACCCTGTTTCAATATATCTGTTTTGGACATTTCAAAGCTCAAAGCTGGACTTGCGGTTCAATTAAGCTCAGACTAATTTGCGGTATTCAATCTATAGACATAAATACGAACGTAAAATGAGGAGTCTGGACGCAACGTCGACAATCAATAAATAAATAATATTTTGACAATGTTGGTCGTGTTTAACACTGTCTGGTGCATGAGCTGGAGGTTCCGGGTTTCATTTTTGAAGTTTGCTAACTTCGTACGTCATGTCATCGTATGCTGTTGTTGAATATTCAGTTTCTTTAAAAGGTGTATCTGTGAAATATTGTTTCGAGAAAGTTACCTCTTAACAATTTTCGATAAATTAAATTAAGTACTTAAATTAAGAATACAATAACTAAGAAAAATAAACAATGACCAGTCGAATCAAATTTCCCAAATGATCAGCAAACTCTTCCTTATTATACCCATGTCATGTGGGTACATAAGGAAAAGTCAGTCCGCCATTTTTACGAGTCCGCCATATTGGATTTAATGTAACGTCACTTAGCTGTCATGCATCGTCATTCAAACTAATCGTGTAAGAAAAATTTCATCTCATTCGGTTGAGGATAACTGTTACAAAAATTGATTGCAAGATGTGTCCTACACATTGTAACTTTGTAAATCACGGCTCTTAATAATTTCGATTAAATTAAAATCTTGATAGTCCTAGGGCGTATTTCACGATCTTCAAGTAACGTTCCGAGTATACTCACAAGTTTTGTCTTTGTCACTTGATATAAAGTATGTAAGAGACAAAACTAACTTTATTTGGTGAGTAGCTTTACTTGATGGTCGTGAAATAGGCTCTTAGTAATCTTAATTCCTATACTAATATTAGCGCGTTCAACCATATAAACAAACTCTTAGCTTTATTTATATACATATACTAGCTGCGCCCCGCGGTTTCACACGCGTAGTTCCCGTTCCCGTAGGAATTGCGGGATGAAAAATAGATGTTGGCCGATTCTCAGACCTACTGAATATGCTCACAAAATTTCATGAGAATCGGTCAAGCCGTTTCGGAGGAGTATGGCAACGAAAACTGTGACACGAGAATTTTATATATTAGATAGATCATTGAAATATGTACTAGAATACTAAGTAAATACTAAAATACTTAGTATTTTATATAAAGATTGAATGATAAAATCAAGTGATAAAGTTACATAGAATAATGGATAATATTAAGTTTTTTGAAATGTTAGAAAAATAAGCTTTGAAAATGTACGAGTATTCGTAAATCTACTTTTGATGTTCGCTGTAGTTTACATAACGAAGATTTATATACTTACATCACATCTATATATATTTGTATAGCTACTGACAGACGGATTGACATCCCATTATCGTGGATAACCTGACAAGGGGTTGTTCCAGATAAGGGTTGAAGTATTCGCGAGCGTATTCTATGGAAATGTAGTTTGTTTGTATATTATATTGACTGTTTGCTTTGATTTCAATTCATTTTGTATATTGAATATATTGTTGGTAGAATTACGTTACGATAACTAGATATTATATCATGTCACATTGATTTAGAGTTTTCGTGTTATATTTTCTTGTACATACAAGTTTTAAGGGACATCTGTACCAAAATTTCAATTAAATCGGTTCAGTAGTTTTTGCGTGAAGGGGTAACAAACATCCAAACTCACAAACATACAAACTTTCGCATTTATAATATTAGTAGGATACAGGCCTTTGCCCTTAGTAGACTCTTACAGACCAAGACTTACGTTCAATAGGTACTATTAGATGTACTACAATAGTAATAAAACGTTATTTAAAAAGCATTTTACAGTAACTTTAAGTACCTTTCAGTAACAAAGCTGTTAACGGCACTCTTAACATTTTCAGCTGAAAAACTAAAAGTACAATACTTCGCTGTAGTATTCTGTTAGACAGGCGATTTTAGCCCCTCTGTTTGTAATGTTAAAGTTCTTTTTCCGTTGATATTGAATATACTAGTCAGTTTTACAATAAATTCTCGTAATTTCTGGATGAAAAGTGTCCCTTGACCTATTTTTTAATAGAAACGTTTATACTTTTTTATAACATAAAAATAATTGTTTTTTTTTTCAAAAACATGTTTCTTGTAGGATAGCCTATTAGATAACAAAGAAGGTTAGAGATAGAGAACATTTTAAACAATGGCATACATAATATTTTGAAAAATGTATTCAAAATTTTTGCCTTGACTTGAACCCGGAACCATGCTGAACAGTAGCACCGCTCTTCCAATTGAGCTACCGTGGCTTCAAGTCTATAAGTCGAAAATATTGAACGCTTGGTATTGCGGTCTAAGGGCAGCCGCGGTTTATAAAATTAGTAGTTAGAAAGATAGCTAACTAAAAAGACAAGCAAACATACTTCAGCATAATATTAAAGCAGAAATATATAATTTTATATACGGACGTTATTAAAACTGGGGTTATTTTTTACTGGAGAGTAAAAGTTAAACGTCAAGAGAACGTTAAGGGTTCTAATATAAATTTTAATTTAACCAGACATTGTAGCACGAGTTTAATGTTTTTAACTTCCGACATGGCTTTTTATTTTATTACTAGCAGCGCCCCGCGGCTTCACCCGCGTAGTTCCCGTTCCCGTGGGAATTTTGGGATAAAAAGTATCCTATGTGTTATTCTGATGTATAAGCAAGATTATTGTAAAGTTTCATTAAAATCCATTCAGTAGTTTTTGTGTGAAAGAGTAACAAACATCCATACATACAAACTTTCGCCTTTATAATATTAGTAGGATTAGTACTGTAGAACTGTAGATATGGGTAGAAGTGGCTAATATTTTAACAAATTTTATAAGTACTTTCATTGACAACCTATTTAGCTTGTCTATGCTTATGTTATATAACTTGTAAGAAGGAAAAAATGCTATTTTGCTTTAGCCTAATAAAAAATATGTTATCACTTATTCAAAACAATGCTAGTTTCTCGATTGCAAATGCATCTTTGTGACCTAAAACTTGAGGGATGAACAAATGCGTAATACCTAATTTTTCGGAAGAATTTTTTATTAAAAGTAAATGTTCACGTCGCGGAGTCAACTATTAAAAAACGCATATTACAAAAGGTTAAAATTTGAAGTTAACCCAACTTCCATCTTGACCTATTAAGTACACTTATATTTTTTGCCATAATTCACGAACCTAAAGCCTAAACCTAAGCCATAACAACTAGCTAGCTAGCTACATTACAACGAGCGGTCACAAATATAAGTATTCAAATTACGGTAGCTCTATAATATAAAGCAACTTATTGTTAGTTATCGAATTATGGCCAGACTAGAGATTGTACGGAATAATTGGGTTGAATATTAACCTTTAGAAAACCTATACAGTTTGGAAGTATTTGCTTTAGTTATTTCAGATTTAATAATCAAGTTACCTGCTCTTGAAACTGAGATACTTCTCTACTTTCTCGTGATTGAGTTCTTTTAAATTTGTATCATGTTGTTTTTGTCAAGGTACTTACTATTACATGGGTTTCCTATCTAATATATAAAATTCTCGTGTCACAGTTTTCGTTGCCATACTCCTCCGAAACGGCTTGACCGATTCTCATGAAATTTTGTGAGCATATTCAGTAGGTCTGAGAATCGGCCAACATCTATTTTTATCCCGAAATTCCTACGGGAACGGGAACTACGCGTGTGAAACCGCGGGGCGCAGCTAGTTAATATTATAAACTAGTGACCTACACTGGCTTTGCACAAGTTCAGTTTTTAAAGTCAGTCTTAGCTGGTCATACATATCTATAGTTATAGTACAAAAGACTATGTTTGTTTGAACTCAATAATCTCAGAAGCTAATCGTTCGAATTAAAAAAATGTTGGATATCCTATTTATTGAAACATCACGCTGTGACCAATAGGAAACTGCTCCAAGTAGCAATTACACAAATCAAGGCACAGCTTGACATCGTTACTAATTCGTTACTAACACACAGACAGGCAGAGTTACTTTCGCATTTATAATCCCAACTAATATTATAAATGCGGAAGTAACTCTATCTGTCTGTTACCTTCTCAAGGCTAAACTACTGAGCCGATTGACTTGAAATTTGGTACAGGGGTAGCTTATAGTCCAGGGAAGGACATAGGCTATGTTTTACTCCAAAATTCCCACGGGATCGGGAACTATGCAGTTAAAACTGCGGGGTACTGCTAATAATATATAAACATTTCACGCAAAGGCCAGCTATTTTCTGAAGCGACCAATTCTAAAATGTAGCTATAAATCCTACTAATATTATAAAGGCGAAAGTTTGTATGTATGGATGTTTGTTACTCTTTCACGCAAAAACTACTGAATGGATTTTAATGAAACTTTACAATAATCTTGCTTATACATCAGAATAACACATAGGATACTTTTTATCCCAAAATTCCCACGGGAACGGGAACTTCGCGGGTGAAGCCGCGGGGCGCTGCTAGTGTATATATATATACATAAGTATGTCAATGTTCTATTAGTGAATTTAGTAATCCATTATATAAGAGGTCAACGTTCTTATATTGTTTTTAGTGAACTCCCGACCTCCAATTCACGGCTCGATGATCACAACTTGATATTTTGTTACTCTATGCCTTACTTCCATATCTATTGAGCTGTTGGTAATATATACGTGCGTTGTCAGTCAGTTAGTCAGTCAGTACATCACTCAGTAACGGAAGAGTTTTATATAAGTACTTATATGGATTGTGTGTGTGTGAAGATTCTGAAACCCTAGATACAGATAATAAACCTAGATAGAGTTCAGTTGCTCTTTATGATAGTAGAGTGAATGCTTATTATGTATGTTATATGTTCAATTTTTCATTTTCACAGTTTTTCATGAGCTTTTTGTAAGCTCGACAATTTCTTAGCTAAAAGTTAAAAATAGTTTCTTCAAATTACTGTAGTACAATGATTTAGTATTTTTACTTGGAAAGTTTCCCGGGAGTTTTGAAATTTGGTAATTTTATAGATTTTGATAAGTATGCTCTTTCCAAATTTCAACTTTGCCACCTCGTATGTTTGCCGCTCGAACAACCATAAATAAATAAAATAAAATAAATAAAATTAATTGATATAGAGGCGCCCAAAAGCAGTTCTTTGATAATAACTCCTTTCCGACGCATTTTACAGGAAAAATATATCTACATAAAATAAAAGTAGAGGAAATTTCCTACATTTTTTACCTCTATGGGTCGGTTAGGAATATTTATTAGACTCTATTTAACGTAAATGAACTACTCTACTGCATACAAAATTAAAATACTCATTCAATACCGTAATATCGAACTGTATTTTAAAAGCAATTACAAAAATAGCACGACAAAAGGTAATTAATTCACATTGATCCATTCGCTGTAAGGGAAAAAATAAAACTGGCCAAGTGGGAGTCGGGTGCAAGATACAAAGGTTCTAATATAATAGAGATAGATTAACCAAAATGAAATTACTTTTTCTTGCCTTGAAAAAAAGTTTGGTTTGAAAATTATTATGATTAACGGGATATTTACCATGTAAGTATATTATTTATTTCTCTCTTAAGCAATTATCAAATCCACCCGCAGTACAGTCCAACAGTTCATCCGTGATCATGGCGCTTGCAACGAAATATCGGAAACTCGAAATAAATAATATACATGGTAAATATCCCGTTAATCATAACAATTTGAGTGCTAATAACCATGATAACTATAAAAACTATATTGGTTTGAAAATATTCGGTTTTTCTGTAAAAATGACGTATCGCCTTCTGGGTTGTGAAGGTCTGATGCACAGATTATGGAGTCGGTTTAGGACATCCGTCCTGAGTGATGCCTAGTTCTCTTTTCAAGGTCTGATGGCAATCACTCTCCCTTAAATTCTGACACTGCGCGAAATCTGGCTAAACTAAAATCATACCGCAATTAGACATGATTCAAGGGTTCAAAAGAGGAAGAAGAAGCATAACATTACATTTATGCCGTATTATATCTCAATCGGTCTTGTAGTTTCTGTGATAAAGTAAAAACCGTCAACTAGATATACATCCTCAATAAATAACCCGTCCAATATCAACACTCGTTATTCACCAACCACATACACACCACAATTAAGCCATCAATACCGTATTAGTAACACCTGGTTACATTTTCGTAAGGAACCCTAAACCAAGTTCAACGACCCCGCTACACCCGACCTTTGGTTCCTTGACAATGCATATTCATGTATCTGTTTAACAAAGGGACTACCGATACGATAGCCTCGGGGAAGTGTTACTTACATACAAATAATATGCTAGAAATATATTATATAAGATTACTACCGCGGTTTTACCCGCGTAGTTCCCGTTCCCGTAGGAATATGGGGATAAAACTATAATGCTAAAAACCTTCTCACTGAATCACTCTATTTATTAAAACAAAATGCGTTGCGTAGTTTTAAAGATCTAAGCATACATAGGGACATAAGGACAGAGAAAGCGACTTTGTTTTATACTATGTAGTGATTATTAAAAGACTAGCAGCGCTCTGCGGTTTCACCCCCGTAGTTACAGATCCCGTGTGAATTTCGGGATAAAAATAGCCTATGTCCTTCCCCGGACCATAGGCTAGTAGGCTACCTCTGTACCAAATATCAAGTCAATCGGTTCAGTAGTTTAGCCGTGAAAAGGTAACTGACAGACAGATAGAGTTACTTAGTTCTTGAAAGTCTAATAAAATAAATATTTTTTGTACCCACTTCCCACCCTTTGCCACTGTGTTTTAAAGAAAACCAAGTAACATATTCAAATTCTTTAGGTAATTTGTTCAGTACATATTATGGCAATTTTTCTATAAAATTCCTGTGCGGAAATTACCTTTCAGGCAACTGCGTACCTTTGCGTGCCCCCAAAAAAATGGTACAGATAAGAATTATTACAAAATAAGATTTTCTTCTGATAGTCGCCTAGAAATCTGTTGACATTTATTTCATCAAAATACAAAATCACAGCTAGTAAAATGTTTTTTACCAATCACCCCTCAAAGACATTTTATTTATCTTTTGGTCACCCCTTTTGTCCATCATGAATCAGTTAAAAACGTGACATTTTATCCTATTATTTAATCTCCCCAAGTTTATCGTTGAGACATACTTTTGAAAAGAAAATTTAAAGGTATTCATATTGAATTACAAGAAAAGTTTACACTGAAAACATACAAACTCAACCCAACAGTTTGTGTTGTGAATAATGTTTATATTAAAGTTGAAAAATACTTCGATTACATAACATGTTTTCAATAAAATAAAAGAAGGTTGGTTTGTTTTGTTTCAACAATTGACATGGTAGGTGTTTTATTGTAATTTTATTCAAATATTCATCTAACAATTTTAAAGCACGTTGCTCATATTGCGTTCTTTGATTTACATGAACACACACTGAAATAAAACTACTTTGACGGATTTTTGTCGTGGTTATAATTCTGTTTTTGTAAGAGAATTTCAACTCTACGCATCAGATGCCGAAGAAATATCATACATCACCTCGATAGCTGCACCTATTAGCTAATTCTTCATTGATTTCATAATTGTTAAGTTAACGTTTAAACAAATAATTGCAATAATTTGTTCACACGCCGAACGGATTCTATTCTAGTATTAGACACTTACTTACATAGTTTCAAAATTACATAACTTAAAGTACATAAATAACTACGAAAACATCCATAAACTGTGGAATTTAAAGTGAAAACATTTCATAACGTGGGTAGTACCCTAAAAGGTTTATTAATTCGCCGTTTGAGAGCGTGCCGGCGGAAAATCCTAATTTTCACAGCGGACACACCAAGGTCGACTATATTAATAAAGTAGATACCTAACTTTGGTACCTAGACATCAGTTAGGTATTTGGTTACGCAATGTCAAATAAAGGATAAGTATATTCGTTACGTAACAGTATTATTACATATCATGTGCTAATATCATCAGAGCCTTTGTCCTATAGAGGGTATTTTCATTATCCTACTAATATTATAAAGCCGAATGTTTGTGAGTGTGGATTTTTGTTCCTCTTTCACGCAAAAACTACTGAATGGATTTTAATGAAATTTGGTACAGATGTTCCTCATACCTAGAAATAACACATAGGATACTTTTTATCCGAAAATTCCTACGGGATAAGGTTCCACGCGGGTAAAACCGCAGGGCACGGCTAGTGTGTAATAAACTTCTAACTGTACTAAGTCTTAACTAAGATCATCAGGATAGAGGTCTTTGGTTTACAGTAGAACATTACAGAACGTTACCTCTCCTAGACTGTATGTACTATCTAGATTTTAGCACAATTTAAGACTATACAGACACAAAAGTAGATTTACTCAAGCGTTTTTCTTCTTTGGGAAAATCATATACTACCTATATTGCAAGAAAAACTAATGTAAAATTGATGTAAATCGTTTCAATTCATTTCCCAAAAATAGGTAATATTAGTCTTCGTTATAATAGTGAAAGAGTATCATTCTAGTATATTCGTTCTATATTTGTGTGAACCACAAATGTTTGTCTCGGTCTGGGTGTGTGTGTGTGAATGAGTGCGTAGTTTCTGATACCCTAGATACAAGTTACGAGCTTATTTAGGGGTCAGTTACTATAATGAGATGATGTAGTGAATGATTATGTTATGTTAGCGGGATCTTAGGTGGCTTTCTTTCCAATAATGTCTGAATACGTTCAAAACTAAAATGTAAAAACAATTTAAAAAAATAGTTTCAGTTGTTAAAACATTGTGTGAAGGTCAAATTTTAATTAACCACAATTTTCTCCATTGTAATAACATCTTAATTAATTTTTCATAGCGGTTAGTCATCGTACGTCACTTACTAACAAACTGCGTCACTGTAACTGTTGTTCACTAGTTTACATATAAGTACATGTATTTTATTGATAATTTTACTAATTTTTACTTTATAAAACAAATGTTTTATTTACATACAATTGTCTTTTAGGATTCATTACAGAGTACAAGTATACTTATTTTTTTCTTGTAAGTAGCTAATTTTCCAAGTTATACACTAGCTGTGCTCGCGGTTTTACCCGCACAGTTCCCGATCCCGTGGGTATTTTGGGATAAAAATGTGCTTCCCCGGACCATAAACTACCCCTGTACCAAATTTCAAGTCAATCGGTTCAGTAGTTTTTGCGTGAAAGAGGAACAACATCCATACATCCACACTCACAAACATTCGGCTTTATAATATTAGTAGGATTATTAGTAAGGATTTCAAAGGATAATTGGTGCGTGCTAATAAATCCTATGGAGTAAACCAAATTTTAGATATTTAAGGACTATAACAAACTTTGACTACAGTCTATGCTACCAGGAATAAAACATAGGATACTCATCACCCCAAAAATCTCAATAGATTGACATTTACACAGTTATAATCGCTGTAATCGCTGTAAAATAACATCTAAATATCAGAAACATAACAATATTAATAGTCATCCTTAAATGTTTACGAGAGCGTACATTTACGAGGCTCGTCCACAGACTGTCGACAGCTAAATCAAGTTATTTTTAATGTATAGTCTGCACTGTAGTTGTTTACCAGTTGGGATTTGATGTATGGGACAGGGAACGTATTTAGGTTACTAGTTAATCTGGAATGAATATGTGTAGTATTAAGGGAAGGTTCATATCTGACGGAACATGCGTCGCGTATTATCGGGAACAGACAAATGTATAGAAAAACACTTGACCGTTCACACTCAACCGATTATACGTTAGTGCGTTGAGAAGTGTTTTTCTATACATTTGTCTGTTCTGGCGTTACGCGACCGATAATACGCGACCAGATATGAACCTTCCCTAAGTGTGGCAAGTTCTGGTCCTCAAAAATATGAGTCGACACGCAAAGACGAGTAGCGAGGATAATATACTAGCAATTTCATCTATAGTCAAGACTCAATTGTTGATCTTATAAGGGTAACTAGCTGTGCCCCGCGGTTTCACCCGCGTAGTTCCCGTTCCCGTGGGAATATCGGGATAAAACATAGCCTATGTTCTTTCCCGGATCATAAGCTACCCCTGTTCCAAATTTCAAGTCAATCGGTTCAGTAGTTTAGCCGTGAAAAGGTAACAGACAGACAGACAGAGTTACTTTCGCATTTATAATATTAGTAAGGATTCAATTTATTATTTTACATCAAATTAATAAGAATAGTTGTATTTTTTTCATCGAGCCTTTACGATGCATGTAAAATCACTTAATCACAGATCTCTCACTGATGATATTAGGGGTAACCACTCTTAGGTATCTGATGTGTGTTGGTCATAATCATTCAAACAAGATACATTTTTTAGAACATGCATCCTTCAATCCAGGGTTAGCGCGGCTCTTCTTTAGTGCTGTGAATTTGCGCCCTGAGCGCGATGTAAGAGTCCATAGAGGTCCATATTGGCTCACCTAAAGTTCTTTACCCGAAAATGTTTTTCCTAACTATTTGTAGTCCGAATGATCATTCTTCCTAAAAATTTTCATCCTAAAGTTTTAATTCATACTATTTGTAGTGCTACCGACGATGCTCATAACACTGATGTGTCCGAAAATTTTAATTACTAACATCATTAATGTAAACATATTTAAACTCCTACTGTTTTTTATCATAACGCTTTTATCCCTAAACATACTTACCATAATATTTTCACTCATGCTCAGAAAGAAACATTTACCAAGTGTAATAAAAAATATATGTGGGTAGATGATGATATTTATAGTTTTAATGATTATTATACGACTCATTTACGGTTATGCTTATGGCCTGGGAGTTTACCATAACCATAACTAAAGGACCAATTCGGTTCTGGCACTTCGCCGGCCGCTGCCGCGGCACGGTCGCTACGCTCGCTCGGCTCGTGCGTTGGGGTCACAGTTCTAACATAACCTAAACCAATAATTAGGAATAGGACCGATTCGTTACTGGAACTTGACTGAGTGATTGGAGCAGGACTCTGGTTTTGCTCGCTCGGCTCGTGCGTTATATGTTATACCTACATGTTATGTAAAAACAAAGTTACGAAATATTTTTTGTATATAATATTGATTATAATAAATAAAAATAAATCTAAACAAAAAAGATATGACTTTGAATAATAGTATGAACGATGGTTATGTTGAGAAAATATAGGAAAACAAATAAAAGTGTAAAAGATCTTTATTGCTACTGACTTTATGCAGTTGAATGTTTCGGAATTAAAACATTAGTGACAAAGATTTTAGGAGTTGCGATTGTTAGGATAAAAAATGTTACCACCCATAATAATGAGTACTAGCGTACCTGAATCCCGCAAAAACCATCAGCTACACTCTCATTCACGTCTGTTCGCGAAGCTCCACGGCGCTAGTGTAGTGGCGCCAATAAGTTTTGTACAACAATTATTCAAAATTGCAATTTTCCGACCCATTGCATTCTATTACATCAAAACTTACTTGACAACAGATGCCGTCAAAACAAAGTTTGCCCTAAATTATAAATTTAACTCAATAAATATGTATAAGTTCATTAATATTCATAGTCTAGTCCGATTCAGTGAACACGATATTAATAGATTATTTGTTATCTTCCAAGTTGTCAACTACTACACAGCCCACTGCACATGTCGTATTAATTTTAATGTGACATATATGTTTATTATTACGAAATATTAACCATTCCGCTTGTCATAAGCCTGTTACATCCATTTTCTGTTACACATAAATTAGAGTTGACTCAAAATGAGATTTTCGTGAAATCTTATGTTACTGGGCATCTTGGAAATATTATAGAAAAAGGATAGTGTAATAAAGTAACTGTTTATAAGATTCTACTGCAGACCAAAGGCACTGTTATTACTGATGATATTATTATAGTGAAAAGGAATAGAGCTAATCAACACACTTGACTAGTGCGTGTTATTAGTCTTCTTTAGTAAGTTGAAACCTACGAAATGAATCCGTTTCTATATGTTTTATTATATTTTGCTTTAAGTATATATTTATTTATGTAGATACGATAAGTCCTTAAGTATGTTTGTCTATAATTCACATGGAAACAAGATCAAATCGTTGATTGTTTTGTAAATAAAATCCGTCGGATTTATTTGAGACTCCCCAAATACATTTATTTTTCAAATCGATTTCGGCTTCTAAACACATTTTCCTTTTAAGCCACTCAGAATACGTTAAAAATGAAGACGAAATAATGCTTTTAAAGGATGTTTAAATAAATAATAGGTACAACAGATAAGGCTTCATTAGTACGTTTCGCATACAAGAAAAAGTTTTTAAAAACCTTTTTAGGATTTAATGCTGTTGAGTTAGAATATTATATTGGTTTGCCCTGTCACTTTCGTGAGATGTTTGGAGCTTACTTCTTAATGAGGAAAACGTTTGTAAGGAGACTGAATCGTATATTATGTATCTTCGCTAGACCACATTAAGGCTGTACTTCAACCGACTGTCAGTGTCTAATTTTGTGCAACAAATTTTATTATATCTTTGATAGCCTGCAAAGCCTGTATTTAATTTTCGGATCTAGCTATGCATATTTTCCAAACTTGACTCGAGTTTGAGATTACCAACACGCAAGCGATAATTACGGTAGAAGTTTGATTAAAATAGTAGTTGAGTTTAATTAAAATCTATAAATATCTCCCAAATATTTGAGCTCTCCCAATATTTTCGTACAAGTTTCTATATCAAAACCCATTTCGACTTTTAAAAACACACAAAAGTAAACTTACTATCTTTACATGTATTCTAATAATAGAGTGATTTTTCTAAAACCGTTCCGTCTACCAATTTCCCAGTATACTGTCAGGGATATAGCCCTTTGCTTAACCTTGTTCCACGGTTGGTTACCATCGGCAAACTTTGGTTAGCATTAGGGAAACTTTCGGGACCTATTTCCATTGGTTTTAAACAGAAAATCCACCATTTTATTTTTTGGAAGACTTTTTTTGTAAACTTCTTTTCTTTTTGGAGTGTTTTGTTATTTGGATTAACTTTAGATTAGGATTAAATGGGAATGGATTTTAAAGATAAGCTCTATGTACTAGTACATGCTTTAAAAAGTAATCTATTGACAGTGTGTATGTGCATTCGTAAGTGAACATAAGACCTCTGTAATATGGGCCTTTGTGTATTTATATTGCGATATTTTTTTGCTTAGACTCTAACCGACCCTGATTCTCTAAACTATTAAGCTGTGATAATGCTACTGAAATGTATTTTAATATCGACATTATGGCCGTTTTTTTTTTGACAATTTGTTGTCATTATGGTATTCTCTTAGTGAAAACTACTCCGCTGACTCAATGGCTCCATAAAACTTAAATGGTTGTCATGGAAACAGTCTGACATTTATTTGACAAAAAAATTATTGAATTTTTACATGCAACAAAGACCACTGAGACACCATAGCCATATGAATACATTTTAGGAGAATACCAAATTTCTGACACTCTCGTTATGGTGCCTCAATATCAACATATTGTCTGATCAATAATGTCAAATTGCAGACTTAGGCCTGGACTATATCTGTCACTCTACTATCAAATGATGTTAGTACGACAACTGAGACTGACTTATATCCTTCGAAGTACGGAAACGCTCGTGAATTGAGCCACTTCGGTAATGGCCACCCAGCACTATTACGACAGTACCAAACGTTGCTGACTGACACGTAGTATAAACTGAAAAAACTTCACGTAGAGTCAAGCTAAATAATGTGTATTTAATTTATTTTCTTATTCATTTAAATAAATAACGAATTAAAATTTCATGCTCTTAATTTACCTGTAATAAATGATTTATCCGTAGCAGCTTTGATTAATATTGT
Organism: Timandra comae; assembly: GCA_958496195.1. Lineage (NCBI taxonomy): Eukaryota > Metazoa > Arthropoda > Insecta > Lepidoptera > Geometridae > Timandra > Timandra comae. The sequence continues at coordinate 10,216,988 of OY292366.1, read as the reverse complement.
TATTTTAATTGCGAATAACTGTTATTGCTTGCAATAATAATATGGAATTCAATTGAAATATAATTAAATATTTACTACCTTAAACTTAAAGTTAAATGTTTAACTATAATCGGGATTTTATCGCGTAAAGTTACTAAATTATAATTACCTTGAATATCTAATATAATTATTATAGTTTAGAGACGCTTCGATCAGGTAACATTAACCGTGGTCACAAATTAAAAACAATAATAAACTCTGATTTCAGTTTGCGTAACTTAAAAGTCAAAAACATAAATGTGAAATGAGAGCCAAGTTCAGTTAATATTCTGCCTTCGACAAAAGAAGTGATATTTGTACAAAATAACATAATTTCAATTTTTCCCTTTTCATAACACCATCCCAAGGTATTTTTGTGTAACAATACCCCTTCAATCTATCCACAAAATCAGCAGTACCTCGTCATATAAGGTACGGTGTCATGCGACGCGATCTCTAACCTTTGAACGGTGTGAAAGGCCAAGAACGAATACGACGTGTATTTTGTTGTTCCAGGGTTTTATTTATAATGGTAATTAATCAGAAAATAATTGGGTGAAAAGGATTTTTTTTATGTAGGTGTAGGAACCGCGATTTTTGAGACAGAGTAATGGAAATTTTGTTAAATATTGTCTTTTATCGTACGCAGTTTTCTCTTTTATATCCACTCCAGTCGTTCATTTTTCTTCATACCAAATGGTTGTATGTTCGTTCAAGGCTTTGGTTCGTTCAAAGATGGGTAAACTAACATACTTATAAACGTATAATAAGACGAAGAATCAGAAATATACGAGTACAAAGATTAAACCGCGATTTTCATCCGTAAAAATTTAGTTGTGATTCATGAGAATTTACTTCTATCAAGGGATACATTGCTCGTTCTTCTATACCTTAGAATGGTTACTTGGGGTATTGGGAATGAAATTCTTGATGTAACACTAGCCGTGCCCGTGGTTTTAAGCGTATTAAAATTTGTATAAACCTTCTTGAATCATTCTATCTTTTAATGAAAACTGTATTAAAATCCGTTGCGTCTAGTTCAAAATATTTAAGCATATCTATGGAAAGACAATGCGAAGCAACTTTGCTTTGTACTGTGATATTCAATGACTCTATCATATCACTAATTGACCCCTAACTAGGTCTATTACCTGTATCTATAGTATTAGAAACTACAGACACTCTACAAGACCGATACAATTTGGTCTAATAATGAACATTAGACCCTCAATTTGAGCTAATAACTATAATTGAATCACTGAATACAAATTCTTTTGATATCTATTTTATAGATTTATAGGCTTATTGAGAATTACCGATGACTGAGAGGATAAATCCTTAATGAAATAGGGTCAGTGGGAGCAAAGCCGAGGTCTTAACCAGTACGAAGCAATATATATTTAAAATTCCCAGTTACTCGTCTGCTACTCGCTGCCTTGTTAGGAAAACCAACTGGTTTCGCTTGTTTTATGAAGGGCACATTTTTCGAAAAGGTTTTATAACATAGAAACGACTTTATAATATATCTTTTGAACTTATTTGTATCATAAGCGAGCATTGTACGCGTTCAAAGAGTACGTTTTGAAGTATTTGTGTCAGCTACGTTCGTTGCACTGTACAATACGAGTTCAGATGTTGATTCTAATCTCTACACTTCGTCATAACGTTGCTAATACTATTAACATCATGTTTTATTCAAAAGGGGACTCGAATGGGGATTCTGGTTACAGTTTTTTAGATCAAGGATCGCATTTGAAGTAGGTGTTTGTGTTGAATGATGACTAAAGTGTTTTTGAACAATATTTATCAAAATATTTGTATGTTGCAATATGTTGCAATTGCGTACTTTTGCAAAAAGCTAGTCATCTTTATCAGGTCAAGTTATCTAAGTAATTTTCCTGAAGTGTTTAAAAATATTCTTACTCAATTTTCATGAACAAACCGACCTTATGCTACTGTTTTACCACGGTGTTTTACTTAGTTGCAGACTGCATAGTTACAATTACGGATGAAATGTCTTCAAATGCCTTAGGACTTTCGTGTGTAAATACCATTAGTGTGTGTAGTATTTCTCCTTACATCAACTACACTGTTGCAAATGGTATAACCGGAGTGTGTATGTATGTACCATCCATTTGAAACGCAGCTAATCTATCAGTCATCTCCTTCGTGGCCCCTTTGTGAATTTCATTTGTAGTTGGTACAAACTCGTAACTGTAAGCTGAATACAACACAATGTCTCCGCGATAGTTATCTCGACAGCTATAATAGTGAGCTAATAACACCATTGAACCTGCATACAATAGAAAGCTTCAAGACTCGCCTTGTCTGTATCTATCGACCGGCTAACCCCAATATGGCACACGGAAAATTTACTCCCGAAAACAGTGTTGACACCTATAAAGGGTACAAGTATGTTGGGAAATGGAGGAGTTGTAATGTGCGGGGGGTGCGGGGTGGCCGGTCGATCGCCCCGAGACTTCTCACCGGGTCCGCACGTAGCGGCAACGTCGCGCTTTAAGAGGGAGGGCGACGCGGCAACCTCGCACGATCAGCTGTTGCTCCGACCACTTTATAAATTCAAAACAGGCCGCAAAAACGTGACGTGGACGATATTCCCGCCTTTTGATATGGGACGCAGCCATTGCACCACGCTTCGGACATTTTGTACGTTTTCTTGTTACTACTTGGTAGTGTGAAAGGGAAGGTTTCGTACTAGAACGGACTAACTTACAGACTGCTTTTCTATCTTTACTTTACACCCTAATTATAACTAGCCCCTTGTTAATTAGATTTTTCTTCTCTCCCAAAAAAAAATCTTTATTTTTCAAAACCATTAAGCGAAAACATCATTAAATCCAACAAAGTAACCTTCTAAGAGAAACGTCCAATGCATCACGAGACACACCCAAAAACTAGGACGAATCCATCTGCAACAAATCACAAACATAACCTAACACAATCTCTATATCTCCGTGAAACTAAATTCCCGGGCGAACAGGGCACGCGGAAGGAAGTGCAGCGGGGAGGGGGCGGTGCTGGCTCAATAATTTGCGTGCGGGGGGAGGGGGGCGAGTGCTCGGGGAACGGTGCAGTGCAATACCCTGGCCCAGTCGACTAGTCCACAAGGTCACTGCCGATGTTCACGCGACTCCATTCATGAGCCACAATTAGGTTCCAATTTCGAATTTCGTTCTATATTTGGCATCATCTAAATGGGTATGTGCGTGACCCTAATGTAGGGTTATGCGTGAAGACGGGTTACGCAATAATAGTTACGGTTTTGAATTTGATCGGTGTTATTAACTTGTCAGTTTTTGGGTTCGTTGAGGAAGGAACTGACGTGATGTATGGCTGTTTTTGAGTTATTTAGAACTCTATTTAGATCCCCATAAGGGATACAGTTTGGACAAACTTTTGAGGCAACTGTTTTGGATGCTTCATATTGATCCATTCCGTACCTTAATTATTTACCAACCACCTGTTTCAAGCGGAATTTTGGGCACTTTATGCTGAAGTAATGAAAATCATTTAGATTTTTCTATAATATGTTCTGTTCTTGCAAAAAGTTCAAGCGCATTGAATTTGGTAAAATAATCCCAGTTCCGAGTTCAATCAATAATTAATATTCTTGTATAGCAATATCAATACACATTAAAGTCTTAATTTGTTCGTGGCTTTTTTGTTTATTTTTTTTTTCATTTCCATGGCCTTTCAGATGCTTTGCAGAATCGACATCAATTATTTTCTGAATTAATTTTGTTCTTCATAGATTAAATATGGTTCCTTGTATAGGGTGTACCAATTTCCTTGAATTAATTCTCTCTTCTACTTTACGGATTCATAAAATTTTTCGCAATGAGCTTACTTAGAAAGATATATACTTCTTCTTTGCGTGTCGACTCATATTTTTGAGGACCAGAACTCGGCTAGATAGGTATTATACTTAGGACCTATTTCACAGCCCTAAAGTAAAGTTACTCACCAAGTAAAGTTAGTTTTGTCTCTTTCTTTCTTTATATCAAGTGACAAAGACAAAACATGTGAGTACTCGGAAAGCTACTTGAAGATGGTGAAACAGGCCCTTATCTAGCAATTTTGAAAAGTGGTACAACTATCCGGCTTTTAACTAATGCTATTGCACAAAGCCAAGCCATGTGACCAGTGAACAAATACAATGCATAATACAATATACTTAATAGTTTTTTTAATACAAATGTATAAAAAACACCATCATATAAAAGACTAACAGTGCCTTGCGGTTTCACCCGCGTTTTCTCTTTCCCGTGGAACACACACCGGGATAAAATACAGCCTATGTTACTCAACTTTGTAATGGTGAAAGAATTTATGAGATCGGCACATTAGTTTTTAAATTTATTCATTACAATCATACACACACACATACAAATCTTTCCTCTTTACTCGTTACTTGTTGACAGGCTCTTCTGCGTAATTAGACAACTCAGTTGCGTCCATTTTCGGTTTAAAGAAACTTTATTCTCAAAAGAACTTACAAAACAGTTCACTTGTATGAGAATTTATACATCAAAAAATATATTCTTAAGTGTATGTTTATTTATATTTTTTAGGTCTCTAGTGACAAAATGCATGCAGTAAACAAGCAAAATAAAATACAATATAATATCTACTTATCTAAATTTTGAATCATTCTGATACGTAAAATACAACTGTGTAAAAATACCTACTTTAGTAACATTACAATTTGCATGTATCTTTCCTCTTTATAATACACACATCAAAAGTGTCTAGGGATCAACATATATTTTTGCAATAACTTTTCTCCTGATTGATATTAATTAAAATTTTCTTTAAGGATTCATCAAATAAAGTGTTTTCGTTTGTCACAGTAACGATAAACCAAGTCACCTTTGCATTAATAAAGAAATTTGCCATTTTCCTAATAAAGGGATTTTTGACATTTGAACCACTAACATTAAAGTTCGAAAAAAAGACTGAAATAACAGTTTTCTTTAAAATTTTATTGGGTAACTTAAACAATTAATAATCCGTGTTTCTACCGCGAACACTAACAACACAAGAACATCGGTTTGGCATACTCAAAATGAGTTCATCCAAATCACGCTGTGGAATGGCCGCCCATGTTCGTTGCAACAACAAAAAAAGGTCTTCTTGCGACTGGATACCCTCCATATTCGGCAGAGCTCTTCTCTGTAGCATATCCCATGCATGCTCAATCGGGTTCAAGTCTGGCGACTGAGCAGGCCAGGGCAGGACATTGATGTTAGCTGCGGCGAGAGTCTGTCTTACAACTCTTGCGGTGTGCGGTCGTGCATTATCATGCATTAACTGAAATAAGGGACCGATTTGCACTTGTAGAGGAACGATGACGTCTGATACAATCGTCTCAGCATAAATTTGAGCGTTGAGGTTGCCTCTGATCCAAATCAACTCAGTTCTTCCGCCGATCCAAATACCCGCCCATACCATGATGGTTCCACCACTATAAGGATGGACTTCCTGGCAGGATTTTAATCGCTGTTGGCGTCCAGGGGTTCTCCAGTGTCGTATACGTCTTGTATCCGGTCTCATACCAAAACGAGACTCATCAGAAAAGCACACGAAACGCCATTGTTCTTCTGCCCAATTTCTGTGTTCAAGAGCCCATTGATATCGAATCCTACGATTGTGCATTGCTATAGGTGGTACCCGTAGCGGTCTTCGGGAATGAAGGTTCACTTCATGCAAGCGGTTTCTGACTGTTTGGTCGCTAATTAAGTTCCCTGAAGAGTGATGAAGCCGCACGGCTAACATCATGGCGGTTATTGTTGGAGCTCTTCGAGTTAAGATTTGAATGTATCGGTCTTGTCTCCGTGTGGTGCAGCGATACCGTCCTCCATGGCGCTCAGCCACGGTACCAGTGCTTCGGTAACGTGTCCAAAGTCGACTGATAACACTCTGACTTGTATTCAGAGCTAAAGCCACAGTACGTTGCCGGGAACCAGCTTCTATCATTCCCACGGCTCTGAGCATTTCTTCCCTGCTTAAATGACGTCGCCGCTCCATAATAACGTTGGTTTTAATCAGTAGTAGGGAAACAGTAGCACTAATAATGTCTTCAATGCGTTGTATGTTTTTATAGGGAAAATATTGACAGCTGATTTTCATCTTTTACTCGAATTTGATTCACAGTTCCTGATTCAAATTATGAAATGCACCAAAAAGGATCCATATAAATTTATAAAATCATAAATTTATTACAAAGCCACATCTCAATCTCAAGAAATCCGCATAAAAATGCTTGATCCCTAGACACTTTTGATGTGTGTATTAGTGTAAAAGAGTAGATATAGGTACATAGAATCCATAGTTAGTAACGAAGATATGATCAAAGGAAAACTGCGTCTGTGAGTGCAACTTTCCACCTCTCACAAGATGGAAGGGGCTTTCTACGAGGTCCGGCCGCTATTACGATACTTTCAACACGTATTTATATTTAGATATTACTACTTTTGTTCTCGTATCGACCGGGAAATGGCGGCTAAATAGGGTTTCTATCTGGACGATGTTTTAGTATAGAGGGATAATTTGTGCGAGCTAATCTTAGCGATTTAAAAAATATTTTTGCAGTACCTACTTAGCTTGGTTATAGGCTATAATGTTAACTATCTTCAAAAAAAGGAAGAGATTCTCAATTCTTCGGAATCTTTTTTCACAATACAGTAGGTTAACATTGTTTGTACGCTCTAATCTCTGGACGTAGGTACGCAATTTGAAAGAATCGTTTGAAAAAATATTTTTGCATTACTAAGCTTAGAGGCTATAGGTCTGGCCAGGAATGCAGGATAATACATCATCATGCCACTTACCCTAGAGTAAAATTTATACATTTTCATGATGTATCTTCAACCAGGGAAAATTTAACGCGATTGAAACTGTGGGAAACAACTTATGTAAGGAGGGTTAAACAACAAATAAAAAATTAAAATGTATTATTGAAAAGTTATAACAAATGTTCTTTTGTTAAGTTCTGTAGGTACGTTTTAATTAAAGTTAAGTAATTCAAAGGTTTCCCTCAAAAGGATTTTTTTCTATTCATAAAAATCACGTTGATACATTATTCTTTTGATTCTGAACCAACAAGTATATTTTTCCTTTCATTTTATTAAATAAACTTTGAGTATAACTTTCAAATGAATTGGTTTGGGAAACTTTGTTTTTTATTCAAATTCTTACGTGAACATTTTACTCCATTTTATTTACTTTTTAAAAACCCCTTATAACTAGCTGCAGTTTGTGGAAGATTCGTAAATAGTAAACAAATATGTACGTTTATTCCGTGTATATTGGACTGATTAACCACCAATTTCCGCGGAAGTTTATCTCATATACAAAAGTTTATCACAGCCTAGGTGTGTGTATCAATGAGTGCTTAGTTTCTGATACAGGAACTAAATACAGAATCTAGTTAGGGTAGTTACTTTATAAAGAATATCTATCAAGTGCATGTGAATGATGAATTAGGTACCTATACAAAGCTTGTAGTAGTAACAAAGTTCCATGAAGATTTATTGAGTAATTAAGACAAAACATCAAATAAACCAATGGCATGTTTATCGAAACTACATAACGAATTCCACCCAAAGGGCAGTGATGTTCTAACCACACAACCTGATGAGTTCCACACCCTAGCCATTTAAAATGTGAATGCTACATTGACTTTAACGGCAGCCATTGGTCCTAACTTCCTCACCACATGAAGCTATTGAAATGATTACAGGTCATCACCCGGAGATAATCATTAAGCTACACAACAGTTAGGTAGTATAGGACAATAGAAATAGTGCAGATGGAATAGGCTTTTGACAGTGACGTTGACGTTTCATTGGGATGCTATAAAATGGCAGTTAATAAGATATTTATTTACAAAATTAAAAATAATACACTTGGACATAACAATTTCTTTAAATAAAAAAAAAATCTAAGAAGTCTCTCCACCATGTCGCCTTTAGATCAAAACAAAGACCATTAAATTGGTGCTTCCTGATAGACACACAAAACTAGTTTCCTTTAAAATGTACTACGAATTTACTGAATTCTTTCCAAAAATACCTTGAAAGTAATAAAGAGAACTAAGTTTAGAGAAAATCTCTATCTAAATTCGAATATCTGAACAGTAAAACTGTCTATTAAGTTCGTGTAATCTATGTAATAGAGGAAGCAAAAACAAAACCTTTACTGCCGGCCGCGGCCGTCTCGTTTTTTTAATTTTGCAGATAAAAACATAATGCTTATTATTTTAACACAGTTTTTTGGTTAGAAGTCGTTTTTCTGTAACTAAATTTAGCTGATATCTCTATTTCGGCTTCTGTGGGTATGATTAAATGTTCTTCGGAAAATCAATACCTTTCTAAGAACAAATTATATTTAAATGTCAGAGATCCAGATGAAACTTCTGTAGTTTCTCTCTTTCTAGAAAGAAAGAAATAGGAAGTCTTTGTTCCTGCAGTGGGATCTTAGAAACCGTCTTTTACCAAGATTATTTTCTCTAATATAGGTTAGTAAACACTAAGTACCAATGGTACTTCGTGGTCTTCAAATGGCAGGTATGTTCTCAGCGGGCATGTTCTCACAGCTATTAGGAATGCAATTGACTAATATTCAGCCTTGGTCTGGTGTTAGCGTATGTCACATGTCAATTGAGGCACCCTATATACTTAGAGCTGAGCCCCTCTGTCTTATCCACGTGTTTAGTTTCCTGTGGGAAACATTGGGAGACCAAGTAGCCACTCATCAGACACTGATTGTTTTGCTCAATAGTATTTTGCTGGTAATTGCGAAGATCAGCCCAGGTTAATGTACCTGGTTGTTTACCTAGACAAACAAATATATAGGTAATATCAAAACAATCTTTTGATAATAAACTTTATATGAATCCAACTTGCATATAAAAAAATATAATGATTAGTTTACAATGCCAGCAAACATGTCGGAAAAACGTCCTAATAAATTGAATTTAGCTCATTTCGAAATCACAGTGAATCACTTCTGTTTAGTAGATACATAATTCATGTTTTTGTATAAAAAATGAATTGTACATACATTATCTTTATTGGACTGACATCGTGCATAACTCTAAACCAAACTATGACACATAAAAGTTATATTACTGTGCCGTAAATAAGCGATTGGACATGCGATGGCTCACAATGTGGCGTGTCCAAGTAAATATGTGTCATCAAACATTACTTACTGATGCTACCAAAATACAGCACATTAACTAAGTACTTAAGTTAACTACTTAAATCGCGCTTTAAACTGTAACACATCTTTGATAGAAAAACGAAAATAGATATAATGTATCTGCAATTTTTATATGTAATTTTCAGTCACTCAGTTTATTTTTTGGTCTTTTAAATGTTATTGTTGGTACTTGCTGATGTGCTTTCGGTCTGTCAATTTAGGGAGAAAAGGGATTCTCAATTTTTATTTATGTTAGACAATAAATGTAACTCCCTAATTCAGGGTAGGCTCCAGCCCCTCGATGGGAACATATATGACCTGATGGTGAAGGCCTAGACGAACTGTTTTACTGTTTCTGCGAGATCAATCCAACAAAATTTCACTTTATCATATAACTACGGGTAGTTTTGGCCCCGAGGTTTTACCATTCCCTTAGGGATTATGGACGATTTGTCTGTTGTATACCTAATATCAATCTTACATTTGATTATTTATCCATATAGTTATTTGCCTAATCGAAAGACATTTACTCAATCGAGTTCAAGTATACATATTGGTAAATAACTTCGTGCACATAATATATAATAAAACAATACAGTATTGTTGTAAAGTCGTAAATATTATCTAAACTTGACGTAAAGTTATTTGATTTGGCGATAAAATGTTTTTTGTCATGGTTAACGGATTTGACTTGATGTGAACTCAGCCACACTGTATTACATAGATGCAAGTCGTTACAAGATTCGTTTTTGACTACCTCGATGGCAGAGTGGTCACCATGCCGGACTGCCATCCGTAAGGTTGCGGGTTCGATTCTCGTGCGGGGTGAATATTTGTGTGAACCACAAATGTTTATCTCGATCTGGGTGTGTGTGTGAATGAATGTGTGTGTAGTTTCTGATACCCTAGATACAAGCTTCGAGCTTAGTTAGGGGTCAGTTACTATAATGAGATGATGTAGTGAATGATTATGTTTTGGGCCGATCTTAAAGTTTTATCATCATCAGCAACCTGGCTCTTGTCCACTGCTGGACATAGGTCTCTCCCAGGAGTCCCAGGCTTTGCCATTAAGCTCGGTCTTCTGAAAGACTTATTTGTCAATGATTGAATTGGATATACGGATACTTAATAATTTAGTCTAGGAGCCTTGTATTTTTTATCCCAGGGTTAAAGGATCCAAAGCAGAACTGGGATCAATGAAGGCGATGTGCACTTGTGCAGTAACAATCATTTCACATTTTGCCAAAATGCAGACAGTTGATGGCATGTTTATGATTATAAAAAATGACTTGTTTAAACATTTTGACCTCAGCCATCAACATTAAATATTAAAATCGCATTAGAACAAATTCAGCCAATTTTCTCGGGTTAAAAGCCGTTCTGAGCGTATATTTATTTCAATATACAGGCCAACTATAATTGATGGTGTAAATGTCAACTTACAGACGTGTCCTAGTTTTGCTTCATATAAAGAACACTTAAAATAAACAGACGAAACGCGTAACATTTTTTTAATGATATTTGAACTTTTTCTATGGCTCGTTACAACCTAACCCTAAAATATCATGAACAATTAAAATAGTATCGCGTTATTTGATAAGCATTATTGGCTAATTTGACTACTTTCGTCTTAAAGTGTTCCCGATTAGTCATATTATTATTATTGTAGTACAAACCATTAAGAATTTAATTTCTCTTCAATTCAATACTTAGTAATTGAATTTTATGTTATAACTAATAAGCATAGCAATAATAGTAGAATTTCTTTTACATGCACTAAGTAATTATACTCTATGGGCTATAACCACAGAATAACTATGTCATTAGCATGAAGCGTGTCATGGAATCACTTGACACAGTCGCCATCGCTAATGATTTCTTTTTAAACGTGTTTGATCTCTACTCTATTAATTTAAAATAAACTCTTTGATCTCGTACAGTTTTTTTAAATATGATAACCAAAAACAAGCACAACACTTTAATTCATATTAATTTTATTCAAATTACTCACTTGTTTAAGAAAAGAAAATCCATTCTAGGAAAATAAAAAAGACTGACAGCTAAAGAAATACGTTTTCTTTCCGTAAGAATAACTTGACAGATGTCAAAACATTGCTTCTACCTTTTTTGTGTAGTCTAAGATTTTAAATATATTTTTTGCGTGAGTCATAAACAGTTTGCTTTTCATTTATCATTGTTATCGTACCTGTGTCGTACTGTTAACTACCACTAAATATACTAATTATACATAAATACTTGAGACAGATAATAACCGCTTTGCACTCACTCCTGCACACTACCACACACTACGATCACTCCTGTCTTGAAATATACACTCACTAGCGGCGCCCCGGTTTCACCCGCGTAGTTCCCGTTCCCGTAGGAATATGGGGCTAAAATTCTAAAAACCTTCCCACTGAATCACCCTATCTATTAAAACAAACCGCATCAAAATCCGTTGCGTAGTTTTAAAAATCTAAGCATACATAGGGACAGAGAAAGCGACTTTGTTTTATACTATGTAGCGATAACATTACACATAATATTTAAAAATAAACTTTAGTTATGTTAAAATATGAATTAGCATCAAATATGTCAGCTATTGATATCTAAAATATAAAAAAAATAGCTTAATCACATAGACGGTTTTAAATAGGTTTGCAAATGAAACTGGACAATTTATACGGACTTTGCAAAGAGTAAGCCGGTATCCCAATGATGAGAACTTTGTGATTAATTACAAATTAATTAAAATTATCATTGGTTCAGATTATCCTTCCATATCCAGTCCTCCATTTTAGTTACATTATACTCTAATTACAATTCCCAATTGGAAATATCAATTACAGATTTTCAATCGAGCTTTATTCCCATTTTAATTAATGTAACTGTTCCGTACATTATTAATTAATTACAAATACTTCAAACGAACGTTCGAGGAACAATCTAATTTATCATTGTGGATGTAACAGTTAATTATTTATGTTCTAAACATATTGATGATTATAATTCTGGCAAGCAGTTGCTTAGTTCGTAATGCTACTTAAGTATTTCACTTGGAGAAATACTTTTAAGTTCATTGTCTATCGTTCGTATCGTATTGAGAACATCGGGGAATTATCAGCCCCCCTAGCATGACTGTGCGTCATAAAATATATCGACACCACGAAATAATATAGATTTCGCGAGTATGACAAAATTAATAATGGCGTGCCACGATATGATAAAATTATTTTTTATATTTTGACAGTTGGATGTCGATAACTAGCTATATCGATTTCGCGAGTATGACCAAATGTGATAAAATTAATCACGTGGTGAAATGAAATATGGCGGGTATTTTTATCATATTTTGACAATTGGATGTCTATAAAGCGCTTTATCTATCGCGTTTGTCGAAGTCATGCTAGCCCGGCAGACTCAATGTCACCCGGGATAGAAGACGACGTTATACAGACTTAATCGCGTTGCAGCTTCCGAACCTTAATCCCATCAGTCATCGTCTTCATCCAATCAGTTTTTACAAGTCTCATGGGGGTCGTATTTTAGTTAGACCAGATTTGGGGGAACTGCCATCAGACCTCCACAACCCAAAAGGCGAGGCAAAGATAAGGATTTTGTTTTAAATGTATTGATGTTTTTACACACCACCTACCTACATACCTATAATCCTACTAATATTATACAGCCGAATGTTTGTGAGTGTGGATGTTTAGATGTATGGATGTGTGGATGTTTGTTCCTCTTTCACGCAAAAACTACTGAATGGATTTCGATGAAATTTGGTACAGATGTTCCTCATACCTACATATTTTTTACTCCAAAATGTCCACGGGATAAGCTTCCACGCGGGTAAAACCGTGGGGACAGTTAGTACTTCCATATGTATGTACTGTATGAAGATATACCACCACAATCCCCTCGTCCTATTCAAAGTGCAATAAACAAAACAATGGGCCGACTAGTAGTTTCTGACTTCAATTGTCTGTCTGTTTGTCACCAAAATAGGCGAACAAAGGGACTCTTTATTGTTCCCCTGAATATTTAGTTGTCTGTTTGTGTTTATGCACATATTTTATATCGACAAAGTTGGTACTTTCTAACTAAAACATTAGTTTTTATTTTTGTTGCCACTACGAAGTTTATTTTATACTTTAGAATGATGAACCTGTTTTAAAGCATAATGACGATCCAGTAGCAATTTTGGGATGTCTTATGAGTTATTGGTTGTTGGGATAAAGGAACATTTCAAATTTCACTTCAATCGGTCCTGTTTTCCAACATTTGAGTTTCTTTGTTAATTAAATATCAAAATAGCTTATACATACATATTTATCTAATTTACGGATCCCTAAACACAATCAAACAATTAGAGATTACTCACATATCTTACCATAAAGTCTTCGATTTGTAATTATGAGAAAACAAATTCTAGACGCACAACATTGTTTGTTTATAAAAACCTGTCTTTCCCAGGCCGTAAATCAAGAACCGCAGATCAAGGTCACACACAGAGACATACTTACGACAACCCCTTGTTTTATCAATTAAAATGTGGATCCCCTACTACGTACAACCAAGGGAATGCCACTCTACCACAAACTACAACTAAACACTCAAGCTAAATTCGACCTTAATATAACCACGCTAAGTTATAAACAAACCGCAAAATACCAATGGTAAAACATTACAAACTTAATTTATCGTCGCGTCAAAGAAATTTAAACGTTGTACCGAGGTGTTAAAGTTTGAATTGGTCGCAATTATGATATAATTTGTAGTGTTTTGTTTGTAAGAGAGGGCGCGTGCCCATTGTCCCGAATCGATTTGACGTGTCGTGTCACAGGGGGAGACTCTAGTTATCTTTATTATTGTAATTTCCGTTTGTGGGCAAATAAAATGAGGGGATTTTTTATATTTGTACCTCTAAAATTGGCCAGTTATTTGTCTCGCTGATGAATCGGCGCTCTAAACGATTTTAATAAAATTTTTGATAGATGCTCGCGAGGTTTACGTTTGTCATTTGTTTTGTGCCTTTTATAGATAGGTACGTCAAGATGGATATTAATATTTTTTATGCCTTTTGAAGGTGTTCGTGTTTTAATTAATTACGAATGTTATTTACAAGTACATTAGTTTGTAGCTCTACATTACCTACATTTAATGTCTCAGGAAAAAAAAACAAAAACAAAGAAAAAGACGATGCTATATTTAAAACCTAAAAGCGTATATCTAAACTGTCAATTTTAATGGCACTAAAATTAACACAAAAAAAAATAAAAAAAATACTAAAATAAAGAAAAATAACTAAAATAAAGTAGTAATGGTTACAGTCGCACGCACCGCAGATTAGAACCATTCTTTTATGTTTTTTTATATCTTTTCCACCAGTCATCTGATGACCGCACACTTTTTTTTTCTTTTACAATCTCTTTGATGGTTAAGAGCAAAGGAAATGTTATCTTACGATAAATAAAGTACTTATGTACTACTGTTGCTAATCTGTTTTAGCTCTTATGTCTTAGATAATAAGGTTGAATTTAAATCGGTATACCTAGTAACATTATTTTCACGATGACGTATAATAAAAGCTTTGGTCTGCTCGTGTGTTAGTTTGTAACTTGAGATTTTCTGACTTTTGTGGTTATTTTTAACATTTTTGACGCTTTTTGTGTCAAAGCTAAACGCGTAAAACCACATGGTTTTTTAGTTCTATAAAATTATATAAGTAAATGAAATAACTATAGATATTTTACCACCGATTGCTTGCAATTTGTGCAGTTAAGCTACGTCTGGGATCGTCATGACAGTGATGAATGGCCGATACTAAAGTAGCTTTTAATTTCACGAGTTGATGGTCCCGATTGTAGTACTATGTTAGTATCAGTTGTTAGTCAGGATTACCTATAGTACCTAACCTAGTCTATAGCCCAAAAAGGTCTAACAGCTTATCCAAAAATAACGTAGCATGCACACAGGAACTACTAGAGAAGTCTAATCGCGCAAAACTGCCCACAAATATAAGGCACTAGCTGTGCCCTGCGGTTTCACCCGCGTAGTTCCCGATCCCGTGGGAATTTCGGGATAAAACGTACCCTATGTTCTTTCCCGGACCATAAGCTACCCCTGTACCAAATTTCAAGTCAATCGGTTCAGTAGTTTAGCCGTGAAAAGGTAACAGACAGACAGAGTTACTTTCGCATTTATAATATTAGTTAGGATTTGTACATAGAATGTTCGTTTAACAAAACAATTAAAAAAACAATCCACATTATATAATAGTTTTTAACCGAGTTATTAAGTAATCTAATGAGTAAAAATCGTTGTACGCGGGCGCCCTGTATCACGCTATGTTTCAATTATAACGAATGACTTTGTTTGCAGTTGTTCATTTAAAGTATTTGACGTGAGACTTTAAAAAAATCACAAAAACATAGTTCTTTTTAATATAAAATTGCCTTAATTTATCAAGAAATCTTAGAATTGAAGTAATCTTACATAATCTTTCGTGACATGGGTTGTGTTTGTCCGAACTTAAGAAGAATTCAGAATTCAGAATTCTGAGCTCAGTCAGTTAGTTTGGTCTCTTTTTCTGCTTTTTTTCACACTTTTGCTGTCATTAATATTATTTATGTACTTATTGAGTCACAATCTTTTCTGTGACGGCGGCCAACATTGGAAGCTACTATTGTCATTTTGATTTTAATGTCATTTGGATATATTTTCAATAAACTGACAACCAAAAGATGCGATTACAGCGACGCTGTCACCGGCACAGAAAAGATTGTGGCTCAATACCTACTTGTAGAAAACTAAGTTAAAAGATGACAATTTAGCTCGGACATTCTGACAATCTTAATATCAATTTCGGCTTAATACACACTGTAACTTTTGCTGTCATAACTTATAGTTGTGTCAAAAATGACAGAACGATAAGTAAAATGGTTACGATTTCACTCAGAAATTCTGACCTTACGAAGTTTACTGAGATCTTCAATCGATATAGTTTTTATAGTTATCATGGTTATTAGCACTCAAATTATTATGATTAACGGGATATTTACCATGTATATTATTTATTTCAAGTTTCCGATATTTCGACGCGAGTTCATCCGTGATCATGGCGCTTGCAACAGGCGTCGAAATATCAGAAACTCGAAATAAATAATATACATGGTAAATATCCCGATAATCATAATAATCTTCAAACAAATAATACTTAATTTTGCGTAACACATTAAATAATAGTTTTATTTATTTTATTTTATTTTATTAATTTGGCACAGTTACAACATACAAATCAAAAAACAATAAATATTAAAAAGAAATAAGTAGACAATAGTAAATTTGTACATCGATTACAACCGTGCACAACATTTGAATACAATCTATTGATAGGTCAAATAACTATGGGTGTATCTGTAAGCAAGGCTGTTGATATTATTTTAAACTGTATTATGCTGTTATGAAAAATATCTAAATCTTTATTTAATTCATTATAGAGTGTACACATTCTAGATATTGGGCTAAATAATGATACATTGTTTGTAGTTGTTGGTAATGAAAACAAATGTTGTCTACGGTTTGTTCTATTTTGGGTTTTAAATGAAATATGAGATAGGAGTGTTGTATCTAGCTTAGAGTTAATAATTTTATACAAAGTGCTTAGATCAGTAAGTTTGCGTCTTATATGGAGTTTTTTTAAATTAAACTTAGCTAATTTATCCTCGTAAGTACTTAATTCTCTATGTAATTTAAAACGTCGACAAATCTGATTTACACATTTTTTCTGAACTGATTCTAATTTAGTTATATGGACATCGTAATAAGGAGACCAAACCACACTACAATATTCAACTATACTTCGCACAAGGGAGGTGTAAAGGGTAAGTATGCTAGCTGGATGTCTAAACGGACGCGATACTCTGTTTATAAATCCCAGTGTCCTTTTTGCTCTCGTTACTACGGTGTCGTAATGTTGTTTGAAGGAGAGTCTGGAATCCATCATTACTCCCAAATCTCTTATTGCAGTTACTCGACCTAGTTCTGTATTATTTATTTTATAATTAAATGTTATAGGATTTCTCTTTTTAGTAAATGTAATACATTGACATTTTTCAATATTTAGTGACATATTATTATCTCTGCACCAATCAGTTAATTTGTTAATATCCGACTGCAAGACGTGACAGTCTTCTAAAGTTTGTATTTTACGGTAAATTTTTAAGTCATCTGCATATGCAAGACAGTTGCTGGAGAATTGGTCGAGTAAATCGTTAATAAAAATATTAAATAATAATGGTCCAAGATTTGAGCCTTGGGGTATCCCAGACTCTGCCTCAAACGGCACTGATTCATAACCATGTACAACAACCAACTGGTTCCTATTAAGTAAATATGATTCTAGCCAACGCAGCAGAGATCCATGTATTCCTAGTTTTTTTGCTTTAATACATAATATATAATGATCTACTCTATCGAAGGCTTTGGCAAAGTCGGTATAAATACAATCTAACTGCCCTTTTTTGTCAAAAGTATTGGAGATGTCATTAGTATATGTAAGTAAATTTGTTGCTGTTGATCTACAAGCAACAAAGCCATGCTGATTTTCACTAATAATTGGTTTGAAGAGGTGATACAAATGATTAAAAATTAATGATTCAAAAATCTTCGCAAAACAATTCAAAATGCTAATTGGGCGATAGTTACAGATATCTTCCTTACTACCAGATTTGTATATGGGAACAATTTTTGTCATCTTCCAAAGATCTGGAAAACTCCCCTCACAGAGTGATTTATTAAAGGCCAGAGACAAAGGCGTAATGAGTGCCGATGCACACTTCTTTATGAACAGTGGAGGTACACCGTCTGATCCAGCACCTTTATTTACATCTAACTTTTGTAACGATTGCATAATTTCACTTTTGGTAAGCTCAATTTTGAATAGTATGTTATTGGACTTACTCTGATTTATTTCAAATTTGGTTTTTTTGTTAATATTATAAACCGAGGAAAAATATTTTGCAAATAAATTAGTTATGCCAAAACCATTATCGGAGTATTCGTTATTGTAATACATGTGCTTAGGGTAAATATTAGATTCTTTTTTTGACTTTGTATATCTCCAGAAAGCTTTGATGTCACGATTTAAATTGTTCTCTAGTTTAGATATATAGCTTTGGAAACAACTTTGAAACCCTTTTTTTGTTCTTTCTCTAAGTAGGGAAAAACAATCACTATCTCGCGGATTTCCATACTTCAAGTATCTTGTGTGATATTTATCTTTCTCTTTGAAAAGTTTAATAAGTGATCTGGGGAACCAAAGAGGGTATATTTGTGTTCTTCTCATTGTTTTAGGGGTGTGTTTATTTATAGTAATCCATAGTAAATCGTAAAATTTATGCACAAAATCGTTGCAGTTTAAATCAGTGGCATGCAGATCCCAGTCTATTTGATTTAGGTCATCAACGCACGCTTTGTAATTAGATTTATTGAATAAATATTTTTCAATCTTATTAATATCTGTTGTATGAACTTTTTCACATTCAATTACTAAACTTAATGGTGGATGATGTGTATCAATTCTGCTTATTTCTTGTGCTTTAACGATTGTGCATTTAAGTGATTGCTGAGCTAGGACAAGATCCAAAATTTTGTGGTTATGGTTTTGAATGTTATTATATTGTATGAGGTTATTGCTTTGGAAAAAATCAGAAAAATATATTGATTTGGAGGAATGGTATTCAAGAATTGAACTGTTTGTCCACTTAATATCCTCTAGGTTAAAATCACCTACGAAAAGGCACTTATCAGTAGTGGAGCTTGAGATTACTGTTTCACAAGAATCTAAAAATTGTGTAAAATGATCAATATCTAAATAGGAAGGAAGATATACTGTACATAAATTTAGCCACTTATTTCTAAGTTTGATTCGGACCCATATATCCTCGACTGACGATTGCCAATCTGTTCTGCTTTCAGAGTATATTGTTTTCTTAACAGCGATTAATACACCACCACCGTGTGCTTTTTTATATTTAGTTTTAAAGACCATATCTCTATCACGACGGTAAGTGACGTAGCGATCATCTATGAATTCTGCCGATTGGATATCGTCATCAAGCCAAGTTTCACTTAGACAAATGATGTCGTAATTATTACATAATATATTTTTATACATTTCCATAAATTTAGATTTCAGACCGCGACTATTTTGGTAGTATATTGACAATCTTTGAGAAGCCATTTATAACATTAATAATGAATATAATAAAACAAATACAATTAAAGCTAGTTAGGTTAAAACATTAAGAGTGTGCTCATTTTTAACATGAATGAATCGCGAAGAGTCGTCTTTACGCATGAATATTTGGCCATTACGGACCCATACGTACTTAAAGCCCAATTCCCTTGCTTTGTGGCGAGCCATGGCATGAAGTGCTTTATTTGCAGGAGAGAGGTGCTCAGTAACATATATTGGAACCCGTTCACCGGCAATACCCACGTGGCTAGAATTTAACTTGTCTTGAGGGTTTGACTTGTTGAACTTGGAGACCGAAGAGTAAAGTTCGTCGCGACAACGAGGGCTTCTTAATTTGACGACTATAGATCGTGGTCGGGTACTTTGTTTGTTCTGGCTAGCCACTCTTGAGCAACTGTGAATATCTTCATCATTCAACTTGCATGACACTACCTGTCCAATTTGTTTTACCAAGGTGACAACGTTTTCTGACTTATGCTCGGGGATTCCCTGTATTTCAATGTTTGAGTTTCTCATATGTTGTTCCGCCACATTGAGCCTCATCTGCATGTCAGACACAGTATTGCGCAGATACTCGCACTCACTTCGAAGTTTTCTATTTTCTTGGGACATATTGCTCATTTTTTGAGTTATTTCATCAAATTGAGCGCTTGTGAACGAGGCTGATGCTTCAATTGCGTCCAATTGTGTCCTAATTGGGTTAAGTTCAGATTCGAATAAACTTCTCATTAAAGATTGTATCTCAGTTTTGAATGCTTGTCGAATTTCATTTTTTATTGTTTGCAATAAACTCTTATTCATTTCAGATTCACCGCCTTGCTTATGGTCGTTAGTTGAATCAACGAGACGACTTGTACTTATATCCTGTCCACGGCGCTGACCGCTGCGTATGGTCACATTCGATTCATCGTTTTCCGGAGATATTTGAGGCCTTGCACTAGAGCTCATAAGGCTGCGCACTGGAGTGTTGTTATCATTATTTTTAGGCCTCTTACTTTGGCACTCAGGACAACACCATTTCTGTTTTTGATCAGAAGTCATAGAACGAAATTTCTTTTCAGCAACATTTATACAGGACAAATCATAGGTTTTATTACATATCGGACAGTCTAAGTAATCCTTGTTTTTTATCTCACTGCGACATCCTGAGCATGTTTTACTTTTTGGTGGCATTTTATGTATCAGGTTTATTTATATTTAAATTTGAAATACTCCCGTTTCTTAATTTTTTACTACCAACCAGAATTGACTCAAATATTATTTATTGCGATCTGTGGTTTTGTTTATCTGTGCTTTATAAATTTATTATCTGTGATTTATAACTTTAGTCTATGATAATCTGTGGTTTATAAATTTTGTTTATTCTGTGGTATTATTGAACGAATTTTTTATCTGAATGTTGGTGGTTTGACAGCTAATATTTATATGTCAAAGTCAAAATGTATTTTTCAAACTCTGTTTGCAAAAGTGGTCTTTATATTAGCAGTTTCAAAACAATAATAATCTAGAATTGCACTCACAGTTATCAGTGGAAATTTCCAAATTTGAATCTTCAACAGAACAATGTTACTGTATCTTGTAGAAAACGAGTTAATTTAAGCTACTATTCTTACACTTTTCGCCAAAAACAACTGTGTGGTGGGTTATTGCGAACACCGGTCACTTTCAATGAGGTATTTGTAATGCACAACAGCTTCTAAACAATATTAATTCGAATACAATTCAGCAGCTAACTATGTACGGTGTTTACTTTACGACGACCGGAAGGAAGATGCAAAGATTTATATTGCAAAGATTTGAAAAATTATGATAAATCATCGTTACAAAGTTGTTTTCAAGCGATATTTTATATCTATTATAATATTTATACAAATTGGTCTAATATATCCCACCAAAAACATTCTGTAAAAAAACTAGCCAAGTCTCGATGGAGCTGCTTGTTTAACTCTAAAAAGTAATGAAATCTAGACAGACTCGTGCCAAGTCTAAGGTTCCTTACTGCGATTTCTTTATTATTATAGTTAATGTTGTGTGACTTGACCGTTGAACATTGTTTAAAAGGTTAGTAGTCGGTACATGTCAATTTTGTTTACACGTAATGTTATAACATTATTAAAATACGCAGCTTTATCAAGCCTACAATTGACTGGATATTGAATCAACATTTTTCAAGGCTATAATTAAGCAAATTTTCTATCGTCAATGGATAGGTTCTGGATTTTTTAAGATTGATACAATAGCGTCATGGAGCACCTAGTTTTGTACCCTTGTGTACATACATGTGTACCCTTCAACGGCCAAGTCACACAACATTAACTATAATAATAAAGAAATCGCAGTAAGGAACCTTAGACTTGGCACGAGTCTGTCTAGATTTCATTACTTTTTAGAGTTAAACAAGCAGCTCCATCGAGACTTGGCTAGTTTTTTTACAGAATGTTTTTGGTGGGATTTCATTTCTTTTTGTTAAAACTTGTTTATATTGATTTATTTTATTAGATTTTCTTATTTGACACACTTATTTTTTAGGAGTTGTATTATATTATTAAGCGCCCCGCGGTTTCACCCGCGTAGTTCCCGTTCGCGTTTCCGTGGGAATTTCGGGATAAAAAGTATCTATACATAAATAGTTTTAAGCTACCTCCCCACAAATTGTCAGCCAAATCAGTTCAGCTGTTCTAGAATTATAATTCCCGTTCCCATTCCCGTGGGAATTTCGGGATTAAAAGTATTCTATGTGCTTCTCCTGGTTCTAAGCTACCTCCCCACCAATTTTCAGCCAAATCAGTTCAGCCGTTCTTAAGTAATAAATTCCCGTTCCCAATCCCGTGGGAATTTCGGGATTAAAAGTATTCTATGTGCTTCTCCTAGTTCTAAGCTACCTCTCCACCAATTTCAGCCAAATCAATTCAGCCGTTCTTGAGTAATAAATTCCCGTTCCCAATCCCGTGGGAATTTCGGGATTAAAAGTATTCTATGTGCTTCTCCTGGTTCTAAGCTACCTCCCCACCAATTTTCAGCCAAATCAGTTCAGCCGTTCTTGAGTAATAAATTCCCGTTCCCATTCCCGTGGGATTTTCGGGATTAAAGTGTTCTGTGTTCTTGTCCTGGTTCTAAGCTACCTCCCCATCAATTTTCAGACAAATCAATTCAGCCGTTCTTGATTTTTAAATTCCCGTTCCCAATCCCGTAGGAATTTCGGGATTAAATGTATCCTATGTCCTTTTCCTGGTTTTAAGCTACCTCCCCACCAATTTTCAGCCAAATCAATTCAGCCGTTCTTGATTTTTTGATTCCCGTTCCCAATCCCGTGGGAATATCGGGATTAAAAGTATTCTATGTCCTTTTCCTGGTTTTAAGCTACCTCCCCACCAATTTTCAGCCAAATCAGTTCAGCCGTTCTTGAGTTACAATTCCCGTTCCCATTCCCGTATAATTCCCGTTCCCGTTCGATTATCCTAGTTTTTATAGTTTTCCCTTTATGTGGTCATTAAACCCTAACTCTGTACCAAATTTCAGCTCTCTAGGTTCATGGGAAGTACTAGTTCTATTTTGATGATCATGAGTGAGTGAGTGAGTGAGTGAGTGAGTGAGTGAGTGAGTGTCTAAAATGCGAAACTTTGCTTTCGCTTAACTTGGGAACTAAATGACCTACAGACTTGAAAATTTATTTTAAGTATGTGATTGTATAGCTTACTGGATGACGAAAATTTCAGCGTTCTGGGCTTATCCAGAGGTTGTCAAATAGGGGTCTGAAAATGCGGCGAAAGGGTTCCTGTAAAGGATGGTACGGCAGTGTTTGCTTCGCGCTCGACTTGGCGGGGGGCACTGCCGTGCCCCCAGATTGCATAACTGTGCGTTAAATCATGACATGACATCCCTATATTTGGTACTCTAGATCAGCGATTCTCAAAGTGTGCTCCGCGGAACCCTAGGGTTCCACGATGTAAGGGTTCCGCAAGAATTTAGAAAAAAAAACAAAACACCCCTCTCTGGTCGACCGTACTGACAAGGCGCGGGTATACTTCAAATAGGGTTCCATCAAGAATATCGCTTTCCAAAAGGGGTCCGTTACCAAAAAAGTTTGAGAACCACTGCTCTAGATAACACCAGATGGCCCTTAATTTGTCACTAACTATTTCTCGTGTCTTTGATCGTAAATTATAAAAATAGAAGCAGACAAGATGGTGCTATTTTTGGGACGAATTTTGTCGTAAAAAATGTTTACGGATATTTTTAGTAGGTGGTGTAGTAGATATTTGTGAATATCGTAATAATTTACGTATTCTATCTTCTTATTATAGTAATTGACCTTTAACTAGGTAAAGTACTTTGTAACCTATTTAGGGCTAACAGAATATAGAGAATATCAAGAAAGTATTTTTTCGAAATACGCGCTTTTTTCAATAATTAGTAAACTAAGGGATTCATTTTTTTTTTAACACACTTGCTCATAAAAGGGCTCTTATTTGTGCAAAAACAGTTGAATAATGACACGTTTTATTCACTAGTGAGTTATAGATTGTTATTTTAAATTGCTTTGTTTTTAAAAAAGTTTCGATACCAAAAAAATTGTGTCCGTACATTTTAAAAACAAACTTCAACTATGTTTCCTTACTTTTGGTAGGTCTATGGTCGATTCCATTCATTCATTCATTCGATTTTTTTTAATAAGTATATTCTTTTAGTCTTTGGCTGATCACCATTGTTGTGTTGGATGCGCGCGAATAGAAAAACTGTTTATTTATTAGCGAAAAAATGATAATTTCTTCGCAAATGTGTTGAAAAACGTTGTATGGTACATGCGTGTATTACTATCCTCGGCTATCTTCAGACCCTCGACTGACGGCTCGGGCCTCAATAGCGCCTCGGAAGTAATCACCAACTTACCTCGCTTTTACCATAAATAACTATTTCTAACTTATATCTAATCCGATTTCTCGTATTATTCTTTTAAACTAGTTTCAATTCTTTTAGCAAAAGTACGGAAGAATTTCTTTACGAATAAATACCATTTTATTGAAATTTTATTTGAGCTGAAATAAAAGTAATAGATTAAAATACTCTCCAATTAAAATTTAATCCGATTTTTCAAATGAATCCTCTTATACCAGCTAATTTTCATATTTTTTTTAAACTTTTAAATAGATATTTTCTATAATAAAATCAAAATAACAACCAATTACGTAGGTACATACATTTAATCCTATAGCTCCCACCGATCAGACTAATTGTAAGACCATACATTTTCGTAATGTCTGTCAGATGATATCGTCCGATTCATACATATTTATGTATAGTGTGTACTGAGCTTAAGTTCAATGCAACGGACCAAGGTTGTTGCCAGCCAGAGTCTTGCTAACCGACTAAATACTATGTAGAATACACTTAACATCTTGTACTGCCTAATGGCTACCTAGTACACGGCAAAACTTTGTTACTTAGGTACAATTTAGGTATTTAGTATAGATTTAGTAGTACGTTTTGTTAGATTATTATGAGTTTAAACTTATATGTTTGTTTGTAATACTAATTTAAATGATGGATGTGTAGATGTGAAGAGTTTTGAGTTGTTAAATAGGAAATCTATTAGGTATATTGAATTGGATTTTTAGATACAATTACAAATGTCTAAACAATATATCATTTGAATGTTGCATGAATCAGTTTTCTACACGCATACAAACGTGGATATCAGAAAGACACTCATTTAGACAGACGTAGTATAATCACTACATAGTATAAAACAAAGTCGCCTTCTCTGTCCCTGTCCCTATGTATGCTTAGATCTTTAAAACTACGCAACGGATTTTGATGCAGTTTGTTTTAATAGATAGAGTGATTCAGTGGGAAGGTTTTTAGCCTAATTTTATCCCCATATTCCTACGGGAACGGGAACTACGCGGGGCGCCGCTAGTTACGTATATTCCTCAGTTTAAAACATTTTTGCATAAGATAAGCCGTTTATTGAAGAAGGCTATGCGATATCGCGGGACGCTTGTATGAATGATACTTTGAAGAAGTCAACTATACTGCCTTAGATACATCAAAGTTTTCATTACATACATACATTGTATGAGTCGCTGACATCAATAAATCACTACATTACATTACTTGGATCGCTCACGGTATCCGCATGCGGGAGCATTACAACAAATGACAGTTTTCAATTGTATTTATTCAAATTAAATGTCGTTTGAGGCAATAAAATGGACATAAAATCAATTTATGTTAATAGTTTTGTGTGCGATGCGTTGTATGTTCGTCGTTGTAACTTGTTTAGGGTAATACTTTTTGGATGATAAGTACTAATAAATATAATATACGACTAATTATAAAGAATGCCTCGACCACGGCGGTCAAGTCTAGTAAGACTAAGGCTGAGGTCCCTAGTTCAATTCCTTGGTCAAGTCATGCATGTTTGGTTGAACCATGTTGATGTACGTTTGTTACTTTACAAACATGGCTCGGATTTCAAATTACCGACACGCATTCAGCAAACGTGTTCACTGACACATCATCAGTGAGAGAGGTCTTTGCTGTGCTTACAATGAGATCGTACAGTCCGATACTATGTCTAGATGTCTGTCAGTTAAGCCGGAAGTCGCATGTTAGATGGATTAAGCCATGTTTGATAATATACAAACATGGTTAAGATTTGAAGTCACCGACACGCATTGGTCAAACGTAGAGAGGTATTTTTGAAAAATGCATTAAAAATATTTGCTACAACCAGGACTTGAACCCGGTACCATGCTGAACCGTAACACCGCTCTTTCCAATTGAGCTACCGGTGCTTCAAAGCGACTAGTCGTAGATAAGTACTTATTATAAGCTTATTCCTCCTTACTGTACTAATATCATCACTGATATTTTCGTATTTGTAGTGAGCTCAGACTAACGATACTAGGTATCTAGCTAGACTATCTACTATAGTTTTTAGTGATTAAAATTTCCATATCATTAAGGATATATAGGACTAGTTGTGTACCCGCATTTCCGTAGACCCGTAGAGAAATCAGGTTGAAACATACTCTGGGTTTGACAGTGATAATGTAGCTTTCTCTTAACAAAAAAAGAAAATAAAAATATATAGTTCCTGGGGACTTTTAAAAATAGATTGTGAAAAAGAAAAATAAACGTCTTTTTAAAATATTGGCGTAGATTAGGTACTTAGGAACTTTAAATAATATCTAAGCTTTACGTCATCTTTAAATAAAAACCTTTCGTTTAGAAGCTAGATACATAGATTAGATATTCACAGCTTAATCGAACACCCTAAATATTAACCTTAATTTTTTTAATGTACGTACATGTTAAATTTAATTAAAAACATTCAGATTTTAAAAGTCATTCAAAAATGATTCTTGGATCAACTGGGCCCAAGTCTCCTCTTTGCGTTGGGACTTAAACAAATTCTTTGTTAACTACACTTAAAGCAATAACGGTCGTAAAATAATGTTCAAAATACAAGTGTAAACTGCAATATTGTCAATAACAGTTCACATGTTGCCAGGAACCAACAAAGTTTTGTGATTTTCTTTACGTACGAGCGTTTTATTGCGAAGACTTTTACATTGCAATTTGTTTGTACGGAATGCTTTATCGTTATTGTTATTCAATCGATTGTTCAAAAGAAAATGGTTATATAGGACGTGTTTTTGTATAAAATAGTTATATCTATCTGTATTAGAAAAGGCCTGTGGCGACATCTATACACCACATAAGGAACTAAACAGCGCCATCTATCGGCATCATGGGAAATAACTGAAGAGTCCTGAATCGCGCAAGCGAAATTTACAGCGCAATTGACTATATATACGAGAGCCCGACTACAACCGTCGGGCAGCGGCCCACCAGACATAACACCCGTCTGGTCGGAGGATCCTCCCTTTTCAATGGGGATTCCCTCATCCCCATAACTGGTGACCCCGACGTGATCATCAGCGCAACCTTCAGAAATCTACGTCAACATGACGTCATCCTCCATCCGCAAGAACGTCAACGTCAGCGCAGTCTTCACAACGCTACGCATCGTGACGTCATCACTTCCTCAAGCTTTCGAGCAGCGAGTCATACAGCCAGCCGCCAGCATCCACGGCTACTACGGGTTCCCTGACCACAAGCATGCAGCGAACACGCATACCTGGTCAGCACCTACAGCCTGTCAGCGACCTTGGCACAGCACACTGCACTTCGGCCGGTCAGCAAGCAGAGACGCACTTCTCTCCTGGTCTACGCAGCAGTCAGTCACTACGCAGCACTGCAACACTCCGACTCACTGGAGCACACGCAGCATCACCCCGACTCACTGGGGCATCACCGCACACAGTTCCGACTCACCGTGAACTATGCGGCATCTAGTTCCGACTCACTGGAACATTCCACTGGCCCGGCTAACATCTCAAGATGGACGCATCTCAAGATGGACGACTCAACCTGCTATCGACCTCCGGTCTCGGAGGGGAGTGATGTGGCGACATCTATACACCACATAAGGAACTAAACAGCGCCATCTATCGGCATCATGGGAAATAACTGAAGAGTCCTGAATCGCGCAAGCGAAATTTACAGCGCAATTGACTATATATACGAGAGCCCGACTACAACCGTCGGGCAGCTGCCCGCCAGACATAACACCCGTCTGGTCGGAGGATCCTCCCTTTTCAAATGGGGACTCCCATCCCCATAGGCCTGAGGCTTCTGACAGATTGGCTTATCTTCTACCAATACACAACTCAGATCAGACCACTTGAACGAATGTGAAAAGAAAATCAAATAAAAAGCGTCATTTTTTAAATTTGAACTGTTGATAGTTGTGATTCATAGTTTATCAAAACACATGCCCTAATTGCGTCGAAAACATTTAAAATTATCACCTTGACGTTTCGATCAGGTTACACTAATCAGTTATAGTCATAATGTTTTTCACTATTATCATCAGATATAATGTGTCGTATTTTTCCGACCAGCAAACCAGCCCTTAACATTATGATCTTTGACTTGTCATAATAAAACGGCAAACCAAAATCGCATTTTAACATTATAGAGTCACCAAGTTTTCTGTGCCGGCGCCCAAAAGTGGAAGCTACTATAGTCACCTTGATTCTAATGTCATTTGGATACATTTTCAATAAACTGACAACCAAAAGATGCGATTACAGCGACGCTATCCCCGGCCCGAAAACTTGGTGACTCTATAAGAACTTTGACTTGTCATATTAAAACTACAAACCAAAATCGCGTTTAAACATTACTACAAATACTAGTAACGCCCTCTATTGTATAATTTGATTACAAATGTACAAGTGGACATGTCTGGGTGGGGACCGCGACTACATTTCGGTTTCGGTTGCGGTCACAGCCGCTGGGCGACATTCGACAGCGGTTGTGGTCACGCTGTAAAATGTACGTGTTACGGCCGTACAATGCGCGCGAACGGTTAATTGACTACCGATGTTTTGTTTTTGAACATGGAACTGTGAAGGAAATATTTTTGGTTGAATTTGTACTTTTTTTAATTGTTTGATAAGTATATGTATGAGACTGTAGGTTTCTTTATGATGTTGCGTCGCCATAATAAGGACGGAGTATGGAAATTTAAATTAGGAACACTTGTAAACATAAAAAGGCTTCTTTTTCACTAACATGCATTGGTTACCACGTACACCTATTCCTCCTTCATTGTACCAATATCATCAGTCAGAAACAGACTTTCGCCCTAGTGCGATCCTACAGGACGATACTTCATTATAACTACATCATCATCATGGGCCATTAACATCTACGTGAGCCGATTTTATCCCTGATATTGTGATACCCATATTCGGTTACACGTAAACACAAAACCTCTTTGTCTAAAACCAGTCGCCTAATGAAAGCTATTCATACAAATATGAAAATAAATACACAATAGATGTTTTCGAATATGATCTGCGTATTGCGTCATCCACCCACCCCAAAGGGAAGCAGGCAGTAGGCACCTACTGTTAATGTACAAAAATTATTTTCGGAATATTCCACCCTCCCAATACACGTGTAGGATTAGTTCCCATAGTTACCAAGGACCTCCAAATATCCTTGATAAGGAAAATAACAAATAATTTATCAAATTTTCCTTTACCTTTTGCTATTTGTGTCCCCAGGTTTCACTCGTGTATTTACGGAGTTGTTTTGGTGCTTTATGAATAAAAAGCTTTCTTTATAAGCAACTTGAGGACATAATATAAGGAACATAATAGATATTAAAACTAGTTAGAGGTTAGTTGCTTTAACAAGATGATAGCGAAAATCAATTTTATGTTAAAAACTATAAAGTTAATATCACCAGTATCCCGCAATTATAACCAGTCACGTAAGAATTTTGGGACAAAATTAACCACTGGGTATTCCTAATTACCAGGAATAAAGCACCAAATTCCATATCAATCACTTATTTACTTTTTGCATGAAATAATTACAAATAAACAAATTTCCTTACAAGTATTCCCATTTATAATATTCTAAGGATGTTTCCTTTGTGCTCGGTCAGGTGTCAGCCGCCCACGCTCTGCTCATTACTAGATATCACAAATTACGCCAAATGGAAATGTATTTGAATAGCCAATTATGCCGTATTTTTAGATTTTTGTGTACAATATAAGCTCTCTGTGCGCAGCTTATGCGTTTTCTGTACTTGAAGCTTTTTGATCAAGGTTTCTTTTTATGCGTTTTCTATGACCGCCCGTCTTTTCTCATTTAATTAGGTAAATGTCAATTATCATGGCTTATGGCGTCTTCGTTCCCTTTTTACCTTCAATCAAAAATCCTCTCTTTGTGCCCTCCTAAAAAATAATTTAATAAATTACTAAAAAGAAATAAAACGGGGAAGAAAAGGAAACCGTATGCATTTATCATTCCAGACCAAGACAAACAGACATTTTCAATTGCTCATACACACAAATATGTAACAGAATCACTACCAACTACACCATTTTTGCCATCAAATATAGATTCAACATAATTATTTTGTTGCTACGGACAAAATAATCGTATTTCTCTTACAAGAAAATATTCTTGTTACTAAGGAAAATCATAAGTATAAAAACATGGAGTACGTATACGAGTATCTAGGTTAGGAGAGAGAAATTAATCATAAAATGTGATAAGATTTCTTTCATATTACTTTTCAATACATTTGTAAGGATTAACCTTTTTCTTTGTAACTTAGGTACTTTGTAATGGAATGTAAAAGAAAGATCGCGAAAATATTATACATATTGTATACTAGGTAATACCATTATGTATATAGAGGCTCAGTTTGTGTGTTTGTTTGAACACACTTATCTTAGGAACTACTAATCTAGCCGACCATGCTTATAGCCTCTTTCACGATCTTCAAGTAACGTTCCGAGTACTCAGATGTTTTGTCTTTGTCACTTGACATGAAGTAAGAAAGAGACAAAACTAACTTTACTTGGTGAGCAACTTTACTTGAAGGTCGTGAAATAGGCCCTTACTCTCATTGGATATCTGCATCAGGTAGTAGACTTGATAGCTACTGCGTCTCGCATGGTGAGTAAGAGGTCTGGAGCTAAAACTCCTTCTTCCTAATATTCCGAGGTTAGCAATGCACTTATAATTCTCCTGAGTAGCAGGTTTCCATGGGCGACACTTACCATGGTGACTCTAAAGTTTAGGTATACCAATAAGATGAAGCCGTAGAGTGTAATTGATTATTTTATTCCCAGCTGTAGAGCGTATTTGATCCCAGGAATTACTGGTTCGAATTGAAAAAAAAAATTAGTGTTTGATAGCTCAATTATCGAGGACGTCTATGTAAACAACTTATAGACCAAGAGATGGCTGGTAATTTTGACAATGTGTTCGAGGCAAGCTGAAACTTTGTCCTAAAACTCTTTTAGTATACCCCAACTCATAGGACTCTCCACAACTCCAGACCTGGCTGGTGGGAAGCTGGAAGAAGGGCTAAAAGAAATCCCGAAGGTTTCAAAATGTTTTTTTTTTTTATTTTACATACTTATAATATTACGATAAGTACGACTAATAAGATCAGAGTTTGAGGGTTAGACCACAAGGCACAGCTGGAGAATTATAAAAACTTTAATATAAATTTGTTCCGACATTTCCATCGTCTAAAGCCCGTCGTACAATGGATACAGTCCCGGTGAGCGAAGGTCATCGACCTGATACCACGCGCTCCTTCAAAGAATTCATCTTTATATGAAGTATTTCTTGAAAACCTCCCTTTTAATACAAAATGAAATTATATAAAACATTTATGAGATGTAAAGATAATTTTCCTGGAACTTGGAATAGATTATTTATGTATTACTTAGGTATGTGGAGCTTTTTTATGTTTAATGATGCTTAGAAGTTGCTAATGAATATTTTTTACTGTGATTTATACGAAATCATGCTATGTAATTGATTCAACACATTTCATGCTCCAATTAGAAACGCTTTAAATTTCGGAGGAAGCGGAGACTTTGGAGGGTTCTAACTATCCGAAAAGACTGTCAAATTTAGTACTAATAACTATAGACATAGTCTAAATATGTTAGTTAGTAAGATACAGTTAAATAGTAACAGTAATGATGCGAGCCGTGATCACAAACTAGGTTAAGTGCCGACCCGAGAGTAATTACTCATTACAGACAGACAGAACCGACGAACACTTTTGCTTTAATAATAATATATATTTCTTTTAAAATTGTCCAAGAAAATTACTAGTTACGTTCGTTGAAATGTAACTATATCTTCGACAAATTGTGTTACAATTTCTTTGGCCGTTTATATTTGTCCCGGAGGATAAATAGTAGATAATAAGTACTTACTTAGTTTAATGTAGGCTCTGTAAAATTCGGTATTTGCCAGTAAATATCACTACATAGTATAAAACAAAGTCGCTTTCGCTGTCCCTATGTCCCTATGTATGCTTAGATCTTTAAAACTACGCAACGGATTTTGATGCGGTTTGTTTTAATAGATAGAGTGATTCAGTGGGAAGGATTTTAGCATACATTTTATATCCTACGGGAAAGGGAACTACGCGGGTGAAACCGCGGGGCGCCGCTAGTCTATGGCTTGAATCACTCTATCTACTGCTATCTACAAACTTCATCGAAATCCCGTGCGTGGTTTAAAATATCTAAGAGTACAAACAAACAGCGGACACAACTTTGTTTTATACTGACTATGTAAAATCTAGTTAAAGCTAACCAGTTGCAGACGAAAATGTATTTTTCTTTTATCGAAACCAACCCCTTTCAATACAATGTAAGTGTATAAATCTATCAATAAATCCCGGAGGTTTGATCGCGGGATTGTTCCGGGATCCCGTGGGAACGATACCCCGGTCCCACGGGACGTACCTACGGAGATCCTCCGATTGTTGAGAGGTACTCGTGATGAAGGGTTTGGGGTTCGGAAGTGGATTAGGTTTATTGGAATTTGGTATTTTAAGTACACATTTTAAGGGAAAAATCATTTTGAAAGATAGATTTGGAGTGGAGTAAATTGGGTGTAATTAATTTGAAATTTTACACGTTTTAATCCAACTTGAGTCGCAGTCAAACTTGAGGCAATGACTATGCAAGATGTCCGCGTGTATCAATCAATTATCATTATGTAATGAATTTTACATTTTATTTTTTCATTTAGTATTATTAGTATTCTATATTCTACTTAACTTGCTATCTCTTAGTCTTCTAATTACCGGTACCTAAAGTATCAGTAATTAATTATGTGCAAATAAAATTTCTCGTTTCTTCAAGTTTAAAACTTCCCAATTTAAGCTCCTTAGTTTAAATAAACTACTAACTAATGAGCAAACAGATTCTTCATAATTACATGTGACATTATGTAAATCCGTTTTTCAAATAAATAACATTTTAATACATTAAAAAGCTTTCCAAACTCATTATTTTAATTACTAAAATGAAAATTCGTATTAAAGTTGAGCGCAAACGAGGCGAAATTCACGCGCGAATAAATTTAATTAAAAATATTCAAAACTATGTGTATAGGGCTCGACTTGAATTATGTAGGAAAAGTGGGGATAAAACATATCCATGTTATTGAGGGATATTGAATATTTAAAAAAAAAACGACGTTATAATACTTTGATGATTTTTAGTTAAAAAGATTGGAAATGGTTTTCTAAAAAGAAAATTTTGTGAGCATAGACAGTTTTGTTTTTTTTTAACAAATATTGCTTATTTATAATGTATTTAGATTAAGATAAATCTGTTAAAACATACGATAACTTATTCAAAAACAGGACTCAGGTACTACAATTATAAGTCTAAATATATGCGTCAGTATTTCTTCATGAACATTTATAAAGAATAGCCGCGGGATACAACTAGTTTTCTCACAAGATAACGTTATAAATGACATCCGTTTCCTTCACAACACTGCCTCCATACACACATACATACATACAAATACATATATACAATTTTATCGATCCCTCAAAGATAGCAAGTTACATAAATACAATTTGTTAACGACATAAAACACTCTTATGTTTAACGTGTTAAGATTCAAAGTCGTTCGTCACATTTCGACCTCCGAATTCAGGTCGTATTAATTTGCGAGCGTACCGCATTTAGAGCAGTGTTCCGTATGTGTGACGTCATTAAATTAAAAATGATGCTATGGTAAGTGTAGTTATAAGTTTGTGAAGAGGACTCCGAGTGCTTTAAGCCGAGTCCACGCTTGCGGTTAACATTTTTAATAATTAAAATAAGTACAGCTTTTTGTCGTATTTGGTTAATTATTTTAATAATGTAGCGCTGCGGTTTTAATCGGATTAATTTGAAAGAAAAATACAGACTAATATTAAAAAACACTTACCGATCAATTCAGTAGTTCTGTTGATTAGCGCGATATATAGACAAAAAGATAATCCCTATGTCTTTTCATATTACGTACATTGTTAGATAAAATAATCGTTTGTTTGTTTCTATCTACATTTTTATAATTTCATTTCATCTCGAATTAATAGAAAAAAGTATCCAAAGCGAAACGTGAACAGGTTTTAGATAGTAAGTTATAAAAATAACTTTTCATTTAGCGCATTTACACAAACATAAAGTTCTCAAATATAAATCAATTTGGCTGTAACTAATTGTATAACAAATGGATTATAAAAACATTTGAACAATAGAACATTTATTATTAATTTAACATGTATTTCTTTATCATAAAACTACATACAATACTTAAATGACGCAATTATGGTAGTGACATGTCAATTGGATGCTTTTCGGTTTTAGATACTTTTCGTAAAACTTTTTTTAACTCTTTTGTTCCTTGATTTATAAAGAACCTTTCAATCAAATCTCACCAAAATTTTGGAGCCTTAAATAAATAAAAATACCTTCCCTCTTAACATTATTAGTATACCTCTTAACATAATTAACATTATTATATATATAGTAGATAATGTTTTATCTCAGTATACATTTAATTCAAAGAACTAACAGTAGTACAGAACAAGTTAAAATACAATTTAATCAACGAAGACCTTTTTCTCAAAAAAGTAACATTTTTACAGCACCAAAAATAAAATAATTGTACAAAGTAAATGATTAACATCAATCTTAATTACAGACTCATTACTCTAAGTCTCTATTGGTGTACAAAAGGAACAAATTAATTACTTAGATGAGCTAAAGGCGGCGGCACACTGGGCGTCACGTCCGCTCTGAATCGCTAATCCTGTTTGTCGGGACGCGAGTGTGTACCGTGACTAGAGTGACGTAGTACTTTGATAAGGCTTAGTGCAAGATAGGACGAAATGTCAAATGTATTCCGGTTTTTATTTATAAATTATGCAGAGAAAATATTTGCATTTTTGTTTGTCAAAATAATGGACTTGAAAAAATTATATTTAGGTAGATAGATTGCTATGTATATATCTTATCGATAAGTAATTTCTGAATCTAGACTGTCGGAGTAATAACTAATAAGTAAATGGCAAAATTCACCTTGATTTTTTACGAAAACATGAACAAACCCACAGCCCGCAACAAGCGATATTTTAAGCTACATCATTTCTATTAAAAGTAATTTATTTTAAGAACTTTTAAAACTGAATCCTTATGAAAATTGTTTGACCTTTTGTATGTCATTGTAAAGTTTATGAGGAATGTTAACATTAAAATACTTATCTTTGTATAGCTTTAGATATCTTGGGATCCTGGTGGTAGTGTTTAACTTCCTAAAAAGAAAAGTTACTTAGATCAAAAGGTCAAAAATTCATTTTTTTTAACTCTAGATAGATAGACTCTACTTTATTTTCTCTCTATAATCATCTAGTGTAAACTATTTGAAAGTGTTATTTAAACAAAATCAAATACTTAATAGAAGTCAGTATAAAAACGCAGAGTAACTAAGACCAATAGCTCGTACTCATAATTATATTGTGCTAATAGTGAACAGTGTACAAGAGAAAGAACATCGGATCTTTCTACCTGTTGTTATTTTTTTACCAACAGACGCTATCAAATCACAATCATCTACTATACTTGTGTATCTAAAATACTTCTTTCAAATTATTACACTTCATATTAAATATTAACACTTCGTTTGAAAGAAATCAGTACTCTATAAACAAACTCAATTATTCCACGTACCTCCATCAAACCTCTATATTTAATACAAAAGTTTGACAGATGACGTAACTCAAAGGAATTTTTATAACTAAAACAAAAAGTATAAAATCCCAATACAAATCCGTGACACCTGTTCGTCCAATTCCACTAAAATATACAAGAATAAAACAAATAAAAACACTTTATCATTTCGTATTTCGTTTCGATATTTCATCCGTCCATTAGCGATCAGAAAAAAAATATTGTTTATATTGTACACTATCCGTAAGGGGAGGGTTTAGGGGGAGGGGGGTACGCACGGGGAGGTGCCGGGGGTGGTTTATGGGTCAGGGGGTGGCGCCACCCGGGACCACCCTCTCGTTAGTCGGGGGCGACCCCCGTGCGTGCCCGAATCCCGCTCCTACTCCCAAATTTTTTTTGTAGGAATTCCTCGAAATTCCATTTGTCTATTTTTCTCGCTCAGAATTAATTTGTTTAGTTTTAAAAAGTAATTGAAAAGTAAAAGTTTTTTTTTAATTTGTTGGTATATTTGTTTGAATGTCACAAACTTTTTCCACGTATAAGGCTTGATTTGATTGATGTTTTTAATTAGCCGTGTATTAATGAATTGGGTCCGGAATTTTATTATACTACGAAACTTTTTGCTTGTAAATACGAGTATATGAATCGCTCTCCTAATTAAAAGATCCCGCTCGGTAACGAGCATTCATGGCGTGTAATTAATTAATTATACTAAAAACTACAACTCTGCTCCGTATTTTAATATTAATAAGGTTTTCCTAAAAACATATTTCTATTTTTTACAACGAAAATGTTTTTAAACTTCTCGAAAGCCTGCATAAAACATTTTTTGTCAAAGTTGGCCGGTGACACCCGTGACTACGAAACATTCCCGAAACACGCCGGGACCAAAATGGACGCAAAATATTGAAGGAGAATTTTTTTTCACTACCACTTTTTGTAATTTGATGAATTCCGCTCGCGAGATATTTTAGACGTTTTGCGCGCGGTATTACTTTTTTGACGCTCCGTTAATATGTGGCCTTATTTCGGAGACACTTTTATTAAATTGGAACTGTTACTTTAGAATTTGATTGAATTAAATGTCTTTTTTGTTTCTAGCTTTATTTTTCCTTATAATATTCATATCAAAATTAAAAGTCCAGTCCAAGCATTCGTCCTTAATACTCTAGCTAGAGTACCTATAATAAGCCTCTCTCACACACTCATCATAACATAACATTTACTCGTATTTCGGTCACCCAAAAAAAACCTACATTAATTTCACGTCCCTTTTCCAAATAGTCAGAAAAATCCTCTTGCAATATTCGACAGCACTTAGTATTTGTCAGTTTCCGTCATTCAATCAGATTCAACGAGATGAAAAATAAAACCTATATATAAATGTAGAGTTCCATTTAATATTCATTATTAATCTGTCTTCCTTCACTGATGTTATGCGCGGTCGACTGGAAATAATAAAAGTGACAATTTTGTATTTTCTATCAAGAGGAGTTGATAGTTTTTTTTCCGTATTTCCTATCATCTTTTCGTTTCGTGTCAGTATTTTCCTATCGTATTATTGTCAGTCTTTCGACCTTGTCTTGTCACATATTAAGGGAAGGTTCATATCTGACGGAACATGCGTCGTTCTACGTTAGTGCGTTGAGTGTGAACGGTCAAGTGTTTTTCTATACATTTGTCTGTTCTAGCGTTACGCGACCGATAATACGCGACGCATGTTCCGTCAGATATGAACCTTCCCTAATGTGATTCGTAATATAATCAGTGTGTTTGTACATGGATGAAAGTTCAAGGTTTCCATTTGTTTTCTGAATATTGATGGCAGAATAACATTATGGGTAGTAAACAGTTTTAATTAGAAGCTTGTTTGCTTGTTTGGGTGAACGCGCTAATCTTTGGAACTACTGAGAAAATATTTTAGTGGTATATGTATATCTATTGAAAAAGTCTATAACAACATCACGCTACGACGAATAGAAGTTGAACTAACGCTGGTTAAATTGCGGATAACAGCTAGTATCTACTTAATAAAAATATTAACAATCGATTGACAAAGGTTTAGATTACTAGCTGTGCCCCGCGGTTTTACCCGCGTGGTTCCCGATCCCGTGAGAATGTGGCGATAAAATTTCTAAAAATCTTCCTCTTGAATTACTCTATCTATTACTGAAAACCGCAACAAAATCCGTTGCGTAGTTTTAAAGATCTAAGCATACATAGGGACATTGAAAGCGACTTTGTTTTATACTATGTAGTGATAACTGTTCAGTTTGCTTTAAAAGTCTGAAAAAAGGCATCAAACCTAACAATTTAAGCTCGAAAATCTTCCCACAATCATTGCATCGATGATAATTTCAACATTCCTGACATTTAGGTACTTATAAATGGGCAATAACAATTACTTATTACTATTAAAGTAGCTATTGACGAGTCTGTTTAACTGATCAGTTGAACGTCCATCCAAAAACGGTCGTCAATCACCGAAACAATTCCAGATTCCACTGACGAAATTTATTTGGCCTAAAACTTTTGGAGTGACGCACAGTTTTATGTCTGGACTGATCAGTTCAACTGACTCGTCAATGGCTACCTTTACACGTTGTACGTATTGACATTAGTCTACTTGTCTATGAGAGATGCTGGGTGACCCGGGGTCGGGAACAATTTGTTCAATTGGCTTATGCAACTCCTGCCATCGTGAACTTTTGATCAATGTCTATTGTTTTTCTTGGTCCAATATAGATATTTAATAATACTTACAGTTTACTAGCTGGGCCCCGATTCTCTAAACTATTAAGCTGTGATAATACTACTCAAATGTATTTTAATATCAACATTATGGCCGTTTTTTTGTCATTTGTTGTCATTTTGGTATTCTCTTAGTGACAACTATTCCGCTGACT
Source organism: Timandra comae (assembly GCA_958496195.1). NCBI lineage: Eukaryota > Metazoa > Arthropoda > Insecta > Lepidoptera > Geometridae > Timandra > Timandra comae. The sequence continues at coordinate 10,177,935 of OY292366.1, read as the reverse complement.
CAATAGCTCCATAAAACTTAGATGGTTGTCATGGAAACAGTATTCTGACGTTTATTTGTCAAATTTTTTTATATGCAACAAAGACCACTGAGACACCATAACCATATGAATACATTTAGGAGAATACCAAATTTCTGACACTCTCGTTATGGTGCCTGAATATCAACATATTGTCTGATCAATAATGACAAATTGCAGACTTAGGCCCCTGGTTGTTATTGTAGTGACTTTTAATACAAGACTAGAAAAAATACGAGTGCGAGTTGGATTTTCTAACCTACTTTGCTTAATCTGACTCTAAAAATCTTTGGTTTTTTCAAACTTTTTCAGATGGAAATGTAAATAATTTATTGACTCTAAGTCCTGTACTTGGTTAAAATAATCATTTTGAGATCAACTGCCTCAAGGGAAACTCGTAGACATGTCTATCGGGACAAAATAATACTTAATTCGTTAGACTTATCTATTTATTGGTGTAAATCTTAATTAATTATCTACTTAAACCGAAACCTGTTCAAAAATTCTATCCTGCTCAATCAGTTCACTTATTTCTGTGTAATAGAGTAGAAAAAGATTGAATTGAAATGTAAAAACATTTATTCAGTTCAGCAAAGAACCACTTATGAACGCGAAAGATTTTACAAAAGAAATCTTATGATTAATTGGCAATATGTATTATGCATGCCATTCTTAGTAGAGTGAAGAGATAATGGGATTATGTTATTATATCTGTAGTATAAATAAATATCAATAAGCGTATAGGTAATTTAAAGCGGCTGCACCTAATTAACATAACATAATCATTCACTACATCATCTCATTATAGTAACTGACCTCTAAGTTCGTAACTTGTATCTAGGGTATCAGAAACTACGCACACACTCATTGACAATTGACCAATTCTCTTATTACACAAATAAGCTGTAGGGTAAATGTAACAAATTCATAATCTTCATGTACCTATACCTAGTTGTATAAAATTCAATTGCTATTCGTAAGTCTCGCTAAACCTCGAGAACTGCTGGACTGATTTGGCTAATTTTCATTTTGAATTACTTATTTGTGGAAGTCCAGGAAAGGTTTAAAAAATGAGAAAATGTCTAAATATATGACTTTGATTTCGACATTTATATAAGTAAGTACTTACTTTAAAGTTCGCCGGATCAGCTAGTAAACAATATTAATTTAAACGAAATTACTAGTTATAAATAATAGAGACCGAACTAAGTCCATATTTCTCACAATAAATCAAAGTTTACCATATTAATTACTGGGCCAGTACTAGAAGGGCGATTGTAGTTTGATATTTTATATTTAATGCCATTATCGAGGCGGGAGTGGCTCTCGTTAAATACCACACACTTATAGAATACTAGTAGCTCCCCGCGGTTTCACCCGCGTAGTTCCCGTTCCCGTGGGATTACGGGGATAAAATAGCCTATGTCACGCACTGATAAATTAGCTTTCCATTAGTGAAAGAATTTTTGAAATCGGTCCAGTAGTTTCGGAGCCTATTCATTACAAACAAACAAACAAACAAATCTTTCCTCTTTATAATATTAGTATAGAAGAGTAGCTTACTGATCGTGATTTTGTCTTACGTTTGATTCTGTAATTTAAAAACCAATCTTTGAAGTAAAAAAAGTTGTAAATCAAGATTTTCCTATAGGTGATGGCTTATTTGTGACCACGGATTGGAACAGATTTAAATTCGCGGCTTAGTTTTGTTTTCGATTTCGAAATTTTTCTTCTTTGTGACCACGGGTTCTGTAAAAATATGTCAGATTAAAGCGTTCTGTTTCAACGTCTTTATTTGTATGCTTAGTAGTAATGGTATTTATTTGAAATCAAGCAGACATCAAACCTGCATCAAGTTTAACTAACACAGTAAATCATAATGAAAGCTCTATAGCTTTCATTTGATCGCTTTTCTTGAAAGTTTCTATAAACTTTCAAGAAAAGCGATCAAATGATTATGTACCTAATAACGTAGCTATAAAAGTGTGAATTATATTGAACCGATAGGAGCTAAAGCAGTTTATATAACCCCTAATAAACCAGTAAATATTATTATACAAGTAATGACGTTAGTATCCACTTTACGTCATACTCAAAGTCAGACATCAAGCTTGCATGTGGCGGCTATTAAATACATTGTATATGTGCCTACTTAGGGCTTGAACACACAAGCGATTTATAGCCCGCGCGATACGTAACGCCACTCTAAGCGTGCGATCCTGATGTGTAGCGACATTCTAGACGCGCGATTCTGAAGCCAGTTGATAAATATTTCGACAATACTACGCGTAGTGCTAGTAGCTACGAGAACACTCTGTTCACGTACTCTCCTAGCTATCATGATACCATGTCAGAACGATAGAAAAAGAGTCTAAATATCGCAAAGTCGCAGAGTCGCGCGTTATCGCTTCTAAAAGTCGCCAGTGTGCAGACATTCTTGTTTAGAATATAATTTTATTACTTCTAAGAACTATTGAAGTTTATAGATGACATAAAAAAGTTTTTACATATAACTGCGCTACTGTAGGCTAAATTATAGGCTTTGGGCGACAACTTGGTGAACGCTGACTAAATTATAGGCTACTATTTACGTCAATATGCCAGTAACCGATAAAAAGAAATTAACTTTTGTTGTTTCGCTTTTTTGTCATTTTGCGTAAATATGAATATTTATAACTTTTACAAGCTGTTTTCACTTGCAAATGCTCGTATAATAGGTATACCTACCTAGTGGATTGGGTATATTTATTCCTCATTCGACTTGATATGAAGTTTGAACACTTTCGTACTTAAAAACTGCAGTTTTTAAATATAATAATACTCTGCGGTCGGTTAAAGTAGTAATTAAATTAAATGTACTACATTAACTTAAGTTTATTATAAATATTTTTCCGTCTAGACGCGGTACGCGTGAAAAGGGGAATGTGAAGTTAGGAAGCTATACAATATTTATTATAAGCCAAAAGTTAAAATAGCTTTACATTTGTCCGTGAATTCATGTCGTAAACGCACTATAAGGACGGCTCTACATGCGTGAACCCTAAGAAAACCATCTCCACTTACGCTTCTTTGCGAAGCTTCACGGCACAATTTGAAGCCACCATTATACGAATTTCAGACGCAGTTTTCCTTAGTCTGCGTCCGATCTGCAAGCCCCTCTATTACTGCTATTAGCTCACCTATAACTATGGCTCATACACAATAGGTCACCTTAGTTCTTGGTCGGCTAAGCTAAAATAACTTAGCTTAGCTCATGGTCTGCAACCGGCATTAGAGTTTGAGGCCTCTAACTACCCGAGCAAGTAATGACCAAAAGTAATGTATAAAAATATGAAACCTTTAATGATTTCTTCGTTCGACCCCGAATTTTATGTTAACGTAGCACTTAAATAATTTAAACGAGTTACAGTTAAAAATACCACCATCTGTTATTATGAGCTATAAAAATTTAACGGCACTTACCGATAAACCATGTTTTACAATACATGTCATAAAAACTATATATTTGTAGGTGTAATAACGTTATTTTCGCTACCAAGTTGTGAAGTTAGTAGAATATCTTACTTGTTAAGTCAATTTGCGGGTTTGATTCCTATATTTGTGTAATCCACATATTTTAACACGTACTCGTACCGTTTGTGGGTGATCAGTAAACTCATTTGCCTCCTATATCATTCATACTAGTTATGCACCGCAGTTTACCCTATCATTTCCATTTTTCTCCAAAAAAACTTTGGGCTCCGTCCTCTTAGGCTGCGAATTTTGGAAAATCCTTGCTTGTCTGATGCCTACGTCATAATAACTATCTGTGTGTCTTTCAGTCAATTATTTTCAGTTGTTTCAGCTGTGTGTTGAAAGATCAGCCGGCCTAGCATGACCGTGCGTATCGATAAATGATAAATGATAAAAATTAAATATGGCGGCTATTTCCATCGTATTTTGACAGTTGGATAGTGTTTTATCGTTATATCACTCGCGTTTTTGAAGTCATGCTAGCCCGGCAGATTATTTTTAACAGGACCAAACTAAAAACCTTTTGATCCAATTAACAGTCGTTATTCGAACGTAATCCTAAAATAACAAACAGTTAAAGTAACGTTACTATAACTATTAATTGGTTGTAGCATTGTTACTTGTTAAATTACTTAATAACTATGTTAGTTTTTAACTTTAATTAGAACAGAAACTTACAAAAGAGAAATAAAACAACAGACCTATACCGTATTTTTATTGTGGTTAAGTTTTCTTGTGTTGATATTTGTCTTCGTCATTTGTATTAACTTTAATCATGTCGTTAATAGTTGAACTTCTTTAATATGTATAAAGTATCTCTAAATATTTTCAGAAAATCCTAGATTCTATTTAAATGTTTGTCTCGGTCTGGGTGTGTGTGAGTATGGGCGTAGTTTCTGATACCCTAGATACAAGTTTTGAACTTAGGGGTCAGTTACTATAATGAGATAATGTAGTGAATGTTATGTTATCTTCCGATCAAGCTCAGATTTTAGACTCTTTTGGCCAACTAAGTGACTTCGGTTATTCGCACTAACTTATAATCGGTTGAGTGTGAACGGTCAAGTGTTTTTCTATACATTTGTCTGTTCTGACGTTACGCGACCGATAATACGCGACGCATGTTCCGTCAGATATAGAACCTTATAGAACTATAGAACCTTCCCTAATACAATTAGTAGGACCTATATCAAGGACGTAAGTATGTACAATTATAGTGTAAACGTAAAAACCTTTTAATAAATTCCCCAAAGTTGTTACTTTCATCCCCTTTTAGAGCGTGATTCAGCGGGCGAGATGCGTTTGACGTCACCCCCCACCCCGTGACGTCATCCACCCCAACATTAATCTTCTTTAGGCCAAGTCACGCATGGAGATACGGAATTCCTTATAGCTTAATTAGACTAATATAATGTAAGATAGACGGAATATTAGGACATTTAGGCCGTAATTGCTAGACTTATAGTCTATATACGGTGTTTTAGTTTAAATGTTATGAAAGTTACCTATTCTTAAGGCAAATAATCTTTATTATAATTAGACAAGTTTTCATCTTCGGATATCCTGTATAGTAGCATAATGTCCATGCAACTGCAAACTTTTTATTTAAACTATTTTACTTAAGTATCAAGTAAGTAGGTACTTCGTTTTTAAACTTACACCCGCGCGGGCTTTCTCTTTCTGTTTAGGTTTTAAATCAAACCCTGTATTCACGAAAAAAATATCATTCACATCGGCAATCGTATATAAGCATTATTAGGTATTTTGTAAAAAGAAATGTTAAAAAATAAAGTTCGAATAAGTATTAAGGCTGACAGGACCTACTCAACAGAATAAGCTTCTTTTCTTATTAAGAAAGATGAAAGCGTCCCATATTTATTTATTTAGAGCTCCCACTGTTTATTTTATATAAAATATTGTTTATTTTCCTAGAAGGTTGAGAAAACAAATCCTTTATTTATCAATTTTCCTTTGAGTACTCGGGTTTTATTCTTAAGATGTTATAAGGACGCCTTCTATTTGTAAACACTTGGGTTTTCAAAGGAAAAACACTTTTTATTCGAGTTTTCTATACAAAGACAGTTCGCGTATTAAGTATTGAGAAACTAGTTGTGTTCCATGATCCCGTGGGAAATTGGGATTTAAATCACCTGTGTTATGAACTGTTTCTATGCAAAGTATGATCCGATTGGGATTCAAAGAGTTGTAACCAAGGAACCTATCCTTTTGTACTCTTATACGGCTAAATCAAAGATATTATATTCCTTTTCTTTTTAACCCCGACGCAAAAAGAGGGGTGTTATAAGTTTGACGTGTCATAGCTCCCAAACGGATGAACCGATTTCAATTTAGTTTTTTTTTTTTGTATTAAAGGGGACTTACGTGCGAGTGTTCTTAGACATGTTTGATGAAAATCGGTTGACCCGTTTAAAAGTTATGGGGGTTTGAAAGTAATTGTGTTGGGGTTTTTTAATTTTTAAATGATGTCGAGTCGAAATATAAGTACTTATAGCTGTATATGAATTGGAAGAGAAACATTTGATCTACAAACAAACTTCACAAAGATTCCAAAGTGCGTTATATTAATTAGTAATGGCGAAGCTACATACGGAAAGTAGACTACGAGTAATTAATAACCGTGCAAAACCGGGGCGAATCTCTAGTTAACTAAGTATTATTACTTAGTTAACTAGAGATTCGCTAACTTATGTATAGAGCTAAATTATACCTGTTTATACTATGTTTTATCTCGATTTTCTTACGGTGTAATTATGAAGGCACGTCAAACAAAGAAAGAAAAATCAATTAAAACACCAATTGTATACTAACTAGTTATAATAGATATGTATAAGGGAACTAGGTACAGTTGAGAAACTTGGTCAATGATCTTAAGGGTGATTTTCGCTTGCACTTGTAGACTTTTGGAATATAGAATCCCTATTAGCAGGGCCGGATTTAAACTCAATGCCGCTCCTGGGCACCAGGAAAAAGTCCGCCCTATTACTAGAATTTTACTTAAGGGGGGAAATACGTGTAGAAAGACGCTTTCATGCTGACTTTTTTATTAATTTTTTTAAGGTATGAAAACTAATGTTATATTTAAATTGTTATATTGTTCAAATTGATTAAATCATTTTGATTATTAATTTTTATTAAAAAAGTGCCAAAATTATAATTCATAAATAATGAATGAATTGAATTTCTTGAATTATCAATTAAACAAAAAAATATTAATTAATAGAATTAATTAATTATATTGGGGAATCTTGATAACACTAAAAAAAATTCTTTTCACTTTCAAAATTTTTCCGCCCTAAAACATTTGCCGCCCTGGGCACTTGCCCCGACTGCCCCTAGTGTAAATCCACCGCTGCCTATTAAATAATAAACAAGTACTGCATAGAATTATGTACCATTGAAAATATCAATTTGTTACTATTCCAATCTAATATTAAAATATCAGGTATTCTAAGAACAACCGCACTCATGTGTATATATCAAAAAATATCATTTTTATTCCGTTTTTTGGAGAAACTACCCATATTACCAATGCACACGTACTTATAAAATCATACTTAGAGATTTAGCTAAAATTTTGCCAATAATCAACCGCTTCCCAGATAATACCTAGCTATACAAACATACTCTAATTGAAACTGTTAGGTATTACACTCATTATACACTCGTCTGATGTGTTCATTAAGGTATGTGCACACTCGCGTGATAGTCGCAGCGTCTGAATTATTCATAAAACTACATAATTGGGTCAAGTTTGCGTGCGTACTGACATGCACGTGTTTGCTTATAAGGCACCAGTTATTTTAATAATATTATGCATTTTGTCTGTTTAAATTGGAAATCTTAATTAAGTTTGAAAGGGGAAATTAGTTAATTGTTATTGTACTTACTATATTTAACGTGAAATCTCGATATTTTTCTTTGAAGTCATTAGAATTTGGGACATGTCTTGAGACTTGCTTAACAATATGGATGACTAAGTACCTTGAAGATATATCATATTTATGAAGACAACAAAGTATTTAAACAAACATTTAATAAAAAATACTAAGTACTTATAAGAACTTAAACTTTTGAGTGACAATTGGCGGTCATATCACTTGTAACGATGTCATCCAGACAACCTTTAAATAACATTATATTTTATTAGCAATCTTACTGCTAACCTCTTACTTAGATACTATACTTATGAATTATATTTTTCTCACACAACGAAACATTACATGACTTCTTTGAGCCAGATTACGAATTTGAAAAATCGCGGGATAAATAGTAATACGAGTATACTTATATGTTTAAAAAGAACTTAATATATACTTAGTAATTACTTAGGGCCTATTTCACCATCTTCAAGTAACGTTTCGAGTAAATACTCACATGTTTTGTCTTTGTCACTTGACATAAAGTAAGAAAGAGACAGAACTAAATTTAATTGGTGAGTAACTTTACTTGAAGGTCGTGAAATAGGCTCTTAGTCTTCAAACAAGATGTAACATCATCTAAAGAAGGTTCAAAAAACGATACGTTTAAAAGCTCGAATGTAAACATGCCCTAAGTGCCCTTTACTTAATGTCCTTATAAAATATTCTCATATATTTTTTTCTCGTCGCGAACCCTTTTAAAGTAAATGGTACATAATAACACATACTTACTCTGAACAAATATTATCTAGTTTCTCGATCAAGGCAGTTCAGTTTGTGAACAGTTTATTGAATTTTAAACATTCAATATAAAATAAGTATGTTCTATAAATATTGTAGAGTTGCTATTCATATTAATAACTAGCTGTGCCCCGCGGCACCCGCGTAGTTCCCGTTCCCGTGGGAATTTCGGGATAAAAAGTATCCTATGTTCTTTCCCGGACCATAAGCTACCCCTGTACCAAATTTCAAGTCAATCGGTTCAGTAGTTTAGCCGTGAAAAGGTAACAGACAGACATAGTTACTTTCGAATTTATAATATTAGTAGGGATAAATACTTTAATAAACTGACATCGATTACAAATAGTGAATTTATCAAAATTTTAAAAATGGTTTCGATCGATTTAAATTGAATTGATTATATGAGTGATTTATACGCAAATATTAAAATTTATACGCACTTCACTCGGCTTAATACACCTTAGGTTTGTAATAAAATAGGCTATAACTATAATATGGACTTGAAATGTCTCTATCGTTCACTTTTTGCTGTTTTATTTATATCTAGTATAATCAGGATAATAAAACCTATACGTACTTATACAACCCGACTCAATGATAAGGGATACCCTTCCTTTACCTAATTAGACTAATTACAATCGTAAGAACGGAAGAGAAACGGATACTCGAAATAAATGTTTTTACTTATATCATACGGGTGATGCGTACGTACGATTTTAGTCGAATCTAAATTTATAATTAGGTACTTTGTTTTAACGTTTCGTTTTGATATATTAAGTTTGTTATTCAAAATTGTATTATTTCCAATAAATTTGTACTTAGACCGCGACCCCAGTGGTAGAGTGCGCCGCGATAGAGGACCTCCGAGGCCAAGCGGTTACCGCGCCGCCTTGGGTGCAAGAGGTTGTCTCAGGTTCGACCACCGACCGGACCAAATATTTGTCAATATAACAAATGTTTGTTCTCGTGTCTTCAATGTTTGTGATGTGTATGTGATTTGTGTATTCTCCGTTACGGTACAGGGACTTTTTAATGTGGAGTGTGATGATTACAATGATACAATTGAAAAGCTTACATATAACTTGGTAATGGTTACTTAAATTGTCCATCTTTGAAACTAATCCATCACCTTAGTTGCTAAAGTACTAACTATAATTTCTTACTAAGTCTTAAGGCAGCCATTGGCTAGTCAGTTGAACCGATCAATCTGGACATAAAACTGCGCGTCACTCCAAAAGTTTTAGGCCAACTAGATTTCCCCACTGGAATCTGAAATCGCTCCAGTGATTGACGACCATTTTTGGATGGACGCCAGTGAAACTTATCAGTTAAACTGGCTCGTCAATAGCCACCTTTACGGATTATTTAAGCGGATATTACACTGCCATGCAACGCGACAGCGCGAGACGACAAAGTAATGTTATCATTATGTTTTCTATACAATTCAAATAACGTAATTGAACACAGATTTAAAATCTGTCTGTCTGTCTCATGCTACGCAACATTGTGCAGTGTAATAATCGCCGGGCTAAAAGTTGGTTCAAAGCTCACTAACCCTATAAACTAACAAAGACTAAGTAATGAACAATATAGTAGTTTAAACTAGTACTTAATAACAATTTCATCACACTTCACATTAAAAATCCTATATCGTAAGGACTTTGTACGTAACTTAAACTTAAAGCCATGATTTGTAAAAAGTTCGTGTTAAAGTCCTTTTAAAGCTCATTCTATGATTGGTATTTCAAATGCCAGTTAGTATTGCATTCAATGATTGTGGACCGTTAGAAACTTTCCCTGTTACCAGTGTCTTAGCTAGGGTACTCAGTGCCCAGGGCGATGTTTGCATGCAATTTTAACTCACGTAAATTGGTAGAGAAATCGATACTTTTAAAGGTGTTTTTGTGACAAGAGGTTCATCGACAACATATAGTCGCGACCACGAAAACTTTTATGCATGTTTTAGGCTATGTTCTATTAGGTTACTGAAAGAATAAAAAAGTACAAGACGTACCTACTCTTGTATATGAAATATGAATTCAAGTAACGCCATAATTCAGTAACTTTCATACTGAGAGTCTTACAGATTGTAGCCCTTGGCGATTGCCCACGATAGTATCCTAGCTACGACACTGCCTAGGTATTACTGAGTAACCTACACTACACAGTGTAGTCTAGACTGACTAATAACAATTATATACGATAAGAAACTACACTGAAACATAAATATTTTCATTACTTGCGCAAATAGTTGAACAAGTTAACTTCAACTTGTTTCCTAGAAAGCAAACATTATGATTAATGTCTCTTTCTCTTAAATATAATAAATCTACTTGCGTTTTAGTTCGAATTTCAATTACTTAAACGTAATTTTGAATTCATTCTAAAGTCTATGAAACTTGCAAATTGAAATCGTATTTTATTAAAACACAATTCTTAATCGCGTATAAAGTACAACGTAACGGTTTCTCGCTAATAATATTAGCATAGTGAGGAAGAATAGACTTACCACGCTTGCCAAGGCATGTCGGGATGAGAGCCGAGATCAACCAATCGCTTATAAAACATTTATACATGATCATTTACTTACTTTATACATATACGCGAGTAAGATCTGTGTTTTAATAATTTGTATGTTGGTTGCACACCGCGAGCTACGCTATGTTCGTTTAGCTTAGCTTGCTTTACCCTGCTAAGGAAAACCGCTAAACTTACTTATAAACTAAATAGCTTAGATCGCGGTCTGCAACCGACTTTATTTAAAATAGACTCTCAAATCTAGCCCAGTAAAGAGACAAACCCATTACCTACCTTGAGTAAAAATATGCAAAATACTCAATTGTATTAACGTTTGCTTTTTTCCATCTTTCCAGCCAAAAAGGCTACACAAGCCCGTGGAGTTGGACGACGGTGACAGCGACGGGTGACTGACCGCGGGCCCCGCGCGGGCCGGCGCCCGCGCACCCGCAGTGAGCACCGCGGCGGGGGGGACCGGGGGTGAAGTGGGGCTACGGGACACCATTATATCCAGTTGGCTACAGGACACCATCACATTAAGATGGCTACAAGCTACAAGATACCATCATAATGATAGTCATTTCAACTATAACTAGACTTAATTTAAACATGTATACTATTTATTTTAGTTTTTTTATTATTGATAGAGGCGACTCTATGTTAGTGCCGTGAACGCTCTTAATGCTGGTTGCAACGAGCTAAGCTATATCAGTGTAGCTCGCGGTGTGCAACCAGCATTGAGGGTAGTTTTACATAATTGCAAAACATCTTCAATCGACAACCACGTTTAACTATTCGTGGAGATTCATGGCTTTAATGTAGAGCCTCTATAAACGTTTTATTTCTGTGATTTGGTACATTGAATTTGAAAATATTGTTTTAGTTTGTAATGTTTAACTTGACCAGAACATCAGCATACAGCTATTAGTGTAATAGTTAATTAAAAAACTACACTTGAGAGCAAAGAAATCGCACACCTGCTCAATTTTCGTTTCAAGGTTGTTTTTTTTAAAACATGCTTATATTTTTATTCCCGTTTATATACTGAATTAAAGTACATACTGTCAGCTTTCAAATCACACCTTAAGCTAATCCATAACCCTTAAATTCATTACAGTAAAGCCAAAAGTACAATTGCATCGGAAATCACTCGTTTCAGGTAGTGCTAATTGAGCGACTAAGAACGGGTATAAAAGGTGAAGGGTTGGGTGAAACTGCATCATCTGCATATCAAATCGTAGCTTGGAAAGTCAGCTATAGAACACGTGCACATTAGAAACAAGAAAATGGATACCCCACCAGAAATATCAGGTCAAGGGGTTACGCTAATTGAACCTGGCCACAACCAGATTCAAATAGCCAGACAGTTGAATTTATGCCAAAACGCTGTTCGGCGAGTATATCAGCGTTATCAAGAGAGTCGTAGCTTTAGTCGCCGATGAGGTTCTGGCCAAAAAAGCACAGCATCGGAGCGTGATGACCATTTTTTTGTGACCTCATCATTATGAAATCGCCAGTGGAATGCTGTTAAGCTCTGTCAGCAAGTCCAGGAAGTGAGAGAAGTTAAAATTATCCGGCAGACAGTTAGAAGAAGACTAGCCGAAGGAGGTCTGATAGCGCACAGATCAGCTATCACTCCAGAATTGACCACAGGTCACCGACAAGCACGACTACAGTTTGCTCGAGAACATTGATTTAAGCTAGGCGCCGTACGAGACGCTTTCTGAGAAGCAATACGGGTTGAATCGCTCATTTGGTCTTTGGTAGCCTCCTTCACGCCCGTCGTTGCCATGGAGACATCCTGCACTCGTCAGAGAACAGTACCGCTGTCCATTGGTCCATCGTCCAATCCAAATGTTCTCGAGCAAACTGTAGTCGTGCTTGTCGGTGACCTGTGGTCAATTCTGGAGCGATAGCTGATCTGTGCGCTATCAGATCTCCTTCGGCTAGTCTTCTTCTAACTGTCTACCGGATAATTTTAACTTTTCTCACTTCCTGGACTTGCTGACAGAGCTTAACAGCATTCCACTGGCGATTTCATAATGATGAGGTCACATAAAATGGTCATCACGCTCCGATGCTGTGCTTTTTTGGCCAGAACCTCATCGGTGACTAAAGCTACGACTCTCTTGATAACGCTGATATACTCGCCGAATAGCGTTTTGGCATAAATTCAACTGTCTGGCTATTTGAATCTGGTTGTGGCCAGGTTCAATTAGCGCAACCCCTTGACCTCATATTTCTGGTGGGGTATCCATTTTCTTGTTTCTAATGTGCACGTGTTCTATAGCTGACTTTCCAAGCTACGATTTGATATGCAGATGATGCAGTTTCACCCAACCCTTCACCTTTTATACCCGTTCTTAGTCGCTCAATTAGCACTACCTGAAACGAGTGATTTCCGATGCAATTGTTCTTTTGGCTTTACTGTAATGAATTTAAGGGTTATGGATTAGCTTAAGGTGTTATTTGAAAGCTGACAGTATGTACTTTAATTCAGTATATAAACGGGAATAAAAATATAAGCATGTTTTAAAAAAAACAACCTTGAAACGAAAATTGAGCAGGTGTGCGATTTCTTTGCTCTCAAGTGTATAAGTAAATGAGGAATAACACCGGTTTCACATTTTTCATTCATTTATGAACGTGATTTGCTATTCCGTTCTTTCCCTCGCTTGTTATCAAGAGGATAAAACATTATAATTTAATCTAAATTGAGTTATTATAAATTCCCCTTTAAATTAACCAAAGGATATATTAAAACTATGCCTTATTATAATGAATAAAAATCTATTCTATGTTAATTATACAGTGTGTAATTATAGTAGTACTTATAACAGTGAACTACTTTATGTTAATTGTCGGTGTTACTTTGTTCTTACGGTAAATTAATTAAAGTAACGGACAACAAAGCTTACTCAATTAATTAATTCAACAAAACTATTATTTTACGCATTTAAATTAAACTAGCTGTGACCCAATGTTTAGCCACGTAATTACTTTTAATTTTAATTGTTATAAGTAATATCTGTAAATAACTTCTTAATCGGTTCAGCAAATCTGACACCTTTTCTAAAAACAATACATATACTGAAAATCATTGTTCAATCGTTTCAAAATTGCGTTGTAATTGTCAATTTAGAAATCAATGTCTTTTAAAATATGGTTACTTACCAAAATCTTATTTGAATGATGAAGAAAATTAAAATTATTGTTTATTTGCGTGCACAGTTACGTTAACTGTACGATATTCTGGTCCAGTTAAACACCTGTAGATATTGGCATTACCAAACTGGCTCTCAGCCACTTTAATGTTACTTAGCTTACTCTACATCTTGTTAACATGTGCAATTATTGTTCGCAAAGTATTCAAATTGTTTTATAAGTTTGTTTTCGAGAGGCATAGCCGGGATTAGATTTGTAGGGACCAATATCCCACTTTGGCCATTCCTAGCTACATTTCTACGCAATTATTTTTAATGTGAAAGCATAATTATCGCATAATTTAATTCTGTTGTTGTATTAAATTATTATAAAGACTATAGTAGTGTAACTGTAGTGTTCTATGGTTCCTTTTTAAAACAGAAACCTCACTAAGCCCCAAAAGGTAAACGAAATGATCCGTCCGATGTTGTTAGACCCCCGTGTTGTATCACTGCGGACAAACAGGCCAAATTAGAGAGGTGCCATGTGGAGTTTGCGGCCAATAGGATCACAAGGACTTTTGAGTTGTCAAACACAATTGTAACATCAGAATACCACCCCATCCTTTTGTAAATATTTTTAAATGGGGTGTATTTCAATGCAGTATTAATCTTCGTGTACTAGTGCCAACAAAATTTATAAATTGTTGTAATTTATTTATGATATTAAAGTTGTAACTTTACAAGTGCGATAGATGTTCTATCGTCGACATGTTTCACGTCGCAAACTCTATACTTATGTATACGACTTCTGTTTGGCACCTTTTCAATTTGCCAGCCTATAGCAGTCTGTGAGCTCATCTGTATGTCACGATGTTTCGGCCTTCATATTCTTATGATGCGGTATCCTTTAATTATTGTATGAATGAATGATATGTGGATCAGTTCACAAATAGTATGTATATCTGGAATTGCTATATTACCCACCGAGCGTCTAATGTTGCAATTTGGTGCGATGTCATACATATTTTTCAATCTCAAACACTTAGATGTAAGTAAATGTTGTTCAAATAATTAAATAAATAAGAGATAGTAGTTTCAAAGCAGACAGGGACGTATTTGGTGAATACAAATTATTTTACCGTGGGCGATACACAGATACGTTTCTGGCTGCGTAGATCGATTCACTTTTAGCAAACAGTTGAAGCACTGTGAAGTGTCTGAAGATGACATCGCGCCGAACACTGCGACGCTCACAATACCATATCCTATATGTTAAGATGGTGCGTGTATATCGGGTACAGTTTACAATAAGTGAAGCCACTCGCCGAACACACAGGAACGTATTTAGGGCAGGTTACGCGACGCTATTTATATCTCTCTCATTTTGTACATCTTTACTCATGTATGCGATATTGATGCATTAATTTTGATGATCTGTATGTTCGGTGTGCGGCACCTTTAATGTGCGTAGAGAATAATTTCTGTTTAGTTGTGATATTTGTGGGGCGCGCGGCCCGTACGCCGCGCCGGCGCCGCGCGCTTAGTTCCAAATGTGTGCAATCCGTGTTGGACTGTTAATGTATATTTAACGTAGTTAGAAAAGTTAAGTGGCGATACGTTGCATTTAATTTATGTATGTGGACTCGAATGCAAGTCGGATTTGAAATTTAAATCTGTTCCGGTTGTATCTTGAATTTTTTATCGCGCGTCTACACGCACGATAGATATCCGACTAGTTTTTATTGAAATAACATTTTCTTTCACCAGATTTTCATTCAACATTTCACTGCGGTGATTTATTGTAGAGCGTACTTTGAAATATTTATATCTATTCATTATCACTCATTAATATGTACATACGTTCATCTGTTACCCATCCGTTGTATTGGTGTAGTGATTCTTGACAAATTATTCTGTGCAAGAAGTCAAGCGTTCATTAAAGTTTACTGTAAGTATTTTAAATCCGACTTGTATTCAGCAATTTATATTTATAGTATGATGGTTATAACGACAACTCTCGGTGTATATTTATTAGTCTTAGAGTTGTTGATGTGACGTCACATCGCAACTGGTTAAAATGAGAGTACCTAGCTTTATCAGTATACTTAAATCAATTGATAAAATAGTAGAATTACAGCTATCAGAGGAATGAATAACATGAAAATATCATTGTAATGTCTGTCTTTGATCTACTGGTTTTGTATCTCAAATGTAATGCTTAGATGAATACAACAACTATCTTTTAGGTAAATGAAAGTTGTGACTTTTGTAAAAACTTGTATTAAAATTTAAGTTAAAATAAATGTTGATAAATGTGAATTCAATTTAAATGTTGTAGTTATAATAATATTATTCTCATTTTAGCCAGAAATAAGTATGTGTTAGCAATGTAATATCTTCCGAATAACGTCTTTATGACTTTCTATACTATGAAACTAATTATAATATTAAAACTTGATAGTTAAGTGTGTCGAAATTTTACGCCCAGGGCGATTTATTTATTTATCTCAACATTCGCCCTGGGCAGTTTTTAAGTCATTACCTAATACGACACTGTTCTTCAAAGATTAAAATAAATTTAAGTCACAAAGACGAATATTCGGCGCTAAAATATTTTTTATATTATCAAAAAATAATAAAATACTATTTATTTCGTTATTTTTTTAAGTTTTCAATGATTTTAATTGTTCTCGTTACTTTCCTTGGGAATTTTTATGATATATTTAATCAGTACAATTCTGTATCAGTGTAAAACGGGGATCGAAATCCGGATGAATTTGCTGAATTTTATTATAAAACCCGGATAAAATGAAAAATCCCGGATATAATTAACTTAATTAAATCTACTGATAATTATAAAGTAATTTGTGTAACGTTTTTATATGTAATTGGAACGACTTCTTCTAACTATTGTGAATATGTCTATTTTAATAAATGTTACGAATAAGGTCCGGTTAGTTTGACAGTTCGAATCCGGTTATAAAACAAGAGAATGTCACATCTGTTTATCAGAATAACGAGTAGTATTAAAATAATTAAGTAAAGTCATAATATTAATCGGTTTAAATAAAAAAATATCATATTTTGAATACAAAGAACAGTAGGTTAACATTTCGTGTCGTTCGTACGTGGTAATTGTCAAACTAGGAACAATAAGTAGCTTTTTAAATGAACATAATTTCAAATTTGTTTCTACAATACATAAAACTATCAAAAAACAATCTCAGAACATTTGTAGTGTTATACAAACTAGTAAATCCGGGTCAAAACACCCGGTTATCCGGTTTAAGTCCACTATAAACCGGTTCAATCCCCGTTAATAAAAATGTTGTTATTACGTCGCTATCCCAAAAACATTTCCCGAAATAATTTATTGAATCGAATAAATGAAATGACGCTTTTGAAGTGTACTGTTACGTATATGTAAATATAGTAAAAATACTAATACCTATTATAGTGAATGTTGTAATTTGTATATAAGTAATGAAATTAAATTTTAAATACATAGAATAACTGTAGTGTGTTTATTTTTCATCCTCACATATTCTTTAAGTTATACAACAATATGGATTTATGAGAAATACCTAGAGGCTAGATTTTTAATTTGGCTATCTATAAAAGCGGACACAATGTTATTTCAGCCATTCCCTGCTTCCCTTCTAATTAATTTCTGTGTTTTAAATTAATCTGCCTGCCTAGCATGACTGTGCGTGATAAATTATATAGACACCACGAAATAATATCGATTTCGCGAGCATGACCAAATGAATATGCGTAGTACGATTTGATAAAATTAAATATGGCGGCTATATTTATTATATTTTGACAGTTGGATGTCAATAAATAGCTATATCGATTTCGCGAACATGACCAAATGTCATAAAATTAATCATGTGGTAAATTAAATATGGCGGGCATTTTTATCAAAAAGCTAAATTAGTTTGGGAAGTATAAAATAAAAAACTGTTGACATTTGAAATGTATTTTAATTAAAAATAGAAATATAATACGAAATAGGTTCATTTGTAGTTAAAGGGACGTTTGGACACAATATTATAGTACAAATTGACTTAATAATACTAAAATAATACGCTATATATTTATAAACCTACATGGAAGATGGTACTAGCTAATACTACTAAACATACAGGGTAGTATTAACCGGACAAGTCGAAAAAGTGTCCTGAAATAAGCGGCAAAGTATAACTAAAGCAGAGATATACTATACGATAATTAGAGTGCTAATCGTATATAGCTCTAGTGGAAAGGGACCCCCTTTCCACTAGAGCTATATACGATGCTATGCGTTTGACATGACCAATGACCATGGTCATGACCACCACATACATGGCAACGTAGCTTAGCGTAGCTCTGGTTGAAACTCACCCTAAACCAGTTAGCCCATAGGTAATTAGATATTCTTGAAATTGATAATCTACTTAGGGTAAGCAGAACGCCCTGACTCCAATTTGTAGATCCCTAATTATCGCAGTTTAAATATTCCACTAATAAAGTACTGATTTAGCATAGCAGGTGATGTGAACGTAGCAGTTTTATATCATTTGCTATAGTGGCGCCATCTTTATTTATTCGCTTTTCGACGGACACTTTTTCAACACAGAGTTTATCCTCTATCCCCTCCATACCAATAAAAGCATTCCAAGCTTTAAATTTAAATAACGGCCAGGACTTTGTAATAACATTATTATAAATAACAGCCACAAAAACATCCCTCGAATAAGTACAGTCAAATAATAATTAAATCTACTACCTATATTAGATTATTATTTAATATATGAATAGTCTAAGATTATAAATTATTAACATTTATTATGATCTAACATTGCTTGCTATCTCATTTTCACAAATGCTTTTAGTTACGAAAGAGATAAATAAAATTTTTGGTTCTTTTAAAATACTAGAGATCACTAGGTAATACAAGTCAAAACAAAATTGTGATATAATTTATTAATAATACAAATCACATAGATTTATTTTAAATCTAAAAATTAATTATAATTTTGTCAAATGCATAAAAGAACTAAAAAATAAGCTTAAGTTTGATTCACAACGCCATCTATCAAAGAAACGTGTAACTAATGGTACCTGAAACTTATAATAGATGGCGTTGAATGTAATAGACGAGAACCAACAAAAATAACACAACCGAGAATGAAGATTGAAAAAAAATTTACATTAGTCTATTAATTATTTTTATATAACTTTTCAAAGCAACTACTATAATTATTTACCCCATTGCCTTAAACTAGATAAAGGCTATTTTACGTTATGTTTCCACAGAAAGCTAATTATTGTATAATAAACACAATCACAATTTTTCCACTTATGTCATAATCTCGTCTTACCCTCTTATTAATGAACGTGAAATAACAACAGAATAGTTAATTCGCGTCTCTTCTCTCTTGTTTTGTTATTACCTATCGTTTTCGCCAAGAAACAAGTTCTAGTTTGATACAAAACATAATTTTTATTATGAATACAGAATACATGAATAAAAGAGAGGATTAACTATACCATTGTTATACTTATCGTTTATGAATAAGAGTGTTACTGAACACCTACAAAGCAGTGCAGTGGCTTTTAGTATATTAAGACACTCAAATCTTGGCCACATCCTCTTAATGCCTTATAGCCGTTCCCAATATTCGATCTGTGTATAATCTTGCTTTTCGACGGATATAAAACCATGGAAACTTTAAAAAATCTGTCATTTTTCAATACATTTATGACAGATATATAGAGTTTTGCATCCGTTGTCAAGCAAAAACATAGATCGAATACTGAGACCGGCCGTTAGGGTGCCTTTTTATCAGTGCTATGATATGGATCCACCAATCATACTCATTCAATTAATATGATTAGTAATCAAATGTATCCATAGAAACATAGCATAGCTCTTGTGGAAAGGCACCTTTGTTTTACGAGGTGGAACTAAAGAAGCCAAACTGAAAAACAGTTGATTATGGTGTACAAATGAGTCTAAAAATTATTTTTTATATGTGGCAACCTTATCTAGACTTATAAGTAAGGTTATAAGGACTGTTACCAATGACATACTTTAAAGAAACTATTGTAAAAAAGCTAGCGAATTCCTTATTTTTATTAGATACACCTCAGCGTTCTTTATATTTATTAAATTATACCTTTAATTTAAATTACTTAAGTATCTTGGGTCACAATTAATTTATTTAAATTAATCTTTGATAACAAATGTAACAAGCTTAAGGCAGTGTTATACCATGGTGTTATGATTGGAACAAGACATACAATTTTTTTTAAAGATATGATAAGTAAAACTAGGCAGAGGGGATATGTAATTAAACGATATAATTTAAAAGGCACATTATTAGATGATGCGTTACTTTATTGCAAATCTCCCATTTTACCTACTTTTACTTATAATAATGACCGTGTTTTGGTCGAACATATCTGAGTAGTCTAAGGTCTGATTTGCTAAGCTACTTGTAGGTTCAATTCAATACTTTTATAATGACCTCTGCTGACGATCGTTAAAATTTGGTCAGTGTCAATTATTTTCGATAAATTAAACAATAAAGATCGGAATTTGATTGGTAGGTTTGATATTGACAGGTATATTGTAATTTAATTAATTGGATGGACTGAGCCTAGTTATCGTCATTTTTTTAGTCACAATCTTTTCTGTGCCTTTGTTACATTGGAGTCCAAATGACAATAGGAGCTTCCAATTTTGGCCGCCGGCAGAGAAAAGATTGAGACTCAATACCTTAGTATTCTATCAATTCTGACACACAAACAATAGGTTATGTCAGCTAAAGTTAGACAGCATATCCCGGACGAAACTGACTGCGCTCAGAAAGTCAGATCTAACTTAGACTAATCAGAATTTTATCGCATTTAACACTTTTGATGTTATGAGTATGTAATATTGGAAATTAATAATACAAATAAAAGTATTCAACTTTATTTATAGTTTTTATATAAATATGCCTAGACCTCCTGTCTTTATTAAATAGTTTGTTAAAATTTGACACTCTTTTAAGGCGTTTTAACTCTTAATTAGATAAATTACTATTGTTTTAATATAATAGCGACAACAGTAAATAAAACATATGGAAGTGTTAGTTCATACAAGTATGTACATTAATTAAGCTATCACAAATTAAAGTATTTTTAAGAGAAAATATGAAAATATATGAACTACAACTTCCAGTGACTTCATTTATTGCTATATTGCGGTCGCCATCTTACATAACAAAACATTATATCATTAATAAGTATATGTATATAAATAATTAATAAATAAATAATATTTACTATTACAAATAAATAAGCGAATTAAATCTCTGTAATCAAGTCTACTAATGGAACTTAATGGAAGTATTTTGACAAACTACAATCTTAGTAATGGTCAATTTTTACGCCTGATTCCTCAAACAAAAGTTAAGAGAAGTTAATTTAATATTCCTATTCAATATTTATAGTATTACTTCAAATCCCTTGACGGACTTATTTTAATTTTATAATACTTTTACCGTATACAAATTTACTTTAAAATAAGCACTTTTGTAATTTTCCATCTCTATTATTGGGGTAATGAAGGATAAATTTAAGTCAGCTAATTTAAACATCAAAGTAAATAATTAAAATATAGAGCCACCAAGTTTTCTGTGCCGGTGACAGCGTCGCTGTAATCGCATCTTTTGGTTGTCAATTTATTGAAAATGTATCCAAATGACATTAGAATCAAAATGACAATAGTAGCTTTCACTTTTCGCCACCGGCACAGAAAACTTGGTAACTCTATAAGTATAATACAGAAGTGTATTATATTCTGTAAAATATATCTTGTCTATATCTTACTCTAGACTCACGATTTGGTGTTTTATTTAATAGTAAGTACTCTACAATTTTCAAAATTCATAGTCACCTAAAAATTTCCATCCAATTGGAGGTTAAATAATATGAGACCATTAATAAATAAATAATGTAACTACACAATATTTGTAGTTGAAATAAATTAACTAAAATTTAATTACTTTAACTGGTATATAGATTATGCTAATTTAAAAAGTATATAATAAGTATAATATAATACACTATTTATAATTACTTATGGTATATGTAACAATAAGCTGTAAGCAATATATTATAATATAGACGAATCTATAAGTTGGACGCTCCTTATTATGTATTGAGATCTGAAATAAAATAATAATTATATAAGTTTCATTTTAATTCATTATAAAATGAGACAGAGTTATGGCACTCAAATGTTATGACTTAAACAATAGTGTAACAAAAATCTAGGTACTATTTGATACTACTAATACGTACACCAAAGTTAGTGCCAAATATTATGGTATAGTTTGTTTCCAAAAAATCGGCACCAATCAAACAAATTACACTATAGATATAGATACAGTAATTAGAAGAGCCTGTATGAATACTAACCGTTTGTCTACTTATCGATGAGCGAGATCCTGATGGCCTCGTCGAGCGCGCGCTGCTCGGCGTCTCGCTCGCTCTGCTCGCGCGCGGACAGCTCGAGCGCGGCCGCCAGCTCCGCGTCTGAACACGACGCCACCGCGCTCAGCGTGCTCAGCGACACGCTCGCCAGCGACTCCTCGATCGCCCTGGTAACGCCGCACCGCTACTCTATTACTACCTCACTCGTAGCCTAGCCTACTGTGATCTCTTACACTAGCTTAGCTTACTACTTAGTGCACACACGAAAAGATCTTATTGGGAGTAGTGACCGGTGTTTCTCGTCCTTTAAATACTTTTAGTGACAAAGTACTTTCAATGGCAAATAGATTTTGTGGAACTTTGTGCCCCATATGTGGTGTTTAACCTGAGTATAACCCACTTGTTTACGCCTATTGTGGGAACAATATTTGATTTTGATTGAAATAACATTACTAGTGCCACCTTCTTGAATTTTTTCAGATTACCAAAACTAGTGCTATAGAAAGGTAATAAGAGGCAGAATCGATGATATAAATAGCAATATTTTGTTAGGTGCAATATTAACTAAAACAGCAAAGTATCTACAAAATTAAATAAAACCGTGTCAAACTTATGAATTAATTAAAAATATTGCAGATATGTTTAAATATCATGTAATGTGTGTTAATAATATGTGACATATGTATAAACTACTGACTTGTTATTCTATAAACAAATAATGATATCAGCTCTTTAATTAAAACGTTAATGTATTCATGATCTAAATTAAAAATTCTAACAATGAAAGATGTTCTAAAGTATGAAACATTTAATTATAAAAACAGTTTCAAAATATAACAACTAATCAAACTTTTGTAGAACTTCAAAAATGTGTGGGAACAGTTGAACGTTCATATTTTCACCCCAAACAAAGTCAATGTGATTGAACTGCTCCCGATCCATTAAATGATACTCCACGACATTTGGAAGCCTATCCCTCAGAATCTCACTATCCTTCCACGTAGATACTTTATCATTCTTCCCAAAAAACAAAGCTACCTTCATCGTAACCTTATCCAGGTCATATTTAGGAGGTTTCCACGACAAATAAACCAAGAAATTGGTAATAAACCCATAATTATACTGTTCAAACTCCGCTCTCATGTACAACTGGACCAAATGGTTCATATTCTGTAATGAAGTGCTGGACGGGTAATGTCCAAAGATCACTGGCAAGAAGTCACTGTGAATTTCCTCTTCATCTCTACCGAAGAGATGAAAGAATCCGCCTTCCAAACAGACCCCTTTGCCAATAAACTCTTGGGAGCACACATTTCTGATAATAGAAGTAGTCTGAGACTGACTCCCGAATATCTCCTTCTTCCCGATACCTTTAAAAACTAGGCTCAATAATGTTTCTGCTACAAAAAACAGGGATAGTGGAGGTTGGATGTTTTTCAAGTAACAAATCGGCGCCATTGCAATTAAACTTCTAATTTTGTTGTTATATTCCGGCCGTGTATCTCCAAGCACTAGAAAAGCAGTTCCTCCAATAGAATGGGTGATTGCATGTAGACTTTCCTGTCCAGTCTTTTGAAGTATGAAATCTATGAATGCTGGCAGATCGTAGTAACCGTACTCGTGGAAACTGAAGTCCCAATACCTGGTATGCTTGTCTGGATCGAGCAGAACATGTGCTCTGGAGTATTTATTTCCTCTGAAATTAGCGACCCATACGTCATACCCTTTTGCCCACAATGCAGAAACTAAGGACCCATTTCCCCGAAGAAAAAACGTGTCTGATGTATCGAGGAATCCATGCATTAAAAGCACTGGCCTTTTCTTGTCTCCTGGTATGTGAAACATTTTCAAAATATACTTGTCTTTTGTATAAATATCAAATTCTTCCGCCCCCATTCCATGTTTGGCTGCCATTTGCATAAAATTGAGTGAATTTTCTTTGCGAATGTTGAATAGGAATGGAAGTATGGGTGATACGTTGTTGATATTTTGTATGTCATTTTGTTTGATGTCTTGCGAGGGTGTCAGGTAGAACACTAGAGAGGTCACGGACACTATAACGAGTATAATTAATAAGAAGAACACACCAACGTAGACCCAAGGCACAAGCCTCATGGCTCACATTTGAACTATCAATGACGCGATACTGTACGTTTATCGGAACACATGTACATTAATTATTTACTGTTTATTTTTGTGAGGCAAATAACTTATGTTTGGGAAAATATTATCTTATAGGAATTAAAATAATATGTGTAATATTAGAAAATATAACTGCCATTGTTTATTTGATATATATATGTTTATTGGCTC
This sequence comes from Timandra comae, assembly GCA_958496195.1. Classification (NCBI taxonomy): domain Eukaryota; kingdom Metazoa; phylum Arthropoda; class Insecta; order Lepidoptera; family Geometridae; genus Timandra; species Timandra comae. The sequence continues at coordinate 10,153,280 of OY292366.1, read as the reverse complement.
TGAATAGCTAGTTTATTGTAACATCTATTTTATATTTGTCACCGCGGAGGAGGAAATAACACAAACTAATCAAGACATCAAAAAACTTATACAAAATAATAACAAGCTTATTAAATCTAAATGCGTACAGGCCACTACTTCTACCAAAAATCTTGGCCTAAAAATATTAAAACAAATGTACTAATTAAATTAATCGATGATCTACAGTAACGGCAATATTTGGCCAGGTGCTATACGACGTCTCGGTCGGCTAACACAGTAAGTTAATAATTAGTGATTTTAATTATTTAGTGTTCGTGTATTCACATGAACTAGTCAAAAGATGTCTAGACTATACATTACAAATATTCAATATAATTATGATTTAACACACGCTTTTAGCCGGTATATCATAGGTCCTTTGAATTTAGAACAGCAAATCACATATTGCTTTAGTAAGACAATTATTTTGTTTCAAAGGGAGCAAATCGCAAAAAAATCAAGTTACACACTTTTTCTGCTAAGCCGAAGTTATGCCACAAACCGAACGAACTATAATAAAATAATTGCTATACCCATTCTTGATACATTAACTAAGATCATAGCACAATGATGTACATGTACAGTGTCCTGTTAGCGTTGTGTATAGTGTCCGTTAAAGCCACTTTTATCAATGATGGTATTGTTACAATCCCACATACTATACTAGCTCAAGCTGCAAGTTGGTTCGAGAACTTTCCAGAAGACGCTAGATTGAACTTTACAGAACTAGCCTTCAAATACGGTCTTCAATGCGAAGAGCATAGTGTAGTGACTGATGATGGGTATGTTCTAACCATGTTTCATATACCTGGCGATCCAGGCCGGCCGGCGCTACTAGTCCACGGATTTATAGCCTCATCAGACGTATTTATCATCCGAGGTAATATCTCTTTGGCTGTGACTTTATCAGCAGCCGGCTATGACGTATGGGCCCTCAATTTCAGAGGGAACTTTTACTCCAGAAAACATATATCCTTGGATCCAAATACAGACGCTGATTATTGGAACTTCAGTTACCACGAATTTGGACTTTATGATCTCCCAGCGAGCATCGATTATGCCTTGCAGCAAACTGGCCGTGAAAATTTGGTGATATTCGCGTTTTCTCAGGGATGTGCTGCAGCGTTGGTTATGGGGTCGTTACTGCCAGAGTATAATGAGAAGGTGGAATTACTGGTAGCTTTAGCTCCTATCACCAATTTAGCACACGCCAAAGGGCTAGCAAACAACATATTCTATCTCTTTCCATTCGTGCACACATTCTACGAAGAAATAGGCTTGAAAGAAGTACTCCGAAAAGGTACATTAATGAATACGTTGATGAACATAATATGTTCGAATTTCAAACATTTTTGCTACAAATTTTATGTCGAAAAGTTATGGTTGCGTCTGATAGGCGTTAGCGAGGTTGACGTGGATTTCTATTTGGTGACACGGGGTCATTACCCCGCAGGCACGTCGAAGAAGAACGCGGAACATGTGATGCAGAATTGGTACACAAGTAGATTCGCTCAGTACGACTACGGTACAGCGACGAATTTGGAGATTTACAATGACATACAACCCCCACTATACAATCTGTGCAAAGTGACCATGAAAGTGGCCATATTTTACACTAAAAACGACGACTTGTGTACTAAAAGAGATATAGAAGTTCTAGAAAATTCGCTACCTAATGTTGTTCATAGTTACATGATTCAAAAGGACTCAGTGAAACATGTAGACTTCGTTTGGGGGAGGAACATAGATCAGTTTTTGTACCCACATATGTTTGATGCACTAATGAAGTTTACTGAGTAAATATTGTGTTTTATATCTTAGGAAATGTAATTTAAACATAATAATTGATTAATAAATGTTTTACAAAACTATGAATTTTATTATTTTTATTGCTAACGTAATGAGTATTTTTAGATTAAGGTGCCATTTGTTGGCACTGTCCAGATATAGATTACTACTTATATTTTATAGATATTACAAATATTTTTATATAAATTATAGTCAATAAATAAATATAAAGATCTCATCTCATCTTAAAGTTTAGAGTAAAGTGCCATCTCAAAAATAAAGTTTAATTCAATGTAGGGCCGATTTTTCCATCGCCAGATAACTTTTATTCGATTAATAAAATTGACGTTTGACAGTTTTTGTATGAAATGTCAAAATTTCAAAGTTATTCCTCGAATAAAGTAATCTGGCGATGGAAAAATCGGCCCTTAATTGAATTAAACTTTATTTTTGAGATATAATAAATAAGGTTAGTAGAACACACATAATAACTATAATACAATATACACACACAAAACTAGACATAAACTAAGGGCTTAATCTCCAACGCCTGTGAAATGAATACCACAGACAAACAATAGACAAATCAAGTCAAAACTATCTATGGTATCATAGCATAATACATTGTAATATTACCTAAAAGAGCCGGTCTTTTTTAATCTATTAGTCGTATAAAAAAACAAAAATAGTTAATGATATGGAAACCTAAAGATTATCTAGTAGTATTAAGCTAAACCTCGTAAGGAAAAAGCTCCCAAACTGCTTTGTACGCATGCGCGGCGTAAGTGGGAGGAAACCTTGGTATACTACTAAAGTAAGTACGATTTTTGATATTGTTCATAGACCTCTCACTCACTAAAGCCTATTTATGCTCACTGTAATTTACCTACTACTTACTTAGTAACGTAACGTCTTGTTTTTAAAAGGTACCCCCCCCCCTTCTTGGTTGGCAATACCTGCTACCTTTGTGTGCTACCTTTAATCTAACGCTGACTGTACATACATACTACTCCGATTATATGTTATTTCGCTAGTATTGCATCAATTAAAATAAATAGTACGTACTTCTGTAGCTGCGTATCCTCGTTAGGCAGGTGGTTGTGCGCGTGCGGCGTGGGCGTCGCCGGCCGCGCGCCGCGCAGCGCCTCCCACACGTCCACCTGGCGGACAGACACGGTACTTTATAGACAATGTCCGGTCGTAATTCACATGAAATATCGTACGTTGACCTGTAGCTATCTATCTCTGTCGCACCTGCGTAAATTTAATGCGTCACGCTTGTACGGATGCAATGGCGAGCGGGACGCATTATAATTTACGCAGGATTCAAGATTTCGAAAAAAAACTTAGACACGTATTTTTTGTTTTATCAAATTGATAAAGCTGACTTAGCTAAAACGCATTAAAATTTAGTGTGGGAGCTTGTAATTAAAGGTAAAAAGTGCACCTAACAGTGACGTTACACGAGTTTTCTATGCACTGTATCGTCTTTATTAAATACGTGTCTAATATTTTTTCGAAATCTATCTAATTATTATTTTTTAGTCAACATCCCTATTATAGTGGTACATTTAACACCCTCCCGCACAGTACCTGGTCGTCGTGCGTGCCGGCCTCCATGAGACTCTGTTGAATAGCGTACTGCAGGAGTCCCTCTTCACTATCTTCGCACAGCCGCTCCTCGCCGCCCGTCTCGCGGTACCCTCTGTACAAATCCAGTTAAATTATTCTATCACAATCATACAGTAACCATTGACGTGTTTATATAACCGCCAAACCTTTTCCTTGTCAGAGATTTTTTATTCAAATATTTCATTTTGTTTTACACATGTTATCTGACACTTTTTACTTTTTAAACAATAATGCGAAGGATAGTTGGAAATGTTTGGGGAGACCTTTACCCAGCTGTAGGACAATATAGGTTAACAAAAAACAATAATATCTCATACCTCCCGATATTGAAGCACGCGTCATCTATGACACACGCAAGTTTGTCCCCCTCCTTTATACACTCGACGTGGGGCACTGCTTCCTCCGTACCGAATATATTGCCGAACGTTATCCGCGCGTTTAGCACGTGGAATAGGGGGATTTCTGGAACAATATAATATTAAAATTGTTACTTTAACATGTGAAATGGTTTTCCATAGGTTAAATTAAATCTGATAGGAGCGGATTTTTGATTGAGAGTGGTACAATTATTATTGTTCTAAGGACTACAATTTAAAACTTTATGGGGTCTCTTGGGCACTTCTGATTTATTAAAATAAAACACTTAAACGGAGTTTTGTCGTGGTTGTATTTTGTTTTAAATTTTCTGACGTTTCGGATTCTTTACAGAACCTGTGATCACAGAAGACTAAGTTGGAAGACGTCTGTACAAAGTAATGTAAAAAGTTTACTACCTTCAATATTTTGAATGTAATTTTAAATACACTGTGAATTTACCACAGATTCGGAAATACATCAGCCAAGAAGAATCTGCAAGAAACTCGGTCTGGAATTATTTTTTTATATTATTTTTATTTATAATATATTCTGATTTATTCTTCCCAGAACATAGTGATTGTGATGAAAATTAGATCAGATGGCCACTATGACGTCAGCATCTAAAAAATGCATCAAAAACACGGGTAAAACGTGCGCGACACAGCTAGTAAATTTTTATCCTTACCTATTTTAACAGGGAATCCAGCGGGCAGTTGCATTTGTATAAAGTCTTTTAGTTTGGCGAAGTGTGGGGAGGATATCGCGGTCATCAGGTCCAGGATCGGCATTATTTGTTCCTGCAACTGTATGTACACCATATATAGGTACACATATAAGTAGTAATTGGGTTTTGTGTAATATGATAAAGTATAGTCAGTGTCAAAAATTGATGAAAAGTTTTTGAAAATCCTATAAATTGAATAAAGCTACGAAAATTTTAAATATTTTTTCGCATTTTTTTTTACAAATAATAATTAAAATCAAATCATAAAATTTATTAAAATTCATTCGTTCAATAATAATGTACTTATTGCAATTATCGAGACCGTACTTCTCGTGCTAGTTGAAATTGTGTTACGGCAAGGTCTCTCAAAATAAAAAACATAAAATATCATAACAAATAAATAAATACAAATACATAATAATTTACACATATAGCTTATAGACTAACATACAATTGTAAGGTGTATAATAATAATTTAGTTAAAGGTGCCACATTAACTTTTACTATTATTATAATATTTTTTCAGAAAATAAATGCTTTAAGGACAAAATAATATTTTAACATATCAAAAAAGAAAAATAAACGCCATTCTATAAAAAAACCAAATGTACCTGTAGCGGGTAATCCTCACACAGCCAGAGCGTGGCCTTGAACTTCTGCACCTTGGTGGTGATGTCCCGCGCGCGGCCGATCTCGCGCTCCAGCGGGAGCAACGAGAAGTACTCCTGCCACGTCACGGGACTCAGGTCCTCCTTGGAACTGCTGCGGGATACTGACTCCTCCTGGGGGTGGGGAGGTTTAGATGTGATGATTAAATTCCAATTAAAAAGAATGTAATTGAAAATGGTAATTTGATTTTGAATTGTAATATTTTACATGGCAAATATACTTATCTTATACACCCCTATTTTGAAAATATGGGACTTATTAAAATCAGAATATCTGTAGCAGTAACTGAATCCATATATCCAATAAAAATATCAAAAATGATAGTCGATTACTTATCTTTAAAAAATACCAAATAAATGTCGTATTACCAGACGGCACACTAGCTATCAAGTATTCTGTGACGGCTCGGGTCGATGACCGCGCTCAGCTGTGTATCGCAGCGTTCGGTGTAGAATAACAATAAAATTCGGTGGGATTTTGAAAATCTTTGAATTATCATAACTTTTTAAATAAAAGCAAAAGAAAAAAACTAACTTCACTATTATATTGTCACCCGTCGTTTACATTAGCTGTGAGATAAGGTATCGCAATTTCAAAATAAGGGTGTATATAAGTGTAGGAAAGAACGATAATATTTTAGTTGGAGTACTACTAGCGATCCACTGTGTTTCAATCGCGCGCGGCAGCAACGCGACCCGTGGGTGTGGACCCCGTTAATGAATAGTGTATATTATTACGACTACTTGGTAAATGTAATAAGTGGGTAGGTGTGTGACCTGTTGCGTCTGCTGGCTCTGCTGCGACTGCTCGCCTGTGAGGCGGTCAGCCTCCGAAGCAGTGGCGGGCAGGTCGGCGAGCGCGAGCAGGCCGGCGAGCGGCGCGCGCGCGGCGGGCGGCGGGCGGCGCGCCAGGTGCTCCACGCGCGTGGCCGACACCAGCTCCACGTTGTTGGCGTTGAACACCTTGCACGAGTACCCGTTGACGTCCTCCGCCTTGTCCTGGCGCCAGCCCCACAGCCCGCCGCGCGAGCGCTCGAAGCTGATCTTGTCGGTGTCGAGGTAGGTGAGGGCCAGCGGCGCCGCCAGCCGCTGGGCCAGCGCGCGCGCCGGCGGGCTCGGCGCGCCGCCCGCCGACACCGCCTCGCGCCACGCCGTGCCCGCCAGGTGGTCCAGCTCCACCATGCTCGCGCTGTTACCTGGCGGGACGACATTATTGGAAGATGTGAAACAACACAACATCATGTCATACTACAGAATGAGGTGTAAAGGTGCGTGATGGAACACCTTAATATATAAAACACCACAAAATGCTACCGTTCTTTATATCTAGAACAAATGAGATTTGTTATAGAAAACTATCATTATTACAAACCAGATTGCTATGTTAAATTCACATCTGTTCGTAACTAACCTTGCCCCCTAAATATGTAAGTCCTGTCGCCGCGCTGCCACCGGTTGTTCTCGAAGCCGACAAGCGTCGTGTCGACGCGCACGTTCCCGCCGCGTTTGTACACTTTGTACGTGTCGAACGGACACATTCGGGACACTAGCGGTACTGGAAAAAATAAGTCGAAAATTGAAAATTTACAAAAAACAATTTTCTTGTGATAAACGTTATGAAACAGTTAAGTATCAAATTGTATAACTAAAGAAGGAGAAATAGGCGTAATCACCACGTATCAAAATATTGTAATTATTAAGCTATTTGCATCATCAGCTTATGTTTCCACTAAGGGACTGGAACCTAGGTACCCTGAATTAGGGCGATCAGAACTTATTAAACTGAAGACACACCTTATTAAAAAGATGCATATCAAACCTCAAACTCATTAAAATATGTAAAATACCCTCACCCCAACTAGTAAACTGCCACTTCATCTCGACATAGAAGTCCGGCGCGAGACTGAGCCGGTTGAGCAGGTCCGGAATGCCGCCGGAGCGCACCGCGTGACGCTGGTAGTCGCGCCGCGACAGCACCAGGGACAGCAGGTCGATGTCGCCTGTCGCTGTCGCTTCTTGCACCGCTGGAATGGGAACAATACAATACACACATACATACATGTAAATGGTTAACAACAGTGTGTGACATTGCTTCTTGGAGGCTCAAACTTTTGAACTAAGAAGTGAAGAACTAGATGTAAAAAAATACCATGCTTAAAGATAAAGTTTATTAAATACAAAAAGGTAGAGCAAAGGCGAGATTTACTATGATAGAAATATGTTAGAGGCAAGGCCATGTGCAATGCACTTATAAAAGACGTTTTCCACTCGCAAATATAGAAGGCAAAACGGAGCAGAAACAATCCGCTTTCAGATCTAATACCTAATAAAAGTTACCTCCAACTTACCAGTCCATCCATCCTTTTCACAATTAACATCAGCTCCTGCATCTAGTAATGCCCGTACACATTCTATGTAGCCTAGCGTCACGGCGAGGAGTAACGGCGTGCGACGCCGTGGGTCCTTTAATTCTATATCTTCTGAGGTAAACTAGAAAGAGGAATACATAAAAAATCACTACATAGTATAAAACAAAGTCACTGTTGTATGCATAAATCTTTAAAACCACGCAACGGAATTTGATGTCATTCTCAGCAATAGATAAGAGAGATCAAGAGGAAGGTTTTTAGCATAATTTTATCCCTGCATTCTCACGGGTACGGGAACTACGCGGGTGAAACCGCGGGGCATTAGTAATGAATAAAAATATTTTTCTGCTATGTTTGTCCTATGTTTTTATCCAAATCAATTTAGTAGTTTTCGTGTGAAAGGGTAACAAACATCCATACAAACTTTCTTATTCATATTATTAGTAGACCATGATAAGTCACTACATAGAATAAAACAAAGTCGCTTTCTGTCCCTATGTATGCTTAGATCTTTAAAACTACGCAACAGATTTTGATATGGTTTATTTTAATAGATAGAGTGACTGAGTGGGAAGGTTTTAAGCATATTTTTATCCCCATATTCCTACGGGAACGGGAACTACGCGGGTGAAACCGCGGGGCGTCGCTACAAATTATAATTTGACGATAACAATAATAGAATGTACTCATTTTATGTGATCAAAAATAAACAAATCTAGTTAGCACCATATATTTGGTAAACTAATGTGTCTAAGCCTTAAATTGCGTGTAAGGTTTCATTACAAATAGGATTATTTTTCACAATGTACTGTTTGGCTTCCTTGATTAAAACAAAATGACTAAGCTTCTCCATTAACATGTATGTTTATTAAGTCTTCTTTGACATTTGTATGTTCAAGGCTTAAATTAGACACACTTTAGCTTGTAGGTAACCATGAATACATACAGCTGTATTTAAATGTGTAATATGAATACTTGGTTTAGGTTTGCAGTCTAGATCTTGATCACAAGTTACTGAGATTAATTTGGCGGCAAATAAATAGAATAATTATACAAATAGAAGATCAGAAAATAATATGAAAATTATATGTAATTTATTTTTCAGATGTAAAATTGTCAGGGAAATCCTCAAAAACTTAGATAAATTGTAATTAAATCAAAACCTTTCACATAAACCAGAGAGATCTAACACATCACAAAATAGAACTAGAATTACTTTTGCTTTTCTTTAAGTCTGGAAATATGTTTACTAAACATTAAAATTAATTAGAAAGGGATTTCACTAAAGCCCATAATATACCTGCTTTGGAAAGTTAAATTTCAAATAGGCATTTTGAAAGTCAGAAACACTATCTAAAAATATGTTTAACCAATTAATCACACTAACTGACCTCTAATTAGGTTCATTACCTGTAACTAGAGTGTGAAAAACTGTGCTTAGTCTTCACACCTAGCTGGAGATAAACATTTGTATGGCACAAATATTTACCTTGAATATAAATATATATTACTCATTGTATGAATCACAAAGTTAAATTTCAGAAGGTTACAAATTAATTAATATTACAAACACATAGGTAAGTAGTATCTAATGTCCATCCATTTCATTTTAATTACTCTATTGTTTTTAGGTAGTTACGGTATCAAATTTTGATATAAGATGACCATCAATATAAAAAGAAAAAAATCCAAAATTGTTTTGTTGTTTTAGTAGATAAATAAGTGCCAAAATGGATTTATTCAATGATAATAAATAATATTATTTTCAAAAATGAAGGTTATTATTTTGTGGCGTAACTGTATAAATATAAAGGACGAATAACTTACCCTATTGTTTTCTAATGCGGTTTTCAGATCTTCATGTTTATTATTCCAAACCAGCCAATGAATTGGATAGCGGCTGCTGACTTCATCCTCACTTATCGACATGGTGCAGTAAACACGAAACTTTTACACAAATATAATATCACAGATTATTGCTTGAACATAATACTTCAGAATATACTGCAGCTACACCTTACAACGTTACAAATACATTAATTATTGGACAAATTGCAAAATAAACTGAGCCGAACAGAAACCAAAATTCGGAAATTTGACAGATAACGACAGGCAGACGGGGTGAAAACTGAAAGATGTCAACAAAGGTAAACTTCAAATTGAGCAATCATGAATCTTGAAAAAAATACCTACTGAAAGTTTAATTACAACTTTATAATATAAGCCCCAAATTTTTCATATAATAACCAAAATAAGCATCTCGCACATTATTCGATCTAAAAAAGACAAAATCTGTCTGATGTATACCTATCTTAATGTCAAAAAAACAATCAATCAATCAAATCAAAATAATGACAGATGATGACACCCTAAAAAAAATTAACTAAATCAAAACAGTACAATTTGTAAATAAATAGAAACCAAACTCTTACATAATTTGAAATAACTAAAAACAATAATGTGTTAAACACTATTATGTGTTAAACAGTATTGTTATTTGTTCACCAACATACATCGATATGTCCGCTTTGAGGTTAAAGTTAGAACAGAGTAGAGTTTACACCAGTATTTTTTGTGCAAGATATATCACAACAATCTCCCATAGTGAGAAAATCGAGGTAATATTCGTTCCTTTTTATTCCTTTTCTTGGATTTTACTTCTCAAGCTTCACTTTAACCGTATCATCAATTTTATCAATTGCACCATAGCAGATATTTTTAAAATTTTGTACTTTTAATAAAACTTACAGGAAAGTTACAAAATCCTCAATTTACCCATAAACTCTAAACAAGATGCAGTCCGTAAAGCGTTCCTGGACTTGGCTAAGAAGTACCACCCTGACTCTGGGTCCCCGGAAGCTGATATGGACAAGTTTGTGGCCGTAGAGAGAGCCTTCCGAACCCTCAGCAAGCACAACACTGGCACCACTAACAATGATGAAGTTGATAAGATTGTTTATGATATAAAGGTATAATATAACTAGGATCTCTAATAATATTGAATTCAACCCATATTGTACACATGTAATCTATATATATAAAAGAAAGTCGTGTTAGTTACGCCACTTATAACTCAAGAACGGCTGGACCGATTTGGCTGAAAATTGGTGGAGAGGTAGTTATGAACCAGGAAAAGGACATAGGATAATTTTTATCCCGAAATTCCCACGGGAACGGGAACGAGAACCACGCGAGAGAAACCGCGGGGCACAGCTAGTTAACAATAAAAACATTTAAATATTCAACCTTTTTGAGACTTTCCAAGAGCTAAATAAAGTTTTATGGTTATATTTCTAATATATGTTTCTCTCGATTTTTAAATAAGTATTCTTACTAAATTTTTATATAAAAATAATCTTTCTTTCCAGCACACAGCTCCTCAACATCGCCAATATCTAAGTTACGAAGGCATTGGACATGGAACTCCATTTCAAAGAGAAAAGCAATGGGCACAAGCTAGAGCTCAAAGGGCAGCTACTAATGTCTTAGAGCACAGAATGGCCAAAGCTACAGCTTCAGAAAACACTCTCATGAAGAAAGGACAGCAATGTGCCAAAAAACATGACATAAAAACGAAATATGGGTTTGATAGATTAGTTGAGGATCTGATACAGGAGTCTATGTCTAAAGGGGAATTTGAAAATTTAAGTGGCAAAGGGAAACCTTTGAAGAATCAAAATACAAATCCCTATGTGGATTTTACTACTCATAAATTGAATGAGGTCTGTTTCAATATACATTTATTTCTTATACTGTAATATCTTGTATTTTGTATTCTCATAATGTGGTGTTTATGTTGTACAGTAAAGTAATTATCTATCTTTCAACCTGTGATATTATCCCTATTAGTGTTGATACCTTGAGAATTACAAGGCAAAATGTCTCTTAAGTTTTAACCCAAATAATAAACTATCTTTGTGCAAAATTTCATCTAAAATCCCAACATGGTATAAAAGAGAGTATTTTAATAATGTTCTTATTGAAATTCTAGGTCCTCATCAACAACGGATTCACTCCCGAATGGATAACAATGAGTAAAGAGATAGACCAGGATATAGAACTGTTGAAAAGGGATATCAGTTCAGAACGAAAGTACCTAGGACCGTACCCACTAAACGAAGCAGATAAGAAGATTTGGGAGAAAATATGTGAAGAGAACCGTTATGTAGCTAAAACAATAAATAGTAAAATTAATAAGTTTAATCTAATAGTCCCTTTAATAAATAAACAGAAGTTCCAAGTGTTATTTGATGATATCTGCGAGGATATATTGAAGAATGGAGCACATTCGGCTGTTAGAGAAACTGTTAAAGATATTGAAGAAAAACCTACTACTGTAAAAGAAAATGATGATTTAGTGGCTGTATTTTTCAAAATATTATGTGATGTGCTGAATATAGAGAAAAAGAAATAGTATTTTGTAGGGATGTTTAAAATGATGGTTAAATATAAAGGTATTAGATAATCTATTGAACCAATTTTGATGAAATTTAGATTGTCTGAACAATAATATTTTTGACCCTTGCAGTGAGGTTCAGTTTTTGCCCAAGTGGGAATGGCCATTGCTTTTTTATCAAATCAATAAGTTAATACTTATTTAATTATAATAAAATAGTTGTAGTTATAATATAACTGTGTGATCTGTGATACTGTTGTAAAAATATATAGATTTATATTTGGTAAATAAAACAATACTAAATAACATTACAAAGTTTTATTCCAAACATACTTTACATAACATTTATATAATATAACAATATTGTATATATAACTTGATTTATGTTATACATTGTAATATAAAAAATGCAATATAAAATCTAAAACTTATATAAAGTATACTAGTAACATTTTTATAATTATTTTCAATATATTTACATTTATTTTGAGCTTATTCGAGATGATATGGCATGATATAACGACTAATTCATTATATGAAAAATATAAGGAATGTTAATAATTGAAATGCATAAATCACAAAGGTTTATATTATTTGGAAATTATTCTTATTATGTAGATAAAAGTTTTATTCATATACATACTAAAACACTTCTTCAGCTTACATAATAATACATATAATTATGATGACGATCATGATTAAAATGATCATTTTAAATAAACAAAAATTACATAAGTATTTTCAAAATAGAAAATTGAATCCATAAAAACTTATTTGATTAAAAATAGTCCCTAAATATTGTCAGTGTAACTTGAGCGAAATAACAAAATAATCTGCATTTTAATTTAATCTAAAACTAGTTTTTCAATCAACGCAATTTGATAATAATCTTAATAAAAAATCAAAGGCTTAAACAAAATCTGAGAAATTAAATACCAAATACGAAGTAATAGTGTGATGGAATTGCCAATTTGATTTTAAAACAGTGGCGGCATAGAAGTGAGCAGCGATGCGCCTAACACCAAAGGGTGACAACCAAACAACTCTCGCGTAGCTTAGTAGTCACTGGTGCATTTCATCTCATCTAAACCGAACAGGGCACCACAAACTGACCCATGTCAAAATTGAGGATCAAATTTTAGTCTGTTTTTAAACTAAGGAATTGTATATTGTAACCAATACTACACCACCACTGTTTTAAAGCATTTTAGAATATTAAAAATCCCTCAAGTTCCACGTACTCAGTATATATGAGGAGCCTGCACCCGTCCTGAGGCAAGTAGACGTAATGCGCGCGGGTACGTGCGGTGTTCCGCTTGGAGAATGCGAGCGGCGAGAGTCTCGGCGGTGTCGCCCTTTAGAACTGGGACACGTTCTTGCATTATGATCGACCCGGTGTCCATCCCCTCCTAGAGTTTAATATAGCGATGTATTATTTGTGTCTTATGAACAGACTAGATATGTATGAATAAATCTTATCCATAGTTAATGATATTGTTAACACAGACAATGATCATTGTAACAACCAGTTGTTAGTAATTATGAAGTACCGGTTCTCCACCACCAATTTTCTCAAATCTTGCTGTACATTTTCTCGAACACAAATATTTTTTGAAATACCACTATCCCATACATTTTGTATAGAAAATTGGTGTATTTTTATAATACTTATATCACAGAAGAAGTGCCAGAAGAATTTTTCCAGTTACTCAAACAGTATAGTTACACCATCTATTAATCTTTGGTGAAACCACAAATAAGTGCCTGAAAAATACCCATAATACACTTGTTTTGCCAGTGTATTGAATTAAAATACTTACATCAACAAAGTGCACAGTGCAGCCGCTCTCGGTGTCTCCGGCGTCGATGCACTGCTGCTGCGCGTTGAGCCCGGGGTGGCGCGGCAGTAGTGACGGGTGGATGTTGATCAGCCGCCCGTACCATCTACACATTATTATACGGTTTGTTTAAAGATATTCTGTAATATTATAGAGGTAATGTTTGGTTGTAGAGGGAAATCTCTGATCTACAGAACCGATCTTATCTAAAATTTACCAATAGAAAAATACATTATTTGTGAATGTCATAGACACATATTTCCTCCGAATTCTCATAGGAATGGGAATTATGCGAGTGAAACCGTAGGGCGCTGTTCGTGTGGTCATTTTCCTGCCTTTGTCTTTATTAAATTTTATGTCAGGTCACGCATAATTCACTCCTTTATATCGGTAATAACTTATTGCATATTCCCTTATAATACATACCTTTTAACAAACTGCGGCGACAATATTCTCATGTATCCGGCGAGACAGACGATGTCTATCTTGTATTCCTCGAGAGCTTTAGACACCGCCAGGTCGAACTCCTCTCTGGACGCGTAGTCCTTGTGGTTGAATACCTGCGAGGATTATTGTGGAATTAGATCAAGTTTACATAAAGTAGTTTACTTCGTAATATAAAACATACATTCAGTTCAGCGCCAAGATTATGAGAGGGAGGGGGGGCAACTGCCTTATTAGCGCTAAGGGTTTAAGTCTAGTCTAGCAAACTCCGTTTTAAGGCTAGCATTTAATTTGGAAGTTATTGGTATAGCGATTCAGAACTAGAGTTACATCAAGTATCCTATAACTTAAATAAGGATATGGGTTTCCTCTTTCAATGAACCATACAAACTGTGCTTAAGAAAAATTGGTATAGTGTGGTTTGAAGTTAAACCAAAGAGAACTTCGACGCTTATAATAAAAAGAATATCAGGAACGAAAAATAGTGGGAGATACGATGAAAATACTTACGAGTGAAGGCACGCCCGCAGCGCGTGCGCGTTGCAGTGCGTACGCGTCCTTCTTGTTGGACACCACGAGAGCGATGTCGGCGCACAGGCACTGCGCCGGGTCGCGGGACGACTCGATGAGCGCTTGGAGATTACTGCCGCTACCCGACACTAGTACTGCCACCTGGATCATATTGTTTCAAAATGAATGTCTTCAATAAATGAGCTAATAAACACCATCAAATATTTAATTCAAACCAATAGATTAGTTTCTGATATTAACTCGTTAAACCAAACAAACTGTTTAGCTATTTATTACGATTATGAGTAAAGATTATAGAGTGTATGCACGGACCTTCTTGCTGGGCAGCGTGGGCATGCGGCGGGTGAAGTCGAGCGCGGAGGCGAAGTTGTCGACGAGCACGCGGGGCCCGGCGGCGGCGCGCGCCTGCACCGACCCGATCACCATGCCGCCCCACGAACGGACCAAGTTCATCACCTGGGACAGACACATATTTTAATTATCTCTCCAGATTGATTTTATATGAAATCGCATAATCTCAATGTAAAAATTGCTGCAAGTGGCCAATACATTTACAAACAACTTACAAGACTAACAGCTGTCTGTTAGTTATAAAACAAATACAAGTTGTTTCGTTAAATCACAAACAACCCAAGGTGTACCATCACTTAATCTACTTAACTCTTTCTACAACTAATAACCAACCAAGTATGCTTTTAAACTTTATGTAAATTGGAAAAGAAAACAAATTCTATATTTGTTTGTATATAGATTATGAATACCAACCTCGGCCTGGTCCTCGGGAGCGACTACGAGCACCATTCCGATACCGCAGTTGAACGTCTGCAGCATCTCCTCGTCAGATACCGAGCCGGTGTCGGCGATCCACGCGAATACCTAACATCATATTGTATGTGTGAGTAGATTTTATATACATTAATATTAATAAAATGGTAGTGTTTTATGTTTCGTGACTCGTGACTTAATTAAATAAACTATTTGTTCGTTACTTTTAAAATCCTGATATTTATTATTAGGTAGAATTACAATAAGGAGAGTCTCTATTCAAATAGGATCAGTAGTTTTTATAAAAATCGTATGTTTGTAACACAAGTAACATACATAAATTCAAACAAAGATACATCCAAACTGATCAGAGAGCCTGAGGGTGTGGGTATGCGTGGAGTGTATATATCGGCGTGTACTGACGGGGTGCACGTGCCACCAGTGCGCGTTGAGGCGCGCGCGCACGCTGGCGGGCAGCACGCGCGGCAGGTTGTGCACGAGCCCGCCGCCCGTCACGTGCGCGCACGCCTTCACGCGCCCCGACCGCAGCGCGCCGCCCACGCTCGACGCGTAGATGCGCGTCGGCTTGATTAGTTCCTCGCCTGGGACAAATTACGGGTATTTTAACGATAAAACATTTCTGACGTAAAATGAGTCAAGCGTATCTAAAGTATCATCGGATGAGTGGGAAAGGTATGGATATTTCTTCAACAAACGGCTATTAATACGAAGACTTATTTTTCACTAGGTAAACTATGTATAAATCAGATGCCAAAGAAGGTAACACATATAGGTAAAGTACAAATTGAAAGTCTTTATAAGCTAATTACAAGTAAGCCTACCTAAAGTGAGTCCTTCCTTGCTGAAAGGCGCCTTATCGTTGAGGGTAAGACCATTCTTCTTCATCAGTTTGTGGATCAAACTGAATCCGTTACTGTGTACTCCGTTTGATGGCAAACCGATTATTATATCGCCAACCTGCAGAGCAAAATATCAACACCGTATTACCAAGAAAAATAAAATTAATTAGATCATTTTTATAAGGATTTTTTTTTCTTTATTTAATGTAATTTATTTTGTGCCCATTAACACCATAAAAGAAAAAGATCAATTTATCCAAAATATACTCACATTGATGTCTTTAATCCGAGGTAGAACTTGTGATCGTTCGACAACTCCCAAAGCGAAGCCCGCGATGTCGTATACGCCCGGCTCGTACATGCCCGGCATTTCAGCTGTTTCACCACCTTTACATACAATTGAAAGATTTAAGGATAATGTAATTGGTATTTCGTATATACTTTTGGGGATCACAATACATGAGAATTGTAATTGTAGGGGGGGTGGAGAGAAGTGTTTTGAATGAGCTATTTCAAGGGGGGAGAGCGTTTCATATGTGTTGTGAGTTGTTTAGGGGATATGACGATCACGATATAAGAGTTATTTCTGAGGGTATTGTGACCTATGAGCGCGGCGGCGGCCTGGCGGCAGCCGTCGGCGACGCCGCCGACGACGTCGCGCGCCACGCGCACGTCGAGCGCGGCGCACGCGAAGTAGTCGAGGAAGGACAGCGGCGCGGCGCCGTTGCAGAGGATGTCGTTGACGCACATGGCCACCAGGTCCACGCCGATGGTGTCGTGGCGGTCCATCTTCTGCGCCACGCGCAGCTTCGTGCCCACGCCGTCCGCCGCCACCACCAGCACAGGGTCCTACGCATACAACGATACAAAATGTTTAATAAAGCGGCCCCACCCAAAAAATAACACCATGCATCAAGCGCGCGGTATAGTGCGGCGAGATTGGCCAAGTGGCGCACATTACGAGTCAATAACGTGGCTTGTTGCGCGGTCGCGCTGGCTCCAACATCGCCAAGTTGCACAGAAACGAAGCTACCACATAGATCTCAAACGCACGCGCGATCTAGACTAACATTTTGTGAAGCATTTTATTCTTATTTACTTTACCTTATACTCCTGTTCGACGGCCTTCAACTGGAAGCAACCACCGAATCCTCCGAGACCTCCTATGACCCCAGACCTCGTGGTTGATCTGAACAAACGATTATAAACTTTATAATCTATTCAGCAATAAGGTTATAATTGAATGTCGTCGTTGGTAAATTCAGGCAACGACTCGAGCTCTTCATGGTTTTATTAAAACGGTGGCTCAGTATTGTGTAATTCATCATTATTATATTACCTAATCAAAGCATTTCATTAATATTGACGTTCAAACCTGTCACTATCAATTAACTCAACTATTTCAACTATGTTTAAACCAACTACGTTACCTTGCCAAAGGTTTGATCATAGAGACGAGAGAGTCCCCAGCTTCGATATCCACCCCACTGTCCTTGTAGGAGAGCGACTTCTGCGGGGAGGAGCCGCCCGACGCGTACGGACTCGTCAGCGGAGACATCGCTTCTTTGAAGTTCTCTACCATCACTTGGTGACCGCCTGCGGGAACAGTCGGTGACGTTATACAAACATTTGTTGATGCCAATTTTAGTTAAACGGACTTTTCCTATTGCCATTGGTACAGGTCGCCAATTTTAGTCAACCGGCCTATACATACTTGTTGATATAGGCATGTTAACTAAAGTTGGCACGTTCAACGCAATAACATGTTACACTTATGTATAGTGCCACAAACATATTTGCGTCGTTGAGATTACGTTTTCCGTTATCGGTCTATTAAAAATACCATTTTTAACTAAATGGCGCACAGCAGGAAGTCACACTGTATACGCACCATATCAATTTTTCTCGGCTGATATACCTATCCGAATACAGCAGTCACCTTCAAGACCCAAACTGAATAAATTATTTTTGAATTACTATGTATCTTAGTACTATCGCATACGAAACTTACCAGCCAGAGCCAAGTTCTCGACGCAGCCGACCACTTCAAGCCCCTCCACCTCAGCGAGCAGTTCTTGCACATGTTCCTCAGCCGCTACTACCACCATACCGACGCCGCAGTTGAACGTACGCAGCATTTCAAAGTCGGATACGTGACCTGGGAGAGATATTGGCGGTTAGTGAATTGGTTGGATATTGGACTTTATTGGTTAAATGGTTAATGGACTTAAATGGTTTTTGGCAACCAAGTTTTTGAATATATGCTAATGTAATAAATTGATAATACGAGGTAAATAAATAAGCTATATGACATCTTGACCTACTGGACCGGAACTAACGCGGGTTAAACCACCAAAAAACCTACTAAGCTTCGTATTAATTTACCTTTAGCCTGCAGCCATCCGAAAAGAGGCTTTATCTTGAACTTCATAGCGTCCAATTTAACTCTGATACCGGCCGGTAAGATTCTGGGTATATTCTCCAACAAACCGCCACCGGTGATGTGAGCCAATCCCTTGATGAGACCTTTCTTCACACTTGGTAACAGTTGCTTGACGTAAATACCGGTCGGCACTAAGAACTCTTCGCCGAATGATTTATTTTCAGTACTGAATGGAGCTTCGTCTGTGTATCTGTGGATGAAGAATTTACTGGTTGGACTTGTGTAGAGAATAAATCATATAAACCATCGTGGTGTTTATGGAATTGCTCCTGTTACACCGACAAGAGCACTGTTCTTAAATTAGAGTAGTCATTGTCAGATGAATGTTAAACTACGTTGTATTTGTCTGACAATACACAGGGAGATGCCTCCGCGTCAGTGAAAACGCATTCTTAATCTTAGAGCATAGAAGTGATGCAATAGTATTATGTACATCATGATCACAGTACTCCTATCCCACTAACCTGCAGCCAGTCTGCGACATAATCTTCTGCACCAAGCTGTACCCGTTGCTGTGCACGCCCGTGGAGGCGAGCGCCAGCACCACGTCGCCGTGCGCGATGTCGGCGGAGCGCGGCAGCTGCTTGCTGTTGTCCACCACTCCCACCGCGAACCCGGCCAGGTCGTACTTACCCACGTCGTACATGGACGGCATTTCTGCTGTTTCTCCGCCTGGGGAAATATTTATTTATTTAGTATTGCTTTTAACGATTTGATTATAGACTACAACCTCAGCACCAAGATCGTGTCGGCCAGTGAGATCTACTTATTTTTGCTCATAACTTTAAATATTGCTCGCAGTTACAGTACAACATCAGCTGGGAATTCTTGGACGTCAAATTGGCAGTCAGTTCCCGCATTGCCACGAAATGCGTTCTTAATCACTACTCACTTCTTAATCACTTAAATTGGTTTAATTCTAGTAAGAACCTTATTAAAATTAGATACTAGTCTATTTATTTACTCAAAGGCACTTAGGGTAAATTTACTTACCCAACAAGGCACACCCAGAAGCAATACACGCATCAGCGATCCCTTTCACAATAGAAGCCGCCACGTCAACCTGTAGTTTCCCACAGGCCATATAGTCCAAGAACGCGAATGGCTCTGCGCCCGCACACAGAATATCATTCACACACATCGCGACCAAATCTTGACCGATCGTGTCGTATTTGGACATGATTTCTGCAACCTGAAAGTATGTTTGTTTGTTTGATAGATGGAAATTAAATGGAGGGACGGGTATTGGTTGGTGGTAATATTCAGGCAACGACTCGAGCTCTTCATGGTGGTATGATAGGTGGCTCAGTATTGTGTGTATTTGTCATCATAAGTTTTAGTAGAATCCTAATTATGTTTCGGATAAAGAGTCATAACTTTATTTCTTACAGCGCTAGGATTGGTATACATAATGTCATGGTAAGGTTTTTTTTTCGACTATCAAACTATAAGTAGCGGCACGTAAGTTTAGCGCTGAGCGAAACGTAGAGGGGATAGCTGCGCATGTGTACAGTAGCGAACAAAATACAATTACTTATAACTCAATTACAATTACTATAACTATTTAAACAAATATTTTAACAACATATTTTATTTAAATAAATAGTAAGTCTATCATGCACGAAATGTGGATGATATTAGGTACTGTTGCGCGCGCTAACATTAATAATTACCTACTTAATATTAAAGTTAACTTAAACTTTAATATTAAGTTGTATAGTATTATTCTACTAAAAATACACTAATCAAAAACCAAAAATATCAAACAAACTTGAACTTAAAAACAACTATCCATGAACGGCAATAATAATATACTTTAGAACGCGACTGTTCATTCAGATGTCCGCGGAGTGTGTTGTCGTGGCGGGGGACGGAGTACGGCAGACTAGCCAACCGGCGCACACACTCCCCTCGTCCCTCTAGCCCCCCTGTGATACCTTATTTTTGACTTCTGCGCAATAACGGTTAGCGTAGGGCTACTTATATCGGTCGTGCCGCTACTTATACCTTTCAACTGTCCCACAAATTACTCATTCTCTCGCTATAGCCATAATCCATACACTTAATACCATTTCTAACGTGTGAAAATGTATCATAATGTATTTTATGAACTTGTTCACCCCCTAAATTAAGACATCTCTTGTTTTAGGATCTGAACTGATATTGAAAAAGTCCTAATTACAAGTATATTGTCTGACCTTGAGCTTAGTCCCAACGCCATCCGTCCCCTGCACCAACACTGGGTCCTTAAGGTCGGGGTCCATGGCGGCGAGCTGGAAGAGCCCGCTGTAGCAGCCGAGGCGGCCGAGCACGCCGCGCCGGTGCGTGGCGGTGGCCATGGGCTCGATCTGCCGGACCAGCAGCGCCGCCGCGTCGATGTCCACGCCGCTCTGCAGGTACGACAGCCCGTTGATTCTACGACAACGGGGAACGCTTGAGAAGGAGGTCGGCTTGAAGGAGACTTAGACCCTATTTCACCATCTTTAAGTAAAGTTCCGAGTACTCAAAAATTTTGTCTTTGTCACTTGATATAAAGTAAGAAAGAGACAAAACTAACTTTACTTGAAGGTCGTGAAATAGGCCTTTAATGATTATTGATTTTGGTCAAGCAACTACGTATCGTACGTTGATTCTATGACAACGGGAAACACTTAAATACGGCTTGTTGGAAGACAAAACAAAGGCTTGAAGGACATTTGATGGCTTGATGATAGTTGGTTTTGTCATCATGATAGGTTGATTTTACGACAACGGAGTTAGGGACTGCTTGAAAGAGGCTTGATGGCTTGATGGTTGGTTTGGTCAGGCAACGACTCGTGATCATCATTGTGAATGAATTATGGTGGCTCAGGTTGTGTGTTTTCATCATGTAACACTATATTTTACAACTTGTAGAAGTTAAATATTGTTTTACTTTACTTTCATTGACATAAGTAGTTTTCTAATTCAAGATTATGAAGTAACTATTACTAAAACTACGACTAAGTACTACTTACTGATACTTATACATGTAGCTGTTCCTCACAAATATTCTACTTTTGATGAGTAGCGTTCGCGTCCATTCATTCGTCGGCTAATGTATTCAGTATCTCTATTTTATTTTAGTCTTTCAATTTTCATTCATCAAATATGACCCAATATGTTGCTAGATTCATTTTACATATATTTATTCCATAGCATTATGGGAGTAAGACATAGAATACTATAATATAAATATTTGCATGTATAACTAGTTAAATATTTTTTCCACGTTAGGATTGTGTATATATTTTTTTTGCCCTTGATGTGCATCAAGGGCAAATTTTTGACGTACTTAAAGTGGTGCCACCTTAAGTACTTCAAAAAATTGCGATCTAGCCACATTAAGGCTAATAAGCAATTTCACTTTAACTTAAACTAATAAAAAGTTTATGCATTTTATTAGTGTATACAATGGAATATTTCAAAGACAAAATTTAACTATCACGCATTAGACTAGCAACGTGGTGAATACGCATATTCCTCTTCACTGTTCTAACCAGCATCAATGAGAAAATTTTAATGAGAAAGTGATCATAAAATCGTTACTTTTACATGCCCATTAGTTACATGCGTTATTAGAACATAATATCAAACAAAATTACAATAATTCTAAGCCAACTTTTATTTATTTACAAAAGCAAATCAAAGATAAAAACCACACAAACAAAAAGCGAATGGGACTAAATAAAATACTCAAAAAATAAATACAAAAATCCATTTATTAACAATCTTACCGTTTACAATATCCCTTTTACAACATGACAAGCTAGAGACAAACAAACATATTAATGATTTATTAATGATATGGTAATGGAACCCGGTTTACATGCTGAAACAAACGACAAGACATAAGTCCAATACACAAACACCCAGAAGAGTGGAAAGGCGAAAGACAAAAAGAGAGAGGAGAGGAAACAATGAACAAAGGGAAAAAAGAAGAACACATACTGTTAAATATTCTCAGACAAACATTAAAAAATCAAATAATAGTTATATTAAAGAGAACATTTCAAGTAGGAGGTATGAACAACACAAAAACTCAAGAGGATCAATAATGCCTTTGATGAAAATTATACTGCATCGTTGAATTTTTGATATTAATATTTCAATGACGTAGATGGAGTTTTCATTTAAGTTGTCCCTGAGATTACTTTAGGTAATTTTGCTATCCCTAAATACTGTAAGATTTAGTCACTCTCATTTGCACTGCACAATTCACTTGTATGGTAAGATTGGCCCTCGTATTGTTACCGGGGTGGCGCATGCGTGTGTGCGTGTGTGTGTGTGTGTGTGTGTGGGTGCGTGCACTCACTTGGAGAAGGCGCGGTGTCCGATGTCCTTGCGGTAGTGCGCGCCGGGGAAGTCGACTCTCGCGGCGGCGGCCGTGGCGGCGGCGGCGGCGGCGCGCAGCGACGCGGCGCGCGCGCACACGGCCAGCACGCGCCCGCCCCACGTCACCAGCGAGCCGTTGGCGCCGCGCGACACGCCGCTCTGGAACACCCACACCTCGGGCGACGACTCCACGCGCGACAGGCCTGCAGAACACCACATGAGTCAGACAACTGGTGGACCATTTACTTTGAGCCGCGTTTCTGACACTAAAATGTGCTGCAAACGCAGAGAATCACGAAGATACAACTAAAAGTAGTAGACAGCGCTCGCAGAGAACACACAAAAACACTGCAACCGCGTGGCAGACGCATTTTCCGATCGTACCACCTAAAGCCTTGATTCAATTTGAGAATGTTCAGACGTTTGAGCGAGCTCAAATGGATACAATTTCTAAGAGTAGCGTAGATGCGGTGGTCTTCATGTTACGCCGTCGCTCATCCCACCTCGCCTATCCCATGCCCGAGATATCATAAATACTCACCACTAATAACGCATCCCTTGGTAGATGTCTCAGGGTATCCCTTGGAGGCGATGACCACGCCCACCGCAGACATCTTTGTGTTCCATTGTACTTGGGTCTGTTTCAATGTGCCTTCGACGCATGCCTGAAATGATATTGTGGATGTACATAGGGTTTACCATTTGTACGTATTTTCAAATAAGAACTATGACTTTCACATCATAAACCTAGTTTTTTTTACTGGGATTGAAATTGAGGGTAGAACCGTTTCTGTAGTCGCCATATAGTTACAAAAATCTAAAATAATATTTGTAACATTATGTTCTCCTTATATAAATTAATATTTATCTTAAACAATTATCAATATCCAATATAGGATCAAAAAGGATAGAGCGCATTGTATTTAATTTAATGTTGATTCAGGCAACGACTCGAGCTCATCATGGTTGTATTAAAACGGTGGCTCAGTATGTGTTAACTCATCATAATCAACTATTTTCATGAATAAGATAATTCTTACACTTACAAGTAATTATGAATTAAATTACAAGATAACAGTTACTATATGAATTACTACTAAAACTAATATAGGTATTTTAAGTGATAAGAGGTCATTACCTTAATACCTAATTAAAGAAATTTGATTGTCTTGGTATCGAATGACAATCAGTGACCCGGTAGCCAGAGATAGTATTTCTCTTTGTTAATTTTATTATGTTTATCTATTACATAAGCATCTTGAGTGAGACCTTTCTCTACATTATTACTAGTATTAGTGGGTGAATGAATTTTTATGTTTTAATAATTACGTGAATTCTTTGATTTATGCGAACACTACACATTGAAATAAAACTAGAGAGAAGAAAATCATAAAAGGCTGTTACGAACGAACAGAGATTATGTAAAAGACCCGAAGCGTCAGAAATGTTAAACAAAAATTAAAACCTGTTAAAAATTACTCTAAATACTTTGTAGGTACATACTCGATGTCACTTTGTATATTTCCTCTTTCGTTTTTATTTGTGTAATAAAAATAGCATAATTATTTTGCAGATACCATAGGTATTCATTTAATATGTAACTTACATTCATGATCTTGTAAAGGTCCGATTCCAGGAGAATCATCAGAACTTGCGTTTCAGGGTCGCCGAATCTGCAGTTGAACTCCAATGTCATCGGGCCAGACTTCGTGACCATCATGCCAGCGTAAAGTACACCTTAAATGGATGACAATAGGGGTTAAAATAAAAATATATATAGGGCATTATCTAAGAGAAAAGAGACACTTTTTTCAAAAGTTTTAATTCAGGCAACGACTCGAGCTCATCATGGTTAATATAGATAACGGTGGCTCAGGATTGTGCTGTTTCATCATTATCAAAACTTTTATATGAACTTTTTGAAAAACTAATCAAAGTATTCCTAATTAGCTATGCAAAAACAGGTTTTACACCATTATTAAGCCCAATCACGACGTAGTATTGGGATAAAAAATAACATTTGTGTTAATTCAACAATGTGAGCCAAACATCTGAACGAATTTATCGTATTACTAGGACTAGGAGGAACACCTCCAGCTATTTGTCTAGTTATTTTTGCCACAATATTGAATACAAGGTATGTGTGAAAGAAAAAAAAATATCAACTACGAAAAATTACACCCTTGCGAAACCGCAGCGTCTCGGTACACTAGTTACTACACAGATCATGGAGTCAGTTTATCCGTCAGTTACTAGTATTATTCAGTTATTATTAGTAATCATAGGATAACCTATGCAATAACTACCTTATCATTGAACCATCACATTATAAAACAGCTTAGAGACAAAGAAATGTTCCACGTGTACCGATAACGGTCATTACGAGAGCAGGATAAATAAAAATACATACAATATTAATATATTTAATCATACATATATTATATTATATGAATTTATCTTAGTAACTAACAGTACGCAATACACGAAAACAATTTCAACTATAATATTGTAACCATCGCCGGTTGACCGCGAGAGAGGTCATCACATATTAGGTATTAAAGTTTATTATATTGTGTTTTAACTTATGTATTTATTACTTGAGTGAGTGCGTGTTTTAATGAGAAAATAAATTATGAGCTTGCTATCACACGCAATATTTTTGATAATATTGAATCAATATTGTACAATTTGATGGCAATGTTGTTGTTAGTAGGGTAGTTTTTAATAAAATATTCATACGTCTATCTACCGGTCTTAGACTCGCTAAAACTCAAAAATTACTTGACCCATTTGAACAATTTACCCAGCTAGTAAACAACATTGGGAAGGAAGGGATGTTGCGGACGCATATTTCACACATTGGCGATTGTGAATATTCTTTTACACTATTATAGTGTTCCTTTATAAGGCCACCTCATAAGGTATACGACCACGGATTATTCCTGAAGTTTACCATGAACATTTTGTGTTTCATATTTTGTTTTTGGATTTAGTTTTTAAACTATTTTTTTATCTGTGTAAATTCTAAATTACATACTTAACATGAATTAACAAAAATTTAAGTATAATTTTAATACAATAAAGCAATTACATCACATCAAAAACAATAACTTGTCTTTTAATTAATATTTTTAAAACAGTCAAATAAATAACACCCTAAACGTAATAACATAAAAGTTCAATTTAGCATGATGCAAACCCCAATC
The DNA here is from genome assembly GCA_958496195.1 of Timandra comae. NCBI lineage: Eukaryota > Metazoa > Arthropoda > Insecta > Lepidoptera > Geometridae > Timandra > Timandra comae. The sequence goes on along the minus strand of OY292366.1, from coordinate 10,126,885 downwards.
ATGTAATGTTTATCCAACACAAGTATGAGCAAATAATGATCGTTGATTATTCGTCTTGTAAACATTTACAGGTCAGAGGGTAGCGGCATACGTAACTCTATTTGTGTGACGCTATTAACTCTTAATAATACTATTAAGATTAGCTTCAAATTTATAGTAATGTTATTATATTTTGAACACATTATTATAATAAAGAGGCTTATTACGTTTCTTGTTTTCTACGAAATTATGTTTGCTTAGGCAAGTAACTTAATTAAAGAATAATAAACTAGCGTATAACGTATTGCACAAAAATACATATAACTCAGTCTTGAAGACTCAAGAACCCAATTCTTGGAATCCTATGAAGTATCTTTTGCATATATACATACATAGATTCATTAGTTTGATAATTAATATCACAATAGTTACAAATAATTGCCAATACGATAATTGTTCTTGACTCTAACTTCATAACTCATTGTTGATAGGCGATAGACATACAGAGGCGGACTTTTATTTAGGAAGACTAGACAAGTGTCTACTGTCTATCTAGACTAGGGTCTGTAGGTTGCAGGTGTGAATGAACTCAAAATTAAATAATTACATCGATACTAAATATAAAAAAAAAGGTTACTGTATTTCTCTACGCTTTGAAAAGTAAAATAATGGTAAATTAACATATCCCTCATATGCTATGAAATGTTATGTCTCGCCGAAAAATCAAGAGTTTTTGGTGTGTCTTGTAAGTAGGTATCTCAGTTAATAAGTGTATACACTAAACGGACTAAGCTGCATGCTAAATAGCATTAATAAGCCACAGCAAGTAAATTCAAATATCTTAAATAATTAAAATTGAGATCAGACAACCTGATACCCGCCTAGCGCCCAGGGTGACCAAGATTCTAAATCCATCTCTGTACAAACTACAATGTTAGCAATCGACTACCTAGTACCTAATATATTGCTTCAAAGTTCTATATCCTGGAGCGTAGGGACAATTCTGACCTCTATTGCCCTTAGAAATAAAGTACATATTATCACGAGGTAGATAAGGAACACGCGTTGACATGAGCCACGCTTTCACTTATTGCTGGGGTTAACTAAAACAAAGCGATAGGAGACTGTTCATATCAGTTTGGTAATTAGTAAGAATGGTGAGTAGTATCAGGCGTAGTGGTTGCTACGCTGCTTCGTTTTGGAGGTTCAGAGTTCAATGATTAGACGGTTAATATTTTTTGTGGTGTTGTTGTATGATAGTCAATTTGATTTGCTGAATTTGAAGCCAACCAGTAATTTCTTTATATAAATTTGAATTGTCATATGATAGATACAAGTTTCGAACTTAGTTAGGGATTAGTTACTATAAAGAGATGATGATGTAGTAAATATGTGATGATTGGCAATTGATTAAAAAGTCAGCTCCCAAACTAAAAGAAAATCTTTTACTATAAATACCTAATAGACAACAGATAAACGTAAATATTTTGTCTAGAAAAATACCAAAACATATTACTTCGAAAACAGACTTGTCTATGCCTACTTTAAAGCCCAATAAGACCCGGAATCACCTTACCAAAAACAATTTATCTACAGACAAATATTTACGATTATTTCTCATTAGTACCGATAAAATATGTTTTGCCAAAACTTGTGAGATAAGGAAATAACTAAAGTATAATTAAACATGTCTCCAGTTAGTCGTCATGTTTGCATCACAATGAGATAAAACGAATGTCAATATCGATGTGATATTTCGTACCGCTGTGTAACGAATGGATTATGATATTTATAATACCGATTGTTCATTAATTATACCGATTGTTCATTAATTATACCGTTACACATTTTATTGGTGTACAAGTACATAATATAATAACTAATTAGTTTGGTCATTTTTTATAACGTATGTGGAGAAAACGATTTGATATATTAGCTCTTTCTAATTTCTTCTTCTTTCGTGTCAATGGCCACAAAAATAACTAAATAATCTAAATGTTCCCGGACCAAAATCCAGCAACGCCTACACCAGCGTTAGTTGCCTTCATCAGGTCTTCTTGGGTCCAGATGGAAGGGCAAAAGGGTAAAAAAGTAAGCTCTTTCTAAATTAGACTAAAACTTGAAAAATGCCACTAATATGTATCTACTGAATCAAATTAGATGTTTGGATCGGAACAGATTTTTCTTAAAACTACGAATGATACTTTTTTATCCTAAAATTACCATGAATAAATGAAAGATCTAGTGTAAAAAACCATTAAAATCAGATTTTTGGGGTTTTCTGTTCAAAGCGGGTTTTAAAAGTAGACTATACTCATATCCCTAAACTAGCTTTTACCCGCGAATTCGTCCGCATGGAATAATGACTTCCGGCAGAATTTGGGTTTTTCCCCGTAGGGGGGAATTTAAAATTCTCTATTAGTGGTAGTCTACTCCCTCCAAGAAACACACGTGCCAGATGTCAGCTCTCTACGACCAGTAGTTTTGGCTGTGCGTTGTCTGTCAGACGTAAGTCACTCAGTAACGGAAGAGTTTTATATTCCCTAAATAAGAAGAAATAAATTAAACCAATCAATCATCACTCACCAACATACTTGATCCCGTCTGCCCGTAACCCGTCGACTGCCCGCTGCAGCACCTGGTCCTTGACGTCGGCGAGCTGGTCGGGCGTGATGAGCGGGCACGGGCAGTAGGCGCCCATGCCGCCCGTGTTGGGCCCCGTGTCGCCGTCACCCACACGCTTGTGGTCCTGCGCTGGCGGCATCATCGACACGTTCTCGCCGTCCGTGAACGCTAGCACCTGATGATTGTTCAAAATTTTTACCACAGAGGGCACGTAAAGCTGTCGGTCCCGGCTGTAGTATTAACAACATCGACAATCGTTACGGGTAGTTAGAGCCCTCAAAAGTCTAACATTTGGTTTAACCAAAAAATGACGTATAGCCCTCTGGGTTGTGAAGGTCTGATGGCAGTCGCTTCACGTAAAATACTGACATTCCGCCAAATCTGTTAAACTGAAAACCGACCCCAAAATAGACATGGGATAAAGGTTCGGAAGAGATGCTATAGTGTGCGTAGCACTACGGAACTACTGAGGTCATAAATCTCAGCTGGTGAATGCCGGGACCATTATTTATCCTTCCAAAATTTAAAAAACTGATATTTTAATCCAGGACCTCGATGAATGTCTTAGTTGTTGAAAATCTAACATTCAATATTTTTCACCTATACTGGGATTTGAACAGGCAAGCTACTGCTTTTAAGCGCAGAAGCAATTTATTACGACGATGCCTCATGCTTGTAGACAGAGATTTATCAATCTTAACCTAATTCCCTAGAGAGTTATATTATGAACGAGATACTACTTAATAATTACTTAATTAAATCTCAAAATAATATTAATATTGGACTCAATTTGGCAACTTATCATTGGACCCCAACGGGCGTAATATAACGTTGATATGGGAAGAGTCACAGGTTATCGCATACCTACGTATTTACACAAAAAAACAACATCATGAATATAGAGATAACATTTGTTTGTTTCAATTTACATTATAGTTGGACCAATTGTAATTTAGAGCAATTATCATAGTAATACCATAATATTAAGTCTTTTATATTTTATTTTGTAATAAGCCTATTATATATGGTTTTTTCTCATGGTTTTATTGTTAGACAGACATATAGATAACATTTTAACAAACATTGAGACGAAATTTGTCTTTTTACGTTTTCACAGTATATTCGAAGAGAAAACATTCTGGTGATATTCGGACTCGAGTGACGTAGGATATAATTTTATCCCAATACACGCAACTTCTATGAACTTATATCTAAGGAAGATAATATAACTTACCGAAACCTCATCCCCTTCAAGTAGTTCTTCAACAACCACGGTCTGTCCAGCGGCACCATATTTAGCGTCAGTGAGGATATCATCAACTGCTTGACAAGCTTCCTCTTTAGTAGACGCCACCACCACACCCTTACCGGCAGCAAGACCTGATGCTTTGACTACCAGAGCTGGGTAGGGGGCACTGTAAGGAAATAAGGGATTTAATACATGAAAATATATACATACATATGAATGGAATAAACACATGTGTTTGTGTGTCTTATCCTATACTACTAATATTTTAAACATTATAGTGTAAATATTTTGTGCAATAAAACAAAATGTTTGTTTCGGTCTGGGCATGAGTGTGCTGAGAAAAAAACCTTAAAAGTAGGTATAAATAGTTAGGGTTCAGTTGGTATTTGAAGATGATAAGTGATAGATTATGTAGTTGTACTAGCTGGATTCAATTGAATGTCTTCTTTAAACCAACTAGTTTCTCTTCTAGCTAAGAATATTATTTTATAGAGCGTCGGTGACGCAGGGGTTAAGGCCGTTGACTTGTTTTCAATTTTCGAATACATAAGTACGTTAATTTCGACGCTCTTACGGTGAAGGAAAACATCGTGAGGAAACCTGCACACACCTAGGAAGAAATTCTAAGGTTGTGTGTGAAGTCGACCAACCCGCACTTGGCCAGCCTGGTTGACTAAGGCCTAATCACCCTAATTCAGGGTAGGCTCGAGCCCCTCGGTGGGGACATATATGAGTTGATGATGAATTGTCATTTACACCCACATAAAATAACTCACTCTGTACATAATATTATTGTACTTTGAATATTTTTTAAACAAATATTTTTACCAAAGGTCAGACTCACAAAAACAGTCCTTGTAATGAACATAATAAAAGTGGTTCAAAGATCAATGATGCTTAATACCTACAGCGGCAAAGATTAATTATGTGGCACATCGTTGACTTGACATTGTCCTAGTTTGTAAAAATAATATTTTTAAACTAATATAAGTACCTCTTTACTGGTGAGATAAGAATGTGATAGGTACTTAGTTATTTTGCGATAAAAACAAATACCAAAAATAAAAGATCAAGGACTTATCCCCAATTATGAATTTTATTTTTGGGTTTGTATTGATAAAGATGGTAGCGAAATTGTATTGGCACGGTCTTTTTCATTAAATTAAGGAAATGGTGATGCATATTTTATTTTTTTTAACATTTTCTTTTTTTCAGTCATCTACTTTTCTAAAATGTAAAAGGCAAAGCCGTGGTGGAAAACTAGTATAATAAACTCATAACAAAAATGATAAGTAAGTACTAATTAGGTAAAGTACAATGGAGACTGATAAGCTGTATTACTAACTATAAATATATTATAGCTGATTTAATCTAAGAAATAGGTATGAAAAGTAATATAAACTTACTTCATAATGAACTCCTTAGCGGCACTCGCATCTGTGAAGGACTTATGTCTCGCTGTGGGTATCTGGTATTTGTTCATAAAGCTCTTCGACCAGTCTTTGTTGGCTTCAATCTGGGCGCCAGCTTTGGTGGGGCCGAAGCACCTGATGCCTTGAGCAGTGAGGTCGTCTACAATACCGGAGGCGAGAGGATCCTCTGGGCCAATAACTACTAGGTCGATTGTGTTTTCTTTGCACCATTTTGCTAGAACCTACGAAAAATAATAAAAGTAATGAAAAATTACAGTTAAAAAGAGTTCACAACCGTTAAATTTAGATAATTACTAGTTCCAAATGTTTTTTTTCACGTAATTTAAAAAAGGAAGGACATTTAAAACATGTAAAAATAAATTCGAATTTATAAGGATTCTATTGTTTTTCTTTACGGCCTGCTTTATAATGGTTCGAAATTCAATTCAAATTTATCGAGACCGCGATGTTTTATTTTAGGTTATAGCCATCCATCGAACATAGCATTGGGTATTCTATTAATACACAAACATGACAATCAAAAATATATTTACCAATAACTTATTTACCAAGAATGTTATTTATTACAAGTAATTATTTCCGAAATTAAATAACTATTTCACCACTTTGCTCTGTAATTTTTTATCAGTTGATAAGATAATGGATGGAGGCCATGGAGGGAGTCAGTTTGTTTGAACTTTTGACAGTTATGAATGAACTCTCACGCCATTGGCTATTACTTTTTATAGAATGCCAGTATTTCTTCTCATGGTTTGTTTTTTCACAAAGCATTTTTTTTTTTGCATCATGGTCATGGTGTTTTGCTTTTTTTGGCCATGTAGATCCAGACCACAAAGACATATTCTGGACATACTTCATTAATTTTTTAGTCAAAGAGAAACCAGAAAAACAATATGGAATACTGATCAATTGTTACTAACCTATTGTGAAGACCAATTATATAATTTGTTTACATGCTAAAACAAAACTGATTGACAAATGAACATGCCCTCAAGTCGGACTGCATTATCATTATCAACACTTAAGGTTATCAATGGTCCGCACACATCTATTTAAATATTGGTTGGGTACTTGTTATCAGGGTTGCCAATAGTAAAATAGAGTACATATATAAAATTAAAGTAATAATTAAGTAAAAAAAGATATAAATATGAATGGATAAGGGGAATTAAAGACAAAACTTGTACTTGTATTATGATGATAGGTAAAATAAAGTTTTATAACTACGGAGCAGTTATAGGTATCACTACATACTATAAAACAAAGTCGTTTTCTCTGTCCCTATGTATGCTTAGATCTTAAAAACTACGCAACGGATTTTGATGCCGTTTGTTTTGATAGATAGAGTGATTCAGTGGGAAGGTTTTTAGCATAATTTTATCCCCATATTACTACGGGAACGGGAACTACGCGGGTGAAACCGCGAGGCGCCGCTAGTAAAATAATAATTTGTGAAATTTATGAATCAATGATAGATTTACAGTCTTTAAAGAAGAGACATTCCTATTTACAAAATTTTGAATTGATTTTGTAATTTGTAGCTCTTAATTAGTTATTTATATAAGATTTGATATAGTCAGAAACTTACGAAATTAATTTGATATTGTTAAAATAAATATTGAATAAAATAAGTTTTAGAGCCAGTTACAAAGACTAGCTCTAAGGGGACATTAATTATTATTTATAAGAAGATAATTTATAAAAATGTATTAGTTAAATATTTTATATTGTATAGATTGAAATAAATAGGCTTTTAATATTTTTACTACATAATCTTTACATTATATCCATACATTCTAAAGTAATGTTTTAAAGAGGAGTATACTCGAAAAAAAATGTAGATGCCAATGCAACATTATTTACCCATAATATCTACTAATAATAATTACCTGTAAAATAAGTTAACAAAATCCAGGGAATTATTTAGAAGAAAATTGTAATAGATGCCGCAACAACCAGAGAATAATTAACAAATTCTTATGAGTTAAACCAAAGGGTGAGTATTACTTTTAAAAAAAATATCATTTTTAAAAACTTAAGTTACTAAAAAAAACTAAAGTTAATAAAAAAATCGGATCTTTGTTACCCATGGTATAATAAGTCGCACTAAACGTACTGCAAAGGTTATGGTGTTCTTACCTGATGGTCCTTGATGTTGACATCCACACATTTAACTTTTTTCGTAGTTGCTATGCCGACGCTGCCCGGTGCGCAGAAGATATTACTGACTAGGGGAGACTCGGCCAACTTCCAGCACAAAGCATGCTCCCGGCCTCCACTACCGATCAACAATACATTCTGTTCTTTCATTATAACTGTTTTATTTATTTAATTAAACACTAAAGTCTTTAATTATTTCTCACGTGTTGAGGTATAAAACTTTGAAAGATAAAATATTATAATAGCAGTAACGGTACTATCTAAATAATTTATATATTTTATTTAATGAAGCGACACGGCTACACGCATCATGCGTAAACAATCAAATACAATGAAATTAATTAGATTCGATTGTTATATTTACGTTGCGATTGCGAGTTTGACTTGACCCCGGTCGCTCGCTCGCTCCGCTTCGGTCGTACGTCACGTCACTTGTTTGGATTGAAAATTGAAAACATATTTGGCAGTTGACATTGACGGATGATAAAAGTCCTATAATATAATACGTCCATGTCCATGTGATTACCCCACAATCCGATGAACCTATAAACATAGTTATATTATTACTAGTAGCTCCCTGCGGTTTCACCCGCGTAGCTCCCGTTCCCGTGGGATTACGGGGATAAAATATAGCCTATGTCACGCACTGATAAATTAGCTTTCCATTAGTGAAAGAATTTTTGAAATCGGTCCAGTAGTTTCGGAGCCTATTCATTACAAACAAACAAACAAACAAATCTTTCCTCTTTATAATATTAGTATAGATAAAATATTTTGTTGAATTATAAAAAAAATATTAAGATTATGAATAAAAGTTAGACTTATGAAACTTTTATATAATATCTCATTATCCTATTTTTAAAAATGTTTTTTATTCTTCTAAGCATGACGTAGAAGAGAAATTAATGAGCCGTATGATGTTTAGGGGTCCGATTCAAAAATTTTTATATGTATTTTTTTCTTTAAAATTTACATAATATTATGATGTAGTGAATGATTATGTTATGTTATGTTATTATGCCCAACCACTGGGCAAAGGGGCAAAGGTCTCCCCCAAATACATATTCTTTGGCCTCATCCCAACTGTATTTTTATACCTTTATAAAATTACGTTCCGTTCAACACGAAAACAAGCCTTAAAAAAGTACTAGTAAATACATCGAATTTGTTATTTTCACAAACTTATCTATTCTAATATTTAATACATTTCTATTAAAATATATTTTTCCAGCAGTATATTTATTCATTTGATATAAATAAATTACTATTCATGCAAATACTAAACGTGACATCTATTTGTTTATGAAATAAACCGAACGCAATTTTATAAAATGGCGAATTTATTCGTTCTTGTCATTTTGCTGTGATGCTAGTTCGCTGTACAAAAACTAGAATTTAATTGTTTTAAAATGGCTGACACCGGTCTACGTATGAATTTTGCTGCATTAAAGAGGGCAGATCCATACGCTAAAGAAATAATCGACAGTGCTACCCACGTTGCACTTTATACGTTTGAAGAGAACGAATGGGAGAAAACTAACATCGAAGGTGCTTTGTTTGTGTACAGTAGAAATGGAGAACCGTATCATAGCTTGGTGATTATGAATAGATTGAGTACGAACAACCTAATCGAACCGATATCAAAAGGAATAGAATTACAATTGAAGGAGCCGTTCCTTCTGTATCGAAACGCTAAGTGTCGCATCTACGGCATATGGTTCTACGATAAGGACGAGTGCGTTAGAGTTGCAACGAAATTAAATTCGCTAGTAAAGGAGTCCATGAAACAGTGTGTCGGTGACAACATGCCGCAGAACCCAGTGTACAGTACGCCAGCTACCCAGAACGCGCCCGTGGACATATTCAGCATGTTGAGCAAGGCGCAAGATGACTTCAATTCCAATAAAGGAGTCGTCGCTAACAAATGCGATTCTACACCGTCACGGGCGCCCGATATGACGTCGCAGAGTGTGATGGACTTTTTCGCGAAGGCCGGCAGCGGGGCGGCGGTACAGATGCCGGCGGTAAGCTCCCTCCCCTCGCCCGGCATATTCGGCCCGCGGCCCTCAGACGCCAGGGAGGTTCAGCTGCTACAGAGGCTCATGAGTAACCCGGCACACTCTGTTGAACACATAGAGAAGCAACAGCGCTCCGTCACTCCACAAGAGGTTCCAAACACTAATGGAAATATTTCACTTCCTCAAAACTGTGGTTTTCAACTAAAATCAACACCTATTGAGAAACAAAACCAGCAGAGGATACCGGGTCTGAACAAAGGGCAAGGGCTGGACACGAGTGAGGTCAATGGGCTTATTCCTCTAGAAACTGAACTGAATTTGATGCATATGTCTTCACCAAAGCCGTCATCACCTCTGGCCTCATATTTAAATCAGTCACAGGATATCAGTCATTCAGTAAGTATTATTATTGTTTGTTACACATTTAGCACTTTGCATTATAATTCCAAGTTGGGCTACATGTTGAGTTTATTGTTAACAGAAACCTGCACTAATGCCTCCGACGATGTTCACAACGACCTCCGGCAGTGACCTCCAACAGTCCCCCGAGCCCCTCACAAGGAACCAGTTGCTGCAAGCCTTCAACTATCTTCTCAAGCATGACACTGAGTTTGTAAACAAATTACACGAAGCTTATGTCAAATCATTCTCAGAGAAGGCTTTCTCCGTCTCATAAACATTCATGATCGTGACGCGCGTCTGATGTTGCCAGCCGCTAACATGTACAGTAATTTGAAGTATAAAAATCTCCTAAAGAATGTTGTGTAGACTAGAACTTATAGTTGTGTAGGGACTCATTTGGACAGTGTTTTAAACTAAGTTTTAAACTCTTGACTGTTATTATTTGAAGCTGTGAAGGGAATGAATTTTAGTAAACATATATCAAACAAATATACATTGTATCGGACCGCAGTCTCCTTAAGCAGCTATTTGTGATATTATTGTGTATTGGCTTCAGCTTAAGGTCCCTCCAAACTCCAAATCAACTGAGCATATCTCTCAACCAGATACTCGTTTATTTATATTCTATTTCTGTTCATTGCAATATTATTGCAAATCAAAGGAATGTAAAAGACAATACTTAAATATTTTTTTCTAAACATATTTTTGTCTCTCAGAGATTATTTCTTACTTATACTTTGCAATGAACTTTTGTAAGTAAGATAAACGGAATTATTTGTAACGTAAGGACTGCAAATGTTTGGTATTACTTTACACCTATCTATTACAATGTAGGCATCAGTTTTTTAGTTATATTGTAAACATTTTTAATTCCTATAAATATTTTTTTCAGTCTGACTTTGAAATTAAGATGTGTCTTGTTTATTTTGTATCGAGAAATGTTTTCAAACATCCCGTTATTTTGTGTATATCTTGGAAAGACTAATGTTTATAAAATACAGGGGATTGTGTGACAATTGGTTGTAAACTTGAAATGTAATTTAGTCATTCTTGTCTAACGGACATAAGTTATGTATATTCTCTAAGAATCACTTTTAAAATGTGGTGCAGTTTACTATGTGCACAGATAAAAGATAATCTTTGGAATGTTGAAAATTCCCTTTATTGGAAATGCCATATTCACATGATCATTAGTTGATTTGTACTGGAAATTATAAATGTAACTTTTGATGTAATCATTATTTTTGACATACAAATTATATCCATATTAAAATGTAAAGGGCCCCTTGAATTTGACTTGGCCTAGAAATATTCTTGTGTTGTAAGTGCAACTTGTCTTTGATTGTATCTCATTTGGACAGTAGGGCCCTGAGTTTGTTTCTTGGCGTAAATCTGTTATAAATATCTAATTAGTCTCAAATTAAAAAGTTCATTGACACAGTTTCTGTATTTTATTTGAGTACAACCTGAGGGGAACTTCCTGGATGGCTTCCGATAAGCTTTTATAAGTTGATGAGAAAAGCTTTTTAACTAGTCTCATCTTGGATTTACTGATTTATTAGTATACTGTATTGATTTATTTATTTAGAATGATTGCACTATCTAACCATAGTTTCATTTAAAACAAAATATGCTACATAAGTTTGAAAGTTTATAATAAAAACCCTGAGGGCAAGCCTCACCGCCAGCTAGCTGAGCGAGCGAGCTAGGCGGGCGGACATCGTTTCATCTCTTTACATTCTTCGGTTCACACCGCGAGCTACCGGCTAAACTACGTCAGCGATGCGAGCGGAGCTAACAAAATGTTCCTACGATTCCAGCGAAGCTACTCTTTCCGCCCGCTCATCTAGCTTCACTTGCCCGCTCCGTAGTTTTCGGTGTGACTGTGAACCCCATAGTTTAGCTCGCTCGCCCGCTCAGCTCGCTGGCGGTGTAGCCTGCGCTCTAACCTAGCCCTACCTTGGACAAGCTGCGTAATTGGTGGGTGCTACAAGTTCCACTCAGGACCGATGCTATGAGTCCCAGGACGAGTGTTATTATCAGCAAGTCCTTTCATTTAATATATTGTAGAAATGCTTAATTACTTTAGCTTGCCCTATTGAATGTAGACTGACGTCACTTTATTCGTATTTTTTCTCAGCAAGCCCTTTCAGATACCCATATTGTTCGTCCCCAGTGGGGACAAATCTGGTGGGGACGAATGGGATATACTTACCCAAATTTTAAAATAACTAGTCTATCATCTTGGATATTTAGCCTTGTTGAAATTAGAATAATGTCACACAACTAACCGTTCATGTTGCCATTCAAACTAAACAGGTGTACAAAATTCAGTTCAATTGGTTGCAGATATGGGACTACAGAACTTCCTTAAGAAATCTGAAAGAATCATAATTTAATATTCCTTACAGGATAAAGAAAATCTATAATACAAATTTCCAAATAATTGAAACCACAAAGATGGTGAAAAGGTGAGAAGAAATAAATAAAACAAATAATTTTTGAAATCGATTTAATATTGCTATATTACAAATCGCATTTGAACTTTAAACAACCAGTTGACCACATAACGTTACTCATAATGGTAATAATGTACCAGTTCACAGTTTCAATACATTTTGTTTTTATCTAATAAATAACAGTAAAAGTTTACAAAAAGTTTGTTACAATTCGGTTTACTGCTTTCATCAAGTTCACACGTGTAATACTCATTTCTAAACACTATTAGGTCATTGATACTCCAATTTTAATTAAAATAAAAAACACCATTAAAAATTTCCTTCAATTAGGGATTGAACTCACTACTCAAACTGTCAAAGGTTCAACCCCTAAATTTTGAATGCCAGCCGGGCTAGCATGACTTCAAAAACGCGATAGATATAACGATAAAACACTATCCAACTGTCAAAATACGATGGAAATAGCCGCCATATTTAATTTTTATCATTTATCATTTATCGATACGCACGGTCATGCTAGGCCGGCAGGCTTTTATATGGTATATCTTAGCCGTTAGTGATTATCTGGTAACAATCAGTTGCCTAAAAATAAAAGTTTTTGAAAAAATAATTCAGTGTCAAAAATGTCTTTATTAATCTTGAAATCATATTCACTTAAGTTTTATTAAGTCCTAAGTATTGTGTGTAACATTTATCTACAGAACTTGATTTTAATGCATTCACATCCTAATAAGTACTTGATTCCATTCAGGAAGGCCTGTCAAACATCTTTACTCGTGTGTATTACCATTTCAGCATTAAAAAAAACTGTAAGGTTTAAAGAGTGTTCTATAAAAATAAGTATTTAAAACTATATTTTGATTGTTGTGCTTTGTCTGTGGTTATAAGAGACAGTGCAGACTAACATAAAATCAGTGTGTTTTTTTATATATTCGTTATGTAAATATAAGGAATCAATACATTCATTGGTCTTAGGTACAGTCAGTGTCCGATAAAATTTACCACCCTTTTGATAGGGGAGGTATCTTTTATATGACGCTGGCAGTACTTTGTTTATCATCTGGTAACTATAGCTGATCGAAAATGAGCTCTATTGACTACGACATAGGAGTCTAATTAGACTAACTAAAGGCTCGACCATTCACTGTCTGCACTGTCCCGCATATTTCCACTAAAACATTGAAAATAAATCAAATTAAAGTCATAAACATAGTATTAATAAAGTGACCTTGTTAAAAGTACCAGCAGAAGTTTGAACCTTACAAATATAGGGATAAGAACGAAAATAGATTGAACTAAACAAAACTATTTTGGTAGTTGTATTTGTACAGTAATAATTTTAATGGAAGTGGTATATTTATTATTAGTTATTAACATAGTTTTTCCTACCGGTACATAACAAAGTTATTGTTCAGTATTATTTTGGTTACTTCGAGACAATTTCACTTAACCTTTTATTTAATTGGTTCCAATAATTCCATCAAACATTATTTTAATTCTTATTCCGTTGCAATTTTTTACCTGTATTATTATTCACAAATCTGATCTAGTCCATTGAATTTTCAGTCATATTTACTAAGTAATACAGTTCACTATAGCTTAGCTGTTTGGTTAAAGAAAATTTTGTTTTGAAATTCCTTTTTAGATAACACTGCATATCATAATTTATCTGTACACTAAAATTAACTATTTGGTTTATACATAAAAAGGTTTATTTTCATCTAAAAGAAACAATTTTAATTCTAATTTTACACACGATTTAAATTAATTAAATATATAAAATGGAGGTGTGACTTATTAATATATATCTATCCTTTTCTCTCCGATAGGTCAACAAATGAAAAAGTGAGTGGGAGAAACAGAGATAGATATAGTCAAATACATTGTAACGCCTCCGTCTTACAACAAAATGTAACAAGTTTTAAAACTCTGAACATTTTGTATTTTGTTTACTAAAATATATCAAGAAGGTTATTCAATGTCTATATTTTTGTTAGTCTGTTGAAGTGCAAACCCAATTAAATAAGTTAGAATTAATGGTCAAAGTTTATATCTATTTATTGTATTCACCTCGCGACGGCAGTATGTGGACGAATACACTTCAAACATCATTTAGGCCTTGATATAGAACAATGGACCTTATGAACTATACATTAGTAAACAAAATTCTTCAACTGCATTCGGTATACTTTTTGTACATGATATTTAAAGTACGTCATTACCCTATTGTCATTAAGGAAATAATCACAGCTCGTGTGACTCAGGTGTATCCATGCTATGATAATGTTTAACATAAAATGAAATATGGACACACCAGTAGTAATTTGCCTATTTTTAAATATATATTTATTAGAAAAAAACGTCTTTGAAAACCAAGAAATATACCCTATTAAACGAGGAATAGCACCGGTTAATCCATGTTCCTTCTCTTTCATTCTTATGAAGAATTACACATGTATGAAAGAGAGAGAACTTGGATTAAATAAATCGTTGTTATTCCTAGTTTATAACAGGATTAATGTTTGTTTTTATTACTGAATAAATGCTTCTTTGAAGCGAAATAAGATATAAACTAAAATCTATAGAGATCACTCGTTCAAAAATAGGCAAACCACTGACAAATTATCCGCTAAAATTATATTTACATTGTTCATTTATTAAGGAAGTTTAAAACAAATATTTATACTAGTTTCAATCATATACAGTATTGGACCATGGACGTATCTGGGTTGAAGTATTTGAATAAATATTATGCAAATTAATATTGGGAATATAATTAAAACTCCAGTATTTTAATATTTAAGTCCATATTTACGTAAAGGAGGCGATATTATTGTCACACGTTTATTAAAGAAAGAAAAAAGAAAAAGTTATTTAAAAAAAATGTTCACATAATAAAAGCTTTTGATGTAAAAATAACTTTTATGCCTATTCACGGTTGTGTTAATGAATACATTTTTTATATATTAATGTATTTTTTATTTAGCTAGATTCTTTAAGGAAGCAACTAGCTAGCTATTTTTCAGAACGATTTCTGTAAGTATTTTTCAGACCCAAAACAATCCATGGTATAAAAATGTTAACAAATAATCGAATAGGCTATTCTCCTATTTTTTCAAATATTTTTTAAAATGCTCATATATATCAGATAATCAAGGATTATTTTTATTTCTGCAAAATATACCTGCTAAATGTTAAAAAAAATATATCAAAAATTTGACTTAAAATATACGCGCCAAAACACCGACCGCCATGATGGTGGCGGCGACTGACGTCATATAAACTAAAATGAAGAAATGTCAAAATGCCAGTTTGTCTTGTACTCTTGTAGTGATTTAATATAATTTAATTTCAAGTAAAAATGAGTTTTTATAGCCCATATCGTTGGTGTGTAGCGTTGAATTGTAAAAATTCTACGTTGAAGACTCCAGAAAAGTTATTTATTAATGTGCCGACCGACGTTTCTATGAGAAATGTTTGGTTGGAACTCGCGGGACGAGATCCTGTAAAATATTCTAAGAAATCTCATTTATATCTTTGTGAGGATCACTTTGACGTAAGTACATAAGCTTTTTTTATTGATTTTTATTTAAATTACGATATTACTCTCTTTTTTACTATGTAAACGAGACTTTGAGGTTATTTTTACTACATAGCTCGGTATCATTGCTTTAGTGAAATTGACGTCACATCATGGCGGTCGGCGTTTTCAATCACGTGACATACAGATAATGAAACCTCAATTTTAATTTTGAAAAATAAAATTAACCTTAGGTTTTCATGGGAAAATAACTTTATATTTGCATTTTCCGTGATGAAAACTATCCAAGTAATATAATTTCATAATTTATTGTTGATATAAGAAAATGGCCTATTCCAGTTGAACAGTACATAGAACAATCTCAAAATGTTAAATTTCACTATTAATTTATGAAAATGTTATTTCTTAGGGAAATTAGGATTTGAGCACGACACCCCATTCTGGTTTTGATTACGGAAACTGACTGACTGACATTTGAAACACGTAAATGTCAATGTTTTAGATTGTCTTGTCCTATATATTTTGTCAATGGTAAGGTTAGATAAAGGTCAAAACACACTTTCGTATCGACAATCGTTATTTTATGAGCGTGTTTCTTTAATACCGGTAGATTTTTAACAGCCTGTTTCCATTACAAAACAATAAATGAGGTGTTATTTAAAAAAGTATTGGTGGGCTCATGAAGAAGGTATAATTTTATCTATTAAGAACGATTTTTTAAATATAAAAATGCAAAACTTTTAAATTCTCTAGTTTAATTTTTAACTAATTATGCGAATTTAAAAAATGGCTGCCTCATATCAGTCGTTTTTGTACAAATAATTTATTGTAGTTCTCCAACATTCATTAAACTATATTACATATTATTGCTGCATTTAGGAAAATTCAAATCATTATTGCTTTCACTCGAGAACAGATTCGAGATAAATGCCTGATTATATTTTTTACTTTGATTTTGAGTAACTTAGCAGTTTTGTGGACCATCACTCATATATCCCAATTATGAGAACTTGTAATACTTAAGATATTAAGAAAAGTGAAACATCAAAATAAATACACAATCAGACTTTCAATAAATTCCTTTTTAATCATGGAGACTAGAGAACTGAGGCAGCCTGCACAAATTAAGCGTAATTTTGTTTATTTATTTTATTATTAGCCCAAACCATTGCTTTACGAATAACGTTAGTTTTTATTTTTAGCCAGTGAAATTTAGTTCAATGTTCCGTCGTAGTTCATTACTGGGTAAAAAAAAATACTTGGACAATTTAATAAATTATGAATCCTAACATCTTTTAAAATGGTAGAACATTTCTGCTCATGACTAAAGAGTCCTATGCGGGAGTGACAGCCGCGACCGCAACTGTTCAAACCACCTAAATCATCTTACGTAGATGGATAGGCCAATGATGATGATGAACTTATGGTATAATAAGTATGAAAATCTATCGGAAAAATAAGTAGTATTGATCTGTAATATCATAATACAGGGCAATGACAAAAAACTATCGCGCTGTTGCGATTGAATAAATCCTAATTGTCGATATTGACTTTACAACGCAAATCAAAATAAATTTCACTGGTAAAAACACTGCAGTCACACT
The DNA here is from genome assembly GCA_958496195.1 of Timandra comae. Lineage (NCBI taxonomy): Eukaryota > Metazoa > Arthropoda > Insecta > Lepidoptera > Geometridae > Timandra > Timandra comae. Next base: position 10,109,415 of record OY292366.1, on the reverse strand, counting down.
TAAGAGCGATACATTCAATACAATTACATCACTATTTGTATAATTAAACTAATTATTAATTGCTTTAATATAGGAACTTACGACATTCAACAATTGCTTGAAAATTATATGTAAATGTATGAAAATTTTACAAATAATATACAATATTATAGTTTAATGTCATGGAAACTAGGGAATGACTAAATTTATGAAGAAAAACAAATGTTATAATTGAAATAAAACGCATTTTATAACAAAATCGCTCTCAGTGAGACCGCACCTTTATTCATATGTCCATTTTGCACTTAATTCACAGTAAACGAGCGTTCACAACACTCGAACCTACCATCAATGTAGGTAACTACACGTCATATACACATATCCATTATTATTATGTATATAACTGGTTACTTTTACGTAAAACAAAACTTAAAAACAAAATACTCAACTATATTTTAAACTATATGTATATTTTGAATACAAGCGCTGAACGGCTTAACGAGTGAAAAATAATAATAAATAAATTTCAGGAAACCTGTGGCGTCCCGTTTGTACAAAAGCCGGTAATATCTGGAATAAAATATCATTTAATTACTTACTAAAATTTGACGTAGAGGTGTATTAAGTGAAAAAGTGTGTGTGGTTGTGATGTCATGCATTCGTACGAACTCGCGATAACTCTTTTAGTCGCGCGAATGCATTGCGGGCTTGCCGATTAGGACATCTATTCAATATAAAGCCGTCCCAATAGAACTCCATTACGCGATCATCCCAAGTTTTTCGTAAGAATCCCGATCAAACATACTGTTTGCATTCTAGCAAGTGGTACCGCATAAACGGCTGCATTAGGATGCATGGATTAGTTTGACTTAAGTTCGGTTTGTGTGTGTGTGTTTGTACCTGTGTCTACCAGAGCCGGTGCAGATGGAGGTTGCGCGAGAGCACGGAGCGCACGTCGTGCGTGAAGCGCAACGCGTCCAGCAGCGGCAGCAGGTTCAACAGCGACACGTCCAGCGGGTCCGAGAACCACGACTTTATTGGGATCGCGTTGTCTGGAGATATAAAATCGTATAAGTTACTTGAGAAATTTTCTGGGCTTATTGACTGAGCGAGCGAGGCATCTACTTTTCGGCTAATTGGCCGAGCAAGCAGAGCAAGCAAAACGAGCGAGTCGTCTACGTTTCAATAAGATAGGCCGATTTTGCTTTTCTTTGTGTGGATTATGCCGATCTCACTTTAAAAGTCACTTCTGAGCTAAAGGTTACAGATTTTTAAATATTTTTTCGTCGAACGTTTTTAGATTGGGGGGAAAATAGTCAATGAGCCTTAATTGAATAAACGATTTTTGATTTGAAAAGGGGGAAGAATATTTATATAAATTATTGCAACGTACCAGGAAAATCCCGATAAGCGCCCGGCGAGTTGTCCAATATGAACACCCTGTTGAGGTCGTCGCATATCGACGACAGGTTCTTTGTGTACGAGCCGTGCTCCGCCGTGCAGTGTTGTCTGGAAATAACACAATCATTTTTACATAAGGAGAGAAAAAAGAGGCATCCGCGGTGTCTTTGCTTAGATTTTTAAACTACACAACGGATTTTTTTTACGTAGTTTTCAGTAAAAATCAAGGTTAAAAAATAATGTTAGTCAAAGATTTGATATTTTTACTACATAGGTATTTAGAATAATTTTTATTTTCTCTATGTTCCCAAAAAAATATGAATAAATCCAGTAGCTTTGGAGTTTGCACATACCTATTTTACTTTTGTTAACATAGGTATAGTACACGAGCTGTTGATACATATTTCACTTTTTTAATGTTATTATAGAGTACTGTACCTATAAAACCTTCGCCGCAGTATCCCCCGGCCGTTGTCCAGTTTGTCCGCGACCGCCGCGCCGTAAATCTCCATCGACGCCGTGAACACCACCAGCTCGTACCATTGTGACACCTGCAATCAAATATACATAACACATTTATACAATGAACTTAAAAAATATATCATGTTAATTTAATACAGTGAAAATATTGGATTTATTTATTACATCCTTTCACACTAATGGATATTGTAGTTAGTTCTTCGTAGTTTCATAGTGAGTTTTACCTCTATGTGTCCTGGTTATTTTTTTAAGTTGAAAACACATGGATTAATTTTAAGACTTTTACTTTAATGTGTGCATACTAAATTGGGAGGTTTGTGCGTACAAAGGTCCCAAATTCGAGGTCCGAGTACTGTCTTCTTTCAAGTATGTACAATATTGTGGTAAATTAAGTATTGGGTTGATTATGAAATGATAAAACAACATTGTGTAGCATATGCAAGTAGAAATATAAAATAAAACATGTGTGTATTATAGAAAAAATATTGTTCGTTGTTCTAATAAATAGTTGGTTAACATTTATATAACTTATAATATACTTATAATATAACCTTGCAGTACCAATTCACAAACACATGTAATGTCAATTGTGTTAATTTATAAATAAACATTGTAATGGTGCCTCACTCTGTTTTATCCATTTATTTTTGTGTTCCAATTCCATAGAATTTTGGGGTAAAAAGTATTTCCTGATTCTTGGAAGCAGGCAGTTTTAAACATTTAGGTCTCTTCAGTTTATGTGTCTAAGTCCAAACAAAAAATATAAAGGGGAAATACCCCACTAAAAACTATGGCATGTACTTACTACATGCATTATTAATCTACGGTGCGGTTATTTACAGAATTAAGAGAATTTACTTTTATTTTCTTCAATTTCAGGGTGGATATTTCATTTGAATAACTACAACGTGCCTGCATTTCTTTCTTCTATAAGTTGTCTATTATAGTCCGTTCGTATTTCACATGAAATATCGTACATTGACCTGTAGCTGCGTAAATTATAATGCGTCCCACTTGCCATTGCATCCGTGCGAGCGTGACGCATTATAATTTACGCAAGTGCGGCAGAGATAGATAGCTACAGGTCAACATACGATATTTCATGTGAATTACGAACGGACTACAGTACAAATTATATATTATACTATACTCACTATATCCAAAAAATAGTCAACATGTGGTCGTTTATGTACAAAGAATCTAACTGGATGCTTGTCTATCGTGACCTTCAGCACGAAGTCGGGCGGGGTGCCCGGCTTCACTGTGGGTCTCAGCATCGCGTCGTGATGTGAATGTATCAATGTTTCATCTAAATCTAATACCAGCATTTTTCTCTTCACAAGACCTGGAAAAAAGATATTTTTGGTTTATAATATGTTCCATATTTTTTTTTCTGTGATGTTATGGCAATATGGCCTGTAGTTTGTACTAACATTATAGACAGTTGTTATGGTGGTTGTCAACATGTAAAGAAGATGGGTAGTAAGATGGTAGCCCTCGAAAAATCTAACATTTTGGTTGACCCAAAAATGTTGTATCATCTTGAATGTTGTGATGGTCTGATGGCAGTGGCTTCATATAAAATGCTGATATTCAGCTAAGTCTGGTTAATCGTATTAGACATGGGAAAAAGGTATGGAAGAAGAATAAAATCCTAACTAATCCTAACTAATATTATAAATGCGAAAGTAACTCTGTCTGTCTGTCTGTCTGTCTGTCTGTTACCTTTTCACGGCTAAACTACTGGACCGATTGACTTGAAATTTGGTACAGGGGTAGCTTATGGTCCGGGAAAGAACATAGGATACTTTTTATCCCGAAATTCCCACGGGAACGGGTACTACGCGGGTGAAACCGCGGGGCACAGCTAGTATACACATATTTTTAAATGTATTATAGATATTGTATGACTGAATTTTTCATAAATAGTTATTTAAAAATTGTACAGAATATTACTTAACAATAGGTATTTAAAATAGAATAAAATATAATTTTGATGATGTCAGAGGTCATCAAGGTTACTCATAGTTGATAAAAATTGTGTAAAAATAAACAAAATAATCTGATTTATGTTAATTGAATCAGTTTTTTTTCATTTACATATTCCAAACATGATCTCATTTGGAATTTAAAACACATATAAAAAACTGATTTGTAAATAAAAGAGAAAAATCAAAGACTTAAATTCTTCAACAAGCATTTGAATTTTCATTAATGCAAGAAATATCTGAATAGTTGATAAGTATAGTATCATATACACCCCTATTTTGAATTCGAGATACTGAATCACACAGACAGCTAATGTAAACAACGGGTGACAATATAATAGTGAAGTTAGTTTTAAATTTATATTTTGCTTTTATTTAAAAAGTTATGATAAGCTAAAGTTTATAAACAGATATTCTAATAAGTCCTGTCATTTCAAAATAGGGGTAGTATAGTTATTGTGTTTCAACTACGGAAGCCTCTTGAACATAGTTTAATTCATGATGGAGGATATTTTGAATTTTTTAACTTTTGCTGAAAAAAAACATTTTTTATCTTTATGGTTTTAGGTATTTACAGTGTCAAATATATGTTGATGTTTTAAAAATTATTCAGTATTTCACAAAACATATGTAAAATGCAGGGCATTATAGTACATTATGATTCTTATTTTTAATGTTCATTTTGAACTACACATTACAAGGCAAACTACTTTTTCTCATACATTCTAAAAATAATAAGTGACTTTAATATAAAATCTTATTTGAATGAAATAGGTAAGGATTCTTTTTCGACAAACTCTGATTTTATAAATAAATCAGGCGTGTATTGCTACAATTCAGTAGCTATCTACCAATGCAAATTTATCGAATAATTTAACATACACAGATACACTATCAACGAGGACATGACACAAACAATTCGCAATGATAACATTAAATCAACGTCGTAGCGATAAATAACGATATAAAGACTAATCTTAGATAAATAACGATAGATTACTTACTCAGCCTGTGTCGAGAAACGGGAGAAAGTGGATACATTTCATACTTGACAGATTGATATTGAGCCAACTGAAAATCAAACACCACGTGAAATACATTATTGTCTACCTTAAAATACACAAACAAACACACCCTCCAATAATATTTACCGCTCGATATTGCTTCTTAAACATATAACAAAAACAACTCCATACTTTAGATGCGATTAGCATGAACGTGCGAAGTCCCATTTGCAAACGTTTCAGCATTTGAATAGATTAAGAAAAGATCACTAACACACAAATAAGCTTATTATTAAACAAGAGTGATTGAAACGAGATCATTTACGGCGTAATTCAATAAAAATTCGACAAAATCCAACTGCCGAAAACATCTAACCCGCCATGACATAATCGACCCAATTCACCAACCATAGATAATATGAAGGTTCCTTTCAAATTCTATTAGTTTATGGTTAAGTGTTGTGACAAAACCGGTAAATTTCTAAAAATAAATTAACCGATATTTTCCAAATATTATAAAGGCCTATTCAAATCCGAGTTGTATTCGCTAAATACCGTCTGCGGTTCATATAGATTTGTGTGAAAGAAGGAAAGTCTTAGGAAAAACCGAGGTAGTTGGGACTCATGCGGAGTCGGGGCAGATCACCAGTAAGTGCCCGCAGTGGGAGCCTGCCTTTTAGGCTTGGCGTATGCTGAGACGCGTCGACGGAGGCCGCACAGGGCAGAGCAAGCACGTGCGACGCAGACATGTGTCTGTCCTGCTCTCTCTCTCTCTCGACGTTCTATGCTTTACAAAAGCTGCTCGGCTCTGCGCTTTGCGGCCTGCGTCACAGCATATTGACGCTAGCCTCAATGTTTTTGAAATTATAGCATGAGCATTGAACAGTGCTGCCTTAGGCGGGTCTCTTGTCAAAGAAATTATATGAAGCAGCACCCAAGTGGACGCCCGTAGCTATAGGGGTCAATAAAACAACAACATACTAAACTCATAAACCTTATTTATTCAAAATTGAAATAATCTTACAAATTAAATTTTATTAAACAATATGTGTGCAAAGACAGTTTAAGTACAATCTATAGATAATATATAATTACTTAATGATATTATTACTGCGACAATGTTGATTGCTGTACCTAGAGGGACAAAATACCTAATTTTTGCATTGACTTAGTTAAATAACTGACTTGGAGGTTTTATCCCAATTATCCTACGGGATAAACCTCGATGCTACAACCATGGAATATAGATATTATTTTCTTAGAAACTTCCAATACAGAACCCTGGGCCTGAGGGTGGCTGTGCGCGAATACCTCGACGGTTCATGCGACAAGTGTGCTCTTCGAGCCGTGAATATACTTCTCTAGGTATATCATAGTACATTGCCTCCGGACTCCACAGTTTTTCAGCAACTGCACTTGCTCGTGGCCATACCCTGGAATATAAACACAGAAAAAATATAAGTACCTATAGGCCATGTTGGCACACTGTATACTAGTGGGGCGTAGAAACCAGTGAATGTTAAGCTCGACATACTTTAAGATAGCGGAGATCCTGATTTCGAGGGAATTTTGGCAAAATAATCATAATAACTTAATCATTCATAACAATTTGGCAAAAATGAATGAGTGTGTGCGTAGTTTCTGATACCTTAGATACAAGCTTCCAGCTTAGTTAGGGGTCAGTTACTATAAAGAGATGATGTAGTGAATGATTATGTTATGTTAAAAAAAAAAAATGTACTTATATATATCGCATCGAAACACGCGGGTAAAACGCCCGGCCCCGATGAAACTGCGAGCGAGGCACAGCCAAGTTTATGATATTTATTTATTACACATTTAAAAGCAACAAACATAAAAAATCATCTCACCTGCTAATAATATTCATATCATTTACAACCTCGCCCCACATACAAGCCTCTCCCCCGACTATGTTCTCCAAATTGGCGCCTCCGTACCGTTTGACCAACTGGCGGGGGTCAACTCGGTACATATCCTCCCAGTCGCCACCCGTCTTCAAATGGTCGAGATACCACGCGCTTGAGAACAACACTTTGTAACCGGCAGTCAGGATCTACGAACATTAGATAGAAATAATTAAGATTTCTTTGAAAGAAATGTAAAAATAATGTTACCATGATTAAAATCCGTTTATTTATGTATGTAGTTTTATTTAAATAACAAAACTTCAACGATTTTTGTCGTGGAAATGTCTTAGTTTTATTTCAAAGGCCTCTGATAAATATAAGCCTCATTTCTCCAAATTAATTTACAATAGGGTCTATCTAATAACTTTAATGACTGTAAAATCTTTAATTAGATTTAAATATTATCTATAATTAAAATAACATTCTATCGATGGTGTCGTTATACAGGGTGTCCTATTTTATTCAAAGGTATAAGTAGCGGCACGAAACTCTAGCGCTGACCGTTATTGCGCAGAAGTCAAAAATAAGGTATCACAGGGGGGCTAGAGGGACGAGGGGAGTGTGTGCGTAGCGCCGGTTGGCTAGTTTGCCGTACTTCGTCCCCCGCCACGATAGCACACTCCGCGGACATCTGAATGAACAGTCGCGTTCTAAAGTATATTATTATTGCCGTTCATGGATAGTTTTTTTTAAGTTTAAGTTTGTTTGATATTTTTGGTTTTTATTAGTGTATTTTAAGTAGATGGTATATGGATACTATACAACTTAATATTAAAGTTTAAGTTAACTTTAATATTAAGTAGGTAATTATTAATGTTAGCGCGCGCAACAGTACCTAATATCATCCACATTTCGTGTATGATAGACTTACTATTTATTTCAATAAAATATGTTGGTTAAAATATTTGTTTAAGTAGTTATAGTAATTGTAATTGAGTTAAACGTAATTGTATTTTGTTCGCTACTGTACACATGCGCAGCTATCCCCTCTACGTTTCGCTCAGCGCTAAACTTACGTGCCGCTACCTATAACAGGTATGATTCTTGGATGGAGGAATCAAGAACTACTTACACTCATCATTTCGAAAACTTCAGCTCCTTTCCATACTTGGATTAGCGTGTCGTTTGACAAAGGTACTCCCTCGTCGAATACTTCCTATAAAAGAGAGAAATAAAAGACAATGATTACCTAAGTACAAAGAAAAATATAATAAGTTGTTCTGGAAAGTGAATATTTTACCTCAATAGTACTAATGTCAATTCTACACCCAGTATAGTATTTTTCTGTTAAAAATGACATTAGAGAAAAAATGTTTTTGCTTTGTAAATAAAGTTGGACTGTCCATTATAAAAGCAATTTACGTAATTATAGGTACATCAATAATGACAATATAATCTATTTTTAATAAGTACTTAGGGACATAGAAATAATTCGTTGTACGTCACTTTACTAAACGGTTTTTTTTAGTAAGTAAGTAAGTACTTACTTATTTTTTAGTTTGGCGGGATACTAGATGTAAGCTATATTGTATTTCTCTTAGAAAATAAATAAAAAAAAGAAGTTTAAAAGAAAAGTGTCCAACCTGCCAAACAATAGGCGTAGAACTTGGTCCAAGCAGAGGAATAACATTCTCCATAAACAGCGCGTGAAGTTTGTCAGGCGACGAAATGTTGTGCTTTAACATGTAGTCTCTTAGTTGAGGGTCAGATTCCCTGAAATCACAAAAATCGTTCCCTAGTGATCTCCACATCACTCGTAATCCCATTCCCCAGTCAACACTCCCCCCTCCACCACACTCCCCCCAGTGACTCCACTCCCCTGTCTACCCTACTTCCCAGTGACTCCACTGCCTCGTCCACAGCCTTCCCCTTTAGTGATCCCTTTCCCTAGTAAACCCGTTTCGCTAGTTACCTCACTTCCCCACTGACCCCAATTCCCTAATGACCTCAATACCCGAGAATTGCAAGAAACGACCGACAGTAGAAACAATTTCTGCGTGGCATATTTCCGTAAAAAAAATGTTTATGTCAAACCCAATTACTTAATTTTAAGCCTAAAAAGTATAAACATCTTACCAGCATCCCAAATCGACTTCATCCCCTCCAACGTGGAAGTATCTATCAGGGAACAGGTTCTGTACCTCATTGAACAGTTCCTGTAGGAGTTTGTACGTGATATTGAGGGTCGGGTTCATCGGTCCGTAATCTACGAACACCCCGTTATGGTAACACCCTGATAGAATGTTGGGGTACGCTTCACCCCATGATCTTGTGTGGCCTGGAAAATATTGCAATTTATTTGTCTTGCTGCCTCACGACCATGAAGTTGTAGGTAAAAAATGGAGCACACACTTGGAACAATAGCTTGAGTCAAATACCTACGTCTCTGTGGGCCGATCTCTCTTTTTAGTCAGACCTTCTCTTTCTAGAGGTTACTTTTCTTTCGTTTTAGTTAGAAAGAGAGAGCCTGCCCACAGAGAGCGCGATAGTGATATATATAGGTATGCTTCAAGTAGGTATTCGAAGTGTCGACTCCATTTTTACCTATAACTTCATGCTCACGACAGGGACATATGGAGGGATTTGGGGGAGACCTTTACCTAGCACTCAGACCCAGGTTCAATGATAAAAAAATCTTTCAACGTTATTTTTTCATTAAATTCATTTGACCTTGATTGTGACCCGCTTGATAGAAATTGATAAAGAGCGATATGATATTATTAAACGAGAGCAATATTGTGCAAATAGAAAAATACGATAAGTTTTATTTGGTTTGTTTTATTTTGTGATATCATAAAGTACTCCTATGAACTAACATAATCCAGCGGATTCATTTGCCTAAAACTTTTATTTCTGGGTAAAATAAGTAATGATAATTTTCACATTAGCCAATTTTCGATAACCTTGATTGTTTTTTAGGAAACCGCTCTGGAAACCATCCTCTTTGATATGATGTTGGTCAAACTTGGTATATAAAGTGAAAAGTTTTACTACCGTCAAAAATTTTTAATGACAAAATTTTCATCCCATGCATGATTTTTCATGATTTCTATAAAATGTTATTGGTAACATTTTCAATAATAATATAATTTAAAAAATTATTTCCACCAACCCATTATATGAACATACTTAATATTAAATCAGTGCCGGATTAGCAATTTAGCAACACTTCCATTTGCTACGGGCCACGCGCGATAAAACCTAACCACCTCTGCCTGCCTAACATGACTGTGCGTGATAAATTATATAGACACCACGAAATAATATCGATTTCGCGAGCATGACCAAATGAATATGGCGTAGTACGATTTGATAAAATTAAATATGGCGGCTATATTTATTATATTTTGACAGTTGGATTTCAACAAATAGCTATATCGATTTCGCGAGCATGACCAAATGTCATAAAATTAATCATGTGGTAAAATTCGATATGGCGGGCAATTTTATCAAATTTTGACAGTTGGATGTCAATAAATCGCTGTAACTATCGCGTTTTCGAAGTCATGCTAGCCTAGCAGACCATTATAATTTAATTGATCTGACCAATATTTACATATGATTGATATTATAAGTAATCTAAATATATAAGTACTAGCTTCTGCCCCGCGACTTCGTACGCGAAGAATAGTTATTTTGGGCTAACGCTAAATATCGATGTAATAAAATAACTTTAATGAATATGTGGGTCTGGCAGTCGAGATTAAAATTAAACAATAAACACGCCTATATTATTCGTTATCACTACATATGTAGTATAAAACAAAGTCGCTTTCTCTGTCCCTATGTATGCTTAGATCTTTAAATCTACGCAACGGATTTTGATGCGGTTTCTAGATAGAGTGATTCAGTAGGAAGGTTTTTAGCATAATTTTATCCCCATATTCCTATGGGAACGGGAACTACGCGGGTGAAACCGCGAGGCGCCGCTAGTGACATATAAATTAGGTAAACTTTCATATTTTATGTGCACTACATAATTAAAATACCCCTTTATTAGATATGATTCAGGACAGGCCCTAGCCCCTCCTTAGGTAGCTGATACTGACCCCCTATCGATATCAATTCCACGCCACTACCTCTTCCACCCCACTCCCCTTCCACACTAATACATCTTCCACACCGCTCCCACTTCCACATCACTCATCATTACTTATTTCTGGTCTTGTACCCTCGGTGGGGAGATCAATGAACTGGTAATGATGATTTAAAACACATTGGTACGTGGTGGGGTTCCAACCAGGCACCTTCCGATCGAAAGTCAAATGCCTTAAACCCCTACGCCACCGACGCTCTACATCACACCATCCTACATCCACACTAATCCCATTTCCACATCTCTACCACTTCAACGCATATCCCGCATACACACCACTCCACTCCACTTCCACGCCACTACCCCTTCTACCCCACTACCACTTCCATCCCATTTTTTCATCTTTTCTCCGGAAGAGTCGGCGTTTCATTACACAATACATATTCAGTAGAACGCCGAATATCTGAATTAATTGGGACCGGGGTCCATTCGGATAATCGAAAATTCGGATTATCGGACATAGACTGCTCATAGCTGGACTCGCGCACGAAGGTTTCCGTACCAAAAATGACAAAAAAACACGTTTGTTGTATTGAGAAGCCCCGCTTTAATATTTATTTTATTTTATGTATTTTTGCCTATAGCGGCAATAGAATAGAAATACATCATCTGTGAAATACAAATCGCACGAGAATAATAATTTTCGTATAGTTATTAAAAATTTTAGATCGAAAATGTCTGAAGATATGATAAGCAGAAATCAAATTATGAGTAAAATATCTAATTAGGGCGAGTAAAGCGAAGCCCTTGTAACGCAACAATTTGGTGGTATACATTTTATGAAAAAACTACTTCACCTACAGATTTGATATTTGAAATAGTTATTTAAATTAATGTCTAGATTTATAATGCGGGGTGAAGAATATTGATAACTATCTATTAATAAGTAAAAATATGGTACTTTTTTTATTTACTTATAGTTTTGATACGCTGCCTCATTTTCCGTCATTTTATTTTAGTCCGCCATTTTGACATTCATCTGTCAAATTGAAACACATGTCAAAGGAGTATTGATATCAATTTCGACGCAAATCAACCCCAAAATAACTTTTTACCCCTTTTTAATCATGTTAGGTGATGATTTTAAGAAAAATGAGTATCACATATTTAATTAATCTTTTTGAAGAACATTTGCGCCAAGTTTGAACTTAATCAGACCGAGGAATCACGTTGTCCAATACAAACTTTGCAACCCCTTTTCACCCCTTTAGAGGAGGAATTTTCAAAAATCCCTTCTTATCGGACGCCTACGTAATACAAATAACACACCCTCCAAGTTTCAGGTCTCTACGATCAGTGGTTTAGGCTGTGCGTTGATCCATCAGTCATTCAGGACAAAGCCTTTTATATAATGATATAGATAACTCAAGATGACTGATGATGATGATGAGATGATCACCATCACCTTGAGATCACTATGTCAGTCAGTCAGTCGACTGACTGACATAGTGATCTATCAACGCACAGCCCAAACCACTGGACGGATCGAGCTGAAATTTGGCATGTAGGTAGATGTTATGACGTAGGCATCCGCTAAGAAAGGATTTCCACGGGATTGTGACATATATCCGCGGGGCACAGCTAGTTCTTTTATAAAATCCCTTTTTGTGCACTTTACATATTACTAAATTCAGCGTGGCTAAACGGCTAATTCGATATACATTGGTGGCTTGGTGTTACATTCACTGTAACTCTAATTCCACCACACTAATAAGCAATGTATATCGAATTGGTCATTTAGCCACGCTGAATTAAACATAATGTAATATGCAATTTACTTACTCTTGATTAGCTTCGTCTCACGGTTTTACCCGCGTAGTTCCCGATCGCGTGGGAATTTCGGGATAAAACATAGCTTATGTCCCTCCCCGGACCATAAACTACCCCTGTACCAAATTTCCAGGCAACCGGTTCAGTAGTTTAGCCGTGAAAAGGTAACAGACAGACAGAGTACTTTCACATCCTACTTCCTAATATTAAAAATGCGAAAATTTGTATGTTTGTGAGTTTGGATGTTGTTACTCTTTCACGCAAAAAGTACTGAATCGATTTAGATTAAATTTGGTACAAATGTTCCTTATAACTAGGAATAACATATAGGATATGTTTATTTAAAAAATCCCATGGGATTGGGATTCACACGGGTATATTGGTAAGGAAGCAAAGATTACTTTACATACAATAGCATTTTTTTTTCTTACCGGGTACATCAAATTCTGGTATCACTCTGATACCCCTGTCGCGGGCGTAGTTGATTATCATCTCTATATCTTCTTTTGTGTATACTTGAGAACTGTGGTATGCTCCTAAACGGCTGAAACGAAATATTGAAATCACTTTTTAGTGGATGTTTACTAAGCCTTCCCTAAAAAGGCCAAATGAGAAGTTTAACCAGGATTTTTTGGTTAAGGACATTCTCTTTAATACCTGGCTTCTGAGGATCTTATGTATCCTTGAGATTGGGATCTTTATGGAGGTCATAACCATAAGCTGAGAGGCTGTTTTGGACAGAAGTAAGTAGAGGGAGTTACATTTTGCTGCAGGACACATCTAGGACATTAGAAACGCAACGCACACAACTTTTAAACTATATATCTAAAACTGCTTGGAGCTTCCAGCACCATAAATAGTGTGATCCTCAAAATGCTATGTGCAACCTACCTCAAATTAGGAAACTTTTCACTCTGATACGGGAAGCTCTGGTCATCCACAATGTGCCAATGGAGGACGTTCATTTTGTTCATCGCCATCGCGTCCAGCGTCTTCTGGATGTTGGTTAAGGATATGAAGTGTCGCGACGTGTCTATCAGTAGACCGCGATGCATGTAGGAAGGAGCATCTCGGATTTCAGTTTTGTTTATTCTTATTTCCTTTAAAAGGTGATAGGTTTTATTATATATATTATATTTATGTCGCATCGCAAAACGTATACATGACACTTTCTGTAATTATTTTTGTCCTTTGTAAGCTATCGAAGCATGTTTCCAAAAAGAATTGAAATTCGGCATGACTGAGACTTTCGACAAAATAGCCAAATCAGTCCACACTTTGTTTTAGTTCTTATAACCTCACGAGATTCGTAATCACGGCACTAAAGAATCACTGGATTGAACTTGGGACCTCAGGCTTAGCAGACCGGTGCTCATGGCATTATACCTAAACTACCGAGGTGTGGAAAAACAAGAAAAGAAAACTAAAGTCTTGTCAAGAAGAGGAAGTCAAAGATTTTATTACCATTTCATCTGGAGATAAGTAGAATAATTGATTCCAAGTTTCCAATCCTCTCAGAATACCCCATATCGAATTACCGGTTAACTTAACCGTTGACGATACCGTTAAATTATCTGAAACAAAATAGATAATATGGTATTTTGTTACATGAACGATCTTTATTTACGAGAGCTATTTTACACATATTAAGTTGAGTGGTACTTGAGTAAACTAGTTCGAGTATCATACTTAGTACCTATTGAATTAAAAAACCTATTAAACAAATGGTATGTATAAGAACTAACGGTGCCCCGCAGTCTGCAGTGGAGAGTGGAGAGAGAACTCACGTAATTCTCAGGTGTACCGTATTGTCACGGTAATCCTACTAATATTATAAATGCGAAAGTTTGTATGTTTGTGAGTTTGGATGTTTGTTCCACTTTCACGCAAAAACTACTGTATTGATTTTGATTAAATTTGGTACAGATGTTCCTTATAACTAGGAATAACACATAGGATACTTTTTATCCCGAAATTCCCATGGGATTGTGTATAAGTAATCGTATGTTTTATTGTAACTTTTTGTAGTCACAAATCCTACCAATAGATGGCGCTGTTACTTAATTTTTTAACACACGATGGTGAATTGTGCCGAGATTGTATGATACTACGAGCTACGCATTCTCACGGGAGCGGGTACTACGCGGGTAAAACCGCGGGGCGCTGCTAGTCTACTTCTAAAAATAAGTCGGGTTTTTCTTCCTGACGCTATAACTCCAGAACGCACAAACCGATTTCCACGGTTTTCGTTGGAAAGGTCTCGAGCTCCGTGAGGTATATAGCACTATAGTTTATCCCTGTATTCCCACGGGTATGGGAACTACGCGAGTGAAACCGCGGGGCGCTGCTATTACTATCTATATCTATTGATAGTATTACTGTGGTATTGTTTGTGTTTTCAGCACATGCTTTTAAAGTTTGAGATCTCCAGTTCTCTTAGTTCTTTTTCTAACATGACTCGGTTTTGAAAATACTAAAACGCAATTGGGCAACTGGCAAACTATATTTAAATATACAAATATTATCTACAGTTAAGTTATTATCTACCTTATGTATAAACGTGTTACGCTATGTAAAATTTACATATTCAGCCTAAATACTATTGTTACATCAACGCGAGCATACTACAAATTTTACAGTAAACTATTTGTTATTTTAAGGTCAAATCTCGAAAAGTATTTTTAGACTATTTTAAGTATAAATTATACAGAATTTACTGGGTAATTAACTTTTTCTTTTTTATCTACACTAATATTACAATGAGAAAGAATTGTTTGTTTGTAACGAATAGGCTCCGAAACTACTGAACCGATTTCAAAAAATATTTCACTAATGAAAAGTAATTTTTCAGTGCGTGACATAGGCTATATTTTATCCTCGTATTCCCACGGGAACGGGAACTACACCGGTGAAACCGCGGGGCCCTACTATCATTCATAAAACACTTTGAACGCTGTGTAAGTTTGCTCAGTGCAAGGTTTACTTAAACCATAGAACAGATAAATAGATCTTTCACGTTAATCATATGCTTTATAATGGGTAGAATCAACCCTAGCCTGGTAGTTAGCGTTAATTTTAAGATTCCGGTCATCAAACTAACATTGAAGTGTGAAGATACTTATGGATATTTCCAGACACATATGCCTACTCGATTATATCTAAATGTGTTAACATAAATGCGTATTGTTGATAACATTATGATATTATCTCCTCTTGACCTTTCGCCATCTTTAATTTATCTATACTTATGTATGTAAGTACTCGGTAAGTAAACACTTTCTTGGGTTTCGAAATGTTTACTACAATACAATGTATTATCTAAACTACTCTAATCTCTTTTATAAGTAAGTACCTATGTAATGTTTTCTTAAGTGGGCAATTATCCGTACTAAATCCTGTCTATTTTGGATCCTTTGTACGTGAACAAATTGGTATTTTTTAACTAGACTTTTGAGGACTAACTTCCCGCATCGACTGTCCATGTAAGTACGACTACCAGAACTAGAACCAAGCGGCCTAAAATGTTCTGCAGTGAGATGAGAAATTAAAAATGATCTGTCGTTCAAATTATTGTTTATACCTATTACAAGTAAATATTTGTCTCGATTGTAGAAAAACACACAACGCTATTGTCAAATGATGAGAATTAATAATATATTCTTTTGTTGCTTCAGTTGTTTTGTAAATAAAATTACACATTTTATGATAGTGTGCTTGAACATAACTATAATTGACCATCCTATCTAATTTATGAGAGGTTCTCTTGTCAGTGTAACAGATGCAACTCACTCCGCCGGCGTGCTTAGCGGATCTGACTCAGCGCCCAGGCGATATCGCCCCGTGAGATTTTAGTGGGTAGGACCTCCTCCACTCCATCTTTGTGGAGGGTGAGTCCCACATACCCCGCTGCTTCAGCGCGGGGATGCGTTAATGCATTTCCCCAAGGACATAAAAAAACCGGCCAAGTGCGAGTCGGACTCGCGCACCGAGGGTTCCGTACAAACCTGCAAGGTTTACAAAGTTCGTTCATTACGACAATCGAGTCATAACTATGGTATTTTTATTGCAAAATGAAATTCATAATGACGATGAGTGAGGTCTAGGGTATCGAGAACCGGTATAAATATCAGAACCGGGATTTTCGGTACCAGTACTAATCAGAACCGGGATTTCCCGGGATTTTCGGTACTTTCGGGATTTTTTTCTTCTCTTTAGTTTTGGAGGTAAATATAGTCTTAAAATATTATTTATATTAAATAACACATATTGCGCATTCTGGCATAACAAGATAAGCATTGATTGCTTTATCGCATTAAAATAGCATCACGACTGAGCCTCTTAAAGCAGGAGACAGGCCAGTGCTGCGGAAACTGCAAAAGCTGTTTTACGATGTCATCTCTCCGGGAGAACTCCAAAAGCATGGAACAGAAGCGTGATGGTGCTCTACTTAAAAAAAAGGGATAAAACCCTGCTGAAGAACTATAGACCCATCTCACTTTTGGGCCATGTTTACAAGCTGTTCTCGAGGGTTGTCTCAATTCGTCTATCAAGAAGACTCGACGAATTTCAGCCCCTCGAACAGGTCGGGTTTCGAATTTGTTTTCTCATCTCATATTTCACAGTGCCTAAAAACAATAGTTTTCAATCAGTGCGTCCTACCAATGATGACCTACGGTGCCGAGACGTGGACACTCACGTGGCTGGACCTTCAATTTAAATTCACTCAAAGAGTTCTGAAGAGGGTTATGCTCGGAGTTTCTCTGAAATATCGCATTCGCAATGAAGTGATCAGACAGAGAACTAAAGTCACCGACATAGGTCAAGAAATTAGCTCTCTGAAGTGGCAGTGGGCTGGCCACATCTGTAGAAGAACCGATGGTTGTTGGAGCAGAAGAGTTCTCGAGTGGACACCGCGGCTCGGCAAAAGTAGTGTTGGACCTTTGGCTAGATGGAGCGATGATCTGCGCAGGGTAGCCGGGAGAGAGTGGATCCGACGTGCCGCCGACAGGGCACATTGGCGCAAGTTGGGAGAGGCTTAAGTCCAGTAGTGGACGTAAACAGGCTGTTGATGATTAAAATACAGTTATAAATTCACTTTTGATAAAGTTGTACACATAAGACCTTATAATTAAACTTTCTTGTTCTCTTGGTAATGTGTCTTCAAAAAGATCAATGCATCTATCGTTGCATCACCTAATCGAGATCTAATTCTGTTACAAAAAAGGCCAGCTGAGGAGTTTTTTTTTCTGGCTCTACGCTAGTAGTTGCAATTGTGAGAAGGTGTTCGTAAGCTTTTTAAGTACCACATTTTGTCTTATGATGGAATAATGATGTACCACGTACCTACAGATACAACATTTTAATGAGAATATGGTTTTAGCTTGAATATTTTGTATAAAAAGAATAAATGCTGTTATTAGAAGATTAAAATCAAACAAATGATTATATAGTTAACATGATTCGTTATTTCCCGAAAGTACCGAAAATCCCGGTTCTTATTCATTGAGAACCGGTTCTTTGACTACTATTAAAGAACCGGGAAATCCCGGGATTTTCGGTTCCGGGATTTCCCGGTTCTGAACCCTAGTGAGGTCGTCTTTGCCGTTTGAAAAATGTTGCCCTCCCCATACATAGTATAATAACTCGCGGTCATTGCTGTAACTACAATTATGTTTACAATCACAATTTTTTTGGTGGTATAACTACTTAAAATTTTAAGCTTTTCGGAATTTTTCTGTTACCTGTGCTGTAAGCTATTGCTTCTTACCAAATTTCGAGATTCTATGTCAACGGGAAGTGGTCTTTAGGTTTTAATTCCCTTGCGTGTAGTTGCGAGTTTCAAAATATGCGGTATCAATGGTTGTACTTTTGAGTTTTGCGTTTTTGCGTTGACTTAGTTTTTTTTTTTTTAACGGGTTAAAGGCAATTAGATCTAAGTATTTGATATGAATTTCAACTTGATAGCTCTACGCGTTCATGAGGAAAAAAGTAATAAGTTTATATTTATTAAAAAATATATATTTTGTAATGTAACTAAAAATTTAAGGTTTTCGGAATTTTTCCTTTATGTGTGCTATAAAACGTTGCTTCATGCCAAATTTCAAGATTCTAGGTCAACTGGAAGTACCCTTTAGGTTTTGATTCCCTTGCGAGTACTTGCGAGTTTCCAAAATATGCAGCTTAAATTGCTGTTTCTTTTGATTGCGTTGACATAGAAGTTTGATTTTGTTACAGCTTAAAGGTATTATAGACCTGAGTATTTGGTATGAATTTCAATTTAATACCTCCACGCGTTTATGAGGAGATGGGTAGTAAGGTTAAAATTATTAAAAAAAAAAAATATGTGATGTAACTAAAAATTTATGGTTTTCGTAATTTTTCCTTTATCTATGCTATAAGACGTTGCTTCGTACCAAATTTCAAGATTCTGAGTTCACGGGAAGCACCCTGTAGGTTTTGATTCCCTTGCAAGTGTCGAAAATTTGCGGCATAAACGGCTGTATCTTTTGATTGCGTTGGCTTAGAAGTTTGATTTTTTCACAGCTTCAAGGGACAGTAGACCTGAGTAATTGATATAAATTTCAGCTTCATACCTCCACGCGTTCCTGAGAAAAAGGGTCTTGACAGACGGACGGACGGACGGACAGACGGACAACAAAGTGATCCTATAAGGGTTCCGTTTTTTCCTTTTGAGGTACGGAACCCTAAAAAGATGCAACTCCCTTCATCTGCTTTAGGTCCAAACGTCCAAAGAAGCCTCATTTACTTGAAACGTCGATACATAAAAGTACATAGATGTTTTACTAACAATAAAGTCTTAATTAAACAAGTGTTTGTAATCAATGATCAGAGAAACCATGTCTCTATTTGCAATACTATGACACGTTATATTATCGATTTATGACGAATGTTTAATT
This sequence comes from Timandra comae, assembly GCA_958496195.1. Taxonomy (NCBI): domain Eukaryota; kingdom Metazoa; phylum Arthropoda; class Insecta; order Lepidoptera; family Geometridae; genus Timandra; species Timandra comae. The sequence goes on along the minus strand of OY292366.1, from coordinate 10,089,852 downwards.
TTACTGTAAAACTTACCAATTGTTTTAAAGCAAGAATAGTAATAATACAAGTCTTTTATTACTTAATATTATAATGTTAACACTGTTAACATATTGTTTTTTTAGTTATACGAGTTATATCATAGTTTTACCACATTGACCGTCTAGTGGCATGGGCCTACCAACCAAGCCTGAGGTTCTGATTCTAGGCAAAGTATCTAGGTTTATTTTAGTTTGAGATCAACAACATGAATTGGGCAAGCGCTAAGCGTAGAAATGATGATAATATAAGAGATGACGAATCCCATGCTATTTTTTTTCTATTTATCACGTTTTTTTTTCAGGAGGTGAAGAATGCTGCATTGGATAGGGCCAGATGGAGAAAGTTGCTCTTGTTACACGGACAAGAGCGCCGCCTTAAATTAAATAAATAAATAAAAAATAATTTAATTAATGATGATCACGATTTTAGCGGTAAATTAGTGACTGCGTAGGTATCACTGAGTGATTATTTATTATTTTAATTTGTTATTCCGTTATTTAGCAATATTATTATCTCTGACGTCACATTACAATTGTATTTTCGTGACAAAACATAAACAAAAACGTTGTAAGATAAACGAACTTCAGTCATTCATAATAAAGTAACAATAAAAATGGTTCAAATCTTTAGAAGATAAAATATCGCATAGAATTTGCAATTCCCGCGCTTTCATTTATTTTGTCCTATTTATTATCGTCACTACACCCTGTATACGAAAATTCCAAATTCAAATAATAATTATTCATTTTTCGTTCATTCATTCTCAATCTTTGGGATAAGGACCTATGAGGTCTAGAGTTTTTGTACAAATAAGAATACAACTGGGCTAAGGGACTATAAGGTCTAGATTTTTAGCCTGTATGTAGGTACAAATTTAAATAAGTACTTACAACTTTCATCCATTCCAAAGTAAGGGTATTCGTCACACGGTGTCTTCAATAAAATTTCAAGTCGGACTAATTTTCGTTTTATCTCCGCCTCCGGTTGTAATGTGGGCCTGCTTTGTTTTCCTATACGTCGTATAAGTCGTAATATGTCCCTTACGATGAATCCGTAGCGTTGTATCGCGTTGGTTAGAATACTGCATGATTCACCAACTATCTAAAATAAATAAATAAACGGCTTAAAATTTCTTGTAAAAACACGAAAATTATCCAGCCAAACTCTAGGTTGGTTAAACAATAGGGGAAAAGGTGTAAAAACATACTTTAAAATAAAAATAAAATATTTAAGAACTCTTTTTGGAAGATGGAACCCAAGAGTATTATAGAAAGAATTTTGGGGGTCGTTATGAAAGCCTAAAAGAAAAATCTTTTTTTTTTAAACATCTTAATAATATCTCAGCTCGTAAGAACTCGCGAAAATAAAGATGATAATAAAATATTAAATCAAACTTTAAGTGTAATTTTATTTTTAATTCATATAGTTAAACATATATTTTATCTGGTTCAATACGCTAAGAACTAATCAATAGATGTACGTTTCTTTGATGAACCTTTAACCCTTTCACAGTCAAGGGGTCAGAGAGACAAAATCGATAACTTGAACAAGATCTTGAAAAACGTATTTCCAACCTTCGTTACTACAACTATTTGTTTATTTTAATTGAAATAAGATTTAAAATAACTTTTTTCACTTACCGATACATTAAATTTCTGTAGATCAATATTATAGAATATATTTTCTGTTATTTGATACTTGGGTTTGGGCCACACTTCCCCTCTAGTCGGTGGATATTGAGGTCCGAATGTGGCACCAACAAAATAAATGCAAAACGCCGTAAAAATCACGACCCGTCGCAACATTTTGCCGTTCTTATTGGAATAAAATGTGTGATTTTCATAAAGTAGTTTTTAAAGGCGCGCAATCCTGAGCTGAGTACAGAACAGACAGATTAACCGAACGGACAATGAAAATCGAATGAACGTAAACGAATGAATGTGGATAACTAGAGGATGTTTCGTTTTCGTATCACAAGTACTTATCTGCATTTCATTGTACTTTAAACGTTGGTGAAATCAAAAAAGATATTGCACTCTTTTAAATTACCTCGTCAATTACTAAATAGAGGCCATATTCTCGAGTCAACTTACAGTAATCCTTCAAACGTTAAAATATTCGCTAGGATATATAATGTTTTGCTATGTACCTACCAATTCTTTAACAAATAGTACTAATTCCTTTGACGACTTATCAATGACCAATTCATTCAATAACTTACGGTAAAATCGGTCTATCTGTACCAGACTTAACTTTTTCAAATTTTATACACAACTTGATTTACATTGAATTTCAATCAATTGTAGACAATTGTACAAAACACATAAGTACACTAATTTAAAAATACATCTATTTAATACATATCCATTAAAAAAGTGTTAGAATAAATGTGATTAAAGCAAGACATCGTAGACATCTTTCGCTGTCCAAAGTCAACAATACTATAATAAATAAATACATACGATTAGAAGCTGAGTTTAGGAGCTGAGTTCATATGATAAATTGGTGTATTTAACATTATTGTAGTATATTCATTGTTTTTGTTTAATTTTTACATGGTTTTTACTTTATTTTTAGATTTTATGAGTTTAGAGAATTCATAAAAAAAAACTATTTTTAACTCTGGTTTTCAAATGAAGACAACGTTACTTTCCGGTAATCTTTTTAGCCCATCACTACGAAATAAACGTCAGTTATTTTTTATCTCTGGCTGGCTGGATTCCCGTAAATTTGACGTTTGCTTTTTTCTACAATTTGTCATATTTTGGGGGCGGTTGTCGATATCATCAATGATTTTATCGAAAATTGTTAGAAAATGAAATAATTTTGATTTTGCTCGGTTATTATCTATAGTTTCTAAGTAGAAATACAAATGTCGGCAGAGTAAAACATCGGGTGAGTAGCATTTGTTCACATAATTTGGTGTAGAAAAAGTGTCTATCGATCCGCAAAATTGGTATGAGAAAGGCCGTATCCTGTCTCGTCTATTGATTAAGGGGTCAATAGGCGGCCTAATTTGGTCGATTGATAGGTTGAGTTTTATTTAAAGTATTAAATTTCTGGAGGGTATTCTACTACGGGCAGTATAAGTCCATAATTTGTACCATCTATCATGGGAACCTCCCCTATAAATTTGATGACCACAAGTTTCCAAACTGTTATTGTTGTGTCTCTATTTTGAACAATAACTATTGTTATAAAAAAAAATATCGCAAAAGTATTCTAAAGTAACCTCACCCAAACCTTTCAAATTATCTATCTAGAAAATAGATTGTCTTTAGTGTTTTATGAAATCTTAATGTTTGAAAGTACCCTCATTAAACATATGGATTTTATAAGATAATGGTAGGTTTAAAGCTAACATAACCCACATAACTAAGACTTGAATAAGATTACAACTAGTTGTTTTTTCAAACTTTATAATATTGTGTGAGTGTTTAATTAAGGACATGTCATTTATGATTGAGACCTACTTCATAACTTGTAATACTTTTAATGTACTTTTTGATAGATATTATCTAATCATAGGCATGCTATAATTTTTATAAAAAAACTCATGTACTCTACCCATGAAAACCATTAAAATCTATTCACAGTAAGCAGAGTAATATAGAAATAATAATGCAAGTGAATTGACTAAGAATCCCCTTTTTCCATGGGGAAAAGTCATAGAATTGCATTCCTTGAACTGATCAAATGTTTGTTATAGCCAATTAGCACACATTATTGTATCTATATTGTGATTAAACATATGACATATCAGCTACACATAGTTTGAGTTAAGTCCGCTACACTTTATTAGTGTCAGCCTTAGCTTCAGAATCTTGTGCTAATTTTAGTTTTTTTAGTAATTTTTTAAACAATACAATTATTCAAGTCATCATTGCTTATGGCATTAATAATGCGTGGATCAGATCTCAATGTCCAGGTTATTCAGCCAGCTTGTAGTGGCAGGTGTAATACAAGTAGGTACATAATTATTTTTTCATTGTTATCCAGGCCTAATTCAAAATGATTGGGGGTCTGTTTGTCTACAATCATAAAGGCGAGGTGCTCATCTCGAGGGTGTACCGAGATGACATCGGCAGGAATGCGGTGGACGCGTTCCGGGTCAATGTTATACATGCACGGCAGCAAGTGCGGTCGCCCGTCACTAATATTGCCAGGACGTCTTTTTTTCATATTAAGGTATTGTTTTAGATCTGTTTTCTGCACTAAAATAAAAATGAGTCATAAGTAATTTATACATCATCATATTATTAATAATTATATAATATAGCTCAAGATTTGCATTCATAATATTAGATGCAATTTCTATTGTTGTATGTATGATAAATTTAAAAATATAGTAAACCAATGTTAAAGCATTTCTCTATAAAAATATTAAGTAATAATTACTTAACTGAGTAACTGAAAGGCTTTGTTTTACAATGTTTTATCTTATATATAAAATTCTCGTGTCACAGTTATCGTTGCCATACTCCTCCGAAATGGCTTAACCGATTCTCATGAAATTTTGTGAGCATATTCAGTAGGTCTGAGAATCGGCCAACATCTATTTTTCATCCCGAAATTCCCACGGGAACTAAACGTGTGAAACCGCGGGGCGCAGCTAGTCTACAACATAAAACTCATCATAATTTCAGTGTAGATTTAACCAGATTACTAAAGAAGATTTCTTACCTATTTAATATTCATTGCAGAGAGCAAACATCTGGATAGCGGCCGTTACCAAACAGAATGTGAACGCTGCGATGGTGTTTGAGTTTTTACTGAAGATCATCGATGTGATGCAGTCCTACTTCGGCAAGATATCCGAGGAGAACATCAAGAACAACTTTGTGTTGATTTATGAGTTGCTTGATGGTAATGGTTTATTTCAATAAATATTTGGACATGTAACAGATATTATCCTAAATATTTGCCAGTGGCTTTTAATTTTATGCGTTTGAGGGCAGTTTTAAGCTTTCTGTCCCTGATATCGTAGTAAATCGTCGTCGGCGGTAGTGAGATCCCTGAAAAGTCTAACCAAAAAATATTGCAGCTTGCAATAAAGGACGTAAATTAGAGAGCTCTGACAGAAATTGCCTACCAATTTGAATATGGACTTGCAACCATTAGCATGTTAGGTCACTACTAACCTCTCCAATAGGTTATATAAAATATCCATACATTTTTTCATATAAGTTTCTTATTTGACAGAAATCCTGGACTTCGGGTACCCTCAGAACTCGGACACTGGCGTGCTGAAGACGTTCATCACTCAACAAGGTATCAAGTCAGCATCTAAGGAGGAACAGGCGCAAATTACCTCACAGGTATGTTTTACTTAATTGTATACTTCTGGTAAGTTTTGTTACCAAAGGAATTTGTAAATTCAATCCAGTAGTTCCTGAAATTAGCATGGTCAACTAATTATACAAACTTTTCAGCTCTATAATATTAATTTACTTGTAGGAGTTTTATTTGTCTTCATAAATGAGAATGTTTTTGATGATCGTATCTTGAATCTTCTTCTTACATCGTATAAATACAACAATACCTTGATGGCATGTAGTTTGAACCTGCCTGCTGTCTCAGGTTCGATTCCCGAAACGAGTGATACCTATTTTTTTGCATTTTCGGGCTTAAACAATGTCCACAGTAAGTTTCAATTCAATTTGTGTCTATAGGTGACTGGTCAAATCGGATGGCGTCGCGAGGGCATCAAATATAGACGCAACGAGTTGTTCTTGGATGTACTCGAATATGTCAACTTGCTCATGTCGCCACAAGGTAATTCTTATAAATAAATACTTAAATATTTTTTATTATTAAACGAAACGTGCGTCATTGTTTATAATTAATATCGCACTCATCCTCCTGATGATGGCCACCGGACGTGGCTGAAACTAGTCGAGGGATTCGACTTATAGGTACGTGTAAATATCCCGTAAAAAGATATTAATTACTTAAATATTACCAGAATTTATTAAATGTATTTATTTAATTTAGGGCTATTGTTGGCTCCTTAATAGAGACACCTATGTGTTGTCGTAATTTCCGCTCAATGAAACATTCTATAATATAGTCATGCATCCGCATCGCGCGAATGCTGATTAGGATACCTATTCTACAACATTATGTTTGATTATAGATTCGTAAGACTGAAAACCGCGCAAACGTGCGATGATCTGCGATGTTCTATTGGGACGATGCCTTGCGTGTCGTGAAAAGCCACAATCCTATATGTTTCACCTATTTTATGTATCTACAACTCTGCCAATATCACTGAAATGCCAAACCAATATGAGTGAAAATAAATGGGTATAAATGGAGATTGCATAATAAGCCGAAAGTTCTAATTATTCAAGCAGATCAAAAATTGTTATAACTTTTGTCACTAATGTCTTACAGGAACTGATTATTCATTTATCTTTGTCTAGGTCAAGTGCTATCAGCCCATGTGGCCGGCAAAGTGGTGATGAAGTCATACCTCTCTGGAATGCCGGAGTGCAAGTTCGGAATCAACGACAAGATCGTAATGGAATCTAAAGGGAAAGGCAACGGTGAGTATCATTGCATAAGGATATAGAATTCCAGGAATCTATTTCTGTATACCACGGTCGTAATTCACACGATGCGTCCCGCTCGCCATTGCATCCCTGCGATGGGGAGCGGGACGCATTATAATTTACGTAGGTGCGACAGAGATAGATAGCTACAGGTCAACGTACGATATTTCATGTGAATTACGACCGTGCTTTAGAATTTCAGGAATTTATTCTTGTAATTCTATTTTTTTTTTCAGGGAAGATTAAAAAATGATGTTTATTTTGTTGTTAAAAGTGTTTTCCCAATTTCAAGGTGGTATATCTGGCAACACTGACAGCGACCCGGCGCGGTCTGGCAAGCCGGTGGTGGTGATCGACGACTGTCAGTTCCATCAGTGCGTCAAGCTCAGCAAGTTTGAAACTGAACACTCCATATCGTTCATACCGCCTGATGGCGAGTTTGAACTGATGCGGTAAGATATAATTTGATTTGATTGGTTTTGTTTTCAAATTTAATTGAAATAGTTTCGAATCAATAGACAATCTTTTGAAAGAAAGGCTTTTGTTCCTTATTAAGAAGTTTTTGTTTCTAAATTCCCCTGCTATACGCTGGTAAAATCGCGAGACGCTACAGGATATAATACTTCATATTTATCTCTTTTCCAGTTACCGTACAACAAAAGATATATCCTTACCATTCCGAGTGATCCCTCTCGTCCGTGAAGTCGGTCGCACCAAGATGGAAGTCAAGGTGGTCCTCAAGAGTAACTTCAAGCCCTCGCTGCTCGGCCAGAAGATAGAAGTGAAGATCCCCACACCGCTCAACACTAGTGGAGTCCAACTGATCTGCTTGAAGGGCAAGGCCAAGTATAAGGCTTCGGAGAACGCTATTGTTTGGAAGTAAGTACCCAATAAGTCATCGCACTATAGTAACTGACCCCTAAGTTTGTCACTTGTATCTAGGGTATTAGAAACTACACACACACACCCCGATATAAACATTGTTGGTTCACTAATTACGATAGCTATACATTCAGTAGTCGGACACTTATTATTTGGTGTAATAATGGCATGTGCATGCTAAGCCTGAAGTTCTAGGTTCAATTCTAGATCAAATGATGCATTGATATTTTTCAAACATGGCTCATGTTTGAGATAACCAACACCTATTAGGCAGTAGTGATTACGCCCATTCCGCCCATGTACGTACTAATACCATCAGGAAGAGAGAAGCCAATACCCTGCAGTGTAATCTAACAAACCACCTTTCTTAGGATAAAGCGCATGGCGGGCATGAAGGAGACCCAGCTGTCCGCGGAGATCGAACTGCTGGAGACCGACACCAAGAAGAAGTGGACCCGCCCGCCCATCTCCATGGGATTCGAGGTGCCCTTCGCACCCTCTGGGTTCAAGGTCAGTTGTTATAGGTTATTGGGTTATAGGAGTTGTGTTGTGCTGAATAGCTTGTAGACTACAATTCATCAATTTAAGGATCAAGTATTCATTTTGTGCTCTGAAAAATTACCAATTAACGTCAAAATGTTCTTTTGATACTTCATTATGTATTATTTTGCTGGGTTTTAAGGATTGAAATATAAAGTCCAGAGTTCAGTTTAGATTTTCTATCGAAGCACTTATTAACTGCATAGAATGAAAATTAACTGCATACTTATGATATATTAAAGTGTGATTACAACATTTTGCTTAAATAATAATAGCATTGTTGTTGGGTTATCCTATCATACTGCCTACAAAATTTTGCTAAAGTAATAACACTGTTGTCTATGCCAGGTCCGTTACCTGAAAGTGTTCGAGCCTAAGCTGAACTACTCGGACCACGACGTGATCAAATGGGTGCGTTACATCGGACGGTCCGGGCTCTACGAGACGAGGTGCTGAACGGAATACGGATATCATGTAAGTTCATACAAAAACATAACTACCTACTTTGTTACTATTGGTGAAAACCTGTAATTGGCTCATCTGAGACTAGACTCAAACAATGTTAATTAAATACAATGTAAGCTGTTGGTTTTCCTAACGAATAAATAAATAAATAAAACGTATTATTCCAAAGGTAAACTAACCATGTATCAGTGCGAGGATACAAACGTGTGGTCTAGGGCGGCAAATACAAAAGGGCCGGCAAATTACAAATTAGGATCGGGGTTGGCAGTGGCGGTGGCAAGAAACTGCCTATATTCGGCAAATTGGTTAACCCTTAGTTAATCAATAAATCTTTACCTAATATTATAAACTAGCTATGTCCAGAGGTTTAACAGTAATATTCATTCCGTGCGTGGGAATGTTGGGTTAAAAACCTATGTTAATCTTTATGACATTAGCTATCTGCTAGTGAAAGCCTCGCCAAAATCGGTCCAGCCGCGAGATAAGCAAGAACAAACGGACTGACAGACAAAAACTACGTGACTTCAAAATTACAAGGCAAAATGAGACATTTTGCCTTGTAATTTTGAAGTGTATAGATAGTGTATACAAAACTTAAAACTAACTTAAATTATCACTTTTCTTCCAGGATTGCCCAATAAAAGGATGTTAAACCACGGAATTATTACTATGGCTGGATACATAATATATTTAAAGTATAAACACATATACATGTATTGAAACATATTCATAATTATGTTCTTATTGTTTTTTATGATCGTGTGAGAATTTTCAATGAAATTATTTTAATTATCATATAAACATATAAAATAATTATGGCAAGGGTAAGTGACTTATACCATGGCAGGTATAGAGTCACCATGTTTTCTGTGCCGGCGGCCAAAAGTGGAAGCTATTGTCATTTTGATTCTAATGACCTTTGGATATACATTTTCAATAAACTGACAACCAAAAGATGTGATTACAGCGACGCTGTCACCGGCACAGAAAACTTGGTCACTCTATACAATGGTAGATATAAGTGAGTGTCAAGTTTAATGTAGATGGCGCTAGTAGATTTCGCTAAAATGTAATTGGGCTCTGTTTTTGGAAACCAGGTTTGTGGAATGTCAGTACTTGACATGAAGCAACTATTATCAGAACTTCGCTACCTAGAGAGCGATACCAAATTTTTTGGTTAAACCAAATATTAGGCTATGCGGTTGTTAGAACCTAACTACCCGAAATTAGAGCTCTAAAAATCCTGAAACAAAATTGTTACAAAATTATCTAAACTATATTCTCGCGCCATCGGATTTGAGCAAAGACGAACTTACCAGCCATTGTAATCACTATTATTTACTTGAATTCAGTTTTTAATAACCTCTTTTAAAGTAATGTTATATAACTGTTATAAACTTAGTATTAATGTTACTTACCCCATTCATTATATTAGGCACAGTTAAAGCATGGAATCTCATATACATATTTGAAATTGTTAAATCAATTAAAAATAAACGTTTTTGCTTGTGTGTAAGATTAAAATTTGAATAACAGTATCTGTTCAATAATGTTATATGTATGTTATATAACATCCTTAAATTAAATGAAATTGCTAAATAAAATAGTTTATAAACATATTACGTTAATTTGTGTATGTTAAACGAATAAAATACGAAAATGTTATGTATAATACAAATTATGTCCTATTTAATGTAACCATTCCTTAGAAAGTGTATAACTAATAACTAGCAAGCGCCCGTTGTTTTGTGTACGTGAGTTTATGGAAAATGTTACAAAATTATGTTATATAACCTTTTAGTTATATAACGTTTTTTATGTAACACACGTATATCAAATAATATTTCTTCGATTTTCGAAATAGTTTATTAATCGAATTCACGTACACAATTTGCTTAAACCTATTAGTTAATAATTATTGACATTGATTAAAGATAAGAATAAATTCTTACACATTTCAATACGAACATCTTTCTACGTTCCTTCTGAGGGAGAATACCTTTATGAATGTGTGTGTGTGTGTGTGTGTGTGTGTGTTTGATGGCTTTCCATAGACATTTCGCAGGCTCGCTGACAGACTAACCTAACCTAATAGTATTATTTCATTGCATTTAAATAGTGCCTTCTAATATAATTTCATCAAATACCTCGACCAATTACTACCAGATCGGTACGAGAGCGAAAAGTATTTTTTTAAAATATTTTTTTAAATAAAATTAATAAAAGTAATTTGTTATTTGGAAAGCTTTGGTATTAGGAACATCTATACCAAATTTCACCCAAATCGGTTCAGTAGTTTTTACCTAAAATAACAACAAACATCCATACATCCTTACAAACTTTCACATTTATATAAGTAGTAATGTCTCTACTAGCTATTCTTATCTTTATCACTGTCAATGCGGATAGTAAATGTTATGTCTTATGTATATTAGGTATTATGGTTAACATAGTTTTATTATTAATTTTAGTATGTTTGTTTAAGTGTTTCTTTGTTGTGGGACTCTTAAAGAAGGTTATTTGGTATAGTATAATGTTTCTGCGTGATGAAATTAGCAATAAATAAATAACATAATCATTCAATACATAGTTTAAAAAAAACTCAGGTTATATCCTATTATTATTATAAATCTCTTAATGAAAATAAGGATGAAATGACCTATTTATCTAGAGCGTCGGTGGTGCAGAGGTTAATACCGTTGACTTCCGATCGGAAGGTGCCTGGTTCGAAACGCCACCTACCAATGTGTTTTCAATTTTCGAATTCATATGTACGTTTATTCGGTGAAGGAAAACATCGTGAGGAAACCTGCACACACCTGCGAAGAAATTCTAAGGTTGTGCGTGAAGTCGACCCGCACTTGGCCAGCGTGGTTGACTAAGGCCTAATCACCCTAATTCAGGGTAGGCTCTAGCCCCCCGGAGAGGACATTATATGAGCTGATGATAAATATTATGTATGAGCTGATAATGATAAAGGATGATAATTTTTTTTTAAATGCATGCAACAGTCCCAAAACAAGCAAACCCTTTAACAGACGTTAGTATTAATTTAACTTCTGTTTTATTATTTTAATATATTTTTTAAAGGTAGAGCGAATCTTTATTTTTAATGTAAGTGGTTAAATGTATATCGTATGTAGACTAAAATAAATTAATATAAATAACATGGTTTGTTTTCTTTTATATTAGTGACACTATCCCTATTTCCTCCCTGTCCTGTTATTCAAATGGTTATGGGTTCGAATCCAGCCAAGGTCAAAACATCGGTACACCAACGGTAGTCACCATCAGGTGACCTATCTGCTCTTTTGCCCCTATAACATTAAAAAGTAACGTAAGAAATTATAACGCTGTCCATAAAAATGTAAGCATTTTTGAAACTTATTAAATTAAGTCACTAAATTTTTTAAATAGTAGCAAAACATTGAAGTCGTGAACAATATCATTGATGTCAAATTGTTTTTAAGACATACAAAAGTCGTAGTAACAATAATTTTAAGAAGAAAGATACTTATTGTGGTCGTAGCAAAATGTTTGAAATCGTAGCAATATTGGAATCGTAGTCACTGATACGACTTTAAGACATTTTAGAAAAAATATTTAGATCAAAATCGCAGGAAAATATACAAAGTATTCTAACACCTATACGAGTATGTATCTATATCTAATAGAATACAATTGAGAAATTGAAACTTATTAAAATACTAGCGGCACCCCGCGGTTTCAACCGCGTAGTTCCCGTTCCCGCAGGAATATGGGGATAAAATTATGCTAAAAACCTTCCCACTGAATCACTCTATCTATTACAACAAACCGCATCAAAATCCGTTGCGTAGTTTTAAAGATCAAAGCATACATAGGGACAGAGAAAGCGACTTTGTTTTATACTATGTAGTGATGATATTTTCCCCAAGTAACAACGGTAAACTGGTACATATAGGTAGGTACTTACATAAGATATGTTACCACAATAATGTCGCTTGCAACTTAATTAAATAGTGCTCGTGTATCACGAACATCTGCATTTAGTTCTGGGAATACTGAGACATGTGAATTAAATGTGTTTTGTATTTACTTGCGCTGTGTTCTGTGATGTGGACTTGAGGTTAGATATTTATTAGTATAACTAGCTGTGTCCCGCGGTTTCACTCGCGTATATTACAATCCCGTGGGAATTCTCTCTTAGCGGATGCTTACGTCATAACATCTACCTGCATGCCTTTCAGCCCTATCCGTCCAGTGGTTTGGGCTGTGCGTTGATAGATCACTATGTCAGTCAGTCACCTTTGAGTTAAGTAAGTAAGTATATCTATTTAGATATTCTAGTTAGAAGCTACGAACAATAGTGAGAGTTGGAAATGTTTGGGAGAGACCTTTGCCCTGCAGTGGGACAATATGTTGGGTTGAAAAACTACTAGTCATCCGTCCAGGCTTCGCTTGGGCCTAATATTCTTGGGTATTTTCTCAAATTTTCTTTTAAACCAACAACGAACACAAAAAGAATTTTTCAATTTGATTCTGCCGATCTTAGATATGTTACGGAAATCTTTTTTATAGATACATAAGTTATGTAGATTACAAAATTAGGCTGTTTCACTATAAGCACAGAGAAAAGGACGGAAGTCCTAAGGTTACTCCCTGATCTGTGACTATAAGTAGGTATATGGAAAGACGGTGATTGTTACTTAAACTGATGATCAATAAATCATACGTATTAAGCCTCATTAAAAATTGAATTGAATCAAATCCTGTTACAAATCTAGACGACCCAAATTGCAGAGTGGTCACCATGTCATGCATTTACCTGACGTTTTGATCAGATTACACTGACTGTGGTCACCTGAGGATTGTAATGGGACGAAATAATTGTCCACTATATAAGTAACAATCCATTGAAACAACGAGCTGTCGAGGAATCTAGGAAGTAAGTATATAAGCTGACTATATGATGTAAGTACCTAGTAAGTATACGCAACCTCAGTCTGGTATAGACTTTTTGAGAACAAAGTTTAAATTTTATCTATGAAGTGAAAGCATGGTAGAGCCATCGAAATATTTACTATGGAGGCAATGTCATTTAAATTAGCGTTTATAATCCTATAATACCTACCCAATAGTGATCCTAAGTACCTATAACAATTCAATTTGGTTACATAAGACCAAAAAGATAAATGTATTCTTGCAGAAAATATAATCTATTAGCAAAGTAGGTGAAGACGTCGGATAGAAAATTCAGTTTTTATAAATGCAAGCAAATCTATTTCTTAGCTTGTCTGCAAGAAAAAACTTGGAGATGAATGTTTAGAAAAACAAGAGAAATATTGCGATTGCAGGTAAGTTCAGATTTTAATGTAAAGTTACAGAGTTCCGTAGGGTTTGTGAAGAGTTTAGAAACAATACTTTTGAGTTGCGACAATTCCGGATTGAAGACAATTATTAATGGTGTGATACACTTGTTTACTTCTGGCCAAGTGTATGAATGAGTGAGATACCTATTAGTTACTATACTTACCTTAGTTATAAGCCAGTAATAAGATTTATTTAGTTATTTGGTTTAGGTATTAATCAGGGAAGATTTTACGTAAAAGAATAACAAAACATCCAATTATCCATCCTCTCAAACTTTCACATCAATAAATAATAGTAAGATACTTATACCTACTTAAAAACAATCACTTATCAAAATGAAAGTGAACCCTAAAAATAATATGCAATTGGACATTCCATCATGTTGCAATCTGTACAATAATGGGATCCGTTTTAATCTTCGGTCTGGTTGCGGCCGGGCGGCGCGGCGGCGGCGGCGGCCCATCGCTGACGACGCCGTCTTCGTCCAACCACTAGTGATGGCATGCTGTCGATAAATACTTACTTTTAATTATTTATCATATTTTTAGTCGTTTGAGATTTAATATATGTATTTATGTACTTATCTATAAGAATTGCATTATTGATTAATTATGCGTATTTGGCGAAGCCCCATTATCAATATGAAATCTACCAGCAATGTCATTAAGTTGATATTTCTAATTTCTTTTTGTTTTGTTTGTCAGCACAGTTTGTAAGAATTGACGAGTCGAATTTTGATTTTATAAGTACATTTACTCGATGGTCTTACGGTGAAGGAAACTATGTGTACCTTTCCTATACCTTTCCTGTTGTATGTGAAGTCGACCAATCTGCACTCGGTCAGCATGGTTGGCCTGATAGCTTCATTCAGGGTAGGATCAAGTCCCTCTCTGAGGGGATGTACGAGTATATGAGTTCACGATGCTGATGTAGATTTAAAGAAATGTTTTAAATGGATTCCGATATTGTTACTTTTATTTACACTTAGGCTACAGTGTCTCTATCATAGACAAAGACCTTTCTTTGCTTATTTTAATGTTTCAATAAATTATTATTAAACGAAATTCACTTGTATTGCTCATTGGTAGAAAATAACATGTGAATTTTATTATCACATACCGTGATATGCAATTTTTAAATAAACTTTAAATACCTAAATATATTTTTCAACACACTTGCTCATAAAGGGGCTCTTATTTGTGCAAAAACAGTTGAATAATGACACGTTTTATTCACTAGTGAGTTATAGATTGTTTTTTTTTAAATTGCTTTGTTTTAAAAAAAGTTTCGACACCAAAAAAATGGTGTCCATACATTTTAAAAACAAACTTCAACTATGTTGCCTTACTTTTGGTAGGTCTATGGTCGATTCCATTCATTCATTCATTCGTTTTTTTTTTAAATAAGTATATTCTTTTAGTCTTTGGCGACCACCATTGTTGTGTTGGATGCGCGCGAATAGAAAAACTGTTTATTTATTAGCGAAAAATGATAATTTCTTCGCAAATCTGTTGAAAAACGTTGTATGGTACACGCGTGTATTGATGATTACTATCCTCGGCTATCTTCAGACCCTCGCCTGACGGCTCGGGCCTCAATAGCGCCTCGTTAGTAATCACCAACTTTCCTCGCTTGTACCATAAATAACTATTATCGACAAACTAAACATCGACAAAATTCAACATTATCGACCGTTCCCAGCACTAGAGACGTCGATAATACGACCAAAATCGATGAAGGAACACCTGTTAAGAGCTCTCCGCTGACTTATTTGCACTACTTTCGTACCAATCGCTTTACGCTGTTTTATGTAAGGTTAGGTAATGATTTAGGGCTTCTTTTAGACCTGGATTTAGGGGTTATTCTTAGTAATGTTAGTAATAGTTGCGGTGAGTTTTACTTTAAAATTTTATTTTTACTTTGATAAATTGTGCTTTGATGAGCTAAGTGGTAGAGTGGTCACCATTAGACAGCCCTACTAAGGGTGGTAAGTTCGATGTCCGTGCGAAATAAATACATATTTGTGTACTCTACATTTACCTGGAGTTCGGTCCACGTAAATGAGTGTGCGTAGTTTCTTCTGATATCCTAGAATTAATCGTCAGTGGCTATAGATGGTATTAGTGTCAGCTAAAATAAATATTTGAGTAAAAAAACATGCTTAGGTACCAGTAAAGAAACAAACACCAGGTAATATTTAATACGTGGACTCACAGACAAACAATGTAGTTTAAACGTTTGTTCAGAACTTCGCAACAGGAATCAGAGCAGCTTGTCCAAACGTTTGTTCACTAAACTCGTCTTCAACTTGTTTCGTTTTACTATTTTACTCGCAAACTCTATAGAAAAATGAATATATGAAAGGCTCCAAAATCTTAAGGATGGAAGCAAAATTGAATATCTGTTAGCTAATTCATCTGAGTTTAATGTTAGGTACATTCAACTTACCTCAATATGCCTCAATAAACGAGCTAACTAATGGCAAAGAGATTTTCGAAATCGGATTGTTATTGCGATTATTCAGACAATCATGATACCTACTGTGTCTCATTTTGTTTATTAATACTTAATATTCAGCGGAAAAATAGGTATCAATTAAATTATAGGCTATTAAGTACTAGTTAATTTAAAGTAGATAGTAATGAATAGGCTCCGAAACTATGTATACTGAACCAATTTAAGCAACTTTTGGCATCGATCTCAAAATTAATTTGGTTTTACACAAAAACAGCAGTTATCTGCTATGTTTTTTGTAATGATATTTTGTATGTGCGCGTAATATGAGAGGCCTTACCTTGCCGTAACACAGTTTTTAACTAGCGCGGGAGGTACAGTCTCTATTATTGCGTCAAATATAATCTATTGTAACATATTTATATATAATACATTGAATTGAATTTAAATAAATTCCGTACTAGTTAGTTCATGAGTAAATACCAAAATACATAAGTATGTATATTCAGTTCCTACGGATAACTAGGTGCTCTATATAGATACTCGTGTCTAATTAAATTGTATATGATAATTAGAAACTGTAATCGCGTCTGATTCAGCTATTTGCTAAATTCTCTACCGTAAATGCTTAGCAAGTTTAGTACAGTTACGGACGAAAGTGGTTTTGTTTCTGTTGCTAACAGAAACAAAACCACTTTAACAAATAATGTTTATTAATCATCTACTTATGTATGAAACAAAGTATTTGTTGATTTATATATATAAAAAGCAGGATAAACAAAAATATTTGATCTGGTGACTTATATTTTTTAAACATTAAACAAAATTTGAAAAAAAAAATGGATTAACATCTTACATTTAATTATTTATCTTAAACTTCTTATTATAATAAAACTACAAGTTTATATATTTTATGTTGGATAATAGTATTTTGCTTTTTGTTAAAAATAAAACCTAATATAACATAATCTAATAACCACTTGTGTCCCCGACAGTACACGACCTAATTATGATCTTCAATTAAGGTTTATAAACTAAGTAACAATCTCCTATTAATATAGAAATAATTAACAATTTCATTATTACGTTAATGGCTAGGTTTTAATTACTGTTTGCTTACGTTTTTTTAACCAAAGCATCTTTATTTATTACATACTTAATTATTTATAGAACAGGATACTTAGAAACTAAATCTCTTTACTTTTTTGCCTGAACCTTTTAACAAAACTTAAAAAAAATACATTCTATAAATTAATTCATAAAAAACCTGAACGAACAACGTATTTGTATTATAAAACGCTTAGCCATCTTTTCGGCTAATAGTTTTTCCATTCCGCCAACGAATCCCGAACCCAATTAGGTTTAAAAAGAGCTGAACTGTTAGTAATTGTAGTATTTCACCTCGATCCGAGCTCGAGATTATCCCGAAGCTTTTCCAATCGCTTTCTATATACGGAACCTGTTTGATAAATCGTTTTATTAGCCTCCCGTCCGTTATACGGGGAGTGACGAACTCATCACCGTGAATGTTTAATAATAAATGTTTTGGGTGCTCTCTGGGGATGTGATCGAGGTGTATGTAGGTACGTAGAGATGTAATGATATAATCTACAGGTGTGAAACTCATAATACGGTGTAAGGTGTATTGTGGGGGGCGCCTCGCCGTCTAAGAGGACAAAGGTGTTGTTGTGTGGGGCGACGGAGCCGGCGGTGGCGGCGGCGGCCCACTGACCGAGTGGTATCGACCGGAGCGCGCAGGCGCGCCCGCCCGCCCTGGCTCAGTGCTGTCCGCGACGCGCCCGGGACGCGCGCCCTCACCTCAAACACCCAACACCATTTGTTTACAACACCTCCTATCACGTGTCATGGCGGATTTGAACATCACGTGATTATTGTATATCGGTAAGTCCACAATACAGTCGCACCGATACACCACAACACACGATATCGAGCGGCACGCGCCACAATGGGCCCCGTGCTGTACCGACGGCTCGTTACCGAGGAACGACTCGCGATGTTGGAACACAAACGTAGTATTACGATGGATTCGTGTCGCTGTTACCTATTTACTTGTATAAATTCATAGTTTGGCCTTTAACTAAATTAGAGGGGGCGGGTGTCGGTGGCCAGCACTCGGCTCTGTCCTTCAAACTACGTTTAATTAGATTACAAGTGAAACTCATCTCAACAATTTGTTCTGGTCGTGGTTTCAAGGTTCTGGTTTTGTCGAAGAACAAAAGTAGTACTACTTTATCGCTTACAATCTAATTATTAGCGTTCGAAGTTACATTGTTACTGTAAACGTACGTAAAAACATTGACAAGTGGTCTCCATACTTATCCATCAGACACAATATTCCCGTTCTGTTGAGACGGCTCGTTAGTTATTACAAGATCCGTGAATACGTATTATTATTCAACAAACCTCTATCATTGAACTGTGGAAAGGAAATCGATCTTTACATTATAATATATCAAACGTGTATTTAATTAACTATTGTTATAATTCCTCATGTAGAATTTGGAACATTTTCCGATAAAGAGGTATCAATTATTGTGTTAAGTGCCTGTACGACAGATACACATTATTTGATAAGAAAATTAACATTAGTATGTAAATATGTTTCGTAATGGGTTATGAGAACTCAAAATAACTTAACAACTTATTTTATAGTTTTCTTGTGAGTAGTATTAATGAAAGTAAATTTAAACAAATTTCCGTACTTATAGTTATTGTACGACTCGGAATCGGCTCTTTTACGTTCTATAATGTTCTATATTTATAGATACTATTTTACTTAAAAAAGAAAACACATTTTTTCGCCTAGTTTACATTATAAATACATAAGCAACTTACTGTTTGTTAATTCTCCATAATTACATAATTGTAAGCTCATAACTTGTCTAAAAAAATAGCTCGGCTAATTTATACGATGACACAGCTATTTGGAAGCTAATTACGTGGTAATTTATTAAGAATACTTTAAAAAGGAAAAACGTTAAAAATACACTTTTAATTAAACTTATACTTTTATTTAAAAAACAGAAATAGGCACTTATAATTGAGGAGAAATTGTGTTAAAATACATTTTCAATTAAACTTATACATTTCTTTAAAAAAGCCTTATAATTGAGGAAGTTTCATTTTAACAGATTTTTCGCTTAATACAGATATTTTTTGCAATCCCACGCAGGGCCGGATTTAAACTCAATGCCGCTCCTGGGCACCAGAAAAAAGTCCGCCCTATTACTAGATTTTTTTTTCACTTTCAAAAATTTTCCGCCCTAAAACATTTGCCGCCCTGGGCACTTGCCCCGACTGCCCCTAGTGTAAATCCACCGCTGATCCCACGTCAAAAATGTTAAGTAAAATTATAATGAATTTACTTAGAAATAATGAAGAGGAAAAAGCGTCGAGTTTTCATGAGTTATATTATTGTTGCCATGCTTTCACTTTGGTAATATTACCCAACTTTTAGGGTAAATAAACGCGGAATTAGATTTTAATTTTTAAATTATTTGGAACTTACTTCTTACATATTACGGGTAAGTAAGAAAGAAAAACACGGCAAATTAGAAAATTGTACAATATTGTGACAATAATTAAGGTCGACAATCATGATTGTACTGTAAATTAATAATTTGGAAGCTAATTACGTGGTAATTTATTAAGAATACTTTAAAAAGGATAAACGTTAAAAATACACTTTTAATTAAATAGGTCAATTTTTTATCACTGAGAGCAATTTCTTGAGATTGATATTTATATGGAAAGGAATTATTTAACAAAGGTATTACACAACAAACAGTACATTGGATTTTTTAATTTCTCTCCTTTATTAGTTATATATCTTAAAAGTATCTATCCAAAAGACTAAGGGCCTATTTCACGACCTTCAAGTTAAGTTACTTGCCAAGTAAAGATAGTTTTGTCTCTTTCTTACTTAAATCAAGTGACAAAGACAAAACTTGTGAGTAACTACTCGGAACGTAATTTGAAGATCGTAAAATTGGCCCTTAATCTTACTAAATATTCTTAATAAGACTTTCATTTCTATTTGCAAGTTAATCTTCAAATACTGTGAATATTTTAATACAAAGCTGTTTAAAGACTACGAGATACGTAGCAATGCTACGCGACTACAAAACGCTACAATAGTGCTACGAATGTGGTTTGAAATTTCTTATCTTAATTTAGAGCTTAAAATTATTAAGATTAAGATGAAGTTTAAAATTAAAATAGTTTTACTTTAAATTTTGTTAATTTTAAACTTTAAATTTTAATTAATTATTCGAGAATTCTTAGTACTTAATGTTAAAATACAGCTCAAGAGATAAAGGTTTGTTATTTCAGTTAAATAAATACATACTTTACAACTATATTATTATAGTTGAGAATTAAAATAATACAATGTTATTCAAAGATATATTCTCTTTATAAATTGAGATTAACCTTCATATTCCTTTTGAATTAAACCTCAACTATTATTTTAAAGATCAAATATTTTTACTTTCATTTGTAGCGAATTTACTATAAAAATACTGGACCGATTCGCAAAATTCTTTCACTAATAAAAAGCTTAATTATTACTAAGTAATATTAATTTTGATTTACTATGTTTTTTTACGAATACACGACTATAAGCTATGCCACAGCATACAGTTAGTCTATATTACATACTCGTCCATATGTTTTGTGTATTTTTGACAGTTTCCATGTAAAGATTAGCCTTATTCATAAACATTTCATAAACCTATTTTAGTTAAAAATTGTTTTGCGCCTGTCACACCATCTATCATTTGTAAAAGTGTGAAAGTGACAAAACATATTTTATCTAAAATAGGTTTATTATATTTTTATGAATAAGGGGGTAGGCTTCTATTGGCTAACGGTCGTTCCCAATAACCGATCTGTCTATGATTGGATACCCAGCAATAAGCAAAACTTTGTACAATCTGTCAATTTTACATACATTTCTGACCGTTAATATATAGTTCTGCTTAGAAGGTCGTGATCCTTATTCTATGTAGTTCTGTATCCGTTGACAGGCAAGATCATAGATAGATCGGTTATTGGGAACAGTCGTAAAATAGTGTAACAAGGTGATAACATATTCCATCTCTATATATAAAAATGAATCCCTATTTCCCTTGGTCACGGCATCAAGCGTAAACTACCCGATTGACTTGAAATTTGGTATAGGGGTAGCTTATGGTCCGGCGAAGGACATAGGTGTTATCCCAAAATTCCCACGGGATTGGGAACTATTTATTTATTTATTTATAGGCACAGCAACAGTACACAAATCAAAACATTTAAACAAATCACAAAAATTCCTTACTTAAAATTTAAATTTAAACTATGCGGGTAAAGCCGCGGGCACGGCTAGCTATATCTATAAAATCAAGTTAACTCTTAATTTGACCAAATATTCTAGTTCACAAATCTATAAGGCGCACCTACCGATAGACCACATTTGATAGAACACATAACAATAGATAGATACAATAATGTTCTCGACCTGATGCCTGTATTGCGTGACTCGCGCAGGCTCTAGCTCTAAGAAGTACCTAGGTGCCCTATTTTATAGCTGGATTTATTTTAGTTGAGTATTTTAGGTCAGTATTGTTCCTTATCTATATTGGCTTAAAGAAGTGTTAGTTTGGACGCGTGAAGCCTAGGAAGTAGTTAAATTTGTTTTTTTTTAGGTAAATAGTCCGTATTTATTACGTATTTTGTTATTGATCGTTGTCAAAGGGTTAATACCTGTACTAATAAATATCTGAACTTTTTTTAAATAACGCGAAAATTCCATTCCAAACTAGGATTTTTAATACTTTTGAAAAGACCGTAAAAACGCATAAACTCATTTAGTGATCATACATACATAGATATGTTGTAAGTATTTCTTATTATTACATATTTAATAAATTGTTAAATTGTGTATTAAACCCTAAGACCGATGTTAATTTGAATAACATTTCTGAACATTTCTAATATTCACTTTTTCTGTTTTTCCCTTTAATAAAAGACTCTGGAATGCGAATCGCAAACATTTGGCAGTTTCTTCTGGTTTATAGGATGTTGTTACGATTTATATATGTTGATATATCCAGAGTGTATGAGACGGAATAAATGTAGTAGTCGCTAGGGCGATATTACTCGAAACTATGAGAAAAGTAGTTTTTTCATGAAAGTAAGACAGTGGGAAGGTTATTTATATTTAGTGTAACTCTAAAATTATTGTTTTTACAAGCTTTTATTTAGTTCCACCTATCCCGTTATCTGTAATCAAATCTTGTAAGCCATTTTTCGACCACTTCTGGTTAGCCGATTGAGCTGAAATTTGGCATACTTATGTAAGTCCCATGACAATGCATAAAAGCTAATAAAAGCTCGTTTTTTTTAATTCTTATTTGTTTCTTAGGAATGTATATGAAGTTAAGTTTGAGGTTTTTGATATAAAAAATAACGAAGAAGTAAGGTCCAACTGTTTTTTTTTTCAAACGGTGTTTTGAGCTAAAATCAATATACAAAAATATGTGGTTGTGTGTTTCTTTATTTCTTCTTCCTAGTGGTACTTAGCAGTATCAGCCTTAGATCTCAAATGCAGGCCATTCTCACTATTGATGTTGGTGGAAGCCCAATTATGGTGATCTAAACAAAAATAAACACAAAAATATTTTCTTTTTAATAGGAAAAAGGACCCGCAAATATTAAGTATTAATAAAAAGGGTATCAACCGGACCATTGCAGCCCCCAGCCCCGACCCAAAGCCTCTTTATTTAGGGTTAAAATAATTACAACCTCTCATAAACCATCAATCCCAATTTAATCATTAAAATACTTTATAAATAACAATTTTCAATTCACATAAAATTAATTAGCGCCTACATTTGACAAAATACCCGTAGGCCCAATAATTTTATGTGACCACATTATTTTACAGCTTCGCACACACTTATTTCTTCGTAACAGAGCTTATTTTACTTTAACACAACTGTACAGTTTTAAATTTGGTGAACAATAATGACCAGTATAAAATGAACTTCGTTTGTTGAAGTTTTTTAAGGATTGAAGGATTATTTTATGTTGGTAGTTTTTGACCCAGCCCTGACCAGCCGAAATAGGTAGGTTGCGTGCCGAATTATATGTTATATAGTTATAGAATATTGTTGCTAGTAAGATGGTCGTTTTCATATAATTATATTTATAACGTATGAGGAACTGTTCGAGATCGCGTGTTTAGTTAATTTAGTAAATTTGATTTGATTTGTTCAGGCGTTTATATGTTTTGGAGTATTAAAATATTGTTGTGAACCGAGGTTGGACCAATATTATGGGTATTTTTGAGTAACTAATGTTTCTCTGGTGGTGTACTATAACCCTTATGTAAAGAGATGTAAACAAAAAATGGGCGATACACAAAAATATTGGATGTAATCAGACTCTAACAGCTAAAAATACACACAAAATCGAAATTAAACGCCGTCGAAAGAACAAACTTTTGCCAGGAGATTTTCTTTTACCGAAAAAAGATTAACCCTTTCCAATATAAGGAAATTATGTTTTCCGATTACATTTCCAATTTGATTTGATTCTAAATCAGTATTTTATTGAATAAAATAAAAAAATATGTTTTGTCTTTAGAAGTATGATGTCTAAATATATTTTGGAAAGGTCATCATTTTAGTGTCTTCTTAAGTATCTGACTCTACCTTACAGAACGTGGAGTCAGTTAAGCACATCCGTAGTTCTGCCTAATTGTTTGATTTTTCACTTTGAAATAATTTAGATGTAGAACTATAATTTAGATGTAGAACTTATGATCATTTAATGAAAGAGTAGTGTTATTTACTACACAACAAAATATTTTTTAGGAAAATGACATATTTAAGAATCTATATGAAAAAAAAGTAAATAACATAAAGTTTTCTTTCAGAAAAATACAGAAAAAAATAGTAAAACTTTGTATAAATAGTGAAATAGTACAAAATATCAAAATAGTTTTACTTTCTAGAAACAGTAAAAGGTTTCTCAAGCAAAACTCGAGTCAATAGTAATTTCCTAAATTAAAACCCGACAGCCGTACGAACAACAAACCCATGGAGTTTCCAAAGAAACATTTAACCCTTCAACGCTTAACGTAATTAACTCATACGAAAAATAACATTTTAAATAACACAAATAACGTTCCGGTTGCTATTCAGCTCGCCACATTCAGACTCGCATTTCGCGTAATAGGAACGGCCATGCTAATGTAATTGACTTTTTTTTAGTTTTACTCTTTTTAAAATAAGAGACTATGTTATTGAGGTTGGCCGGCCTCTATTCGGGAATTACAAAGATATTTTTTTTCGAATGCAACGTTCCGTTTCTCGTGTTTCTGATATATTATGTTAAACAGTTTTGGAATGCGTGCCCGTAATTGTTAAATGCATCGCCGATTTCAATTGGGCTTGAATAGTTCGGAAGAATTCAATTTTAATGTGAATTGTTTTAAAATTATACATCTTTATTTGTATTTTATCGTCGGCGGATCGAATTGTTTTCTCTTTAATTGCTTAATAATGTTGACCATTTTTATGGGTTTAAAAGCGGGTGATCGTGATTTTTATTTGGTCTATTCTGTGATGATACTTCTGAGACATGTAGGTACATACATTAATACGGAAGCAAAGTAGACTTGGGTAAATCCGGGGCAAACCACTAACTTCCATTCTAGTAGGATTAACGTAAATAAATTATCTATCATTAAATTTTTTAACTTATAATTATTTTTGTTCGCTCATTAAAAAGTTAACAGGATGAGTGTAAAATTTTGTAACTTTTAATGGTGTTTTATACAAAAATATCTGAGTTACAGCACATTTTAAGGGTTAAAAGGTATTTCATAACCATTTTTTATTAAAAGATTAAAATAAATGAACATTTTTACGTATTAAATGTATTTTTAACTCAAATTCAAGCGGTTGTACATTTCATTGTGTATTTATAGAATGATATGCGAAAACATTGCAATTTATTAAGTTAACATGCAATATTTTCCAAATAGTTATTATTTAACCGGCGTTCTGAAAAAGCGTTATGGCTTTTACACACGTACCCGTTTACTGAGAAGAGGTACAAGTGTTTTGTTTTGAATTTGTTACGGAATTTATATTGAATCGGGGAAATTAATTAATGGAATATGCAAACAGGGATTTTGTTCGTAAAAAGTTGTCGAATGTTTGAACAATTAAGCTTGGTTTTGTCAACAATTTTATAACAATCAAGCAGGCAAAAATGATTAGGTAGAAAAAAAGTAAAGAACATATCAGTTTCTTATATCGCTTTTCTTGTATGCTTCTCTTTCACTGATGTTATAAGCAAGGTGACGATGAATAGGCGTAGTCACCACCCTAGCCTAATGTGTGTTTTTGATCTCAAATCCAATATTTGGGAAATGACAATGTTGCATATTTTTTTCCAAAATGCTCGTTCGCACAATTTTTCTCAAAAGGGTGGGTACATAAATATAAAATTAGCGAAGTGACGCGCTTATGAATAATTGATTTTTATTTATATCTTGTAGGATAGATAGTTTCTGCCCAGTCACCAACACGTCCTACTTGTATAGCTAACACTGTACTAATATTGTGTATATTATGTAGGTTACTCAGCGGTGGTAAGGCTAACATTAGATAATGCTGCCCTCCGCCCGCCAAAAATACATTAACTTTGATAAATGAGTGTCGGATGCGAACGACCTGCGCGGAGATTGAGTGATTTGGTATATTATTATTGGAATATTTTAGACGGAAATTTGAATACTGAATACTTTACGCACCTTAAAAATATAGTTATGTAAGTATATTTTTTATAACAATCCCTCAGACACAGACGCAAGTGCATTGTTCATCATTGAGAACACAAAATAAGATACAAAGGATCTTATAATGTAGATGTCCCTTAGCAGAGGCTAAGGACCTTTCCTGGCTTATCCTAATATTATTACGATATACTTGAGTTAGGTATATTGACTTGCTATGCCTGGTTATACAGGACTAACTTACTTTTCTTTGCGATAAAGTAGAACTACCAGTGAAGTCAGATTTGGTATAAATAATAAATAGTGTCCTGCTAAAATTGTTTATAATTAAGACAGGTGCGCCTCAAAATAGGTGCGTCTCGAGGAACTCTCTTTTTAAGCCATTGAAGTTTTAAAGTAAGTAGTAACAAGCAAACATTTACATAATCTTTGTTATTTCTTTATTATAATTACGTTTTTTTCGGCTATAAGGAAAAGCTGCTATCAGGACTTTGTAGAACATGATAAGAAAATGCACATGACATTAGAACACTGAGATATTAATAACCTTATTCATAAACTATATTTAGCCACCGTAGGAATAGGAAGTGTCACTCGATATCACATTGAACCGCCTGATATAGACGTAAAGGCCTCTGATACTATTACAATATATACTAAGGTTACTGACCTTTGAAGGAAATGTGTAACGTTATACGAATATTAAGGCCGCGTGTCCACGGCAAGAAATTTGTCTTGACCGATTCGGATAAGATAAAAAATCTCATGTAATTATACTAGATTTTTTCTTGTCTATAACAGACAAGAAATATTTCTTGTTAATTCGATGCTCTTACGGTGAAGGAAAACATCGTGAGGAAACCTGGACACACCTGGGAAAAAATCTAAGGTTGTGTGTGAAGTCGACTAACCCGCACTTGGCCAGGCTAAGGCTTAATCACTCTAATTCAGGGTAGGCTCGAGCCCCTCGGTGGGGACATCACTACATAGTATAAAACAAGTCGCTTTCTCTGTCCCTATGTATGCTTAGATCTTTAAAACTACGCAACGGATTTTGATGCGGTTTGTTTTAATAGATAGAGTGATTCAGTGAAAAGGTTTTTAGCATATTTTATCCCCATATTCCTACGGGAACGGGAATTACGCGGGTGAAACTGCGGGGTGCTGCTAGTTATATATAATAGGCTCCATATATGAGCTGATGATGATGAAGATTTTTTTCTTACGTCGACGCGGCAAAAATCTTCTCATTTACATAAAAATTGTATCATATCTGAATCAGACAAGAAAATTTGTCTTGTCGGATTCCTTAGTCCTTGCCGTGGACACGCAGCCTAACCCGTCAGATAAATAAGGAAGGCAGATATTGACAATATTGGTTATGTTTAGTCGGGAGGTCACGTATGAGTATAATAGAGTAGGTCTTGTAAGTTATAATGCAAGTATGTATATGGTATATAAGGTAAGTATATGTTTTGAGCCTATAAATGGAACTTTGTGAGAATGTGTGGATGTGGTCGTTAGTCTTTTACTTTAAGATTGCTGGACCGATTTGGGTGATATTTGGTGCAGATGTTTATTATAACTAGGTATAATACATTGGATACTTACCTATGCCGAGATTAAAGTAAAAAACACGGTAAACAGCGAGCTTATAACTAGGTATAATACATTGGATACTTATCCCGGAATTAAACTAAAAAACCCTTGGAGTATACCAGGCAAGTATTATAGATATGATAGGTAAGTTTTGATCGGCGTATGATGATTAATTTCATATCTCTACACAATTGTCTTCTTTCTTTAAACTTTCTTTGCAAATGTTACAAAAGTACAGTGAAGTAGTAAACAGAGACTGTTTGTATCTAAAAGAATTACACGTTTAAGTTTCAAAAGTACATTGAAACAACAAAGTGTAGTTTTAAAAAACCCTGTGATTCCGCGTCAGTTTTGGTTGACTTGTGTTCGCCGTCAGGGGAGTCTATTTCACTTTTATAGTTGAATATACAGTTATATGAAGTAAAAATACAACGAATACAATGTACAAATATATTTTTGGAAATTGCCTGCAATGGATGATAGTTGCAATGTTTAGTTTTAATAGTAGGATGGATGTGTAAGTTTATTGATTTGTTATATGAAATAGTGATTTTTCTTTATCCCGAGTTTTTGCCAATTGAGTCGTTTAGTTGCAAAAGCCGTTGTTTGGGTCATAATATGATAGTGCGATGAATTTCTTCCCGGGTTATGCTTTGAGTTTACACCAAACTTCGCTATAAACTGTGAAAAACGACAATCGAAGCCGAGAAGAATTATTCTTCTCGGCTGATGATTTCAGAATTGATGGTAGATTCACAAAATGTTTAGGGAAAAGATCACCCTTTTAATATGTTTTCTATTGAGAAATTTAATTCAACTATAAACCTATCCTTATTAGACATTTGACAAGGCTCGGAAAAAGAAGTAAGTGTCTTTTTTGTTTTTATTCAGTATTTATTATTCAACAGTATAATTCTTCCCATATTGTTGAGCATAATTGCCCATTAAAAAACCGAAAATAGACGAATTAACTCAACATTTAACCTCCTAATTAAGCAAACCACAATAACTTACTAACACAATTTCTCCTCAAAGCCCTGAATACTGATACGTAATATTGTCATCATTCAAATATGACCAAATTCTCTTTATAAATAAAGGTGAAAATATGGTGTATTCTCGTTGGGTCCACCCGATGCCACCCCGTTTTACGAGCCAAATCGTAAAGCAGGCTTGTGACGGCGAAATTCTATTTTTGAAGTTTATATAACTCCTGCCCGGGGTACGCATTTCATTCTGGATTTTCCTTTGTTTAGAAAGGTGTTCAAGAATATTGTGTGTTAGTTGGTTAGTCTGGGGTTTTTACGTGTTTTTCTATTTTTGTTTATTTATCTATGTTTTAAACAAGGTTACGTTAACTATACTGTGACCTACGGACTGGTAGCGGATTGTTATTAGATATTTGTCTAAATTAGACTAGTTTACTAAAACTAGTCTAATTGGACTACCAAAACTGCGCAGTTTTAGGGAGACAGAGTACTAGATTGAATAAGTTTATTTCAAGAGTTATGCAATAATATTGTATGTTGTTGTTTTCATGTATAAAATAAGAAAACTTTTGCAATATAAGGAAAGTGTTGGAAATAAACGCAACACATAAGTGTGATGACATGTTGTGGCAGTTAATAATATAGGATTACTTTTAAACGTGATATAAAATCTTTTTATAAACTCTTATATAGTTTTTAGCCGTTCATCCGAGATCATGGCGCTTGCAACAGCGTCGAAATATCGAAAACACGCAATACATGGTAAATATTCCGTTAATCATAATAATTTGAGAACTCTCTTATACTATAAGCTATTGTAAAACACGCGTTAAAATTCTGATTTATTACAAGTACCTATATCCGAGTAAAAATTATAAGTGTTAAAGTTTAGAAGGTTGGACGGATGTATTTTATGTTGTTATTACTCCTTCACGGAAAAAAACTACTATAAATTAAATTTAGTTTAAATTTTACTTAATAACTAAAGCTTTTTACAGTTACAGAATACTTTAATTCCAAAATATGATATTATTAGTGGAAAGCTGGTTAAATTATAGTATACTAGCTGCGCCCAGCGTGAATCCCAATTCCATGAGAATTTCGGGATAAAAAATATCCTATGTGTTATTCCTAGTTAAAAGGAACATCTGTACCAAATTTAATCTAAATCGATACAGCAGTTT